>CATPAH010000011.1:0-1200000 GCA_954870535.1 Fusarium sp. VM40
AACCCTAACCCTAACCCTAACCCTAACCCTAACCCTAACCCTAACCCTAACCCTAACCCTAACCCTAACCCTAACCCTAACCCTAACCCTAACCCTAACCCTAACCCTAACCCTAACCCTAACCCTAAACCCTTTCCTCCCTTTAGCTAGGCTAACCTTCTATAATGTAGGTAAGGAGTAGTAAGAACTCCTTAAACTTCTTAACTAGCTTAAGGTACTTTTTAATACCTACTTATTTTTACTTACCTGTCTAATTAAGGAGGTTAGTTTTCTAGGAGCTTATAATAAGGTCCTTTAGTATTTTAACCTCCTTACCGGCAAGACCGTTATAATAAATAAAAGATTGCCCTTACCTTATCTACGTAAGATCGTCTTTAATACCGGCTAGAGGGATTATAAAGTACTTATTATTACCCTCCTTAAATATTAACTAACCCTAAAGGAGATCCTCGGTATTAACCGTTATCTTAGCTATTATAGTCTAGAGTTTATTTATTAAAATAGGCCTGCCTATAAAGTATATTATCTTACCTTACTTACTCTAGGATATTATAAATCTACTCCTTATCTCCTTTATAATCTTCTTCCTAAATAAAAGTAAGTTAAGTATATAACCTATAGGTAAGTATATAGCCTTATAGAGCTATATATCCTAGACCTAGGTAAATTATTAAATAAGGTTTTCTATACCGTCCCGCTCCTAGGTAGGTATAGCCTACTCCCTTAGTAATGCCTATTCTATAAAGATAAGACCAGTAAGTATATAGGTAAATAGGTAGGCTAGTTATAGCTACCCTATCTTGGTATTAATCCCTAGTACGCTAATGAAGTGCTATAGCGGGCTATTAAAAGGGTCTTTAAGGAGCTACTATATCTAGAAGCCTATTAATACCTATAGTATCCACTCTTATAGGCCGTTCTTACTATTAAGGCCATTATGGCTATGGCAGCGGCGGTGGCTATATAATAGCCTGCCCCCCTTAACCTCCCCTTCTAACTCTAACCCTAACTCTAATACCTCCCCTTATAGATAGGCCTAAAGCGTCTTAAGGCTAGCCTTTTACGCTAGTGTAAAGTAAAAGCTATAATCAGCTAGGAATACCTCTTCTTTTAGCAATAATATATTAAGGTAGTAATATAGAAATCGTTTTATATAGACTAGATACCGGTCTATACTAGTCTTCTTCTATAGCGGCCTAAACGGTTAGCTATAGGCGTTATAAAGGTATAGGCTGGCTAGTAGTAATTAGGTTATTAAGGATATACTTTTTAGTCTGCTAATATAGCGGTTAAAGAAAAGTCAATCTAGAACTTTATTTATATACCATAATACCTTATTATTACCTTCATTACCTCGGCCGGGTATTTTATTACAGGCCTAGATATCTATTAGGTTCCTGCCGGTAAAGTAGGCTAACTAGCCGGTCCGCTTTAGCTAGTTAGTCATTTTATACCTTAAGATACCTTTATTTATAACCTTTTATATCTCTTTTTATTCCTCTTACTATAGTAATTATCTTTTAATAATATAGGTAATTATTATCTAGTCTTCTAGCTAGGTAATTATTATCGCTTCTCTTCCTCTTCCTCTTTTTTTTCTTTTTTTACTTCCCCCCCTTTCCTCCCTCTCTCCTTCCCCTCTTCCTACTTTATAAATATAAAAGTAATAAATTGCCCTCTTCGGACCGGTAAAGAAAGTCTGTAAATATATAGTAGCCTAGAGGTCCGCCTAGGTCTTCCTCTAGGCTGCCTTGGCATTATACTTATCGTTAAGGTATATATATAGGTACTTCTAGCTTAGCGTAAGGTACCTACAGCCCGGCCAGGTATATATAAAACCCCGGTAGATAGGGAGATACTTAATAGGCTCGGCTAGGTTAAATAAGCCATGCCAGGCCAGTTAATCCTCCTTTAGTCCTTTTTTTAATAACGTTAATAGCAGGCCTTTATAATAGCAGATAAAATCGTTACGGACTTAATAGCTAAGATCTAGGTAATAATCTTTTAAATAGCCTTTTAGGTTACGGAAGCGGACTGTATAGCCATAGAAGGCATAGATTAATAATTAATATTCTTTATTATAAAGAAGCTACCTTCCTTTACCCTCTCCTCTCCTTAACCTTTCTATTTTTCTCCTTATTACCTAGGTATTACTATTAATATTACTAGGTAGTAAGTCTAGTAGGTTTTATTAGGCTATTATAGCTATAATTAACTAGTTAGGTTATATATATAGTTAGATAAGTTAAGCTAATTAGTTATGGCCTTTCTAAATTAAGATAGATAGAGAGAGAGAGAGAGGTAATATAGATAAATAGATAAATAGATAGATAGGCAGACCATCCCAGCCTCTTCCTTTTTTTTCTTATCTCTCTTCTCTTACTTTACTTTTTCTATTTTTTTATTTCCTATCCTGGTTTACCTTAAGGACGAAAGTAAAGACTTAGGGTTAATTAAAAGTCTATAATTAACTGCTTATATAGTTAGTAATTTAGGGTTAGTAATTTAGCCCCCCTGTTATCAGCTCCGATCCACCCGACAGGGTTTCCTTACACCCCTATTAGCCCATACCGTTTTCCAAGGTTAGTAGTTTAGCCCAAACTACTACCGGCCTATCGGTTAGGAGCTAAAGTATTATACCTAGCCTAGTCTTTTAACCTACAGCAAGTTACGGTTAAGCTCTTCCTTTATATTACCCTTCTATAGTTACGTAATATCTTCCTTTTCTAATTAAGCCTAACTTAAAGTAATAAGCTTATTTATAGCATTCTGACTTATAGTATTAGCTATATTAGCTATATTAAACAGGCCGTTATTATTACTATTATCTTAAACGATCTAGTAGTATATATACTTTCCTCTTATTTACGTTTATAGTAATACCTTAGTTTATTACTTCTCTTCTACCTTATGCCCTGCCTCTCTTTAGTAGTGGATAATATTATCTTTTATAGTAATAAGATAGTAGTATATATTATAGCTATATCTATATAAGATAGTAAGCTAATTAATTACCTAATTACTATTTTTTAGTGTTATAATAAGCTTTAGGTTAGCTAGTTTAAGTATACTATAATAGTCTTTAATGTCCTTAAGTACTTAGCCCTTAAGTTAATATTGCCGTCGGAAATATAACTTAATATTACTGCCGGGTTAAATAGCTACTTAATAGAGCCGGCAGATTAGTATTTAATAGTCCTGATTAAGCTATATAATATCCTTTATTACTGCTTAATATTGCCTTTTTAATTTCTGTAATAGATAGTAAAAAGAAAAGTAGTTTTATTAAATTTCTCTGTTAATTAAAATCCCCTTTTATCTATAATATAATAACCTTAAGTCGATACTAGCTAACCTTAAGTGTAGGGTTAGGGTTATTTTAGGCTAATAAGTAACTCGATTTAATGTTATTCGATATAAGTTTAAGTTTTAAGCGAAATTATCTATTTTGGTGAATAATATCTGGCTAATTGCCTCTTAATAGTTCCTAGGCTTCCTTAATTAATAAAGAGCTATTTATTAAAGAAAGGTAATTCTTTAGAAATCTTAAGGTTAATTAACCGGCCTTATTTTTAAAGATATTTTATTATCCTTAATATATTAAGTTAATTATTAAAGATTAAAAAATAATTTCTTTTTATTTTTTAATTTAATTTACTTTATATAAAAATACTATAAAGGGTTTATATATACTTTATATTTAAATACCTATTCTTTTTTAGGCTTAATATAGAAATTAAAGTATTAATAGGTATATAAGTGGTTAAAATCTAATATTTTTATATTTACTTTTAAATAAAGTCTTTATCTTTAAGGTATATTTTCTTTTTTTCTTTTTTTTCTTTTTATTTATTTTATTATTTACTCTTTCCTTTTTATTTAACTATTTAAACTTATTAATAGTTAATAAAGATAGTATTATTTTATTTTATTATAGTTACTTATCCTTTATATATAGGATAATAAATAATAAATAATAATAATAAAGTTATTTTAGTCTTAGTAAAAATTTCTATTTTATAGATAATATAGTCTAGAAATATATAGGGACTAAAGTTCTAATAATCTTAATACTTTTAAATAATATATATAGATTTTAAGTATAGAAAAAACTACTTAAATTTTATATAGAAATTAAGGGGGAGGGACTATAATATAAATTAAATACTTTATAGGGATTATTATTTATTATAGAGACTGTAATTAAAATAAGGGGGTATAGTTATTTAGGATCTTTATTAAATAGGGCTAAAATATAAATATACTACTTTATATAAATTAAGTATTATTAATAAGCCGATTATATATTAATATAATAAAAAGATTTTATTATTTTCTTTTTTTTTATTCTCTTTTCTTTCCTAAAGGAATTTTTAACCCTAGGTTTTAACTAAATTAACTTTAAATATCTTATACTAACCTTATAGTATTATTTATAATTTATTTATAATAAATAGGCTATTTAATAATAGTAAAGTAAAGTACTTTAAGGGGTATTTTATTAAGGTTTAAGAAATACTTTATAACCTCTTTATAAAGGAATTCTTATAGCTACCTTTTATAAAATATAAATCTATATTTTAGAAATATCTTATTTAATAATAGTAGGTTATAATTAATAAATATAATAATAGTAATAAATTAAACCCTATAATTATTAATAAAGTTCTATTACTTTAAATATTATTTATAGGTAAGGATAAGAAAGGAAAGTAAATAATAAAAAAAGCCTATAAGGTATATTACGGTAAGAATAAGTTCTAAGTAAGCTTATATTAACTATATAAATTTTAATTTAATTTATATAAATTTAATTTAAAATAATTCCTTATTATACCTTTAGTTTAATACCTTTTTATCTAAATAACTCTATATAATAATAATTAGGAAGATAATACTAAGGAAAATTAATACTATTTTCCTAACGGTATTAATAATAATAATAAATAAAATAAAACTAAAGATTTAAATAGTATTTAATTTAATAGTAAGATTAAAGTAAAATAATCTTATAAGTATCTATAAAACCTCTTTTTATTTATTAATATAAATAAGATTATACTTATTATCTATAGGAATAGGCCGTTTAATAGTAATAATATTATAATATATTAAACTATTATTAATATTTTATTTATAGTTAAATATCTAATTAATTACTTTTATAATTACTTTATTATTAAAAAGTAAATAAATAATAAATTATACTTAATTTAGAGTTTACTTACCTATTAGAACTAATTAATAGATCTTATAAAATAAGATATAAAGGAAGGTAAAGCCTTATTTTAGTAATATATATAGATAGATATAGAAAGGTAGATATATAAGCCGGCTATAATTAAATATCTAATTTAAATTCGGTAGTATTATAAAGTCTTTTAGCTATATAATAATAAACTTTAAACTTTTAGTCTTAATTTAAAATAGCTAAAAATAAATATATAATCCCGGTTAAGATACCTTTATTATCTATTATTTATAATATATATTAAGATCTATGTTGTTATATCTATTTTTTACTTAGTTTAGTAGTAAGATTTACTATTTTAAAAAGATATAGTTAAATATTCTATATTACTTTATTCCTTAAACCCTATTATTATTTTATAAACTTAAGTAAATAATTACCTTTTACTATAAAAATTAGCTATATATATAATTATTTATATCTCTTTATTTTATATATATAATAAAGGTATAATATATAATATTATTAATAATAATATATAGGGTAGGCTAAGTATAGACTAGTTTTTATAGGGATGCCTTTTTATTATTTAAAAATTTATAAATAAGTCTACTTCCCCTACCTACTTAATAAGAGTATATATAAATAGTATTAACTTTTACTATTCTAATTATCTCTTTATAAAAGACGCCGACCTTAATAATAATTATATAGATAGATAATTACCGATATTAATACTACTATATATAATATATCTTTATTATATTTATAATCCTTTATGGTTATATAGAAAAGTAAAGCCTACTAGTTTCCTTTCTAAGGAAGCGTTTTATTACTATCTTATAATTATATTATATAATATATACTAAGATATTATAATATAAAATAGGAAAGGAAAGATAATAATTATATAACTTACCTTTATTATAAATTAATAACTTTAGTTTTTATACCCTAAGGTATAAAAATATAATATAATAATACTTCTCTAAAAAGACTTAACTTACTAAACGTTAATTTATACCTTAAGGTTTAAAATTAAGGGCCCCCTTTTCTATATAATACCCTTTTAGTTTATACCCTAGGGTTAAAAACTTCTAGTTTTACTTACTTTACGTAATTATCTAAAGCTATTTACTTTTTACCTTAGGGTATAAATATAGAGTTACCTAGAATATTATCTCCCTCTTCTTTTCTCCTTTTAATATTATATATATATATAATAATATATATATATAGACTTTATTTACTTTTCCTTCCTTTATAGGTATAGGCCTTATTTAACCCTACCTATATAGTATTAAATTCTCTAAGCTATTTCTAGCCCACTTCTAGCCCATTTCTAGCCCATTTCTAACCTACCTTTTACTCTACTTTTTAACCTATTCCTAACCCCTACCTATACCTAACCCTAACCTCAGGCTACTAGCCTCTTCAAGTCATACTAAAGTTATCTCTCGTAGTAGTCGTTATAGATTAAATACGGAGAAGCTTGCATCATCCCAAGCCGTTTAACGTAGCATGTCGAGCACATCTCTTCTCGCGGCATTTTCGTGTAGTCAGAGACGCTTATAAACTTGCTGATAACATCTGTAACATACCTTGTTAGTGAGAGGCAAAACGTAGATATATCAGGGATGCCATACCATTGCAGTACTGTCCAGAACTATCCTTCAGGCATGTCTCGTTGTAACCTGCCCACATATAACCAGCCCAGAGCATGGGAACAGCGCCACCAAGTGTGTATCCCCGACAGGCCAGCTCCACGGTATTGAACCAGCTACGCAAACTCTCCCCACAGCCTGCATCACATATCAAGTCGGTCTTACTTTTGCTTTCGAGCGACCCTCGATACTTTGGTTGGGTGAAGTCCGACACGTCCCAGTCACACAAGACACGTTGTGTGAGGGCTGTCTGGCAGTTTTCCGGAACATCAAACTCAATAACATCATCGGGCTGGTGGATGAGGAAACGTGGAAACGCTCTTTTCCCTGCTACCTCCTTCGAACCTTGTAGCCATGCAAGAATAGACGACAGAAAGCCATTGACGTTATCGCGAGCATATGTAGGGGTGCTATTTCGAGGAGACACCATTTCAATAATGGCTTTGGTGCATAGGTTATAGACCCAGAGATCATAGCTCTCCTCAACCTCAAATCCTTTCGTCTGGCAGTTTTGTGTTTTGACACACCCTTGTTTGTAGTTATAGAACCAGCTATATAGACCAGTTCCTAGGATGTAGACGGCAGTAGAATCCAGAATGCGGACCGCCAACGACATGCGGCAGCGGTCGTCCTTGCATTCCTTGAAAGTAGGATCGTTGGCGAAGAGACCAACGCTTGCTTCAAAGGGCTTAGGTGCTTGGGGAGTTGGCTGATAATAAGGCGTCTCAGTCTGTATCATGCCCATGAGAATTTTACTGGCTTTGGAAAGCTGATACTGATAAAAGACACAGTGCTCTGAAGCTGTACCACTAAGGTAGGCTAGATCGCTTTCGATCAACATGCCTCGGGCGACATAGACATCGACCTGATCTCTGTTTTTTCTATCAAGGTCATGATCAGCAACCCAGTTCCACGCATTCTCTAGATTAGCGCTTGAGCCAGGTGTAAGGTGAAAAAGTGTCGATGCCGCTTTGCACTTGGGATTGACGGAGCCAGATAACTTGGGGCAGTTGGTGTACTGCAAGTCAGAGCCTGCAGCATCGCCAACGCGGATGTGAGAGTCTAGAGAAGAAGGATAGGGTTAGCAAAAGCTTTGAGCACTGATAGTGTGAACGTACCCCATAGACCCACTGAGCCTTGCGTGGCTTCCCTGGCATTCCATTCGACTATAACCGCTCCAGCTGTAGCTCCATTGACTGTGAATATTAATAGTAACTATTTAATATATAAGATTAATAGGAAATAATATAGAAAAGACTATAAAATTATTATAAATAGTATAATTATAAAGAAAATATCTATTTAAAAGATTAATTATAAAATAAGACTATTACTAATCGATTCTAGGGACTAGAATTATAAAAAGGGAGGTAATTATAAGAATATTAAAGACCTACCTAAGGTATTATCTTAGCTAAGGACCGGAGACTAGTTAGCCCAATCCGGTCTGCTGAAAGGATTATTATATACAGAGCCTTCGGCGAGGATATTATAAACTAAAGTCTATTAATATAATCAGACCTATTTACTCTCTAGAGTCACCCTGACTTATTAACCTCTTATATTAAAATAGGTTATAGCTAAAAAGTTTTTAGTAAATAGGGTAAAATCTAGCTTTAGGGTAGTTAATATAAAATAATAACTTCTAGAAATTCATAGTGAAATTTAGCTACCCTATAGATATTACTAGTAATCTATACTTCTTATTATAGAGGTCTGGTTTTCTCCAACTAATAGATATCTAGAGACTATGTCTTAATACTTACCAATCAGTATAATTAACCTATGATACCGCTCACGACTAGTGTTTTACACTGTCTATCTATATGAATAGTGAAGTTTAACATTTTATACATTTCCTTAATGTGCACAATCTGAACTCTCTCTTTCTAAATTTTAATATTTATCTAATATTTATACAGACCTGATATTACAATGAGCTGAACATCTTTATATACCATGGATTATAGTTACCGGCCTTATTCAATGTCAGATAAGGGTAAACCATTTAGCAAGATATCTCTAAAAGACTTCTTAAAAACATAAAATTACCTTATCGCCGGTAAATATCTCATTTAGAAATGTATCTTAACCCGCGCTACTCTGTTTCTACTAAGACCTATTTTAATACGAAGGAGGATAGTCTATTGCGTGCTCTTAAAAGAAGGCACACTTTGTTTATCGGCGGAGTAGTTATGCTCAGCCCTGCGGCGTTGATTCAGCTACCCTGCGGGCGGGATATTAAGGATGTGGCGCCCATAAAATGCCCGATGGTGACCCGGCTTCCATACTTTAGTGGTGTAATCACCGCTAGACGAGAGTGGCTTAGCCTGAGTCTAACTAGCTGGTAGGCGTTTTTACGGGCGGGTGTTTCATCGGCAGGCGCGGGCTAGTAAATCGCCATGGTTAATTAAGCGTATAGATAAGATTAAATTAAACTAATTAATGCAAATACTACACTAACATCTGCAATGACGATGTGCCATACACGATTGAGGCTGAGTAGAATCCTCCGGATCTCCACGATAATCTTAAAACGGCCGATCATTGTCGGGAATGGTTACCCAGTCGTTAAATGCTTATCTAAACGATCCGTCCATGCCAAGACATTCATTGCAATAAAGACCATGATTTTACAGTTACAGGATTCATTAAGGGATAATTAGCAGGTTACAGTGACCGTCATTGCGTCCTGTAAGCCGTGCCATAGGTCTCAAAAATAATATAAAGCATTCATCTGATCTCGAAGAATTACCATCATTCATCCACCCACTCATTCCTTCATTCAGTCGTTCATTAAACACACTTTTTTGCTTTCCACCATGAAGTCGACCACCACTCTTTTGGCCCTCGCGGCTGCCGCTCATGCTTCTCCTCTTGTAATGAGACAAGATGAGAACCAGAACACCCATGTATGGGACAACGTCGATGCCATGTGCAAAGACAAAGCATGGCTTCTTGACACACCTGAAGGAGCTGCTCAGGTCTGGAAGGATACTGCCGCTGACAATGAGCTCGACGTTCAGATACTTACGCAATGGGGTACGCCTCAGCCCCTGTGATGCACTATTGGTGTACAAACTGACATTTAACAGAGCACGAGGTCAACTGGGCCAGGAGTCTCGAAAACAAGGTCACTGGTGGTGTCAGTGGAGATTTTACACTTACTGACTGCGGTGTTACCGGAACTCCCTGAAATCCTTCGGGCGGTATGAACTGTGAAGATATGTACAACAAGTACGGCACAGACAAGGACGGCAACGAGAACATTACTGGAAAGACCGCCTACTGGATCTTCAAGGCTGTCAGGGGCCTTCAGGTCAAGTTTACAATGCTCCAGGATAAACTCCGTGACGCGACCATAGTGACTGGGTTCTCTATCGACAGCATGGTCTCTGACTTTGGGGGTGACCAAAAAGGCACGGAGGATGTCCTTAAGTGGATGTCTGCTGCCCTCGGACTGGGCCAGACTATCGCTGGTCTTGCCCCTGGTGCTGTATGTATCCTCTCAGCGCCTCGCAAAATGAATGCTAACTGGGATAGGGAACCGCTTTCGAGACTGCTTCTGGTATTTTAGGTGGTGTCTTCGACATCGTCGCTGAGGAGGTAAAGCCCGAAGAAATCGACACGGCTGATATCTCCGCTGCTCTGGTTAGCATCTTTAAGAAGACCAGCGACAGGATCGACGACATCCTCAGACTTGCTATCGGCAATACCGAGAACATCGAGGACTTTAACCGTCTCCCCGACCCCACGGGCGGCGACCCTTGGTACAAATCACGAGTTACCAAGTTCTTCAGTACCGGCTGGTTCCTCCTCGCAAACGACGGCGAAGTCGTCCAATCTGCAATTGGCTCTATAAACCAAAGAGTCATGCCCAAGATCGCCAGTAACGTCATGAAATCCGCCAACATCCGCCTCGTAGCCGATAAGCGCGCTAAGGACCGTGAGGCTTGTGGTTATACCACCGGTCGCCAGTGGATGCCTCTTAGGGACGGCGAGGAGTACTGCTTTTACGTTATGCGTTTCTACCCCCAGAGCGGCCGTGGCGGAAATTGGGCCGAGGCTACTGAGGATGTGTACGAGAATATGGCCAAGTATAACCTTGGAAACCGGGAGCCTTTCTACCGTGGCATCCTCGACTGTGCTCTTAGTGAGAATAAGGATCTTCAGTTGGACAACTTGGGTTTCGACCGAATTTCTGTTTGCTTCTTTGACTTGGAGGCTCATTTCATTGACGGAAATGACGACCCTAAGTGCAATAACCCCGCTGTCAACGCGGTTTGCGACCGTCTCAAGACTGAGCCCATCCAGGCTTGATTTTCTTACACAGTATTATCTTACTTCTTATGTATACTTAGTTCCGTTATTTAAAGGCCGCTTTTTCTATCAATAGAACCTGATCTCTTTAAATATAGGAATTCTATACTTTATATTCTACGCTATGTATTAAAAGATTCTAAAAGTAATTATACTCTTGCAAGAAGCCAGTAGAGAACCCGATGGGTGAATGGAAAAACGTCAAAGCTTTCGAATTGGGACTCCCTGTCCGAGAAGGCTGGGTACTAAAGGTCCTGACCCAATGTCGAGAGAGAGTAAGATTTCCGGGTTGAAAATAGAACTGAGGGGGAACACTCAACAGCCCATATCGGCGACCATGTCCTGAATCTGCGGCTGAAGTAAATGGTGCGGTAAACATCATTTTCTCTCGTTGCTTTATGGTCAATTAATCTCGATTAGGCTCGGAAAAAGGAAGCAATAGTCAAATTCAAGTCGCGCGCGCTGGTCAGAATTTGCCCCCAATCTTAGCAATGCAATTGATACTGACAGTACAGTCACGGGGGACCATATCGCTGACCACAGAAATAATATCGGCAAATCAGCTAACATGCCACCTTGAGTATATGAACTCTGCCTGATGTTTTAGGATGCTTTGACGAGGCTCTAGGACAGTGCACACGCGGTCCCGTAGCAGTGCACTTTGGATGAGTTACTACTCGCCAGAGGACATGGTCACTACGCTTCTCAGGCTCGAACCAAGACGCGCGGTCAGTCCTGCAAAGGCATGCAGAGTAATAAATACTACCACACTCAATATGAATAGAATAAATATAAGAAGCGAAGCAGTCTCTACACATTTATATTACTATAAGCACTTTCCTTTTCCTAGAGTTTCTATCTACCTATACAGTAGTAATCATTTAAAATCAGACGTACTATACTACCATTCGAGGAAATACCTATCTAGTCTATTGCCGAACATATTGGTAGGCTTCCACTTTCTCCCACGATCTAGGCCAGTACTTAACCTCCAAAACCTCGTCCGAGTTCGCCCGCCGTATAGTCAGCTGATTCATGGCCCCATACTTGGCGCTAAGCGTCCATAAGGAAATGCTCTTCAAGATCTCGTCTCCATTTCTAACGCCCGCTTTCTCAGCTCGGCTTCCTGGTTTCAACCCGGCGACAACTCTACTGGATAGTGATATGGGCTCAAACCCAAGCTCAACCATCTCCAGATCATCTCTCACCAGCCTCATTGGTGGGTCCATGGTTGTCGCGTTTGGAATCTGGAGCGCTCCCTGAGTCATCTGCTCGTAGTCCTGTATTGCCTCGCAGCCAAGCTCTGATAGAACAAGTTTGCGCCATTCATCGATGCCATATGCGAGTCCTTTCCTTTTGTTCATGATGAGATGTGTAACGAGGTCGTCGACCGAGCGTCGACCTCCTGCGGCCTCACGAATTTGGCCATCGAGCTTTTGCAGGTAGGCAAAGCCCCTGGCATAAATCATCATCTGATAGCTCGGCAGCTCCCATGCCTTTCGCCGCGCCTCACTATTCGGCACACGAACCGCTGGATTTGTATAGTATCCCGCGAGGAACACATTCAAGGCTTCTCTGTACCATTCGGCATCTTTAAGGCCAAACTTGTACGGAAGGTATGCAGCGTATAGATCTGCGACCCCTATGAGGCCTTGTTAGCAGATGACTGGGGGCCTCATGAAATTATGAGCGTACCTTCTGTGAACCACGAACCCTCTTCATTCTCTTCATCTGCACCTTCTTCATCCGCTGCCTTTCCCATCGATGGCCAATTGTGAACCATCTCATGAGTAAGCAGAAGTGTCAGATCTGTCTCGGTGCGCTCGTCAATTTGATCATCATATTCCATCATGTAGCTTCGGGTGAATTCCGTCCCTCCAAAGCCCTTTGCCGGCAGCGTATTGCGAACGAAAATACGATATGGGTTCTTGGCTGACATCGGGTCTTTCCAAAACTTGGACATGGCCAAGAATGTTAATTGAGAGTAGTTCAACGTCGCAACGATATTAGAGGGAAGTTCGCCAAGCCAATAGACGTTGAAGAAGTCATTAGGCTGATGGTTACAACTGTTCAATGGCCCCACACTGAGAAGGGTGGACCATAAACGAGCTACAGAGCCAGTATTTGTAACAGGTCGTGGGCCTTCACCAAATGTCCAAACAGCCCTTGTATCTGGAGGTGTTTCACTCAAATTCCATTGTACGGTCATTTCCCACGTCTGTTTGGAGGCATCGGGAAATGCTGGCATAGGCAAGATCGTGATTCCACTGCCATGTAATCCACCTCTTTCATATCTCAGATCCGTTCGAGCTGCGACCTTGGTGTACTCGTCAACTTTGCGAGGCACGGCCGTAAAGGCCATTGAGACTTTGCCTTCGGTCGGCCTGGTAATATACCAGGTACGTCGTGGAAATAAGTAGGTGTTGTCGTCATCTTTCGTGAATGTCGGTAGTGGTCCTTTCTCGTCTACAAAGCTGATGGACTCATTGGTATAGGGTTGAGCAGGTACAGTCTCGCGCTTGGTGTCAATAACAAGAATCGCTTCATTGGTCTGCAAAAGAGGTACGTCCATCGCCATTTGAATCTTGAGGCGTGCATGTTCTTGGCCGTTAGGGACATTACCTATGAGACTAGGGGTGAAACACACGTCGATACGTGGAAGACTCTGAGGCTGCTGGGCCACAGGCATTGCGTTGTATACTTGGGCTGGAAGAAGCTGCAGTTGAAGGGCGAATTTGCGGAGTTTTGAAAGCATTGCAATGATAAGTCGCAGAAGCGCTAACGACTACGCAGACTATAAGTAATTTCGCAGGACAAATACAGTGGTCGCAGGGACTGCTTTTTATAAAGGGCTTTTTCTGCTGAAGAGCGAGAGACGGCTGGCTTATGGGCCCTGGTAGATACCCCGGTGGAATAGATGCATGTGTCGCTTGAATTGCCCCTTTCGGCAATCCTGGCGAAGACGATAAGGTGTGTCGCTTGAGTTTCCGAAAGAAGCAATCTTAGCGAACGCGATAAATTAGCACTAGAGCACGCTAGAGCACCCCACTCGGTACAATTCTCAGCTCAGAAAAGAGAAATTTAAAGACCCTGGAACTCAAACTGTGGCTCGTTATTATATTTCAGCCGTATCCAAGTTGCCTTCGTCATTTCAGGTGCTGCTCAATATCGCGAAGGCGTTACTTGCACAGCTCATTGACCGGAATGTGTCAAGATATGCGCTGATCAAATAGTCGCATACAAATTCCTCACATTATATTCTCTAGTCACAGTAAAGCAATTCTAATTCACATGATGGAAAAGATCGCTATCTAGACGACCAATTCTCACGCACCTCGTATATCCAATACAGCGCTTTGAAGTCGCGCTGTTTGGCGGTCGCGGAAGTAGACAACACTGCGCTCGACTGTAGTCTGAGAATCGGGTGAATCATAGGATCCGTCACCATATGTCAAGCAACAAAATACATCACGACCAGCAAGTCTTTCTGCTCTCAAGCCAAAGATCATGGACAAGCTTACTCCTGTCGATAGGCCGCTGTTACCTTCCGTCTGTACTCGTCCGATATTCTTGAGCCATTGTAGAATCCAATCATCAATCCGGAGGTCCGTGTTTCTGCATACAGCTTCAAAAAGCAGATCGATCACGTCGATCATGAAAGGGCTTTTCCAATGGTTTGTGGAATTCATGCCACAGATGACGCGAAGAAAAAGAAGCAGCCACGGGCTTGAGGAACTATCTTGCTCATGATCGATAACTGTTGCAGATGTGGCTTCCTCTAAAACCTTCGGATCACAGAGTAGATTTGCCAGCGCATAGTAGGCATAAGCCAGAGCTGCATCATGAGAAGAAAAGTGCAAAGGATAGACGGTAAAGGATATGCTTGGCTTGTGGCTAGGCCTGAGCATTGCCGGGATAAATTTATCGATCGGTGCTCTCGCCAATGGGAGCTCATCGTGCCAAGCTGCAAGCTTAAGAGCAACCGCTTCTAGCTCCTGTCTATAGTCTTGATCGGGAACTCTGTCTTTCGATTGCCAATCTTCAGTGGGTTCAGAAACGCCCAAGCGCCTGTAGTAGTGCTCCAGACATCTCGACGCCAGAGGATCGTCTCCGCCTCGGCCAAAAAACCGCTCCATTAAGACCATCAAACTGAGCCGGCGAGCTTCTATGAGTAGCATCAGAGCTTGCTGAGTACCATCATTTGCTAGTGCCGTCTCAACGAGGCCAAGCATGGTTGACGATAGCCTTGCATGGGAGAAGCTGCCCACTCCGAAAGGGTTTCGTTTCCACTAGGTAAAGAGCCGTAAAGAAGTCCATGCATCTATCAGATCCATCCCTAGCATGGATTTGAACAGGGACTCATTGGCCCCAAGGATGGATTTCTCAATGCCCGACATGTGGAAACATAATCCCTGGAAAGTGCCAGACTGAATCTCAAGATAGGCGAATGATATGAACGTGACTATAAGCTGGAGCTCGTGTCCGTTCATACCCCCACGGCTTTCTTGCATGACCCACTCGATGGCTTTCGAATAGTAATGACGATGAGCAGACCGTCTGAGCCCTTTTAATCCCGATCGTGAGTCCGTGGGTGACGGAGCAGATGGAGTGCCATAGCCTTCATCGAACCAATGCCGTACGGATAGAGCTAAAATTGCAGATCTTAATCCTTCGCATGTTTCCGATAGGCTCTGCAGGCGTTGAAAGACTGACGGCAGATGTTGGAGCACATTAGCCTCCCAGTGACGCCAGAAAAAGTCGTCCTCATTGTCTCCCAATGGGAATCGGCTATCTTCATCTTCAGCAGAACAAGATGTGCCTTTTTCCGGGGCTTGTGACCATAGCGCTTCATAGAGGTAGCCTGGTTCAGGGATTGGTAGTGACTCCTCCCTACGGTCATGATTTGTGGACACGATGCATCCATCGGAGGCTTGTCTCGGAGTCTGCGTCTGCAAAATCGTATCGGTACGTGGGTCACGGCCGAGGAGGTCGTGCAAACCTGCGTAATTTATCTGAGAGGCAAACGTTCCAATGTCGAGTTCTACCACGGACTGAGCGAAGAATGGGGAGCTCTGGGCGTTCGAACTCTGCTGAGAGCTAGAATTTCGATCTTGGATTCCATTGTGCGTGTTTGGCAGAAAGCTTGTACATGAATCGGGCGGAGATGTAGAAAAGGACTCGTTCGTAACCTGATTCTCGTCTGCGTCTGATCCGACAATATGCCTAGGAGATAAAGCGTCACGAGGACTTGTCTGCAACCTTCCTCGTCTGTGCTTAGTTAAGGTATACGACGGATTTGTTGTGCTATGATGGAAGCGGAAAAGTGACATATACCCCTCGCAATCGATCTTCCGACGTTGACATTCATTACATTTTGGTTTACCCTCATCGCACTCAAGTCACGAGTCAGTATTTTGCATCCTATGACACCAGGGTCTAAGTACCTTGACCTTACGCCTTCTACAAGTGAGACACCCAGTATGAGCGCGTCGAGGCATTAATAATCGTCTCGAGAAGTTTGTAAGAGGAGCGAAGAACAGTGGCACCAATATTTTAAGTTATAGGTAACCTGCAATTAGGTAACAAATAAATAGCCGCAGACCCCAACCTGATTTTTTTAACTAGCCTAGGTCGAGTGCTGACTAAGGCGTATTAGGCCAGTGTGATATACTACGATCAGCAATCGAGCGTTTTGAACATTGGAGTAGAGGGCTTTATAGCGGACACGGGGTATGTTGCATGCGCTTGGATATCCGGCCACAGTCTCACGATGGTCTGTATCTAATGCATGTTAATGGGCTTGGGTGGGTTTACGGTGCCACAAGGTGTTAGTGCAACTGTTACTTCTGTAGGGATGTATATAAGATGGAAGCTCAAGGGAGAAGAGAAGGAGCCTAGATTTGCGGTTTCTACCGCCACAAAACTGCCTGCGATGAATTCTTTGCTTGTTTCCAGCTAACTGCTCACCTATATATCCTATGCTGAGCCACCGAGCCCGACCAGTAAAAGTCATCATCGAGTAACGGGATGCTCACACCATACATGTCCTTAACCCTGTAACGCCTGGAAACTTTGAACGGTGCATTATTCCACATCTCAGTATTATCTTGCTTCCAGGGCAAATGAACATCAAACCGCTCCAAATGTCCCATTGCAACCAGCGGGGCAAGCAAGTCTCTCTCCCTTCCTACAAACTGTGCTCTCCCATCACCGGAAAGCCAGACTACAATCCGTAACGTCCATAGATGCGATGATTCGACAAGCTCAGAGCAGACTTTGTTCCATAGTGTTTCGGTTTCGGGCGGTGGGACGTCCAGTGTAATATCCCAGGCTTGAGGGTGGCTGTCGTAGTACTGACTCACACCGGCATATAGATGCCATCCGACTTCGATATGTTGCATGGAAGCAATGTGCTGTTCGGGAAGCATAGTGTCCAGCAATGTAAGTGCTGACTTAGAGCTGGCTTGACCGAAGCCGAAGCAGAAGGTGTTGCAGGAATAGAGGTATGAGATGGACTCTATGTAGCTAAGATATAAAGTCAATTCTTCTCCTTCCTTGAGCTAGGGGGTGTGCGTACGCTGCACGACAAACCAGCGGGATTTTGAGCAGTCCTCTCTGCGGCAACCACTGATAATTTTCTGATTCGAACATAGACTGTCTAAGTCTGCCACGATGCACAGTGAGGTGAACCTTGTGATGTCCCATGGTAAGGCGCCAGATCTGCATGCGCACCTCCACCGGTAATCTGCTAAACAGAAATGATTCCGATTGTGCCTGGTAACGTAAGCCGATGACAGGGAGCTTTTCTTCTAGGGATTGCGTATAAGGCACACTCCAGTCGCGGGGGTCGAATACGGGCTTTGGCAATGCCGCGTTATATATGTGCGTCTCGGGATGCAGCTTTCTGTGCATCTCCTCAATCTCGCGTGGCGTAAGAGGTTCCTTCGGGAGCTTGTCGCCGCGATACTTGTACTTGGTATCGGTGCTCCTTCCAAATAATCGATTTAGAAAGTCCATGGCAGTGTAGTGGTATAGAATAGTCCTTAATATGAACTGGGTTAGGAAGAGGCTTTGTCACCCCGGCGTGGTTTGTAATTAAGGTATGAGGATATTGGGTCGTCTGTTCTTATATTGTCACTACACGTTGGCGACATTCAGGTAATCGAGGAAGAAAAAGATGATGGCGCCACCATGCTTTACGACAATGTGTTAGAAACCGTGACGGGCGGCCTTAGACCTTGGAAGGTGTAATTATACCTAATGATGCAGGAGACAAAAGCATACCTCTAATCTCAACAGCTGAAAGCCTTGGGCTGATTGGAGGCCCGCGCTAATCTCGGCTTCGGCACGGTAGCGTCAGATTATAGTTCCGCGCCTCGGATCCTCATTCCGCCCTGGGTCGGTACAGAGCACTACCCAGTAGTCCTTACCAAGTTGTAGTCCCATGACATCTCAAGCTTGACCTGCACGTAATAAACGTGCCTTGCATGGTGCAACGAGTAGAGAAAAAGCCTTGAGAGCTAAGTTCTGTCTACGAGGCTTAGTTTGGGCGGCGTCATACGTGGCATTTAGTCTGGGAGATAAGATAAGATATCGCAATTATATAGCGCCCTACGAGATGTTCTTGTTTCTGAAAGGATTTATAGAGCTCGTTCCCTATAGGTACTTGTTAAGTATCCCTTCCTCTTCGGCATTCTATATATCGCGGAACTATCCACCTTAAAACTTAGCGCCAAAAGGGCCAATAACAGTAATCGAGACTCCTGACAGACCCCTCAGTTCATCAACTTCGTCTGCCCATTTACCATCAAGCAATTCCGGAGATTCCAACACAACATCACATAAACCTTTGACATGCGCCAGATACTGCCCAAGTTCGCCCTTTCTCAAAGCAGCACCCTTGAAGCGCAGCTATCTCAAACACTTGTTTCGTGCTCCGGCAAGAACTTTAATTAGACTTTGTGAACCTAGTGCGAATTATGAAAATGCGATGGTAAGGTGTTCGATATTAGGAGCCTGTAGGAGCCTGGAGGAAGGTTAACAGAAAGTCAAATGCAATATTCTCCACATCCTCTTGACAAGTGAAATACCAACCTGTTCCTCTCTTCTTCCCGGCTGTGTCGGAGGTGAGCGTTTGTAAGTTCTGGAGCAATTCGATAAATAAACCTCGCTCCAAGGAGGATATTGATAGTTGCGCGTATGTCCAAGGCCTAGAGCACTGGACTTTCACTTCCCGCAAGGCTATGGCTGCTCGGTATATTTCGACTGATAGCTTGTGTAAGAACTCGGTTGGTCGTTCAAAATCAAGATTTGTGTACGGAAGTGAAGCATCGGACCAGGTATGAGGTTCCAGCATCAAAGCTCGCAGGAAAGTGCGGTAGTCTCGGTCGACGAGGTAGGCATCAGTCTTATAATAGGGATCCTGGCCATCGGTAATTTTCAAATTATCCGCATATGGCATTTATGCCATGGCGGATACGATGCTGGAGAGGAGAACACCATTCTCTCGCATTTGTTACTGCGCTTTGAATAAACATCGATATTCACGATGGGATTCTCTGAGGATATTTCGATACTTGATACATTTGTATGAGTCCAATTTTAGGTCATCTGGATCTTCGGTGTAAATGGACTCCCGGGCGGATATTATCTTCTCGCCCAGTTCAGGCACCTCAACATTGATCCAAGCAGGCACCTCGTATGATGGCCTCAGCGGGAAGTCTGGAGACTTGATTGAAGCCTTTAAATGACTGAGATGGCGACCCATATCGTAGATGTGGGAATACGCGAAGTGAATGAGCTTGTCCGCCATGTAACGATCGTAGTGCATTAGCTTGACGTGGAGCCTGCGCACTCCAAATCCGATCAATTGGTGACTAAAGACATTCTTTAAGCGCTCCAGGAACGCCTCGTCATCACGACTCTTATTTCGGGGATGAGCAGCGGCGAGGACAATTGACAGAAACATCGACACGTCTAGTGCCAACATCCGGTTCTTCAGTCAGTTAGACAACTATGGTATTATTACAACAAAACCCGGATTTCAATACTCAAGATCACAAAATAAAGCTTATTTATTCAATAACCTACTATAGAACCCAAGTCTGTAACATTACTACCACCTAGAAGTAGAGAAAGGAATCTCTAAACAGCGAAATCTCTTAATGTTATAAAAGAAACAACAAGCAATCCTGTCGGGTTCAGACAGCCATGTTCGGCTCGAAGAATCGGAAGTAACCTAATCTGTTACTTGGAACTGTAATTAATTGCGTATTCCCTGACTTGTGATCGAAAGTGTTAATTTCGGCAAGTGTTTCATGTAGAGCAATTGTACGACAGAGAGCCCGAGATAAATTATTTAGCTCGTACTTTAAAATGTCTATCTATTGAGCTTACTCTCTAGTCGAGTCTTGTACTAAGCTTTCGTATCAATTTTAAAGTTTGTCTTGCCCACTAATGGCCGCTTCTGAGCTCACGGTCTTTCTACTGATGGAATTGCGGTGGCGCTTAAGCCTCGGCTAGATTCCATGTCGCAAACTAGACCTAATTCTGAAAAGCGAGCGAAGAGAGTCTCTTTGTAAAAAAGTACAAATACTTGTTTTATATAAAAGATCTTACTATTTTAATAAAATCTAGAAAAGTAACCTCCACTAAACAAGCTAACCTTTACATTTCATATGATTATAAAGTAACACTACTTCTCCTTTGCCTCTTTTACATTACCATCACTATAATGTAGCGGCCTGAAACTTCCAAACTTAAAGCACATATTATCCAGGTCGTTTTCCTTCCTCATCTTAGACATATACCACTGGATCCAGTACATCTGCTCATGCTCTCTTAGATAGCGACTTCCATGAAAGCTCTGCAAGACCACTTCACGCGAAAGCAGTCCTAGCTTCCGCCTATCGCTTGCCTTCTCATAGAAACGACTGGTTAACCACTTGACGTGTTCTGGCAAAATCTCATCTGGTAACACTGGGGGTTTCTCCTGGTCATCCCCAGTAAACTTTGACCATGGTCCGACCATACTTAGCATACTTAACTGAGCACGTGCAAGTGCCATGGGATTATTCGGGGGCACGACCTCTCCGTATTGCTGCTCTGGGTTCTTGGGATCTGTAAGAACCAACGCAGTCGCTCCTACCTCTGTCGCAACGATCGGTACGCCTGCCAGAGCTGCCTCGCCGATGGCCAGCGGAAGACCTTCGGACATGGAAGAGTTCATGAACAGCCATGCATCTTGGAGGACAACTTTTGGATCGCCGAATCCGGCCAACACGACCTTGCCAAACAAGCCAGACTCTATTATAAGCTTTTCCATCTCGATGCAGTAGCTAGGCTGTCGGTCCTTAGCGCCATAGACAATGAGCTGGTAATCCTCGAAGCCGAGTTGGTTGATGATTATGTTGGCAGCTTGAATGGCGATCTTGACGCCTTTGATAAACTGTACATTAGAAAGCATCACCACTGTAGGTCTTTCGGTGCGGACCTTTTCCGCTGGTGTGAAGCGATCCATGTCGCTGATGCCGTTGACAATAGGGTCGACCTTTCGCTTGAATAACTTCCTGCTGCCAACCGAGCCGCCATCTGTGCCCATCTCGATCTCCCACATGCTGGTGAATTATTAGTAAATGCTTTTTAAATGGAACTTGAACACTTACGGGTTGAAGACAGATGCGCAAGGCATGATGACGTCGGCGTGGAAGTAGGCAAGACGAGATGCCATGTTGATGCCAGCAAGCAACATAGACTGCACAGACAGTGGGAGCTCGCATTGTGCCGGGCTAATGTTCAAACATGTCTCGCGCCAATAGATGGCATGATCCCAAATACCAAAGGTGACATCTTGTTTGCATTGCAAAACCATGCCGTACAAACTACTTATACCATGATGAGTGCTCTGGAAAACACGAGGGCAATCGTTTGGTACTTGAACGGCGTAGATGAACAAATATGCCATAAAAATACCCATTGCATCTTGAAAGTCAGACATGCTAGGCTGTTCCATCTTGAAACACTCTGAGGCGCTGGTGATATTGGGGTCGTTGTAGGGAATCAACCATGCTTTCATCCAAGCTTGTTGGAATTGGCTGGACCTCCACGTAGTGCCATAATCCTTGCTTTCGAAGAACTTGCCCATTGATAACATGACGTTACTATACTTAACGAGATCCGCTCGGGAGTACCGTTTTGTCCTGGCACCTTTCACAAATTCTGTGAGAAGAGGGACGAAGGTGCCTACAACATCGGCCTGGAGATCAGTCCCTGCGATCTTTTCATCGACGGTTGACTCGAGCAAGTTGTTGATAACACCATGGTTAGCCGTGTTGCCATCAAGACCCCAGAGAGGAAGAAGTTTCATAGACTGCACGTTCTTCTCGACTTGGAAACGGGGTATGCCGAAGTCATTTGCGCATTCGGCAAGCACGTGGTTCCGAATTGTGCTGTGCCCGTTGACAAGATCGCGTCGACAATTAGATACACCACCGGGAGAGATGGGCCAACAGCCGATGTCGTTGAAAATCACCGAGATGCGGCTTTCCGTATCATTGTAGCAGTTCTGCGGCTGTGTAGTGATAGGATTCGCGTCGTTTCCAAGACCCATGGCATAAAGATCAGCGGTCTTGATGGCAAGCAGACTGATCTCAGCTACATCCGTCTCCATGCCAATCGCTGAAACAATCTGGTCAATATCTTCATCGAGTGCCTGACAGGCCTTGTCCAACTGTCCGCTGTCTCTAGCTCGCCAGTACTTTCGGAGTGATGGTTCCTCGCGGAGGATAACCTCGTCAACCCAGCAAGCCGTAGAAGCGTTGAGATTGTTGTTTCTCTTCCAGTGATTCCATAGTTCTGTTCGCACGCGCCAAGTTGGCACACTTTTGTATACACGCCTGTTCCATTGCGCGATCCAGAAGACGGGATTAAAGTAGGTCGACCATGTAGGTGCATTGCTCGCTCTGCGTCGCAGCTGCTTGATTTGGGTAACGCTGTAGTGATATAGAATATCTTCAGAGTCGAAGGACAAGTTGTCAGGTCGCTTTAGAAGCTCTTCTTCGACCTCAAATATTTGTGGCCGCTTGGCAATCGCGGTTTTGGTGCCGTCATCGCTCTGCATATATGTAACGATCGTAGGGTCACGACGATGTTGGTAGTCATACTCAGTAACATACACCTTTCCATCTATATGTTGGACGATACGATGGATGAATTTGGATGGCACCCAGTCGTAGCGTTCTGGATCAACCGGCTTGCCCCAGAAGACGGATAGCGAGTTTCCGCTTGGAGAGCGCATCGAGGTGTAATCGGCACGGAGTAAGTCGGCGTTACCCTTGGGCCTGTTGCGATAATGGTATTGGAAACCAATGTTCTCAGTGGTGGTCGAAATGGTTCCCCTGGCAACTCTTCCGTACTGATCATAGTATCCAAAGGTAAGGATATTATCCCTCGTGGCCTCAATGATGACGGGTTGACGAGACATTGTGTTCTCGGCATAAGTGTAGGTAGCAGTACGTGAGTGGCCCTGCTCAACTCTAGTTTGGAGACGACTATGCTGATCATAGGTTGTAAAGAATGCGGGAGATTGTCCTTGTGGGCCTTCCTTCAGTAACCCCTTGTGGAAAGTGAGAGTCATATAGCTATCGTCTCCTTGCGATACAAATCCAGTCAGAGTTTCTCGTGGTTGTTCAACGACAACGGCTCCTCTGTTGAGTTTGATCTTGCGTCGCTCTCCCTTCTTGGCGAGACGAGCAATGTTGACAAGAGCAGGCTTGTTGTATATGATAAGCCAGTAGATCCAAAAGTTTGCCATCAAACGGCAAGCCTTCCATGTAAGGAGAGCAAGCCAAAGTAGCAAGCCCCTGAGAGGGACATCACTCAAGAGGTACGATAGTTCCCTCTCAATACTGGAACCACCACCAGAGATAATCGCAGTCCATTTGACCACTGATGAAGAAGTTACTTTCAGCCACCTGAGAGCAGTGCGTAACGAAGGTTTCTTTTGAGTAGACAAGGGAGTGGCAACACGAAGCTCCGAGAAAAGGGCTGGCTTCTCGAGCCATCTTGGAGGTTGGGAAATTCTTCTAAGGTTCTCCTCACACTGGCAATGTATGTGTAGTGTGAGACCAAGTTGAAAGTCGACGTTTTGAATATCAATGCCCTGCTCGGCTACCCATTCGCCGACTTGGATCGACATAGATTGCTGGTTTCCAGAAACACGATTGAGTATCATCTCCCGGACAGTTTGTGGAATACTCTCCCACTTGGAATTTACCTCAATGTTGAGACAGAGAAGCTCCATCACTTTCACTTCTGTCTGCAAAGCAAGACAACTCAAGCTCGCATGGTCCTGTGACGCCAGCTCCATCTGATAGCGCTTGCTGAGAGACTCTGTATCGTGGACGAAATGCTCGGCCTGTACTGCTTGTGCGGAGGACAAACTCAGTTCTGACCGCGCCACGTGGTGTAGCAAGGCTTCACATGCCACAACAGAGACTGTGGGCTCCCAGGCAGGCAATGTGCAATCAGTCTCGCCCAAAAGACCAATAACAACATGCAGAACTCCAGACTTGGAGTAGCTGAATGAAGATACCTTGTCGAGGCCGTTTTGATAGAAAGATTCGCTAGTAGATGTCGTCAGGGTGACCTTTTGGGTCTGCCACATATCCTCTGCTCTGTGAAGAAGTCTAACCGACCACTGGGTAGCGTGAGTATGATAGTTTGGATCTCGTACGCTGTTCTGCAAAAGCTCTCCGAGTTTGTCGGCCCCTCTGGACCCGTCACCGTATTGTATCGTGCGAGTTGCAACAACATTGTGAGCAATAGTTGCGGAGACTTTGATGTCCTCAGTACAGTCAACAGTGATCTTCTTTTGAACAATGATGCGTTTGTTATCATCGTGATCTTGAGTAGACGCCACAACGTTAGTCCTGGTCTCGACTTCCCATGCAAACCAGGATGTCCCAATAGCAGCTAGAAGAGCAGCCAGATTCTGCGCGAGGACGTCCGTATACAGAAACCCCGCAGTTGCTGGGATAGCATGAAGAAGGCAGCCAACTATAAAGCCCACTGCAGCTGAAGCCATCATCACGGTGATGTGAGAGCTAATGTTGGTGGTAAAGCAGCGGTTGAACTGGAAGACAATTGCGCTCGAGTAGCCGAACACATACATGAAGTAGATAATGATAGTCTCCGAACTCTCCACGAAAAGCCAAAGGAGGATAGTGGTGCAACCAAAAAAGACTGTCAATTTCGAAAAGACATCTGCGGCGGCCTTGACGATTAGTCCTCGACGTCGGCTTTCGTCCTGTCTTTCAATGCGCTCAGCATCTTCAAGTCCTGACATCTTCTCGTGGGAGACATCGTAACGATGACTCCAGTACTTTTGGAGCGTTGCGTCGAGAATCATAGCAGACAAACAAAAGTAGACGATGGCCAGCCAGATACCGTACCTACTGCGGCTGTCCGTGTATATGCTGGGATATGGCTGTCGAGCACTCATGGCCATCATTATCCAGCGGTCCATCAGGGCAATGAGGAATAGACCGAGGTTCTGACCGATGTCATGTCGCGCGAGGCGGAATAAAATAAAAGAATTGTGCTGTTTGAGTCCACGTCTTAATTGTTGTTGTTGGTTGATAGCTTCGTCAAGCTGGGTGAACCATGCAGTTGTGAACTTTGGAGGAGGTGCTTTGCCGGCAGACGTCTTTTTGAGGAGCCACTCAATAAAAGACATTCCCTCGGACACGCGACGAACCAAAGGGTCAGACATAAAACCCGATACCTTTGCTTCCTGGGTATGACGGATGTAAGCAGTAACTGCAGCTGCGAATGCCTTCTGGGACATCTCACTATCCGGTGTCTTTTCCGAATCCCCGTTCGAGACTTTTTTCTCGTCAACAGCCCTCATTGAGTACCATTCCGAGACGTCTTTGCTGGTAAACTTGGGGATGTTATCCATCCAGCCCGACCACTCTTGACATAATCGTCGGTAACGCCACAACACGATCAACAAGAAGGTGTACATGATAAGGAGATATATCTCCAAGTCATGGCCGTTGACAAAGGTTGATATGAGTGGGGAGAGCAGGAGGATAGGTAGGGTCTGCAGAATGACCTTTCGGCCAGACGACAAAGGTGATTCATGCAGATGCATCGTGCTCATAACACCCAGGATGTTACAGTATGTAGCGATACATACGATATAAGCGACAAAGACAAAACCTGCGCTGACGGATCTTTGCAGAGAGAAGGCAACAAGGCCACAGAGTGCGATGACAAGCGTCAGCACGAAACCACCCGACAGTCTCTGAACATGAAAGTAAATCATGTTGTCGTATGCATAATGTGCCATGTAATAATGCCCCACGCTACCGACCCATCCCGTGACACCAGCTGTCAGCAGCATCGATGCTAAGAGAGCATACCCAGCGACCTCGAGATGGTCGGGGTCCATAAATGCTGTCATGAAGCAGCCACGACCAATGAAGGTGAGCATGGTTACGTCGACAATTGCAGGGAGGCAAAAGATTGACATGGCGCCTGCATCAGCGAATTTCTTCTTCCAGAGCTTCAGTTTCTCATGGCTTGTCAGCGTAACATTACCAGCAGAGACCTTGCTGGCTGGTGGAGTCTCGTCAGAGGTTGGGTACATGGTCATGATCTCGTTGCCTCTTCTGTAGTCTGCAGGTGGAGGATCAACTTGGAGAAAAAGATTGTAACGGGAATAGATGACGCTTCCAATATCGCGGGGGTAGAGGTCGAAGTAGATCTCACACTGGGATCCCAAAACCCAGAGTTCAGAGAAGACGGCGGCTTGATCTGGCTGAGAGAGGAAGAGAGGACATCTGTCTGTGGTTTCCATGTACACGTCTTCGAATGCCGCCCTGCGTAACACAGTGAATACTATAAGAGCAAAGAGATCGGCGTTGATGTCCACGGAAAGACGTCCATGCTGAGACTTGGAAGTGCCGAAAGATGACTGTAAAGTCTGCATGAGCTGTCTCAGTACACGATTGTCCCCAAGCAGAAATGCTTCGTCAACAAGGTGCCTAGTTAACTCGTGCAAACGACAGAGGTTCTCCAGGCTGGGCAATCTCTTGTAACCCAGGGTTACAAGGTACTGGAGTCGCTGCTCCAACAGTTGCCGCATACTCAACGAGTCATCAAGAGCAGCTAGAGCACAGCTCCGCCTCCATGCTCCACGTGTCGTTTCATCGATGAGCATTGTGCGGCAAAGATCCTTGATGGCATCAAGGATGGTGTTGCTAGCTTGCGTGTTTCCGAGTCTCTGTGTGAGGCTGAGAAGTTCCGCATAAGTTGCCTCATGGATGGATTCTCGGATAGTGGCAGGGACTCGGTTGCTGTCTTGACCACCGTTGGCTTGCTCGAGTTGACTTTCTTCCTCGAACCGCTCTGCGCGAGAAACACCTTTGCAAGCCAGCCAGGTATGTAAGACCACGGCCGCGTCGGAAGGAGAAGAGAGAGAAATGTATATCTCGGTGAGTTGTGCGCCTTGGATATCCTTTGAAACACCCCAGAAGCTTACGTCCGCACGAGGTACTCGAAAGCCAGTTTTGAGACCCTTATAGACTTGAATGCGTCTGGTCAGCAGCCCGCAGACAAGCTCTTTAACGATACTCGTTATAGGGGAATTTCCCTCTCTGTGACTGATCAAGCATCTCAGTGACTCTAACAGGCGCTGCTCATCGGGGCCCTCGAGTACTTGCAGCATACCGAGCTCCTTTAGATGGGTCTGGGTCCGTACGACGGCATCAAAATGCTCTCTAGTCGGCTCAGAGGTAAGTGGGAAGCAGCCAAGTGACGAAAGCGGTGTGTTTCTATTGCCATAGTCCCAAACGTTACTTCTTGTTGGGATTCTTTGTGAAAGGTTTGGCAGACCATCAACAGCTAAGCATCCATCCCAGATAGAACCAGGACCCGAAATAGTATCAGAATGTGAGAGAAGCTCTGTAGCTTCGGGGATGATGGAACCGAGGACAGCCAACGAGAGCGGCAGAATGTTGGAGTCATTGGGACCATTCGAGAAACATATCTTGCGTTCTCCAGATGTCCAACATTTCTGCAACTATTAAATGTTAGTAAAAGTTCTGTGAGCTGAGATAATCGACTTCTTACTTCAACCATCTCGGCGCGTCGTAGATACTCAAAGGCACTCATGGTCTTGCTCGCGCTCTCCAAAGAGGATGCCTTGCCACTCGCAGTCGGAGCAATAGGGCCATGCTCTATGACTGCATCAAAATGTTGGGCTATCTTGGCAGCACGTCGAACAACAGATGGCATGGGCTGCGTCTCCCAACGGTCTAGAAACCCAACAAAGAAGTCCGGTCGCTTGTCTCGTTGCAGGGTGCATCTAGCCATTGTATCTCTAAGTCTTCGCGCCTTGAAGTAGTCGCGTCGCTGACCGTTGGAAAGTATGCACGCATTTTCCACGATAAGACCTGAGGCGATCGACAGGTCGACATCGTCAATAGCCTCGCAGTCGTGTTGACAGACAAGGATCACAGGCACTTCGATACTCGCAAGGTAAGCCAGCAGGTAATTGGTTCGGTCTGCTTGCTGAGTAGAAGTGCACTCGAGAGCAAATCCTGCCCAGTCGTTCAAAGTCTGGGCCAGAGCTAACGAATGTGATGCTTCAGTCAGTTGAAGATCTTGGAGCTCATAGTCCTCCATGCGGATGTGGGCGAGTGTCAGTTTTGCCGGGATCTCGTTCAAGACTGTCCGATATGAGCTTATGGAGTGGGAGTCCCCAGGTATATTGGAAACGCCTTCGCCCATACTTGCAGGGATGATAACAAGATCATATCCTCTAGACGGCGCTTGAGTTTCAGAGCCTTCCGAGTCAGAAACAACACAAAATGACTTTGTGGATCGGAATGAAGAGGTCCTAGGTCTTTTTACCAAGGTCCTGCTCAAAGTGGAGGCATCGCCATCGTGATACCGGGAAAGGCGCGCGCCTTTCTTGATGGGCTGTATAAGAGCCTTCTCGTCATCATTTGATCTGGCAGTTGGGCTGAAGTGAGATGGATG
The DNA here is from genome assembly GCA_954870535.1 of Fusarium sp. VM40. NCBI lineage: Eukaryota > Fungi > Ascomycota > Sordariomycetes > Hypocreales > Nectriaceae > Fusarium > Fusarium sp. VM40. The sequence goes on from CATPAH010000011.1 coordinate 29,224, forward strand.
TAAGTAAAGAGGCTTGTGCCCGGACGATAAAATGACATACCTGGTGGATCGTAATTGTTTTCTTAGTAGATATGAAAATCGTTTTTGAAATACAACGTGTATTAAGTATAGAGTAGAAGGAACTACGATGCAAGTAGCACCAAGAACCAGGATGACTAGTTGATACAAGTTCCCGAACCTGGATGCCGAGGGAAGAATGCTATTGCAGTACACCTGAAAGCCCGAAGAGCCCTCACAGTCTTCTAGGACGGGGTCCTGTAGTCCAGGCTGAAAGAATGAAGCCATGGCGTAACGCTGAGGATTAGGATGTGTGCACTGTTTCCCCTTTTTTGAAAATTTGTATAAATCTTTTCGACTGGAAGGAAATAAAGTTTGGTTTGTGTACAATGTTACTAATTTCGAGTAGGAGATTCAAGATAGTAAAAGAAAAAGGCAAGAGTATTGAAGATGAAGACAAAGTGAAAGAGTGTGTAGGATCAAACAAGCAACTGTGAGTGAATACCGCTGATAGGAACGAGCGGATAAGAAAGTAAACGACGAGAAAGGAATCAAAAAGGAGGCCGCCAAGTAAAGCTCGTACAACACGGTAGAGTGAGGAAGCGAGATCTGAGAAAAGATCAAACTTTGATACATACACCAAACAAAGATTCAGCTGATTGCGTGTGTGAAAACAAGGCAATCGATTAGACTAGACTAATTTAGCAACGTCACTAAAACGGAAGCAATTTCGGAATATTTCTGATTTTACGGATACAGTGGGTGTTTGAAAATTAAAGCAAAAGTGCCGGTGATAGTTTGCGTCAGTGAGCGATCAGTAACTTTAACGTGATCGTATTGGGTGGAACTGCATTCGCCGAGGGCTCCACCGACTGAGTAGCAGACGCCACCAAATGTTCTAGAGCACAGAGAGGTAAGCACCGTTTTTTGGGATACCGTCGGATCTCCGGTGAAACGCCAAGATGCTCTATAATGTTTAACGCCACTTTGTTTGACCCCACGACCGATCACCCACAGTTGCTTTTACTCCTGGAACTTTTCAGCTGTCCCTGACAAGAACTCAGTTGTGGGTTGGTAGACGGTGCCGGGTTGACAGTTACCTGAACACGAAAGGCTTCAGGTACGGCATTGCGTCTCAGGGGTAGGTACATACTCTACGGAGTACTAGGTAGTTAGTTTCTTTTGGCGGGTCTATCGACCACTGTTGGATCCATTCTCTGCTACGGTAGCTGTTAAAATGAAATCGAAGAGTCTACCTGAGCACGGATGACAAGTCTCCAGGCCTCCGGCTGGTACCTTGGTTAGTGATTGTACGATCCGTCTATGTTAACTGAACAAACTAAGAGGCAGGAAGAATTTGATTGTCCGATGCAGGAAGTGTAGGAGTTTTGAATAAGTAGACACTTCTAGTAAAGGTCATACAGTCCGCGGATTGATATAAATGCCCCATCACCTCGTGTGATTCTTTGTTAGTCGGCACATCAGCTTACATTTTCTCTGCATCACACATAATGTCCCGTCTCTCAAGTTCGCGGTCTTCGTCGACATTGTCGCTCAACTCATCCTTTTCCTCCTCTATTACTACCCCAGATTCAGATTCTGGAATAATAGCGTCGTCAGTCCGAAACCATGTTTCTCCCTTGAATTCCAGTGACAGTTTCATCCTCGTTACTGGCGGTCTTGGTTTCATAGGATCACATACCTCTGTTGAGCTTCTCAAAGCTGGATACAACGTCATCATTGTCGATGATCTCAGCAATAGCTATCACAATGTCCTTGGCAAGATCAACACCCTTGCAGCAAAGTACTGCGCCCAACAGGGACTCAAACTCCCAACACTGCACTTCCACAAGCTCGACTATCAGAGCAAAGCCATGAGATTTCTCTTGGAGTCCTACTCAACGCTTGTACCGACCTTCTCTGAAAGCTCAGGAGAGCTTATCAAGATTCAGTCCAAGATCTCTGGCGTCATTCACTTTGCTGCCTTCAAGTCTGTGAGCGAGTCTATCGAGAAACCGTTCCAGTACTATCGCAACAATGTTTGTGGGCTCGTCGACTTTGTCGAACTCCTTGGCAAGCATAACATTCACAAGTTTGTCTTTTCCTCTTCAGCTACTGTCTACGGATCCAAGGCCGCAAAGGGCGAGCGTCTGAGAGAAGAAGAGGTTGTACATCACGACACCCTCTATGTCGATGAGTTCAATAATGAAACTCTAGCGGAGCCATCGGTCTCTGGACTGACATCGCCGTATGGACGCTCCAAGTACTTTTGCGAAGCTATCTTGGCGGACATTGCACACGCAGACCCTTCCTGGCGTATTGTTGCTCTAAGATACTTTAACCCGATTGGGTGCGACCCGTCGGGACTACTTGGAGAAGATCCGAAGGGTATCCCAACAAACCTCTTCCCTGTCATTGCACAGGTGCTGACGGGTTCCCGATCGGAGCTTGATATCTTTGGCACAGACTGGAATACTAGAGACGGTACGGCGATTCGAGACTTCATCCACGTCGCGGACCTGGCCCGTGGGCATGTTGCAGCTCTTAGCTCAGATATCGAGTCACCGTTTCGCACCTTTAATCTTGGCACGGGCAATGGGACCACAGTTGCCGAGGCTGTCAAGAGCTTGGAGGGGGCATCTTTGCAAAATATTGCCGCCAAGCTAGCACCGCGGAGAATAGGGGACGTCGGCTTCTGCGTGGCGGCCAACGACCGTGCGAAGAAGGAGCTTGGCTGGACAGCGAAGGAGACTATTCAGCAGTGTGCAAAGGATTTGTGGAACTACGTTAACCGACCACAAACTGGACTGTCTTTTTCATAGAGAAAAGGTCCATTACACGGCCTGTGTTGATAGTGCAAGGCGTAGTGGGCAACATGAAAAACGGACAAGTAAGGACTTGATTTGCTTTGATTGTCAATAGTCGTAACGAATTTCCTTTCCTTTTCTTTCCAATTTTGTAATTCGGCTGTAAATAATGATGAGCTCGATACACTAAAAAAAAGAACTAATAATAAATGTAAGAGTATTGCTCTGACGATTTAACGAACTATTTTATTTACCTCTTGGCATTTGTCGGTGACGTAAGCGTGGACTTGTCAATTTCTACTTACACAAGTTACTTCAATTCGATCAATACGAGGCCAAATAAAATTATGTTTCAGAATGAAATACGCGTAAGACATTGAAGAAAATTTAACTCGATGTGGTTCAGGTGGACGTTGAATGGTCGAGCATGTTGCGGCTTAACCGTGAGTCAGTGCGGTGGAGTGTGACGTACTGCGTCTGATCTCTGGACTTTTTATAGTGGACCCCTGTCTAGATCGATTAGCCCCTGTTCCGATCAATTGCGGCGTCTGCCATACGTACATACGTACGTAGCGTCCGTCAGGTGGCATTAGTTTCAGCTCTGAGACTACTGCACGGCACTTGGCGACACCACACACTAACCATCATTGTTCTAGGCTCATGGATCTCATAATTACAAATACAGCAGCAGGTTTTTCCGAATCAGTTGAGCACCTTGGACTAGTCCAATATAGTACGTTATAAAGTGCATTAGGTGGGAGAAAAAGGAAACGGCTCGACACGTCCAAAGCTGTTTTATTTCTCCATCCACCGTTCCTTTCTTGACCTCTTCCGAGAGTTATCCCTGAATCATATCTCAATTGTATCTATGCCACTCACATCATTCGTCCGGTTAAACCGGGCTTTTCGTCATTGGACAACTCCAAGTCCAAGTCCTTCCACAACACATCACACCATAACCCCCAATGACCCTGCTCTGACCTTGCAGAAGCCCCATTTGGTTGTCCCTCTCTACATCTATCCTTCCCCTGGTGCTTGGGAGCCACTTTTTCAGGCGGCCCGCGATAGCCCCAGCGTCTCTTTCATCGTCGTTGTCAACCCCTGCAACGGTCCTGGCGTCGAGGCACTGCCTGACTCTAATTACCGGAACGTTCTGGCCCAACTCAGCACTTTCCCCAATATCCAAGTCCTTGGTTACGTGTACTGCAGTTACGGCACTCGTCCCATATCAGATGTCCAAAAGGATGTCTCTGTCTACTCAGGCTGGAATTCACAATTCAAAATGAACGGCATCTTTTTTGATGAGGTCCCTTCCACTGAGGGGGACCTTGGTCTGATGACAAGCCTGTCCCATTTTTCAAGGTCGATCTGGAACCAAAGCACCGGGCAGTCCGGGATCTTGGTTTACAACCCCGGTGTTGCCGTAGGCGAAGGGTTCTACCGAGGTGTCGATCTGGTGGTTGCGTTTGAGCAATCAGAGCACCAGTGGCAAAGTTGGTACCTGCATCAGAATAACCCCATTCATCTGCGAAACAAAAATGTTGCTATCGTTCATTCGTGTTCAGGAGATGCCAAGGTCTTGGCACACGAGATGGTCAAGATGGGCTTTGGTGGCTTGTACTTGACCGAGCAATCCGGTGGAGGGTACACACAGTGGCCTAAAAGCTGGTTGGATGTTGTTAAAGTTCTGGATCAGGTCTTGATTACTAGTCAGGAACAAAAGAACTAGATGGCCAACATCTTTCTCGAATTTGTTAATAACAGGGACCTAAAAGAAGCAGAAGTAACTACATTAAGAAATAGATTTTGTCTTTACAGTAATTTACTATGCTGGTGAATAATCAATTTGAGTGATTGTTCACTTATTAATACGCTACCCTACATGGAAGAATTAACTTCGTTTAGAAACTGCTGTAGAATGACCCATTTAAATTCTCCTTAAGTCCAGCGTGTAAAATTAGTCTACACCCATTAATCCACTATTCAAAGCCACTACCGTTGACACCGGTACCAACAGAAGGCAGCCCGCCAAGATTTCGAAAACAATGTTCCTTGCACTAAGAAGACCCATACGTCTTCCCATCACAATACTCCACCCATGGATCCAAATTCATCTTCTTAATGACAGTGCTGAAGCCTTTACTGCCATCGGCCTTCCCTTTGCCCGAGCATATCCCGCCCACTGTCTTGGTGGATATTCTACCAGGAGCCCCTTTAGGATATTCAATATGGAACACAGGTTTACCGTGATCGATGAATGGTGCAAATGTGTCGCACTCAGAGTATTCAACGCATTGCTCGTTAACACTGAAGTGCACGTCTGAGATGACTTCAGATATCACGCTTCCGGCGTTCTTGAGTCCTGTGGACATGTTAAACGATGCTGCTGTTTCTGAGAGGAACTTGACAAAGTTCACAGTGTCGTTCTGCGTGAGCTTGAGGCCGTTGTTGTTTTGCTGTAAGGCTATGTTAGTAACATAAAAAACGGACTGATCGACGATCTCTATGAGGAATTGAAACTTACAAACCCATCAACATTGTCCGGATCGATAGCATCGCAACCCTTCTTTGCTGCCATTTCGATGCGCTTTTTCATAATAGAACGCACATTCGGGCTGGATACATTCAGCCATCGCTCGCCTGGCCAGCCATCGAGCGGTTTGCCGAGGTCGGCCTCATGGAAATCTTTCTTGTCATCACGCCAATTCTCATAAGAACCAGCACTGAAGTAGCAAATAACCTTCTTGCCAAGCTTCTTAAGCGCAGCAAAGGTAGAAGCATCGTTATCGTAGAGATCCAGGTCAAAGATTTCAACGTCAGGCTCAATCTTGGTGTCGGTGTGGACCTCAATCGGCTTGAGAAGAATGATCTGCCATGATGCACCTACTTCAGGTTGCCAGAGAGAGGTGTGGTTGGGGGTATTTCCGGGGGTATCACCGCTGGAATCGTCGTTGTTTCCATCATCATCAGTGTCGTCATTGGATCCGCCTTTTGATCTGGAAAGGCCAACACCAAGCCCAACGCTGAGCGGGATGACGATGATGAGGATAATGCCAGCCAAAACCAGCTTCTTCCAGAGCGGCCAAGTCCCAAGTTTCTTGCCCATAGCACTGGATTTCATTTTTTTCGGGAATGATAAATCGCCACCACGTGAAGACAACAGTACAGGAGGAGACATGATACGTAGACGAGGGTGCTGACGATATAATAAAGCAAAAAGACCAACCATACGCTCCGTAAAGGCAAATCAGTCAAAGTCTCAGCTGCTCTGAAGTGAAACAAAATTAATCCTAGATCCACATTTGTCGGTATGGCTACCGATGGGGCAGTGAGACGCTTACTTTGCAATTGAAAATCAATACCCTCTGTGCGCTCGTACCTGATATCTGGGCCCGAGCAAACTTAGCAAATCATTTCAGGGGTTAAAATGGTCAGTAAGTCTCCTCCATAGGGGCAGTTGGGAAAGTGAAGACTCGGTGTAGTGGATAGAAAATGCCAAGGAAAAAAACATGAACATTTTGATTCCTAATCATGGCTATTTCCGTGTCACTCCATAGCTTGAGCAGTCTCGAACACCGAGTACCTGAGGGCGAGTCTAGATGAGTCATGGTCTTGAATTAGCTCGACGCGGCGCCGATCTTTGAGACACAACTACGCTAACGGCTAGTGACAGTCCATATGCAGGGGCTCCCAGTCTAAGCTGAAGATCGTGGCTGGGATGATCCATTTTTTATGGTTCTGACAATTTGCACCCGTTGACCGAGGCTTCGGGAGTAACTAAGTAAACCTGAGACTTTAATCCAGCGGATAACCCAGTAAAGGAGCTGATTAGTCCAGCTCGATGTTGGCCGAATTAACCACGACATTCTAGTACGGTAAACCAATCTACCAACCTATTTGTGGTATTCAGGTACAGGTAAGCCGAGGAAGCCACAACTAACGGTCTAGCCTTATGAGTGACTGGAGTTCAGCTGGGGTGGTTCGGAGGTCCGATGAACACAAGTAACGGCAAAGACTGCTAGAAGTAATTGTCTCTTCTCGATATATTAGTTGTATCCAGATCGTCTCCTCCCCTGGTTGTCTCGCCATCACCGTCTTTCTTTGTCCCTCTTTCTTGAGCTTTCCTTCGTTATCCAGTCCTTCCTTTGACCCCTTGGGCAACTTTCTTTGTATACACTCGTTTAAGCAGTCATTCCTTTGACTTTGACCATAATGCGTCTCAGAAGTATCCTCACCAGCGCCCTTGCCGTGACTGGCACTGAGGCTCTTTTCTTCTTTCCTGGTTTTCGTCTACCATTCCCGATTCCCTTCGTTACTACCAAGCCTTCGACCCTCAAGCCAGCCCCTGTACCGGCTAGCACAAAGGCTCTCCCACCAGTTGTTGCTCCATCGTCTACTACAACCGCTACATCAGTTGTAGTCATCAAACCTACCACCACATCTACCACCTCCACGACTTCGACTACATCAACCACCTCTCTCTCTTCTGTCATTTCTATCTACACTACTACAACCTCTACTTCTGTCTCGTCCACTTCCACTACCACCTCCAGCGTCCCTGCTGTATCTGACTTGTCAACCGCCATCACTGTTGATAGCACCATTCTTATTCTGGGAAAGGATGACTACGCGTGCGACTCAGCGGCGTCGGGCCTCCAAGGCTACGGCATCCCTTACGAGAAGGTCTTGGTTCCACAGGAAGGCTTTGTGATGCCAACACTCAACAGCACATCCAGCAAGGGCAAATACGGTGCCATTATTCTCGTTGATGCTGCCTCATACCTGTATGCTTCTGGCTGGGCTAGTGCCATTACCCAACAGATGTGGGATCAGATCTTTGAGTACCAGCTGCATTTCAACGCACGGCTTGTACGTATTAACGAGTACCCCAGCACCCAGTTTGGTAAGTATTTTTGAGTGTTTCTGTCATATCATGGCGACTTACACGCTATTAGGTGTTGCTCCTGCGGGTGACGGCTGCTGTTCGGATCAAGACGGTGTTGATCCCCAATTTGTCAGTCTCACCGACACTTCGCAGTTCCCTTCAGCCAACTTGAAGACGTAAGTGACATCAGCTTGACTTGATGAACTATACTGATATAAAGTGCAGAGATGCCGGTCTCTCTACCAAGGGCATCTATCATTACCCTGCCACCATCACCGACCCTACCATCGCCAAACAAATTGCCAAATTTGGTCCTGGTGGTGGCTACACCTCTGATACCGTTGCTGGTGTCATCAACACTTTCACCGATGGCCGCGAGCAGCTCGTTTGGTTCCTTGGTTGGGCTCCTGACTGGTCCCAGACCACTGCTTTCCTTCAACATGCTCATATTCACTGGATGACCCGCGGTGTCTTCCTTGGCAAGCGCAAGGTCCACCTCAATGCTCAGATTGATGACGTTCAGCTGTCTACTGGTCTCTACTACTCCGTGTCGGGCGAGAAGGAGTTCAAGATCCGAACTTCTGATCTCGAAGCTCACGTTGACTGGCAGTACAGTATCAACGCCCGTCTCCCTCAAGGTTCCGACTTTTGGCTGGAATTTGCCCACAACGGTAACGGCGATATAATCCAAGCCGTTTCCGGATCTGACTCTGGTAGTGTTTGCAACCCAAACGCAGCGGTTGATTATGAGTCTCCTCCCGACACGCCACTGGAATTTGTCAAGCCTCTTGGTACAGGCACCAACAAGTGGTCTGACCAGTTCGTTTACGGAAACTACCCTTGGTCTCAACCTTGTGCCAAGCTAGACGACTTTGCTTCTTGGTTCTTGAACAAAGACAACCTCAACCACTTCGCCCACCTTTCCCACACTTTCACACATCTAGAGCTGAACAACGCCACCTACAAGGATGCCAGTCGCGAGATTGACTTTAATCGCGCGTGGATGAAGCAGATGGGTATTGATCAGGCTGCCCGTTATTCACCCAACGGTCTGGTACCCCCTGCTATCACAGGTCTTCACAACGGCGATGTTATTCAAGCATGGTTGGATAACAAGATCACTTTTGTTGTTGGTGACAACACTCGACCTGTCCTGATAAACCAGCAAAACACTTTCTGGCCTTTGATCAGCACAGTTGAAAAGAACGGTTACAATGGCCTAGTCATTATTCCCCGATATGCCACTACTATCTACTACAATTGTGATACTGCAGAATGCACTACCAAGGAGTGGATTGATACCTCTGGCGGAAAGGGCGATTTCAATGACCTGATTGCCCAAGCCAGGATCGAGAATTCTCGCCACTTGCTCGGTCTTCATGCCGATCCATACATGTTTCACCAGGCCAACATGCGAGTTGTTGATATGCCCGAAAGAACTGTCGGTAACTACACAGGCAAGATGTCTCTGGTCACCACTTGGGTTGAGACTGTGACCCAGGAGCTGATGCGTCTGACCAACTGGCCCATCACATCTATCAAGCATGATGAAATTGCTCAGTATTTCCTCGACCGCAAGACATTGGACGCATGTAACCCCCGGCTTTCGTATGGATTTTCAGCCGACAGAAAGAGCATTACCTACGTCACCCTGTCGGCTGACAGCAACTCTTGTTCTGTGCCTGTCCCTGTAACTATTCCAGGTGGGGCCTCTGTATCTGGTGCTGTATCTCGAATCGACAATCTGGGTTCTGAACCGACTATTCACTGGGTGAAGTTGACTGGCTCTCCTGTTAAGCTAATGCTAAAAACTGGAATTACATTGAGTTTGTAATTGATGTGCAAATGGCTTGTATATAGAACGAGTAGTAAAGTGGTAACATAGTCAGCTGTTTAGACTTCTTATTTCTACCTGATTTAATTAATTGATTATGTAACTAAAGCGTCTTTAAATTACATGGATTACATGTATTATTTATTACATTTAGTAGTATTACCGCATTTTAGGATTATAGTAACCGAACAAGAGTTATCCAGTATAAAAGCCGGTAAACTTAAGAAACTGCACAGCCCTGACCTGGTATTAATGAGCTGTGAATTACAGGCGTTATTAGAAGCTAAGACGAGAGATAAATGCATTTTTTTACTCTAGCCTGCACATTTATTAAGCCTAGGCTTTCTAAACCCCCTAAAGATATTAATAATAAGAGGAATATATATTACTGCCGCGTGTAGGGTTAGGAAATACAAAATTACATTTTAACAAGTAATTAAGTAATAGATCTGTAACACGGTAGATACCTTAATATATTTAACATGAAAATAAATCTTACTTAACTATAGGTCTAGTACATTATAGTTTGTACTAGTCTTATTATTAAAGCAGGTAGTAATATAGCCTAATCTTCGGTGTTATATATTATTAATATTATTTACAATTATAAATATTACTAATAGAGAACTAGTACTTTATAGGTTTCTTTAAGCAGTAAACATTCCCTATTCGAATAGATATATAGAATTCTACTATAATATCCTTCCACTCATGCACTGTATTAGCCTTGGGTAGTAGTATTCCAAGTTTTACTCATTCCTGGCTGTACATTTACAACACTCTTTATATTTTTCTCCAAGAATTACAATAAGCATTCTAGAACAAGCCATTAGAATGAAGTAGGGCAATACAAATAACACCCTCAGCATCTTCTCTCAATTTGGGTGCAACATTGCAAAAGGCCACAACCCAGTTCATAGTCCACTAGCCTTGTCTACACAGCAGTAGAGCGAATATATTCCCTGTACCTGTAAATTTTTTATCTGAACGGGCCACGCATGACTTCCAAAATCTGACCGTAGCAGTGGTAACATAATACCAATGCCCTCTGCCGATTGTCTGTCGATCTTTGCCAGTTCCTCCAACGGAAATTCCTCCTGGGTACTAAGTCATACACTTCGTGGCCTTGGAACACACAACAGGCCGGTCTGGAAGTCGTGCTGAGCTTATCAGACCCGAGATGTTCAAATGGAGTCTGTTCAAGGTCCGTCTTGGGATATGGCTTGGCGGATTGGGGGATTACCCTTCATAATCAATTTTGCACTATAACTTTACAGAACCTATTTATATAGACTGGCTATCTTGCTAGGACTTCCAAGCGAGCCAATATCATCCTATTTGTACAACTACCTATGCAATGTTTTAATCATGCCTGAGGTAGCTATAGTAGGTATGTAACAGTTTTAATAATTTCCTCTAATCTATATTTAATATAAGTTATATAAATTAGTAAAAACTCTTTTTAATTTATACAATTTTATATAATATACTTCCAATATTATATAAAGATTTTCTAAATTTCATAGATTTATTCTAATTTATTCTAATCTAACTATCTCTTATTAGCTTGTTATCGGAACTTTTGCACGGAACTGTACCTTGTATATTAGCTGGACCTTCCCGCCTGAAGCACCTTAGTCCGTGATTACACACATGCAATACGCGCACATCCCTCTTAACATAATGCCACAGTGAAACGTGAACCTGCTGAGCTGCGCACACCTGTGCTCAAAAATAAGCAGCTTACCAAATCTGGTAATTCTGATTATCCTCTAGACCAAACTGGAGCAGCCTATCACAGTATGCTCAGCTAATAGTCCATCAGCACTAAGCCCCTCAGCTCTGGTCGGCACGTTACCTAATTCAGTAATTTGGATGATCCAGAAGTCTAGCCTCGAAACAAACTATTGGAGATTTCGAATTTCTGAGGTTATATGCCTGGTGCAAAGCCTCAATTGAAACATGAATGAATGCGCCTTTATTGCAGATGTGAATCTTAATTGGCTCTTGTATGCAGTGTTACTGCGCCTCGCGACAGGGCCGTAATCTTTTTGCTTACCTCAATTTTAATTTGTGGTATTGTTGATTAGACTATCAAACAGCGAGTGAATTGAAGCTGAATTTCATCAAGTATATAATACTAGACCTGGCGTCATGTCTTGTTTTCCATCACACAATCATCACTTACTTTTCCAGCAACTGTCATCCCTTCCTCGGAGATCCCCAAGCCTTTTTGCCTTTTAGTGCAATCTTTCTTGCAAATGAATCAGACCATGAATGCTATGGATGTGGTAGATGGTCGGCATTCTTCTGATAACGAACACCTACCATGCCTCAGGTCTAATGCTGTATCCTCTGGGGGACATAACCTGTCACCCACCGATCCCGATAGCCCAATGAGCTGGCCGTTTCTCAAAAAGGCTTACGTTTCCGCAACTTCTTTTTTATTTGTATTCGTCATGTAAGGACCACTCAAATCAATTATCTGCTTGTTCCAGACTAACTTGACAGCATGTACGGAACTACCACATACACAGCAGCAATTAGTGCCATTCCCGCCGCCTTTGGCGTTTCACAGCGTGTCGCTGTTCTAGGCTTCACTTTGCCCTTCTTTGGAGTCTTTTTCGCACCAATCTATACTCCGCACCTTTCTGAACGATACGGCCGCCGACCCATCTACTTTACCAGTTTTCCCCTCTTCTGTCTCTGTGTCGTGGTTATTGGCCTTGCAACCAACATCTCAACGTTGCTTGCTTTTCGTTTTCTTGCTGGTCTATTTGGTGGTCCTTGTGTAGTCCTGATTGAGGGTACTTTCGCAGATGTCTGGCCTGCCCACAAGACGGTGACATACTATTCCTTCCTTACTCTTGCTTCCTACCTTGGAGCCGCTTCGGGTATGTGTGACTCCCACCTGTTTCGAACTGTACTCATATCTATTACCACAGGCCCTATCATTGGCGGCTTCGTCTTTGTGGCCAAAGGACCCGCTTGGCTGTCATGGACGACTCTGATGTTTGCTACCGCAGCTCTTGCATTTGGGTCTTTCATGCCTGAAACCTACGGTCGTGAGATCCTTAGGACTCGCATACGCTACAACAGGAGTGGTATCATACTGCCGTGTGCTCAAAGCGGTGTCACGCTTGGTGAAATGACACACATTACTCTTCTTACGCCACTCAAGATGCTTTTCACTGAGCCCTTGGTCATCCTCATCTCACTCTATCTCGGTCTGAACTTCGCAGTTGTGTTTCAATGGTTCATCTCTGTACCCGCCGCATTAGGTATAACCTACGGGTTCGACGTAAAGCAGGCAGGTCTGGCATTCCTCTCCGCCATTGCTGGGGTAGTTCTGGCACTTATCTCGTCAAGCCTGTTAGAATCTTTACTTTCCAATCAGGCGAAGCATGGTATGAACTACCTAGAGCGACGTCTTTTTCCAGCTATGTTTGGGTCAATTTTAGTGGCTGGCTCTCTATTTTGGGTCGCGTTCACAGCAACGCCCAGCATTCATTATCTGGCTCCTGTTTGCGGTACAGCTGTTTACGTGTGGGGCAATGCAATGGTGCTAATCTCATTTATCTCTTACCTTTTCGATGCGTATCCTCCAGCTGGAACACTATCCGCACTTACCACTGCGGCGTGTTTCCGACTGACATGCGCAGGGGTGGTACCGATATTCATTCTTGACATATTGGACAACTTGGGCGGAGCTTGGACCTTTAGTCTGTTTGGGATCATTTCTGGCATCATGGCCACCTTTCCTTTCACTCTCTATTGGTTCGGCCCTCATTGGCGCTCATCGAGCAAGTATGGTGCGCGTTGGAAATCGAGTGCAGTAGAGGCACACACGATGGAATAGTACACTTCTTTCCGAAGAGCAGAACTCACGAATAGATGTCGGCGTATGATTTAGTTTTGCATTACTTGTAGTTCATGAGATTAGGCTGGATATGGGGTTTCTTTGCTTTCATGCTGTTTGCGAGTTTTATAATTTGATATAGACAACTTTTCTTTCATCCTATTTAGTACTGAATACTATAAAATAACAAGTTCATTATCCATGGTTCTATAGCGACTTGTGGTCTTAAGATCTTGTGTAGTAGAGGACTTCTCATAGTAGACTCTGAACGATGCCTTATGTTTATGTCTTTGAGGATTTAGAAATATAACTTAAAATGAAGATCCTTTTAGTCGCAGTTGCAGTAGTATGAGTCTCCTGTTATCTCGTTAGCTGCTGGTTTCAATATGAGACACTACCAAACTTTCGACAAGCTTACCTTCCTGAGAGCAAGCCTCACGAGCCGAGTCTTCATTTCCGCCCGCAACCATTAGACGTTTAATACAATCATCGCAATTGTTTATTGCCATGCAATCCATCTGGCACTCTTGTTGAGCCCTAGTTGTGCAGCCTGTGCTGCATGGTCCTGGTGGTTGGTTGAAACACTCAAGAGTGCATAGTGACTGCTTCTGGGCGGCACAGTCGGTGAACGCGCCTCCTAGACAATTGGGGTTTGATCCAGCTTCTTGAGGCGCGTTGCATGCGTACGCAAGAGGGACTAGAGTGACGAAAATGGTTGAGAACTACAGATATTAGCAGTGAACAACATGTAACCATCTGGCCACATACCTTCATAGTGATACGTGTTTACTTCAAGGTCTAAGAGCTGATAGTCGTAAGGTGATTGCTGTTGTCTTCAAGAGATTAAGATATCAAGAAGAGTGACTGTTTTTCTTGGTCCAGTAAATAGAAGAGGTCTTTTTTATACCTAAGTAAAGGTTTAGAAAACGTCCGCCTCAGCATGACGTGACGTCATGAGCTGAATCCTTCAGGTGAGCTGGAACGGGGCTGTGGATTAAGTTATGGGGCAATCACCCCAGATCGACAAGCTGAGGGTGAATCCGCCTCTTGGCCTGCACCTGTGAATGGCCAGCCTGGAGGATCCGCAAATCCTTCGATATTTATCAAGAGAAAACAGGATCTGATAAAGCAGCCTGTGGAGAAGAAGTTGACACATGAGACTGAATGATAGGTTTGCCGAGACTCGGATGCAAGGAAAGCCGGCTGATGGACGAGTACCTTTGCCTAGGCAATCGGCTCGCTTCGGACCATCGGCTCGCAAGGTTCCATGTATTTGTTGAATGGTGTAGTTGCTTGGACGTTCAGTGAGGGGAGAGCACTGCTGATACGTGACCACTGCAAGTTTGGTGGCATACCATTGTGACGTGATGTAGCATGCGATGAGGTTGAGCGCCCTAAAGCGCCAAATATCTATGTATTCCCTGATTTTGAACCGGAATTCTGATATCATAATGCTAAGTCTATACCCAAGCCCCTGTATTCTGACAGTAAAATAATTGTGGGTGAGGGAGAACAATTACCGAAGGGTCAAGTCCATGTTTAAAGTCATATTAATAGATGTCGTTATGCCGTCAGACACTACAATAATTGTCATTATCTCTCCCATATTTATTTCAAGGGCTTCTAGATTATAAATCCGAGGTCCATACCATATAAGGTCGGAATACTACCTCCCTTGTTGCGAAAATAGCTCCTGTACTAGTATCGTAACATCTTACTGTATAGGTCTATTGTATTATATAATGCAAAGAGTGTTTCAATCTTTCAAGCTGTAACAGTTACATTGACGCCCTTTAAATCTGCGATCCTCGAACTTGAACCTGTCCAGAAGTTATACAAGCCCTCGTGAACTTTCAGCTTTGCGTTGACATAATAGCCAAGTTCCTTTTTGGGGATCGAGAACTTGACTTCCTGGCTCTCTCCTGCAACTAAGCTCACTTTCTCAAACCTGATGAGTTTCCTAATCGGTCTCTCAATTCCCACAGAAGTATTCGGCCGTTGATAAACTTGAACAACTTCCTTACCCGTAACTTTGCCGGTGTTCTTGACGTTTACACGAATGACCACACTACCCCTCTCGTACGTTGCAATTGGGGATGAGAAGTGAAAGGTTGTGTAGCTCAGGCCGAAACCAAAAGGCATTGGCGAATCCTTTCCAAGCACAGGCCACTGGTAAGCTGAGTGAAACCCCAACCTAGCGTCGCTGCCGCCCGTGTCATCAGAGGGCAGGTAATCATAAAATGCAGGGACAGCGCCTGAGTGTTGAGGCATGCTAATAGTGAGCTTTCCACTGGGGTTGACCTTGCCAGTGATTATCTCCACAAGTGCAGAACTTGTGAACTCTCCTCCTAGAAGTGAGTGTAGAATGGCGTTGGAGCGAAGGGTCGAGTTATTGAGTACCCACGGCTGGCCGCCAGTTAGAATCAACACAGTGGGTACCCCTGTGTCGAGGACGGCGTCGAGAAGCTGCTGTTGAAGGCCTGGAAATCCAAGATCCGCGTGAGCGAAGAACTCGCCGTCTGTTCGCTTGTTGAAGAGGGGGTCCTCCATCGGAGCTGAGAGAGATCCGAGCATAAGTATGGCAAACCCGGCCTCCTTCGCTGCGGAAACCGCATCAGCAATTCCTGTGGAGTTTTTGGTATCGATGAGATCTACACCGGGAACGAAGTTGACATTACGTTCACCCAGTGTGGACTTCAGACTCGTAAGAAGAGAGTCGCCCCATTTCGGATTGGAGACGTTGATGGCCGCATAGGACCCAGCATTGAGAAGGTCTCCGAAAGGACCGAGTAAAGCAACCTTTTGGGGGGTGTTGGGCAAGATCCCGTCATTCTTTAGAAGCACAATTCCCTCTCTGGCTGCTTCTTGGGCCAGTTTTAGATGCTTCGGCTGCCGAAGGGTGGTATTGGCAACCTGCACGTCCGGGACAGGATTGTCGAATAAGCCAGTGGCGTACTTGATAGTGAGAAGATTGAGCGCAGCCTCATCAATGAGCTTAGAGACTTCTTTGTTCTTGATACTGTCAATAAGATTTGGGAATACCGCAGGGCTTCCAGGACTGAGCTCCATTTGCAGGCCAGCATGCAAAGCCTGAAGCCCTGCGTCGGCATATGAAGTTGCCACTCGCGACTGTGTATACATATTCGCGATTGAGCCAGCATCGGACATGATAACACCGTCGAAGCCAAGCTTACCGCGAAGAATATCTTGAATCATGTACTCATTCATAGACATGGGGATTTGATCAACTGTAGCATATGAGACCATTACCGCAGCAGGTTCGGCCTCCAGCGCTCGGATATAGGGTCGTAGCTGATCGTTGAAGAGATGGTTGATACCTCCGTATTGACTGGCGGCATTGACACCGCCGCGCGATTCACCGTAGACGAAATGCTTGATTGTACAAGCGACTTTGATATTGCCGGCGCTGTCCTTGTCCTGCATGGTTTGCACGTAGGTGTGGCCGAATTCTCCAACTAAGTATGAGTCTTCGCCGTAGCTACAATCATCAGTCACATTTCATCATAGAGATGGAACGGTACTTACAGTTCACCAATGCGGCCGTAACGAGGCTCCCAGCTAACATCTAGAGGAGGTGAAAGAACCCATGACACACCGGTGGATAATTGCTCTTCTCGAATGGCTTCGGTGACATTCTTAAAAAGCGGGAGATTGAAGGTTGAAGACATGGCCAGATTGCTAGGGAAGACGGTGCCGCCTGAGATGAACAGGCCATTGACTGAGTCGCAAACAGTGACGAATGGGATATGGAAGCGACTGTGTTTTATCTCTTTCTCCCGGACCTCGTTGACAATTGGCAAGGCATCGAGAATCCAGTTGAACATGGGACCAAAGCCTGTGGGAATAGTCAGTGATAGCCCGAAATGTCGCCTCGGTCCGTAACTAACCAATTGTCCCGTGCTGCAGTTCGTATCTACTATCGTAATTCTCCTCGTCGACTTCCGGGCCGAGTTTCAACAATCGCCGGATACTACCCATCTGCGCGATCTTTTCTTCCCATGTCATCTTCTTCAACAGCGCCTTTGCCCGCTGACGGGGTGAATCTTTCGATTCGGCCATGCCTAGCAGGCCGACGCAAGTTGTCACCACATGTTGCAATTTGACCATGGTGTGTAGGCCCAACAAACAAATTATTCCAGTTTTTCGAGGTATGATTCGAACCACAAGGAGTTTTAGGACTCACTCAGGAAGGGCCTCCAGTTATAACTTCATGCCGGAAGCATGGACTCTGTCCATGTAAAGCCATTGCCCAGCATTATGGCGTGCTAGAGACTAATTTCGGAGCGACTGCTGTTTGTCGACCGAGACTCGGGTATCGCCATAGTCGAAATTCTGGAGGCCGGGGTTTTCTTCACCGCGGAATCTTCGAACTCGGTGTCTCGGTCGGGATGGCGCACGATTGGCTACGCAGAGGTCCAGTACTCCTAACTCCTCATTCTTCAGGCATAGCCCAGCACGTAATACTTAGCAATTGCCAAGGCTTTACGGAGTATGGATGGGCAGATTAATCTCATCATCCTGATTATGTCAACCATTGCACTTGGAGTGTTTTAAGGCCGAGGATCATACGATAATCATTGCAGGGCATGCAACAAAATAAAATACCTTGGAGACTTTTTTTATGGATCTAACGGTAAAGGCTATTGTCAAGCCCGCCATTAACACTGAGAGCGGGGGAAAATAGCGTACAAGGTGTGCCTTGCCATTGACTTATCTATGAAAAGATAAGGCTAATTATTCCCAGTACGTGTGGGTCATAAATGACCAATTAAGATCGGAGGGGGCTTAACAAGCCGTTATAGACCCGATATCCCCTGCTGGCCGCGCCTTTAACGCGATCGACGCGATGATTTGCCAATCTCGCGTTATACGCGTTAACATAATCAGTAAATAATACGGCTACCCTAAACAGAGTGGATAAATTTAATTATCTTCTTAGTATGTACTCGTCCCTCTCTGTACTAATTAAGTAGTACTTACCTTAGACTGAAGAGGCTTTTTAAACATTTTTTTAATGTTGCTATCAATATATTCATATAAGAAGCTTGCATTGTTATAAGAAGACAGTTTTTACCACAACTTTCAGCCCAAAACATAACAAGTTGAAACCTTAGTTCGTCACAAAATGTGTGGGAAAACTCCAACCAGGACTCAAGCAATCTAACTTAAAGGGATGCCTAGTAGCTAAAGTATATACTTACATTAACCTCTCTCACTTCTTTCTGGAGCGCTTACTCAAACGTAGGTGTCCAGATAACCGACGACAGCATCACTATTTGGCGTCACGTGACATGTCACGCCAGCATCCACGTGAGATGGCCTCGAGAATGGGACTTAGAGAGTCAATTGGCAATCTCCGATAAGCCAAGTTTAGCTTAGCTTGGTGGAAGAATGCGTGATAAACCGCGTCAGTTGCTTTACCCCGCTTTGATTACCAAGAATAAAACGGACGGGCTGGTATTCGGTATTCCCTAGATGACGCGTCGCGGATGTTACCGTCTCGTCTTATCTCGTCACGAATCCAGAGCCCGAATAAGGGACTTTCTAGAAGCCTAACCTAAGCCCATATGAGCTGCGAATGCTACTGCCAATTGCTTGGCGGGATCACTGCTCTGATTGGATCTTACATCTGATTTGCCTCTCGCGCGTATAATTTCCACTTGGGGCCGGGTACTCTCCTCCGCCTGCAGTTTTGCAACCCTTATCTCAACACCCACTTCTGCAGGTCAAACGTGGGGTCGTTATGATTCCCCCGCACTTGGTAGAAGAGTAACATTCCCAAAGTTGGGGTGGATTGTTCCCGACGAGCCGGCTATCTCCGCTGGTTCGTGTCAGAAACTAGCCTAGAGCTATAGGAGGCCTTAGTCCTAGAGTGGGCTTTCTTAACCCCAACATCACGACCATCAGACATATTTAGTTTTGAGTGAGTTTGTAGAACACCAAGTTGTTCTTCCAGAATACCATCATCTCACAAGCACTTGACAAGCAAGCATCATAACATAACTGTAAAACAATCACCACAAAGTCATTCACAATGCCCAACAAGCTTGAGATCCCCATTATTGACTTCTCTGGTGAGTCGCATCCATAACCACCTCTCTCATCTAAACCTGACTGACAACTCTCAGGATTCTACTCTGAGGACCCAGCTGAGAAGAAGAAGGTCGTGGACCAAGTTCGCGAAAGCTGCCTGTACAATGGTTTCTTCCAGATTTTGGGACATTCCGTTCCCGTAGAGAAGCAAGCCAAGGCTCTCCAGTGCACCAAGAAGTTCTTCAACCTTTCATTGGAGGATAAGGAGCAGGTCTCCAAAAACAACAACACCTGGAACCGCGGCTACGAGATGTTGAGATCTCAGATGCTCGAGGAGGGTACCCAGCCTGAGCTCAAGGAGGGCTTCTACATTGGACAGGAGATCCCCGAGACCCACCCTTACTTTGTCAACAAGAGGCTTAACAGTGGTCCCAACCAGTGGCCTGAAGCTCTCGGTGGTGATCTTGAGGATTTCAAGTACCAGACTATGGATTACTACAACTCCACACTTAGCCTTGCCTCTGACTTGATGCGAGTTCTGGCTTTGTCTTTGGACCTCAAGGAGGATTACTTTAACCAGTTCCTTGATGGAGCTGTTGCTACCATGCGACTTCTACACTACCCTTCTCAGCCCAAGGATGCCGACGACAAGCTCACTCGAGGTATTGGCGCTCACACTGACTTCGGCGCCATCACGATGCTTCTCCAGGATGATGTCGATGGTCTGCAGGTCTGGGACCAGCAGAACAACACCTGGATTGACGTAAGTTTCACCCCCCCTTTTTACAAAGTCCAAGATCCCTAACAACCCAACAGGTTCAACCCACCAAGGGAGCTTTCGTTGTCAACCTAGGTAACCTGATGGCTCGATGGACCAACGAGAAGTACAAGAGCAACGTCCACCGTGTCATCAACAAGACCGGAAAGGAGCGTTACTCTATCCCCGTGTTCGTGTCTGGCAACCCCGACTACGTCGTCGAATGCATTCCCACATGCAAGGCTCCTGGCGAGGATGCCAAGTTCAAGCCTGCTACCGTCGAGGAGGTTGTCTCAGCATCGTATGCCGAGTCTTACGGACGTGCCCAATTGCACAAGCAGGGTCTGGAGAAGAAGACTGAAAACACTGTGGGGAGCACACCAGTTCAACAGGTTGCTGCTTAATGTATTATGATGTGTCCATGTTCCATAGTTCTTTCGTTATAAATTGACTAGCCCTGTTCTGATCGTAACACCATTAGTCATTCACCATTGTTCGCCTGTCAGCTCACATTCTTCTGCACCTCTTCATGAGTCACAAATTGATCGCTGTATGTATCTAGAGACAGTTGAGAGTTACCATATCTCTTTGCGATGTCGAAATAAGGCACACCCACAGCTTAGTAAATGTGCTCTGTACCCTTGAGGGCTACAGTCCCGTGCAAAAATTCCAACAATAACGCAACTAAAGTAGAAATATGTGTTAAAATACATAAAATAAATAATAACTAGAGTATTTCTAAGTAATCTTAGGATAGAATTATATAAGTTTATATAAAGAATAAGAGACTTTATCATAATTTGTATTATCTCATATAAAGTTTAGAAGAGAGGAAGTTATCGGAACTTTTACCTACCCGCTGTAGCTTCAAACACACAGCAACAACATATACACTTAATGAGAGCTACACCTTAACTGCTCCTGTAAGTGGCTTACATCGAGTGCAAAGCGCAATCACCACACTTTGATGTGAACAACTTGATTTGTAAAACCTAAAAACAAAACGGATCCCTTACTTAGCTACGCTTTCGACAGACCGTTACAAGTACAAACTGTAGAAACTAAGTTATCTTTTGTGGGGTCCAACGTGCGACCACAAGTTGAATAGGTTGACTGGGGGAATAGAACGGGGGTGAAAGTAGCCTGTGACAGCGTTTTAGTTATCTCCTACCCCGCTGAGATAAAGCTTGGAGTTGTGGTGTTTGTGGAGGTGGCACCCCCATTCCCGGCGACAATGTACTACAGTACCTTTGTAAACACAGCGATAGCCACAGGAAGCCTCTATCCGATGATACAGAGTATGACGCCGCCTCTGATCACAGCTCTTTAACCCACTCTTAGAGTCAGGAATATGATTGGATAGTCCAACCGTCAAGATACATCCTACAGCATACACCACGATTGGTGTGTTGGCTGCTGCTTCGACGCGCCGTTCGAAGCATATTCAGCTCAGTTAGAGATGCTACATTGGTAGTGCCCACGACCATATGGGCGATTAGATAGAGGATGGAATATATATAAATAGACATGCTGTCAGCACCCATCAGAGACACAAGACATAGTTAGCCTCAGTTCAAAATACGAACCGGCAGTTCTATCTACTTTCACAGAATCACTATCAATATGACTTCAATCGACGACAAGTCCAAATACACTGGGACTGAGGTCTTTGACCAAGAGCCTGGCACTCAGATTGTCATAAACGCAGCCGTTGAGAAGTCATACCGTGAAGAGCCCCTCAAATAATGTGCAATATTTAGACTAATTACTTACACTTTGCAGTACGCAAAATGGATGCATGGCTCCTATCGTATCTGAGCATTATGTACTTTTTCAATGCCGTTGATCGCGTGAGTAAGGCCCCTCATGGCAAGACTTGCGTGGGTTTACTGACATCAACTTCAGAGCAATTTAGGCAATGCAGAGACTGATGGATTGAGCAAAGATCTCAAGTTTCGCGGAGAGGAATTTTCGCTCCTGATCCTCTTATTTTATGTTCCCAATGGCCTTTGCGACCTCCCGCTTAACTTGCTTTTGAAGAAGTTCTCTGGTAGAATCATGCTCCCCACACTTATGGTGGGATGGGGCTCTATGGCGCTATTTCAGGCTGCGTGTAAGAACTTTGCAGGCTTGTTAGTGATCCGTCTTCTGCTCGGGTGAGTAAAATGTCACATTGAGAATCTGATGGGGAGTGTTCTGACCTTATTTCAGTGCATTTGAGGCCGGGTTTTTCGCTGGCGCAGTCTTTTATCTGACTCTCTTTTACACTCGTGGTGAATTAGGGTTCCGAATCGCCATCTTCTTTGGTAGTGCGCTTCTGGCTAGTGCCTTTTCTGGACTGATCTCCTTTGGTGTCTTTCACATCAATGTTCCTCACATTCATGGCTGGATGTGGCTATTTCTAATTGAGGGTAAGCTTTCAATCTTCATCGAATATGGTGTTGATGATCTGGCTAACTAGAATTTGTTGCCAGGTGCAATGACTGTGATCCTGGGCGTCGTGGCATTTTGGTGGCTGCCGGCCAACCCGCAAACTGCCTGGTTTCTCACTGAAGAAGAGAGGGAGATAGCCACGCAAAGGTCTTTACGCGATGGCTCTGGCAAAGTCGGCGAGGAATTCAACCTCAAAGAATGTTTTAATAGCTGGAAGAACTGGAGATTCCTTGTCTGGTGTGTTATTAGTTTGACTTACCCGGTCGCATTTGCCACCACCTCTAACTTTCTCCCACTTATTATCCGTCGCTTGGGATACAACACGGTTATTACGAACCTCCTGACAGTCCCACCCAACGTGGCTGGCTTCTTTGTCTTACTAGCAGTTACCTGGAGCTCCGACCGCCACAGAGAGAGAACGTTACATATTGTTGGTAGCTTGATGATCAGTTTTATCGGCCTCCTTATCCTAGCCATCATTGACGCTGAGGCTCACGTTGGAGTCGCTTACTTTGCCTGCTTCATGTTGGCTGCTGGCGCGTACATCCCAAGCTGTCTGGTGCACAGCTGGCACAATAACAACAATCTTAGCGAGAACTCACGAGCTGCTACTACAGGTCTACTGGTCGGTCTTGGCAATCTTGGCGGCATCATCTCGGCCGGAACGTTCAGAACTACTTATGCACCTAGCTATGCGCCAACCTTGATCGGCACTGCCGCTTGCAACATCACTTGCATTGTGTTCACCTTGGGGCTGGGATTCTGGATGAGGAAGCAGAACCGTCAGAAGAATCAGGAGCAGGGGGTTAACCTGAGGGCTGAGGATGTGGCCACTAATGAGATTACGGAGGGGGAGAATGACCCACGTTGGAGATACTTTGTTTAAGCATGAGCCATGGCCAGCAACAAGATTGATAAAGTCTAGGTTGGTACGCAGGTAGTTCCTGGGGAAGCGGATGCAGAGCGCAGAGCATTCGTCGACCCCAACGTTAGAGGTGTATGTAAGGGTAGGACGAGACAATTGAAGGCCGGGAGCTATAAGATGCTCCAAGCCACAGTCCACATACAGACAGAGAAAAATGCAAACCATCTTTCTAAGCTCCACAAGGCTCGTATTCACCACTGACTAAGGGAGGTTACACAATCAATGCTGGACAAACCACAGCAAGTAAGGTAGAATAAAGAACATCTTGATTAAGATTCTTCGGTTTCTCAGTGGTGGTAGACATAAAGATAAGCTGATAGTCAAATCAGACAAGAACAGTGTTAATACTTTGAGACTTGCTATTGTTTCAACGTAAAAGAATGCGTCCCCTTTGTTACGTGAGGATCCGACGCACGGATTATACTCCCGAGGGACGAGGGTATTTGCTTTTATTTACAGAGTAATTAGCCGCCTCAAGGGTGCCACTTATGCTGTACAACCTCGGTGAAGCCTAGAGCCTGATGATTAAGGCTCGAATACCCTTCCCTGCTCGCAGGCAGCGGCATAGTGCATCGAAAGTGCAAATATTACAATAGCTCATTGATCAGCATGTCCTTTTGTTTCAGTCTCCTATGGCCGATGTAAGACTTGATATTTCTAAAATATGCAAGGGTGAATTGCCAAGCTATAGTCTTGAAGCAAACAACCCCTCATGTTCATGTTGCCAATGATTCAATGAATACCCCCAGGAGAAGCCACTTTCTCCACTCATCTTTATGTATCAGGCTGATTCAGTGTCCCGCAAGTTTCCAATCCGTTCTGTTAAGACACAAGTGATTAGTGTGGAGGGGGTGTGCTAAGTTTCCAAGCCACTCGCTGATTCCGATGTCGTAAATAGCGAGGTACGTTCTAATTAAGGAATCCATCTTGAGAAAAGAGATGACTTACCTAACCCGTTAAATTTGGGTTAGTTCTTACCCCCCGCTACGCTTGGTATATGTTCTGACTTTGCTGTGATGGTTTTAAAAGAGACATCGTCGCGTGCAATCTTACTGAGATGAAACATTCCAGAGCATATAGCTAAAGCCTTCAAACCATCAACAGCATGTTTCCTTCACAGAACCTGATCAACCGCGCCACTATGAGCCAAAGTGTCCCGGTCCGGCTGATCATCTGTGTTGATGGAACATGGTGTGAGCCAGATGGTGCACACGGAAATCGAAACCATAACATCACCAACGTTTACCGCCTCTACACTAGTATCTACAAAGGGGAATGTGAAGAACGCTCTGGAAAGAGGTAAGATACTGCCTATGGTTTAAGCTGAGTGCTTACCAAAACCCCTAGATTCAATCAAGTCAAGAAGTACTACCGCGGCATCGCCGCTGAAGACGGGATCAGCTATAGCGGGAGATTGCTGGCTGGCATGCTAGGCGGCCCATGCATTGACCAGATCCGTGACGTCTATGAGTATATTTGTCACACAGCTAGTGAGAACGATGAGGTTTGGCTCTATGGGCTTAGTCGTGGAGCCTATGTCGTCCGCGCCGTGGCAGGCTTACTCCACTATATTCGCGCTATATCATCTGCTGGGACGCCTTCTTTCAGTGAAGACTTTAAGCTTGCCTTGAAGGTCTACAAGAAATTGCAACAGCAGAAACGACTTGGAGAAGGCCAGGTGTGTATCCTTCGTGGTGAAACCAACGATATGTAACTTGGTACTGACTGAGTAATCCAGATCCACGACATGTTCGAGGCAAAAACCAGACCAGCTCCGATCATACAATTTATGGGTGTGTTCGATACTGTCAAAGCAGTTCAAGACGAACGACTGTACGATATCTCTCTGAACCTTTCCATCCAGCACCTGAGGCATACTCTTGCATTGAATGAAGATCGTCAGCGGTTTGCGCCGGAGTACATGTACCCAAACTTCAACAACCGCACCCAAATGTTAGAAAAGAGAACTTTTGTCCAAGCTTGGTTCGTTGGCGCCCATATAGACATTGGGGGTTCAGCCAAGATGGACGGACTGTCCCTCTATCCTTTACAATGGATGCTTATTGAAAGTCAGAACCAAGGCCTTAAACTCAAGTTCGATGGCGATTTTGGGGGTCGCAGCAGCCTTGAAAGTCCGCTTAGGCTTACCGGCCTGGAAGCAGACAATGAAGCATGGGAATGTGTGACAGATAACGGACTTGTCGTTCAGATGAAAGACATTAGGCATATCCACAAAGACGAAACGAGCCAAGGAAGATATGATGTTCATTTACACAGACCTCGGGGAAAACTGTGGATCAGGCGGCACAGAGAACCTTTTAGCGAGAATGGTGAACTCAATGGCTATTACAAATTCGGCAAGTCTGTCCTGTTCATCTCTGAAGTCCCTAAGTATTGACGGTTCATGATACATTAAAGGCGCTCAAGGCACGATCATTCATCCCTCGGTATACTTGATACTCGATCGATTCATGCATGTGAGCATGGACTCAAAACAATTTCCATTCTATCAGGTTTTGCACCAATGGCGATCCAATACCTTAGGTAAGAAGGATGACCTTCGGAATGGCTGTTTTTGGAACGAACCTGGTGAAGTCATTGCACTTGAGGACCCTGGTGCGATCAGAGTTCTTGTATGCGGAAACTGTGGAGTTGGGAAGTCTTCTTTGATCAACAAAGTATTCGGTGTTACAGTGGCGACAGTTTCACATCGGACTCGTGGTATACATCAAATCAACGATGAGCTGTCATGGAAAGATAGACCGGATCTTATTGTCCATGATTCGGGCGGTTTCGAAGCGGGTGGCGACGACGAACTACGCTGTGTTCAAGACTTCCTCAGAAAGAAGTCATCCGAGACCGACCTGGAGAAAAGGTTACACGTAATTTGGTATGTATAATGGTTATCAGAGCAACCAAATTTTCACTTTGGTCTATTCAAGTAGGCACAAGCTTATGGACTGGCGATTTAGGTACTGTTTTGCACTCAACGAGCCCAGGCCTGAGCAGGCTGCTCAAGATAAGCTATTCAAAGCCCTCTCATCCTATGCACAGGATGTACCCATTGTTGCTATCGCAACCAAAAAGGATCAATTTCTCGGTGCCAAGTGGGCAGAAGAGCGTCTTAATCTAGACAATCGCAATGAAACGGTAACCTTGGAGAAGCTCGATCTTTATGCCGCAAAAAAGATGCATGACGAGTTGTATCAGATTGATAAAGACCTGAAACGAATAGGCCATTTTGATGATCTTGTTACTATATCAAAAGGTGAGTTTGAAGGTCATTATGAACTCAAATTGGTATTGATTTTCTATTGCATTAGACGATGATAAATCAATCGGCCAGCTCAGTCTCGCAACAACGCAACTTTTCACCCACGAGAGGGTCAGGCTACTGTATATACGGGCCCAAGCTACACGCCTCGATCTGAAGGTCGACCTGGCTCTGGCTGAGACTATGAAAATTTACAAGAGAATTTTGATCAGTTCATCATCCATAGGCGCTGTGCCAAGCGCGATGACAATGAACCGTACCGCTGCTGCCATTGATATATGTCGAACAATTGTCACCAGCTTTGGTATCTCGACTATCACAGCCCAAACAATCTTCGAAATCTGCAAGGCGAATCTATGGGATGACATGGGCAACAACATCCGTACTACGATTGCTGAACTATGCGCTGTCGTCGGAGTGGGCGCCACTGTAGTTACTGGCGGCATGCCGTTTTTCCTGCTTCCCATGGCTACGAACATCCCGTTAGTGGTCAAGGCGACGGCACGATTGGTCCTCATGCTAGCTTGTGATGTCGTTCTGATACTCACTCGAGCTTTCAGAGAAGCGGCAGTCAAGTCGATCACGAAGCCAGAGAGGCGAGATGTGGAAAACGCGGCCGTGGCGTACCGCCAACACTGTCACCAAGTGCATCTTCGTGTAAAGAACGCACTCAGCAACGTGCTCAAATGTTACCAAACTGGTCCAGTTGAAACGTTGATGACACAGACTATCGAAGAATTCAAGTGCACGGTCTTGGAAGGAGTAGGGGCACCGCTCCCACATAACTTCAAGCGTGATTATTCAGAGAAGGAGGGGGCGTACTCTGATAGCTCAAGTATTCTTTCAGATAGCTCTAGTGCCCTTGCTGGCGTTCTAGAAGAAAGTAAATTCTAAAGCTAGGATAACAAATAGCAATTCACTGGCAATAAACTAAAATAACTTATGTAACATTGGAAG
Source organism: Fusarium sp. VM40 (assembly GCA_954870535.1). NCBI lineage: Eukaryota > Fungi > Ascomycota > Sordariomycetes > Hypocreales > Nectriaceae > Fusarium > Fusarium sp. VM40. The sequence goes on from CATPAH010000011.1 coordinate 57,006, forward strand.
CGAAATTAAATAATAGCAAGGACACTTTAAATTATTGATGTATACTATACAAGCCTACTACCACTTTGTCACTCCTCCATCTACTAAGATATCCGACCCTGTGCAGTACCTGTACGTTGATTAGCACCCTCAGCGAACTCTGTTAGCAAGGATTGTGACTTACTTGCTGGCATCACTAGCAAGGAAGACGCAAGCTCCCATGATATCATCGGGCTCAGCAACACGGTGGTTCATGATCTCATCCTTCCATCCCTCGAGCAGGTCAGGGAATGGCGCAGTCATTGCTGTCCTTACATAGCCGGGGCTGATGGAATTCACTCGGATGCCGTGTTCATGAAGCTCAGCTGCAATGGGCGCGACCATGGCTCGTACAGCGCCCTTGGTACCGCAGTAGGCGGTTGACCTCTGGGACCTGATGGCCATATGGGAAGCAATACTAGCCACAAGAACGATGCTGCCGCATTGAGTTTTGTTGGCAATCATAGCCTGGGCTGCCAGCTTAGCCGAGAAGTAGACACCCTTAGCATTGACCGCAAAGAGGCGCTCAAAGTCCTCCTCCTCAGTGTCGAGGAAGTGAACATTCTTGTTAACACCCGCGCATGCAACAAGGATGTCTAGTCTGTTATTGAAGTCCGAAGCCACAGAAGCAAATCCCTCTTTTAGACTAGACAATGTGGTAACATCCACAATGTATGACTTGATCTGAACTTCATGTTTCGAGATTAGTTGCTTTACTTCGGTAGCATCAGGTTGGATGACATCGAAAATGGCAACATCAGCACCGGCTTCAGCCAATCCTTGCGCGAATGCAAAGCCGCAGCCTCGACCACCTCCAGTAACAACAGCCAAGCGGCCACGAAGCGAAAACTAAACTCATTTTGTCAATTCAGGATTCCGGGGGAGGGATCAACCCTTGGAATACTGACCTTGGACATTTTGGGCAAGGTTGGTGTATGCAAGTTTGTGATTCGTACCAAGGTGAGCGTTCTTGGCGTCAGAGGATGGATTATGCGCGAGGATAAAAGACAGAGAACTAATCCCAATTGTGGTCATGGAAAATGGAAGTAATCTCACATAGAACTGAATTCAACCTTTGTACGGAAGCACAAAGCTAGTCTACTCCTCGCGATATCTCTCTTTGGTATGGTGGGGCAACACAATTCGTGGCACCGAGCAATGTGATACAGCCTCCTCATCCCCGCAAAATCCCCCGTATCTTGTTCCCACAAGACAAGAGGAAGCCAAGAGTGGGAGGTGGGGACGCAGGAAACCACCCACCTCTCACGACCTCCACTTGCGATAACGCGAGATAAACCCGACGGCAATTAATCTGATGCTGATACTCATCATCAATGGGGAAAGTGGAGTGACCTCTATCTAAAATCAAGCCTCAAGAAGACCCCGCGTTTGATGGTATCGCTGTGATCAAGTTATATGGCATCATACCTGTCTGATTATTCGGCCTTGATCACAGAAACAGATCATTTTTGAGATATTGCATACAATTCCTTACGAATCATCACTTGGACAAAATGGGTAAGAAGAAGGTCCTAGTTTGGTAAGTTATCACGTCAAACCAATTACTTTCAGTGGATCGTTAATAATGCTGGTAGCTATGGTGTGGATATTGACGCCGTTGCTGGTTGGCTGGGATCATATGGAGGCGAAGATAGCACAAGTGATATTAGCAGAGGCGAGTCAAAGTAATCCTGGTAACGGCACTACACTCTCAATGCTGACTGTTTGTTGTCAGGTATCTGGGCTGGTACACATGGTACCAGGCGCCTATTGAAGCTCTTCGAAAAGTACAACATCAAAGCCTCATGGTTCATCCCTGGCCACACCCTGGAAACCTTCCCCGAGGAGTGTGCCATGGTCCGAGATGCGGGTCATGAGATCGGCGTAAGTTCAAAAATCTCCGATACTAGGCAGCTTCTAGCTAAACTTTGATAAGCTGCATGGGTACAGCCACGAGAACCCCGTAGACATGACTTTCGAGCAGCAGAAAGATGTTCTACATAAAACTTGGAAGTTGCTCACTGACTTCTGTGGAAAGCCGCCTCGTGGAAGTGTGGCACCCTGGTGGGAGACAAGTGAGGAAGGAACTGAGCTGATGCTTAGTTATGGCATTGAGTATGACCACTCCATGTCTCACCATGACTGTCAAGCATACTGGCTACGCACTGGTGATTCTTGGACCAAGATTGACTACACTAAGAAGGCCGAGGAGTGGATGAAGCCATTGAAGCAAGGGAAGGAGACTGGCATGGTTGAGATTCCTGGGTCATGGTATATTGACGATCTACCCCCGATGATGTTCATTAAAAACTCGGCAAACTCACATGGATGGGTAAACCCTCGGTAAGTTGACAAGAGTTTCACTTCTCAGCTGTGGCTAATCTTGGTTCCAGAGATGTTGAGGATATCTGGAGGGACCACTTCGACTACTTCTACCGAGAATATGGTGTGTTTACTTGCACTTCCTTCGCCTACACCTAGAATGAGTTGTTATTCTCAATGTGCTAATCATGTACTAGATGAGTTTATATTCCCAATGACTATTCACCCTGATGTGTCTGGTCGACCCCACGTCCTCTTGATGCATGAGCGTATTATTGAGCATATCAACAAGCATGAAGGCGTGGAATGGGTAACAATGGCAGAGGTATGTCTTTCACAGTAATGGATATTCAAGTGCGGCAATGCTAACCCCAATTAGATGAGCGACTATTTCAAGAGCAAAAACCCGGCACCAGAGGGCGCTTTGATGCCGGCTAGCAGAGAAGAGGTTATGAAGCGATTCCAAGATTCATGAGTTTCTATAATACCACGAATGTTGTGAAATAAGATACTTCTGTAGATATAGACAGACCATTCAAAAATAGATGTTTTATGATATATCACAACTGAAGATTTGGCTTCGCGATAACGAGATCAAATGACGAAACCGACTGATTGCATCGTGCGCTGAAGCCCATTAATCTTCCTTGATGAAACCAATAAGATTAGCGAAAATTACCTACGTAAGTCAATGAGCGGTGACATATCCAGTAATATCTGATATGAGACCTAGATTGTTGAACCTGAACATCTCTGGAGACGTTGACATATATAATTGTTATTTGTGCGACTTGCGTCACTTGCCTGATCTTCGTCGTATCGTGTACCTCAATTTGTACACCAGTAAACCACCACCCGCCTGCGAGAACTTGAAACACTAAGCGGGAATTCTCCAGACGATTGTTTCAACTTGTTCTCGAAAAAGTCGATATTATTGTATCTATCATATAGTGTATTATAAACTATAGTTGCCCTGCCTCTAGCATCGTCTTGACAACACGATCAATAACTTCAGCAGCTCCTATAACCTTCTCCTCCTCAAGTTTCCGCCCCACGATCTGTAGTCCAACAGGAAGCTTCAACGAAGCCATCTCGGCCTTGTCCTTACTCCACAGGCCTTGGTTCCACTCGTCTTCAGGACCTCGGACTGGGTCTGAAAACGAGATATCTAGGTCTTTTCCCTTTACTGCACCTCCAGGAATTACCATTGCGGTATAGTCAAGCACGTTCCACACCTTTGTATAGCCAACCCAACCGCAACCACCATGGCGGACAGCGGTGTGAGGCATAGGTGGCATCAAAAGAATGTCGGCTTTGCTTCCAGTGGTCGGTGATCGGATTGAGTTCCACTTCTCCAGGTAAGCCTGTTGGAGTTGCCATTTTCTCTTGTTGAGTCCCCAGTACTCATAAACAGAAATGGCCTTTCCGCGGTTTACAAGCCGTTTTACGTGAGGAATAAACGGTTCACCGCCCTTCGACACATCTTGACGAATATCTTCACCTCCGTCGGCAGTGTAAAATTGATCCTGTAGATGGAGGTTAGTTAAAGGACTTGTAAGTACAACTAAACTCAACTTGCCATGGTCCTGATACACTGTTGGTGGAGATCAGTATTCCACTCTATAATCTCATGACCATCGCGCTTAAGGGCTTCAACTGCATCCCTCAGGACTCGTGTAATCGGAGGATGTGGACGGACAACACCATCATCCATCAACACACCAATGACTAGCGGGCGATTTTGCATTTCCTGGAACATCTCGTTTCGCCAAGGAAGTGGAGCGCATCGTGCATCGTGCTCCCAAGGCTTCGACTCGATAACACTACGCATGGCAAGCTTAATAACATCCAGGTGTCGAGCCATAGGACCAATGGATGACGGTACATGCTCCTGGCCTTCTGTAGAGACAGGAACACCCCCGTAAGGGAGTCGTGCGCTCTAGAATGCAATAAGTCAGCGCGAACCGCGAGGTTGCGTAACGTGAGATGACTTACGCTTGGCTTAAGCCCATATATGCCCATCATATGACTTGGGATACGGATGCTTCCTCCCACATCTGTACCCCAACCCAGCATAGACGCGCCACTAGCAAGTAGAACAGCCTCTCCTCCAGTTGAACCACCTGGTGTGTAGTCTTTGTGCGTCGGGTTTGTCGTCAAGCCCCATAAAGGGTTCTCCGTCTCGCACCACTGGTCATCGCCAGTCAGTTGACTCAATGCGCAAACACTTGTTCTTATGAATCACATGCGATTTTAACTTACCATAATACTTTGAGGTAGGTTCGACTTTGCCAACACAATGGCCCCTAAAGACTTGAGCATCTTGACGAGCACAGCATCGTCTTGTGCAGGGTGAAACGATCGACCGACATATCCTAAAGTCGAATCGTAGCCCTTGATGTTGAACTGATCTTTGAGGGTAATTACCACGCCATGCAGGGGTCCTATTGGCTTTTTGTTGTCCACGAAGTAATGATCAAGCTCCTTTGCTTGCTGTAAAGCATCTTCAAAGGTGACTTCTGTCAAGCTGGATAAATCATGTCAGCGTTTTATGTTTCATATTAAATTAAGGTTATTTTTACCAGTTGGTCTATTTTACCGAATATATGCGGTCAGACAAGCTATTGTTGAAAGTCGGAGTTACTGTATATGAAGTCATACCTGATCGTGTATTTGTACGGCCCTGTAGTGAAATTGTCAACCCTTATTCGTCGATGTTAAGTTCACACGTTGGCACCTTTTAATCAATGATTGGACGACAGATATACAAGTCAATTGTCCCTGTGCAATAAGCTCAGTAGCTTCAATTGCATCGAAGAGACCATCTGCGTCCAAGGCCTTATCCTTCACTTCAAGCAAAACCTTGGATAAAATATCTCTTTGCTGCTGCTTCTTGCGCTGAACGGTCGATTGCCAAGGAAGAGGCTCAGGGTCAATTGTTGCAGGGGCCATATTGTTAGCGTTGCACTGAAGCAGTAAGATTAGACAATGCTCAAACACCAGTGTCTTAAGCCTTGTCTTTTTCTCTCATTTTGAGTGAAGGGATCGAGCGATTTCGGAGAAGAGGGATCGACAAGACAACCCCATCCTTGGCTGCACCCTTTTATCGTCTAGCTCAAGCCTGATCAAATCCTGCTTCCGTGATTGGGGCGCTGATTACAAACTTTAGACGGCGTCAGACCCGAAACCCGAGATAGGCAAAGATGGTCGAGAGTGGGGGTGGGTTCACGGTTATGCTAGCCATACCAGTCAGAGGAGGAACATGGCACGACGTCGAACGGAGGGCGCCGTCTGAATGGTAACGATTTTCTTTACTTAGAGAACCTCAATATGATTGAAGTTTCCGAGCTGTGAAGATGCAAAGGAGATCAATCGAGAGTTGAACAACTTATCAGGATACCCTACTGTAAAGTCTTTTTAGCTGCAGTACCCAGCATCAACGCCAGAAACTCTTCATAATTATTACGATATCTACAACAGGACCACATGGCTATTGTCTCAACTACTAATGGTCATGTTGGCCATGCCAATGTAAGCGGTGAAGAGGCATACGACGTTTGTGTTGTAGGTGCTGGACCTTCTGGTCTTATGTTGAGGTGAGTTCTTAGGTCTCAACAAAAAATGATCTTATGCTGACAGCTTCGTCAGCGTCATTCTAGCAAAGCTAGGACTTTCAATCAAAGTCGTAGATGCAAGACACGACCAAACAACCGTGGGTCGAGCTGATGGCATCCAGCCAAAGACCATTGAAACGTTGCAAATGCTTCGCATTTGTGATGATCTCGTGCATCAAGGAGTCAAAGTTCACGACATCTGCATGTGGAGAGGTTCTGCCTCTGAAGGTCTTCGCCGCACAGGACGTACAGAACACTATCCTTCTTCCGTGGTAGATGTGGCACACCCCTACATTCTACTTTGCCATCAGGGCATGATGGAAGCAACATTCATTAACGACTTACGGAAGAGCGGCGTTGAAGTGACACGTAGTCATGAGTTCAGAGGTGCCATGGCAAAGTCAGACTCTCCTGTTCTCCAAATCGAATGCGATCAGCACGGCGACTTTGATAAAACAGCAACTATTCCTGCCAGATATCTTGTTGGTTGTGATGGTGCCCGTTCGTCAGTACGAGATGCTATTCCTGGAGCAGCATCTCAAGGAACGCCTCACAACTCAGTCTGGGGAGTTCTAGATGGAGAGCTGGATACAGACTTCCCTGATATCTGGAGCAAGACTGTCATCTTTTCGGAAGAGCACGGTTCAGTTCTCATCATACCACGAGAACGCAACATGACCAGACTTTACATCGAAATGAAGTCTTCTATCACATCTAAGGGATTGGGCCAAGAATTCGTTATGGAACAAGCCCGTCTGATCTTAGCCCCATATCGTGTTGACTGGACATCGATTGAGTGGTTTGGAAACTATCAAGTGTCTCAGCGATTTGCCACACGCTTTTTAGATTCTAGTCAGCGCATCTTTATCGCTGGAGACGCTAGCCATACCCACAGTCCCAAGGCTGCACAGGGAATGAACACCAGTGTACACGACTCGTGGAACCTCGGCTGGAAGTTGAATCTTGCTGCGCGAGGTTTCGCAAAGGGCAAAACCCTTCTTCAAAGTTATGAACAAGAGCGCAAGAAGATTGCCCAGGACCTTATAAATTTCGACTTTGAGCACGCCAACGAGATTGCTGCTGGTGATTCAAGCAGACTTGCTGAGAACTTCCGCAAGAACACAGCTTTCATCTCAGGGGTGGGGGTCGTATATGGCATCAACGAGCTGAACCAGCATGTTGATACCCCCAAAGGTGATGCCAAGCCAGGCTGCAACTTGCCCCAAGCAAAGGTTATTCGCTACATTGACGCCTGTCCCGTTGATGTTCAGACTGATGTCCCCATTCTTGGCCAATTCAGACTATACGTTGTGGCTCCTAACGTTCTTGGACCTCAGGAGAGCGCCTTCATCAAAGGGTTTGACGAGGCAGTCTCTTCGCCGAACTCGTTTGTATCGAAGCTCGGCAAGTCCGCAGAAGCTTCATACCAGCAGAAACCTCGGGCAAAACGTGCTGACGATGAGTACGTGCGACCAGAGCGTTACACAACGGTCAACCAACTAGTAACGTTCGCCCTTCTCAGTAAGTTTACCCCTATCGCCACTTGACTACTACAGACAACTAATGTTTGGCTCTGCTGTAGCTTCTACGGATAAGAACGAGTTTGAACTCTCACAACTACCCCCCACTTTCTCCAAGAGCAGGTGGACAGTCTACTTGGACCATGCATCCCACCTGGACACGCGACGCATTTCGGCTACGGAGAAGTGGCTAGGCTCTGTGGACCAGGGAGAGGTTGCGGTTGTCGTGGTTAGACCTGATGGGTACGTTGGTACTATCAAGCGGAGCAAGAATGCCGGCAGTGCGGAGGGCAAAGCCGCAGCCGACTGGCTCGATTCGTATCTTGGAGGGTTCTTGCAGGCACCTGAAGTCTGAAGAAAAGCTGATAGAGTGAAATACCAATAGTTCATAGTTAAAATCAGATAAAAATAAATCACTAGCAAACAGGATCCTACGGTCAACATGTGGGCTTGAAACACGTTACGAAGGCCACCAGATACAAACCGCTATAGTATCGAGCCTGCGAGAATGATAAACTGATTGCAACCCATTCATGATTATCAAATCTCTGATTACAGCCGAACAATAAATTGGATACGCTGACATCACGGACCGTTTGCCGCACAATCCCCTTGCCTGCCGAGCCATCTTGCCTGCCGAGCCATCTTGCCTGCCGAGCCACCTTGCCTGCCGAGCCACCTTGCCCGTGCCTCGCTTCCCGGCATCGCCATCTTGTAACGTAATAATTACCCCAGAGTAGAAGGGCCCTCTTTCGCCTCCACGATTATTATCAAGAATCACTATCAAGTATCATGGGTCTGGACTTGTTGGATGGGTATCAGAGTGTACGCTATTGACTTCCCGTACCTCTTCTTGGAGTAATATTGCGGCGAAAGTCATGTTAGCTTCCCCCACAATCTACCAGCATTCATTCCAGGATAACCGGCTTTCATAACAAGGCCTTGGGCTGATAGCGGGCACTAATAATCTCATCAGTTCTACCCCATTTATACCAGCCTCGCGCCCTAATCAGTGAAGAATAATCCGGGGAAAGTGGGGGTTGGGATCTGACCTGGTAGCTTTGGAGTAGATAAGATAGGTGATAGGTAGATAGATAGCAGTGGCGTTTGGGACGTGTAGTCTCGGCGGCGTATTACAGCTGGTCTAAGGTTAAGGGTATGATTACGCCCGGGGTGAATGTGACGAGTTTAGCAAGGCTCAGGGTGTGCACTGACTCGTATTGGGTTAAGCAAGGTGATTACTGAGTTATCATGGTATGTTGCTGGTCTCACCAACAAGACAAGGGGAAACGGGGACATTTCAATGGCCAATGTTTAATATATACCTTGAGTGCAGTCCAATTGAGACAACCAAGTCCAGTTCCAAACCACTCTCATCCTTTCTTTTGACGTTCTCACTCCTCGTCACACACTTTCATCATGTCCTTGAATAACGACAATGGCACGGCCGAAAAGGCCATGGGCCCTAAGCTGCAGCAAAGCGCCAGCGCAAGCTCTGTTCGCGATGGCGAACACGAGATCGTTGAGGACGGCGCTATCCGCGACTTTTATGGTAGCGCTGTGAACGAGTCCTACCGCTTGAAGTCGGAGCTGGTAGCGGAACACCTTACAAGAATCGGCACTGGAAAGTCAGTCACAGCATGTCGAAACGTGATGCTCAGTGGTGATACTTACACTCTCTTCTCACAGGTTTCAATGGATTCTGTTTGTCGTCAACGGTTGCGGCTGGATGGTCGACAACTTCTGGTCGCAAGGCATTACCGCTGTCCGTCCTCCCATCGTGAACGAGTTCGATGATATATCCAGAATCAGTTTCAGTTCGGTCGCTTACTACGTCGGACTGATTGTTGGTGCCTTCTTCTGGGGTACCATGTCTGATGTCATTGGCCGCAAGCCTGCCTTCAACTCCACCATCCTCATCGGTGCTGTCTTCGCCTTAGCCGTCGCTGGTGCCCAAGACTTCGTCACCTTCTGCTCCCTCTGGGCTGTTATTGGAACAGCCGCCGGTGGCAACGTTCCCGTCGACAGTATTGTCTTTCTCGAGTTCGTCCCTCAGAGCCATCAATGGTTGCTTGTCACACTATCTGCCTGGTGGAACCTTGGACAGCTCATCGTGTCTCTACTCGCATGGGTCTTCCTCGCCAATTTCGCTTGTACTAGTCCCGAAGGCTGCACTCGACAAGACAACATGGGCTGGTAAGTCACTCAGATCTCGATAAAGCTGGCTGGTTAGGCTCACAAACTGCACTACCTAGGCGTTATCTCATGATCACGCTCGGAGCTATTGCTCTCTGCTTGGCCATGATAAGAATTCTCCTCTTCAAGATTCCCGAGTCTCCCAAGTATCTTCTCTCCAAGGGTCGCGATGCCGAGGCTGTGGAGTCCGTCAACTACATTGCCCGATACAACGGAAAACCCGAGACTCTTACACTGGAGATGATGCAGGATATTGATCGCCAGATCTACTCATCTGCCGTCGTCTCATCCACCGGCGAGGGCGAGCCTGTTCATGCAATCCCCGATCAGTCTGAGAGGAAGGTTCCATTGAAGGACATAATCAAGGAAAACTTCAAGGACTTCAACCTGAACAGCTACCGCACACTCTTCGCTGGTCGCAAGATGGCTCAGCACAGCGCTGTCACATTCCTGATCTGGCTGACCATAGGCATTGCTTACCCGCTTTACTTTGCGTTCATCACTTCCTACCTCGAGTCCAAGTCCGATTACTCTGGCAACACATCATTCAGCCACACCTATATGGTCTACTGCATCGTATCGGCTACTGGTGTCGTGGGTCCTATTGCTGCAGGCTTCCTCGTCGAAACACGATTCGGCCGTAGGTGGATGATGGCCATTTCGGCTGCTCTCACAGGTGCATTCCTTTTTGCCTACACTGCTGTTGGAACCGAAGCCGGAGATATCGGATTCCAGTGCGCCACTGCTATTCTTGGAAACTTTGGTGAGTCTTGGTGCTTCTCGTTCAATCTAACTGATCATTACTAATCTCTCGATGCAGAATACGCCGTCATGTTTGCCTTCACTCCTGAGTCTTTCCCTGGTCCTGTCCGAGGTACTGGAACCGGTATCGCCGCCACTCTGCTCAGACTTGGAGGTCTTGTTGCCTCTTTCATCTCAACCTATTCTGGTTTCTCAGTCGTACCCATCTACGCCAGTGCTGCGCTTTGGATTCTTGTTGGCTTCTTTTGTATTGGCCTGCCATATGAGACCCATGGACACGCCTCTCTTTGAGGGACGAGGGCGAAGCGTTGTGTGTGAAATATTTGCCATTGTATATTGGGAGGATAAGCTAGTGTCACTCAGACTGTAGTATGAATCAATCGAAATGAGATTCGTCTTGCGTATTATTCTCCCGTGCTCTTCTATGGAAGTGACTTGAACTCAATCATGGTTTGTGTGTCCCGTCTGAAGGTCAAATGCGACTACTGAGGCTCGAGGATCTCTACTCCAACAATAATAACTAATTTAATTGTTTGTATATCCTGGTCGTATAGTAGCTCTCTACCAGTTTCATCTCATAATAAGACGTATAGTGATACACGATTTACGCTCAAGGTATTGATTAGATGTGCCAATTTTGGGATAGTAACAAACCAACCTTTTCAACAGCTTGAGCATCATATGACAGGTTTCGCATAAATATTTAAATCCGTATACAATCATCTTAGATGTGTACCGCAAATATTCATATCAATTTATTGCTGTCAATTAAATATTGCTACAAGATAATCTTTTGTCCTGCTGCGCTATGCACTGCCTCGTAGATCATCGTGGAACCCGAGGCGCGGACTTGCTCACCCACGACCTTTCCCATATACAAGCTTAAAAATATTGAAACTCAAATACCAAGCAAGCATTTTACACGTTATGCCCACTCATACCGGTGAAGTCTAGATTGCAAATAGGCTTCTGACCACCGATACGACAGGATACGCCGTGCAAGGACTAATCGGATAATTTGTCCCTTTCCGTATCAAGGAGTGAAAAGCCTCACGCCCGAGCTTGGTTCTCGTCCCTATCTCAGGTAAAAACAATCCCTCTGATTGGTAACTATCTTACTCCATTTCACCCCAACCCAGTGAAACTTGATGTTGTCCCAGATAGCAGGGGTCTTTGCAGGCCCCATTGTTGGGATCCACCCCCATTCTTGCCGTTTCCTGCTGACGTTCCCTGCTCTCTTAGTCCATTATCAGCGGCCACTAGCGAGGATGGCTGTTTCTCAACTATTCCATTTTCACTTTCACTCAGCCCAAAGGTGGGGGGTGCGGGTTGTTGTTGAGCCACAGTGAAGATCGACGACAAAGGGGTCAATAACTCAATTGAAAGTAGAGCAAATTGATCGGCTACTAAAACTTCAACATCCAGAGCTCATTTGTTTGTCATTCCTCAACTCAATCAGACAGCTTTCAAGACTTGAAGTGTATAGAACCTCTATCTTCCCTTGAAAGCAAATCGGTTCATCTTTCGCACCCGTTAAACTCAGACACAATGCCTGCGGCCGTCACACCACCCCTTTCCTTTGCTCCCCTCAAGGACACTGTCGTCTTCTCGCCCTTGAAGCTCGGCAAGCTGAACTTGAAGCACCGCATTGTGCAGGTACGTAAAATTATGTCCAAGGCTATCTTGATTAGAATGAGCTAACCAGATCCATTAGGCCCCCAATACCCGCATGAGGAGCGACATTGAGTCCCGTGGAGTCTATGTCCCTGGTCCTCGGGTAGCCAAATACTACAGCGACCGCTCCAGTGATGGTGGACTCCAGATCACTGAAGCAACCGACATTTGCCTCAATGCTAGCGCTTATCCTGGTGTCCCTGGTGTCTTCACCGACTCTCAATTACAAGGATGGAAGAAGGTAACTGACGCCGTCCATGCCAAGGGTGGCCATATCTTCACTCAGTTGTGGCACACTGGCCGAGCATCTTGCAGTGCTCAACGCGGTGGTGAGAGGGCTGTCTCTTCTGGTGAACAGCCCATGCCTGGCACATACCTCGATGGTACTGAGACCAAGGACGACCCTCCCCGTGCTTTAACAGTGGATGAGATCCACAGCATCACTGCCGAGTGGGCCGAGGCCGCAAAGCGAGCCGTAAATGTCGCTGGATTTGACGGTATCGAGATTCATGGTACGTAATCCAGTCTCCTCACATCGCCTTTCGTATAGACTAACGTTTATTAGGCGCAAACGGTTACCTTCTTGAGCAGTTCCTACACGACAACATCAACACCCGGACCGACGAGTATGGTGGCTCCATCGAGAACCGCTGCAGATTCCTCCTTGAGGTTCTCAAGGCTTGCACTGATGCCATCGGCGCGGACAAGGTCGGCCTTCGACTGTCACCATACAACTATTTCCAGGGCACCAGGGACAGCAATCCTAATGCTCACTGGTCTTATCTTTGCGGCGAAATTGCTAGCCTTCGTGACCAACAAAAGCCTGTTTACGTACACATGTAGGTTCTTGCAACGTCCTACTAGAGCATGTGTAGTTAGACTAATGATCACCAGGATCGAGCCCCGCTTCGATGAGGTTCTCGACGAGCAGCAGAAGCTCGCTGCCCTTGCTAATGGCAAGTCGAGAGATCTCCAGGCCGTTGATGGTATAGCTCTTGAAGCTGGCAAGCAGGCCAACTCACTTAACATCTTCCGCAACATCCTCCAGCCTTCCGGAATTCTCTTCCTGGCTTGTGGTAACTTTAACCGTGATAACGCTCCCAATAAGATCAAGAGCCAAGAGGCCGATCTTGTCGCCATGGGCAGACATTTCATCGCTAACCCCGATTTGGCTGATCGTCTACAAAACGGATGGCCTCTTAACCCTTACGACCGTACCACATTCTACGGTGCTGACCCACCGGAGAAGGGTTACAACGACTACCCCTTCTATAAGGCTGGCCAAGAAGTGGAGAGCAAGGCATGAATCACGGAATGGAGGTCATCACTATAAGAATGGACTGCATATTAGAGGTACAGCATTTTACTGGATTTAAATAGACGTGTTCATGATGATTACCTCGGCTATTCTTCGTCTGCCAAACATCCTGATGAATTGACTGTGAAACCATTAGATGTACCTCTCTGACACATGAGGGATTTGCTTCGATAATGATATGAGTGACTAAGACTTTTGTAAGGCATTTCAAGTATAGCAGTCTAGTACATGTACGACTGGTCAACTTTGGGCTTCATGCTAGCGTGAAGGAGAGTCTGCACTTTGCATACTATAATCGCTCAGTTATCGTCTAACAACTTTGAAGGTCAGCTCGTTACTACTAGTTTGAGATGGGTTTCCAGTTGTGTGGGTATAGGTTTGTTATGATAAAGCCGTGGGGCAGCTCTTGTTTTTTTTAAATGCTGTAGCTCATCTTCGACAGACGCATATCACCTGTCCATGGAGATGGCTATCATCAATGATATCAGCTACAACATGAAACAAACCTCAACCAATTAAGTTGCCGGTATATAGCAATGCCTCAAAGCGTTTAAAAGAAATCAAGAACAAGAAATTGTAATAAAAGTAATGTTGAGATCTACCGGTACGTTGGATTGAGAGCTTCATTGGAGCTCATATATAGCGTGGCTAAAAAGCAAACAGAGTGTATGCTCGCTGTTATTGAATATGACTTCATTTAAGATATTAAGAAAACCATGATCAGGGAACTTGTGAAAGATTGAATTCACTCGAAGTCTCAATACTTGTGGTGTAAGTTTGAACTCAAAATAGATTCTATGTATTTATGAACAGCTAAGCAATGCTAATGTAAGTATAGGGCTTACAGACTCGCCCTCAACTCGGTCGCATGTCCCTTTCCTTGTTCAGCCTGCGCGAACTTTTCATCAACATCCTTCCACATATCGTATGTCAACAACCATCGGCCAACTCCATGGTACCTCCAAGGGAAGGGATCCTCTCCTGTCTCTGAAGACTTGGGCAGGACGGGGTTCTCTCCACTAAGCCACTCCTCATCATGCTTTCCGTACTGACGGAACCTCTCGTCACGCTCCTCCTGCTCCGTACCATCATGGAGATGGTAGATCCATTGGTTGTATGTTCCTCTTTGCACGACCATCTCTGTGCGTTCTCGTCGGCAGGTTTCATAGACGGCAAGAGCCTTGAGCTTAGACTCTGGTGACTTGTCTGTGAGTTTAGAAAGGCAGAGACCTAGCACGCCGCCGTCCTCAAGAGTCATGCCAGCTCCACTGGCCAAGTAAGGGAGAGTAGCATGAACAGAGTCGCCAAGCATAGTCATGGCACCTGAAGGATGAGACCAGGTTGGGTCAAGGCCTGGGCGAATGCACAGCCTCCACTTCAGGACAGAATCACAAAGTGCCAGCATCTTTCCGATTCGAGGATCCCAATCAGCAAAGTGAGCCCTCATCTCGTCAATGTTTCCCTTTAGTGTGTTTCTTCCATCGATAGGGATATCATCCGGCACTAAAAGAACCATGTTGAAAAGCTGACCACCCTTCAAAACATAGTTGACAGCGTGCTTATCGGGACCAACCCAATAATTCACCTGGGGGTCCTCCACGAAAGGTCTCAAGTCTGGATCCTTGCGCATGGCGTCTGTGTCTAGCAACAGTCGGTATGCAAGATCTCCTGTCAACTGCGGGGGATCAGGTCTGCCGAGGAACTGTTCTCTCATTGGAGAAGAGATACCATCAGCACCAACCACTAGATCAGCAGTCATAGTTCGGCCACCTTCAAGGAATACAGTTGCGCTGGAGTTGTCGGAGGCAATCTCATATTTGTCGACCTTGGATGCGCACTGAACCTTGACACCCAACTCCTCAGCTCGGTCTAGTAGAGCCTTGTGAAGAGTTGCTCTGTGGAAGTCAAGGAAGGGATATCCACCAGAAGCAGCGGCGTAGCCATGGTAGTCCATCTCTGAGAGAAAGTTTCCCTTCCAGCCGATGAAGTTGCATTTTCTAGGCTTGGTGGCGTTCTTAACAAGGACATCCTCTAGACCCCAGGCAAAGAGAACTCGGGCAGCATTGGGAAGAACTTGGATTCCTGCACCGACTTCACCAATCGCTCTTGCAGCCTCCAATACTGTGACATTATGACCAGCAAGACGAGTAGCGATAGCAGCTCCGAGACCGCCAAGTCCAGCTCCAACTATGATAACCTAGTATTATGTTAATAAGCGATCATTTACATGGACAAGGTTGATTAAGATAACTTACGTGGAGCTTGCTTGACTCATCCCTCTGCATGACCTCTTGTACCTTGTATGAAGGCATCTTGTGTTCCGATTTATTGAGTAAAGGTGATTGAGAAGATAGTGTTGAGAGTGTCTGGGCCACCTATCAATGGCTTTTATCTTGTGAGGAAACCCGAATGTCCATTTCTAGTGGAAGAACCTCACAAGTGTCGGAAGGGTCACACTTAGGCTCTCGATCTACTGAGACTCAATGTCCAATCATCATCGTGCTTATCACTTTACGTTCTGGATATAGATAGCTAGAGTTAGCTCAAGCCTTGTTCCTCTCCATCCCCGACGCTCATACCCACCCACCCCTGCTCGTTAGTCCGTCGACTCCATCCCACTTATCAAGATTGCGTGCGGGGAAGTTGATAAGGATGGAGGGTGACACCAAGGCGGAGTCAGTTCATGACTTATCACTTATCAGGACAACCGAGTGGCGTTACTAAAAAATGCAATGGTGCTTAGACGTGGGCGGTTTTCGGCGAGTCCTCCCACTCTAGAAGTTCAAGTGATCGCCCTCCATCTCTTGTTCATCTTTAACATTTCCACTTCATCCCACTTTACAACCATGTACGGAGCCGAAGACGAGCTGTCCTTAGCGGTCGATGCGTTCCTTACAGATGCCATGGGTCGTAAACAGACACAAGCACAAGCACAAGCACAAGCACCCCGAGAGGGCTCTACAGCTACTGCAGCCTCGCAAGCCTCACAGGGTGACAAGTCGTTTGAGTGCACTCACCCAGGTTGCACCAAACGGTTCACTCGCGCAGAGCACTTGCAACGGCATGCGCTCAATCATCAACCTAGAGGCTCTGCGTGTGACATATGTCGCGCCCACTTCAAACGGCCCGATCTATTGAGTGAGTGCACTGATAGTCTGGACAACGCAGTTTCTGACATTTCGCAAGGACGACATATGGAAAGACATCGTCAGAAGGATATTGAGGCTGGAGGAACCGGCTTTGGCATTCTTGATACACGGAAGAGGGCTTGGGAGGCACCCGACGGATCGGTCGTTGAAAAACGGCCGTGTCGAAGCGCACAGGCCCGAAATAACCAAGCTGTGGAAAAGAACACCCTTGAAGCGCAACAGGAACCATCACCAGAATCTGAACAAGCAGATAATCACAACAACCAATCTCCTGGGTTAACGGCTTGGAGTCACGAAGACAGTCAGCGATTAAATACAGCTGATTTGCACAACGCGACTGATTTCAATCTTGGGGGTTCTCTCTTTGTTAACCCAACCACCAAGTTGGGACCAGAACACCAATCCGGGTTTCCCTCAACGGACCAATTCGATCACACCGCCGGGATCGAAGACTTCTGTCTTGATCAACTGGACCCTCTGCTGCTCAACGATTCCTTTGTCGATCCAGCTACGTTCGACTACACCCAGAGCTTCCAGCCAGACACAGCCAGCTCGTTTAATATGCCATATACGACTGCGTTGGACTACAGCTGGCTTTTTAACGTGAACTTGAAACCAACATCTCTTGCAAAGGACCAACAACAGAATATCCAGACCCAACAGATGTCCGAGTCTCTCCAAATACTATCCCCAGAGTCCATCAACAGTTCCCGTCGCTGGTCAGAGTCAGGGCACTCTCACACCAGTGAATCAAGACCCGATATCCCCGATCCTCGCACCGCAGTATTGAACCAAACCAAGGCTATTTCTGATACACCCACCAGTGTCAAGTCAAAGCCTAGAATGCTGACGCAACAGAGAAATGTAAGGGCTCCTCGGCCCAATACTGTACGCGAGAATTTACATGTCGAGCAACCCGAGTTCAACAGGCCCTTCTCTATGTTGGATAAAGGCCCACCAGTGCCTAGGATTGAGGAACACGTTCGCAAACGAATCTTGCAAGTCATCGAAACCGCCAACCCATCTTTACCTGAACCTCGCCAATCACCTTTCGATGAACCACTCCTGTCGAGGGACGCTTTGCAGAGCTACCTCGAGTTATTCTTCTTCCGGTTCAACACCGCCTATCCCTTGATGCACCTTGCAACATTCGACATCAATAAAGTCGAGCCGCTGCTACTTATTTCCGTCCTCTTACTCGGAGCCACCTACTCAACTAAGGATGCACACCAGCTGGCTGTCTGCATCCACGATGTCATCCGCCCCAGTATCTTTGCTCATGCAAGCTTCTCGGCGCGCGCAGAGCTATGGACACTGCAGACTATTCTCCTGGTGGAGTGTTTCGGCAAATCTCGAGCCGGACAGAAGCAACACGATATGAGTCATCTGTTCCATGGACTTCTCATCAATCTCATCCGACGGTCTGACTGTCAATCGGTTCGCCCCCAGGGACCTCCTGTCGATCGAACAGGTAGTACAGAAGGTGCCATGCGAGACCTCTGGCGACGATGGGCTATTGCAGAACAGAAGAAACGGTCAGTATCTATGGTCTAACTCACTCACCGCATCCAGCTAATATCCAATCTTAGCCTTGCTCTTCTGTGCTTCATGTGGGATACACAGCATGCAGTCCTCTTTTGCCAAAGTCTTTGCATGTCTGCGTTCGAACTTCGTCTAGAACTTCCCTGTAACCAAAGGATCTGGGAAGCTCCTGATCCGACTTCCTGGGCTATGGCATGGCGGTTGTCGCCCTGTAATCCCCAACACAACTTCTTCCTACCTAGTCTAAAGTCATACCTTGGCCCATCAACACCTCGCCCACAAGCACTGACTGGACTATCACATGTACTTATGCTCCATGGTCTTATGTCGATAGCATGGGACATGCAACGTCGCGACCAGACAGCACTCGGTGTAACCGAGGGTGATGCGCCGACTGCGAAATGGCGACAAATTATCGGCAACGCGTATGAAGCCTGGAAGGGAGACTTTGATGCCTACATAGCTTCCGTAATCTCCCAGCTACAGAACACGCCCGCTGATCAAGCCCGACGCAGCGAATACGTGGCATTTGCGACTGCCTACAACGCCTTGTTCCACTCTGCACAAGCACTCCTTCATATGGAATTCTTGGATGTTCAGATCTACGCTGGAGCTCGTCACATATTAGGGCGACCAGTACAGCAGAAGGATTACCGCCGATCTGCAAAGGCTATAAAGCAGTGGGCTTCTGCGGCTACGGAGCGTCAAAGTAAAGAACTAGGTTCAAAACCCGAGCAATCTCCAGCCCCCATTGCTGCATGGCACGCCGCTCGTTTACTACACGAAAACACCAAGGTTCTCACTCGCTCAGATGCCATGCAACTGTTCCATGTGCCATGGTGTCTCTACCTAGCAACCCTAGCCTGTTGGGCATTCCGACATGCTCAGCCGAGCAAAGGCGGGACGACCGATAATGACGATAATGACGATGAAAGTGGAGACGAAGGAGACGAGATCATCTGGGATCCACAAGGAGAGATGGAAAGTCTTGTATCAAGAATGGCACAGAACGTACCGCAGGATATTACTGTGAAGACAGGCCAGCTTCGTCAAACGGTTGGTCTGGTCTGGACTATGGCAGAGACTTTGAGCAAGGTTAGATGGGGAATCTTACATGCTGGAGTTGTTGTGCTACGAGGATTAATTCCACAACGGCTCATCAACCAGTATGATGAGCCTCATGATGACAACTTTTAATGAAATGAATTTAAGATAGGTTATGATTATGTTATTAAGTTAATCTTTCTATGTTACTGCCATCGTATCAACACCATGAACTTATACGATTAGATATACGAACCGTGTCATTTGTAACTATTTATTCTAAGCGTACTTGATTATCTTCAATGGTAAAGGAATCTCAAGACATATGTCACATTTCGACATTAAAGTCTTCTCGACAACAGAATATATAGCAAGCTGTATGCCCTTGTACTACTAGGCCGATATTGAAGAAAACAGTCCTGTGCGTAAAGGATCAGTGGCCAAGTTGTATCCGGCATGTATTCTATAAGACTACACATCCATACAAATTAGTCAGTACTGCTTGTTCCACAGACTACTGGTGCAATAAGTCGATAAACTATAAGGGTCTAAGTATTATTATTGTATCTTTTGTAAAATAGCACCTTAAAGTTCTTGAAACAAAGAATAGCGTGTCTTTCTACCAAGCCAGCTCTGCCTGAGCACCACAACTTTCCCTCTCCAACTGGGAGCACAACATCGCATCCTGATCATACGTTCCTGTTTTCATTGGCCCGACCACCTTGGGCATCGCAGGCAATATTGGCTCGCCCAGCTCAACTTCTTTTCTTCTATGCTCCATCACATGCTTCCTGACAGTGTTCTGGAAGTGGATTGGTCCCTATAAACAAAGTTCGTTAGCGGTTGGCAATTGAATTCAGTGGGTGCACTGACTCGTTCCTTATCTGGGTGCAGTTCTCCACTAACAAACACACCAGCTTCTAGATTGGCCTGTGCGGACTCGCACAGTTCCTTATCTTCATCTAGAACTTGTGCGTAGAACTCCATGGTGGCTTTGAATATCTCGTCTCCGGCTGAATCGTGACGGAAGACCTCATTCTCAATCCTTGTGTGTTTTTCGTCGACGGGAATCATACGCTGGATGTAAAAGAAATTCTTCCTGATAGGAATGTCAGCAGCTGTATCTAAAGCAATAAAGGATGTCTGTTGACTTGCGTGACTGTTACTGAAGTTGATGGAAAGAAGAATCTAATGGATCGTTTGAAGTCGTCTGTACCATCGTCTTCCTTCTTGTTAACGATCGTGTGCTCTAGGCAATTGCCCTTGGGTTCAACATTGTACTTGGGCAAGTCTGAAACTCTAGCGATGAGAGGGTGGCTCGTTGGACAGTGGTAGCATTCTGAAAACGTTAGATAAGTTGTCAAAGATAGAACATCAAACAAACCGTTGTAGTTCTCCATCACTCCCTTCCAATTAGATTTGAGGTCCATTTCCCACGTGTGATCATATTTGTATCCAGTCGTAAAGTCAAACATAGTCTTCTCATCAACGCCGCCGAACTGCTTCTCCCATGTCTCCTCCAACTCAGCTTGCAAGTTGACCCAGACAAAGCCAGTCTTGTCAACATGGACATGAATAGGCAATAGTCCATGTTGGTTTTTGTCGAAGTCTGGAACCGTCTCGAAGCGAGGCGCCTTGGCCAAATTTCCCTTCAGTCCGTACGACCAGCCGTGGTACTTGCAACTGATAATGCCAGTCTTACCAGCCTTGTCTTTGATCACCGGGTAGGCACGGTGACGGCAAGCATTATGGAAACCATTTATACTACCATCACGGTCTCGGATCAGGAAAATGGGAAACTCGGCGTATGTGAACGAGAAGTAATCGCCAACTTGTTGGAAGCGCAGCTTGTGAGTCAAGAGAATCCATTTCTTGGAAAAGATTGCTCTGCGTTCAAGCTTATAAATTTCTGCGGAGCGATACCAAGACGATGGAAGACCACGGGTTGGTCCGGTCTTGGTGTTAGCATCACTGCCCGAAGAGAGGCCAAGGAATTTCCACATGATGAAGGTGATGCCCTGGGAGAATTCGGATGATCTTAGAAAGTGCTGTAGGCAAATTGGGCTCAAATCTGATACGAAGGCGTCAATAATGGATTCGAGAGATGTGCTCTTATGCCTAAATAACTATCGCGGGGTTATGTGTCTATTCAATGATCCCCCATCATCACGTACATGCCAATCTGGCGTAAGGCGAAGAATATCGCCGATCTGATAGGCTCTGCGCTATCTCGACTCGACTGAAATTGCCTAAAATAAACATAAATCTCATTGGCTCCAAGCCGTTTCATGTTGGTTATCCGCAAGAGTGGGGGTGGAGATCAAGGTTCGGGGAAGAGACGTAGGCCGTTTTCGGAGCTATGGCGGTTCCTAATACATATGTAGGTACAGGGATAATTGCCTCGCGATGGAGCTGCTGGAGTGATAACAGGCATGTCACTGAATGGCTGCCTGCTGGGCACCTGTTCTGGTGGTATTAAAACCTCATTATCAATGATTTATTCAGGATTTGGGGTGCAATGAATGTCACACGGGCCATTAACCGAGAGGCTTGGCATTTCGAGAAGGGTAAGTGGGCTTCTAGGTGGCATTCGCTTCGACATGATTATCAATCTCTGAACTACAATCGGATCAAGACATCTCGTCATCGACCGAGCCAACTAGTTCAATGTATGAACTAGTCATCAGTCGTCAGGAGTTAGTCGTCCGGAAATAAGACTGGTTGTGCTTCCTCATTCCCGCGATGACGATTAAGTCTCGCCTCGTCGGGTGATTTGGCTAACGGTAATTCCCCCCCCCCCGATCAAGCAGCATACCTGAATACAACTCATAATTATAATTACCAAATGAGAGACAAAATGATGATCATTTAAGAACATTCACTAATAACGGTGTGGAGTAGGCGGCGTTTATTTCTGTGAGCGTAAACTTGACAGCAACATGTGAAGAATCCGAAGAACTAAGAGTAAGATGGAGCGAAAGGTGCTTTGATTACACCAAGAGTAATAATGTATGGTTCTCATCCTTCTATGACCAGGGTAAAATAAAGAAAGAAAGAGGATATTAATACCGTACTGATCTTGGGAGTAGCCTCAACCTCCAGGGTAGCTTCAGCCGTTATGCTGATGAGTATGGAATGAGCAGGGTAGGCGGTGGGTTCAAACTGGATCATATGTGATTTTATTTATAACTTCAGCTCACAAACTCTTTCAAGGCTCAAATCAAAAGTCCCCATTAAAGTGCACCATGTCTGCCGGAATCAGATAATCCACCCAGCATCATCAACAGTAGGCACGTAGCTGTCAGCTTGCTTTCTCACTCACTCTCATCTAATCTCGCACTTGACAGACTATACTGAGGATGCCGTTAGATACCTCGCCTTCTGTAGGGTTTCACCACTTGTCTACTGAATTAATCGATATAATTTGCTGCCTTATCACGAATTGTGTTGTTAAGAATCCACGCTTAACTTGCCGCTTTCTCGGTAACAACTCGCTTCTACATGTACAATACGTCTTCATTTCCAACCTTTAAAATATCTAGATTATTCAAGCCGTTTCCAACTATAAAACTTTCCGTTACGGTGTAATGAAAGCAATTCAGGATTATACCACCTACCCTATATATCTTACCCTTTATAGTACCTCTATAATCTAATATGGGTTTCCTTTCTCACGGAAAAAATAGTGA
Source organism: Fusarium sp. VM40 (assembly GCA_954870535.1). NCBI lineage: Eukaryota > Fungi > Ascomycota > Sordariomycetes > Hypocreales > Nectriaceae > Fusarium > Fusarium sp. VM40. The sequence continues at coordinate 79,854 of CATPAH010000011.1, forward strand.
TATTTCTTAAAGTCAAGTGACTTTTACACCAGCCCAACTAAGCTTGCTTAGTTAGCCCGCTCGAGCCAGCGGGTAAGGTCTTCAGCTATACCTAATATCCTTACAGGGATAAGACAGGGGTATGTGTTTAGCGAGAGGACAAATCTTTTGGAGTATAATTAGAACCCCGTATTGCTTTATCCAGATTACTTATCTCTATTGTTTCATTGGCTACTTGCCGCTAGGGCGTTCTAGAATCCTGACTCTATTCCACTTTGATAGGGTAGCTTTTCACAATCCCCACCAAGCAAATAAAAAATTAATGAGCGCACGTATTATTGTTTGTTAAGTGGAACCTAAGACCTCGTATCATGGCCGATCGCCTCCATTGATCTCGTATTCTCGTGTTGGGACTATGCACCTCCTTAATTCAGAAATATTTAGCCATCATTTCGCTTTATAAGCTAGACCTTCTGCCAGCTGCCAATGTCTTGATACTACGCATTGTCCTCCTCATCAGTTTCTTCGCTACAGTTACTGTATCTGAATCTTCAACATGAGAGTTCTGGAATTTACCAGCCTGTGGTGCCTTTTAGCAACCCATGTACAGGCTAAGTATGTCTGGCCCGCTAAAAGTGACTTTCTGGAAGATTTATACGCCATGCAAGATGGCACGATCCGATTTGGCTTCACAGATTGTAAGAAGCAATTATCAATTCGTTGAATTCTTTTCCTTATTACTAACACTTCAAAGTGGTTGTGCCTTGCGGCTTCAATTCCAACGAGCTTGGAAGACAGCTTGCTGCCGAGTGGATCAGGACTGTATTCCACGATACAATCACGCACGACAAGGCTAGAGGCACAGGCGGCCTTGATGCCTCAATCATGTTCGAGACACACCGTGATGAGAACAACGGAGCCGCTTTCAACCATACACTATCGGAACTCCACGAATTTGTCTCTCCTCGCTCAAGTGGAGCTGATATGCTGGCTCTGAGTCTAGTATCATCTGTCGCCAGTTGTGGTGGCCAGAAGGTGCCGCTCCGCATGGGTCGCATCGATGCTACTCAAGCGGGAAAGGCTGGTGTACCCAAGCCCGAGCACAACCTCAAGAGTGCCATGTCAGCCTTCACCAAGGCTGGTTTTACCCAACCGGAGATGATTGCTCTGGTGGCTTGTGGTCACACCATTGGGGGCGTTCACAGCACTGAGAATCCGAAAATTGCGGGAGGAAAGCCGTCTCCCTCTAACAAGCCCAAGTTTGACAGCACTTCTGATGAATTTGATAATGTGGTCGTGAAGGAGTACCTTGGAAGTAACGGCGCGAACCCTCTGGTGTTTGGTCGCAACGAGACTACAAACTCGGACAAGCGCATCTTTGGATCCGACAAAAATGTCACTATGACCAAGATGAAGGATCCTCAAACCTTCCAGAAGACTTGCGCGACTGTTTTTGAACGCCTCATCGATACTGTTCCATCAGCTGTCAAGCTGAGTGAACCTATCGAGCTCGTCGATGTCAAGCCATATATCGACAAGCTGGAGCCTGCCACAAATCAATCTCGTGTTGTCTTGGAGGGCAAAATTCGTGTTCGTACAAGCCAGGGAACCAACCGCGATGCTGATACGCTCCAGGTCTCATTGACACTTCTTTCCAGGAAGGGGAAAAGAACAACAGTTAGAGCTTCTCGCCTGCTTGGCGGCGGCCAATCTTTCGGCTTCTTCAACGAAGTCTTCACATGGTATCAGTTTGCTACAGAGTATGACGCTACAATGGATCTCCAAGCATTCGATATTCACCTCAAGTCGGGCGATGCCAAAGAGGTTGTTCTCAACAACCAAGGTACTGGTGGATATCCTATCCAAGATGAACTCCTCTTCGTGCAATCTAAGTCCTGCCTAGACAGCAATGTCCGGGATGGGAACTTGACTGTTACCGTTGAGGCTGCCATACGAAATGATGTTGTCGTTAAAAATAAGGCTCCCGTCATTCAGATGGCCCACAAGATCTCACAACCTGGAGCAATGCTACCGCGAATCTCTGTCCAGCCTTCGCAGATGAAAGTGGTGAGAGGCAAGGCAAGCCCACATCATACCCACTATGTGGCCAAAATCAACATTAACGCTAGAGAGGCATCAACTACTTTTGATATTCAGTACGGCTCTATAACATCCGACTTTCATTGGACTAATCGGGATCTGGGTTCTTGCTAAGCCTGAAAACCGGATTATATATTCCCAAGCAAATTTAATATATTAAAACTATCCAATTTACGCCTTGAATTGATGGATTTATTAATATAATTTATCTTCTAGATCTTAAACTTTACAATATGAACTAAGATTATCACCAATCAATACGAACTCTAAAGGGTACACACCCAGTACCATACAAACAAGGACGATGGATTCAAAACCTAAATCAATCACAAAATTCGAATCCTATTTTTTAATATACCCACTCCGTTGTATTGACGCGTATCTAACAGACGATCTGGGTGCTGCCCTGGACGTAGAATATACACTCCATTCGCTGGCATACGAAGCGCGCTACACTTATGTTACGACCTAATAGATAGCCTGTCAGCCCATTGTATGTACTCTACCGATCTCGCCTAATTAACATTAACCAACCCCATAGAAGTTAGATAGTATCTATTTAACTTCTATAATTAATATTAGTAAATTAACTCTATTTAACTTATACATATAACTATATATATATATTAGTACTTTTATAGACCTTAGCTTACTTATGATTAATATAACTTCTTTATCCTAATATACTTGATAAAGAATATCTAAAAAAAGACTTTATTTTAGTACCTATAGAAAATCCTAGAACTAAACTTTTATCTAGATAAGATGTCTACTAAGGTATATAAGTTATACTGGCATACTAGCCTATAACCCTAGAGTAATTATATTTATTAACTATACTTACCTATATTTACTTTATATAGAAGACTAATATTATACTATTAGCTAGGTAACTAGCCTATATTTGAATTATTAACCTATATATTTTTTAAAGAAGCTAGTTTCTCATTAATTAGAACCTTAATTAACTTTTAGTAACTTTATATAAATATTAAATCAAAGAGTAATATTGAAAGTTAAAGTTTTATCTTACTTATTATATCGATAATTAAATCTTTTATTTAAATTAACATGATTTTAATATTTCCAAAACTAATTAAATATTAACCTAGAGTAGTTTAATACACTTTTAATATAGCCCTAGCAGGGGTTTTCATACTATTAAGAAATAGAGCTGTGGCTAATATAGTTAGTAACCTTATTAGATTTGAGATACTGTTACTTTTCGGTCTGTGTAGAGGCCTTTATTGTTAATATTTTTATGGGTTTAATTGGAATAGCTGGATCTCGTTTTTAAAGGTGATACTATACTTAATATAAATAATACCTTATTACATACTTAATAAATTACTTATTTTATAATTTTAGGCTATACCTATTTATATTTAATTTATATAAGGAATCAAAATAGTAGTAATAGACTTCACTCTGGATCACTCTCTAGAATCTACAAGGCTGATGGCGTGGTTGAATGCAAAGCAGTACGGCAAGGAGTTCGTCGAGACACTCATGTGTCGGGACGTTCAGCCAGAAAACATCAAAGAGAGACACAAGGAGCTTTTCTTTGAACTATACGCGGTTCCGGAGCCGCCACAACCTCCAGTAGATCAATGTGTTTGTGAAGGGGACTTTTGGGAAAGGGTTCTTTGCAATGTGGGAAGAAATCATTGACATGGAAGTTAATCATCATTTAATATTTAACGTAGCATAGACATGTCATAATCGATCACTTTTGGAAATTGTACTCACTCACCCTTGACAACACCACCATGTGCGAGATCGCGCCTCCTGTTGTAAGGCCCTCTTTTCAGCCCTGCCTCCTCTGCATTGGTCTGTCAGCCCCCTGAAAAGTGATACTGAATTCTGGGTCAGCAGCCAGAAACCACAGTTGACATGCTTTCTCTGCTAGGTTGACGCTTCGCCATGATCAGTATGACCTTGAGACTCCTGAGACACTTTTGACTCAGAGTTGGCCCCTTTCATATTCACGTGGTATTGCATGATTAGCCCACGGTCGGCTATGGGATGCCTTACAAGACCAAAGGCGAAAGGGTGGCGTGGATTTAGAATGTATACAACATGGAAATTGCCTTTAAAAACAATAATGTCATCAAGTGGTTCTGGTAGTTCTGTAAGAAGGTAAAAATTCCAGTAATTGGTCTGGCGCTCTTACAGTTACACAAGTCAGCAATAAAAATGGCCTCAGCCATGTGTCATAAAACTCGAACAACGAAAATGGCTCCCTGCATAACGGACGGCCTTGAACAAGAATTGCCGAGGCCCAAGGGATGGCTGGTGCGGCTGAACTCGCCAGACCTCAAAACGCCAATGACCTTTCCGCGGGGCGGTTTTGTCGAGTAGTCCTATCTCTAGCAAATAGGACGCAAGGCTGGAGTTACACGAGTGACGAGTCTGCCTCACTCGGTCACATGGTGGTCACCAGCCTGACTCAGGACTCGGAATTGCGAGACCTGAATGCATCCATCAGCCGGTAAAATGCCACTGCCCGAAATGTAAAAACTTGGTTTGTCCTTGATTGTCAAATTGAAGGGGTATGTCAGTTGTTTTGGCAATCACACACGGCTACCTACTGAACAACGCCACTATTTTGCTCCGATTGACGCCAAGTCTCAAAGACCAAAACTCCTATTTGTATAGCTTTCCCCCCGCTTTTCATAAGGAAGGCTCTAGAAGGCATCACCAGTCACGACAAAATAAAATCCTTTCCATCAGGGTTTGAAGCGCCAAAGCAACGAAAAGACCAATGTCTACTCGATCCAGCATCTCCAAACCTTTATCCTCACTTCGTCCCAGAGCTGCTGGTATGGGGTATCATGGTAATCCAGTCGCAGTGCTCGACATGAAGTCAGACCAAGTCCGACCGCTTGACAAAGCTGACGTTAAAGGTACGTTGACCAGCCTGCCACAGCTCTCTGCTAACAAATCGACAGGCAAAGATTACTTCACGGTTGAGATACCTCGATTGAAGAACAACGTCCCAATCTACATCGCTCGATCGGACAATACGAAGGAGTTTAAAGATTTTATAGACTGAAAAGTAATAATATTTTAAATTCAATATAAGAAGTTAAGAAATTTCTATAACTACCTTAGCTTTATAAAACTAACTAGAATGAATAAACAATAATTGTTTAAATAAAGCTACTTACTACTATTAAGTAATAGCTTTAAGCACTTCTATACTAATAACCCCTTAATAGCTAATCTAGATAATCTCTTAAAATATAAATAGTCCTTTAACAATTAGTATATATTAGCTTCTGTAGTTATAATATAAGTTTAAGTATTTAATTATCAATACTAAGTTACACTAGGAGTTTTACTAAAGTGTTGTAAGCTTATAGCTTTACTATATTAATCACTTTAACTCGTTCACGACTTCATGCCACTCAGTAGCCTTCCTGTCATCTCCAAAGACAGCGTAGAGCGCCTGCCTTGCAGTCACAGTCTTCTCCGCGCCTTTGCGCAGACCTACTTCCGTGCCAGTCATGTATGCATTGCCACCCCGTCCCTCCTCAGCAGGCAGAGCCACAGCATCGTCCATGGTGAGGACCAAGTATTCATAGTCACTCTCGATAATTGGAGGGATAGTGCTCCAGTATTTCTTGAGACCCTCTAAGTCGAGCTCCTTAGCGTTAAAGGTAATCTTGGTGTCGGATGTCATGAGCTCGTTGACGGCTACTTCCCATCCAGTGACATTGGGAAAGACAGCTACATAGCGTTTAGCAAATCCTCGAGTAACGAGACCAGAAACAAGTAGAGGCTCACCAACAGCTTCCGCAGTTCTGTGCCACCACTGCTGGAAAGACTCTTCTGCCACAGCAGTTGAGGTGAAGGCAGTAAATGCCGAAGTAAAGAGGGCCGTGGAAAACCTCATAGTTCTGGTCTTAATGTAGTTTATATTGAAGTTGCTTTGTGAAGGAGAATGGAGAAGTAAGGTATAAGTTCTAGCAAGGTTGCTACCTTATAGTTATATTTTAATTGGGATTAAACTTACGCCATCCTTCATTCCTTATGTGGGTATATAGGACTTGAATTAGCAGGGTATTAGATCCAAGCTGGCAGGGAATAATTCCTACCAACAGGGACTAGGTATAGCTTCCAAATTATGAACTATGTATAGAAGGATAGGGGTAAGACATACAGTACGATACAGTATAACTACTGCTTGAGATTAAGTAATAGGTGCGCTCTATAGTGTCAATACACAACTAGCGATTAGCATAAATAGCACATTACTAGATACTAGTAAATAGTTAGTATAAAGAATAAGTAATTTAGTGTTATAAAAGTCTTCGTTTAGATAAAGGAATCCCTAACCTGAAGGGGGTAATTAATATTGAGATTATATGCGCAAGTAAAATACGGCAAGTAGGAAGAATATAGACAAGGTAAAGTAGTATTAATGACGTTGCAAGAGGGACGAAGGATGAGTGCAGAGGGCCATAGCTTCGGTATACAGCCTAGAAGGGACCGGACCTATACTTAATAGGGCAATACCGCCACGTTGACGGATTAAATGCTGGTTAGGCTACAGCATTCAATAGATCACCACATCCTTCAGCGGCTTTAGTGGTTAAGCCCACTAACCCCAATGGGGTTTTCCGAAATGCGACGGCGATTAATTGCACACCGCAGCCGAGCATCATCATGATAAGACATTCGACGACAAGTGCGATTAAGACGCTGAAAGTTTGCATGATAGTATATGAGATCTTCAATAGTTATTTGTAGAAGAGCTCGAATTCTTTGGAGCAGAAACGATGGCGCGTAACAAATCTGAATGATGGGAGAAATGCAGAAGCAGTGGTTGAGTGCGCTGAGGCCACTGGAGCGCGCGTCGCAAGTCCATCAACCACGATTTATTCCATCTAAGTTGGAGAGATATTTAGGCGAAAAGACAAAGGACCATTTATCTTTACAGTAGTTAGAAAGGTTCATGTTTTAGTGTTCAGTTGGTTATCCCATAATTTATTTTATCTATATGCTGGTTGTCATCCCAAGGATGAAACGTTGAGGAACTGTTGAGCGACAAACCTGATATTAACCCTCCCTTTGACCAAGTGGGAAATAATACACAATAGATCGAAAAGTTATATCGCGCAGTCACTCCTGGGTAAGAAAAGGCTTGTCTTCAAGTGTATGTAGATTTGAATGACATAGGATTATCTTCGAGCTCACGGCCCGCCTCCCAATTGAGCGTGGTGGCCGGCGGCTATCTTACCAAAGCTAACTCAACACCAAGTCACCGTCACGATATAGAGATGAAAAACAGTTCAAGGTGCACTTAATTAATGTTATTACTATGCTTCAACAATTGTTAGCATTATCACGAGTCATTACCAATTATTCCGAATATTATTAGCCATTACTTCAGGGCGCTCTCCTCAGTAAGGCCATTTATCCTCCGACAGTGACAAGACCATTTGATCTCATCCTGTCTAGCAACATCCTTTCATCCTCATAATCTCAAGGGTAAATAAAAGCCCCTTAAAATAAATAATTACTGTGCGTTTATGCTTGGGCGGCGAAAAGAAATGAGTATCTTTCTGGTCTTAACAAGCTTGTCCTTAGGAATAAGCCGTAGTCCTGTAAAGCCTATATGTTTAATTGTCTGCTGCAGTGACTGCACTTTGTAGTTGTGTTTATAGGCCTCGATATTTGCCTTCTTAATGTGGATAAACTTATGTAGGGAATTGACTATTTTCTGTGTATTCCTGACGGCCTGCTCTCGGCCCTACGAGGGTGTACAAAACTGAGGAGGCGCTTGCCCTAGTTCACGTTAGTAACTGCGTCATGCTGGTAAGTGACTATATCACTTCTATCGCCAGTAAAGCCGTTGAGATAAGACGTCAACGCGCCGCGACAGAACAGTGGGAGCGCTTCGCAGTGGATGTGATTTACCGCTGTCCTGATTGCGATAACAAGAAGTATGACACTCGGGCAAAGTTGCGAGAGCACTTACAAAAGGGAACTGAGCATAAACGGGACAGGATGGCTGATGGGAGGGAGCTTGAGGAGAAGCTTAACGCTTCGAGGTCCGCTAGGCCTGATAGACCAGTTGAAACAGGGAGGTGAGGTTGTTATCTAGAGTAATTGGGCTCTATAGAAACACAGCTCTAAACCAGATAGAGAGCTATATATGAATGTCAAAGGAGATATCTTATATATACTACTTTATGAGTTCCTACAATAATCTAGCTCAGTAATGCAACCGAGTACCACTGTTGTCTAATTCTGTCCCTGGAGAAGTTTACACCTACTAACCACATCTAGACGTCAAACTCGAGATAACATGCTCACGCCAGTATGAAATCCCTGCTACCGTAGCACCAGGTCCCACAAGACTTAAAGTAGCCAGTGATACCAAGCCTCCAAAAACAGCTTGCTGTGTCCCCAGAAACCCAAGCGAGCGTAACTCCCAGGCATTGTAGAGGGAGTAGATAAGACCTGATGCTGCGTTTATGACACAAGTACTCTGAGTAAACGATACTACTTGGGACAAACTTGAACGTGCCCAGTTTTCAAAAGTGTGCAAACCAGCAGCTGGTGCGAGTTTCGTAGCGGCTAGGACAACGATGCAGGCGGCGAAGGCAGCACCATGAGTTAGCTTGAGGGGTGCGACATCCTTGTTCTCGTATGTCTCAAGTTCAGACTCGGATGCAAAATTGATCGGCCCAGCCTTCTCTTCACCTTCTTGGTGTGTGCTTCTCTTCTTTTGCCTTGGGCGGATTGCGGCAAGTCCTCGGGTGAAGGTGAGGCAAAGCAACGGATATGCCTGCCAGATGTAGCCAATGCGACGCTTGAGCTCTGGATCTCCAATAGGCAGCAGCGCTACTGCTGTTGGCGTGATGTAACCTAGAACGACGGCTGGGAAGATTGATCGAGAGATTCTAGGGCCGACAGGTCTCTGTGTGGTGGACGGGCTAGAACAAAGGACAGAAGAGAGGGACAGGAGGGGGAGCGCGGAGCTTGGCCCTACGAGGGTGTACAAAACTGAGGAGGCGCTTGTCCTGGTTCACGTTAGTAACTGCGTAATGCTGGTGAACAATGGGCTCCAAACCAAGACAGAGGATCAAGGACGGATCTATTCCGAAAGCCTTCAACTAGCCACGTAGAGAGAGTTGGAATCATACTGGCGACAATGCTTCCGATGGAATTCCGGCCAGTTTGAGTGGCCAAAAGCCCTCCATTACCCAATCGGTGAAAGATATCAAAGATGGCTGTTCCAGCTCTAATGTCATACTTTCCGATGGAAGCGTACAACAACGCTCCAAGGCTGGCTGATGCAAGCACCCATGGAACTCGTCTAACAAGATCACCTTTGATTGGCTTGGCGGGTAGCTCATCTTCAAATGGGACAGAATGTGGTCGTCGCGGTACAGGAATGCCTTCAATTTTAGGAGCCGCGGTGCAGATTGGAACCACAACGTCGCAAAAAGCGGTTGGACCAAGGCACGGGAGTAGGCGCTTGATGAGACCAGCGAACGGGACTCTTTGGCTTACCACCATCTGCAGAGTATGCGCCTGCGCTACCAATTGCTTGGAGCGTTCGTAGCGGAGGTCGTGGACTTCTGCTAATGCAGTTTCTATTTGAGCGCCGGATAAGCCTTGAGGACTTAACTTGAGTTGGCGTACAAGAGCATTAACTAATAGCGCTGCGGACTCCATGGCACCGTTGCCACCTTGGCCGGATGCTGGATCAATCTGCAAGTTCAACGCGTTAGCTACCTGAGCAAAGGAGAGATCTCGTGAACCCAGTAATACTTGCCTTGTGTGCTGAATCTCCTATCGTAATGACTTGTTTGTAATGCCATCTCTCAAATACGTATTCCTCAAGAGGAACAAGTGTCGAGATGATTTTCCTGTCGTATAAGTCGCCGAAGGTCAAATCCTCAGTCATAGGATCGTTGCGACGAGCCTTTACTAATTTTTCTTCGTCGACCTTTGAGTATTTCGAAATTTCCTTCCCGTACTTTGTTTCGGGGAGGCCGTCGAAGAGAAACCAGTAGGTTCGGTTTTTTGGTGCTGCAATGACAAGGTATGAGTGGCCACTTCCAAGCACCATCTGTTGACTTCGGCTACCATAACCAGAGGGTCGATCCGAGATTCCAAAGATGCACCTAGTGGAGGCTGGGACACCTGAATTATAATGTTAGTACTAAAGATAAGAAGATTTGCAGTTGTGCATACGTGAGGCTTCATCTTCCGGAAAGTACCCAGGACTTTGCTCTTTGCCAAGACGCCACATTTCGTCTCTTACTGCGCTATGGATTCCATCGGCGCCCACAACGAGTTCTCCTTCATATACTGAACCGTCTTCGGTATAAGCCTGCATCGCATCCATTTTAATTTCTAGGCGAGTGACCCTTTTTCTGGTTAAGACTCGATCTTTGTGTTTAAGATTGTTGTACAGAATCTGCAGTAGCATCTGCCGATCAATAAAGATGGAGGGATAGCCAACTCTGCTCTGCGACTTAGTCAAGAACCTATCACGTAAAGATCTTTTTAATACCTTTTCTCGAAATGAACAGAAAGACTGGTGTTTGAGGCAGGAACCAGTGGAATACCGTCTGGTCCTCGCATGCTGCCGAGAGTATAGCGGCATTCCCCAGCTATGTCGAGAATAGGCTGAAAACATCCTAGTTGGTCCAGAATACGGAAGCCATTGGGCAGGATACCGATGCTAGCACCAACTTGAGGCGCAATTTGCGGGTAGGCTTCTAGCAGGACGTAGTCTATGTCAAATTGTTCGAGCATGTTGGCCGTGGACAGGCCGGCGACGCTGCCGCCTACGATGATGACTTTGAACCCCATGGTTGTAATGTGTTAAATTCTCAATATCTGCTTATGTTTACTTGCAGTACTGTGACTGTCTTATGTTAATTTTTCAACCTTGCTTTACAAAGCGGCCTGGATTCCCGGCTTGCCGGGGTTTGCTACGGCCCCGACGAAAGTATCCAAGACGGGAGATAAACCACGATTACGTGTTGCTGAATGCCATACCACGTGGAAGTGCTGGCATTACTGCGCTAGAGTTTAGGATACCCCTGCTTTACTCACAACAGCAGTTACACGCATAGTGGACATTGGCAAGGGAAAGAGAGCTGGTTGGTGCAGGACTACAGCGCTGACTCAGCGGAAGTAGTCGGCTCCTTGTGTCCGGGAATTAGGCTGAATCGAGCGTATATCATTGTGTCAGTGCTCGTTTTTGACGATCTTGCCATCCTTGCCGTTGTTAATGGAGTTCCCCCCTTTCTTTTTCAATAGCGACTATAACGTTCCAAACGAGCCTACTTGTTTGAGTTTGACTAAAAGCACTATTTTCTTTCTTTCAGAAAATACCTTTCAGAGTGAAAGTCGCATTTCTTGTTGAGTAACTTTCATGTCATGGAGCTGAAACCGAACCTCTGCAAGAGACGTGCTTGCTCCTAAATCATTGTGTCCTCCATGCTCGAAGGACCAAAGCTGGGCGGTACACGTCTTCTCCGCTGATTTGGATCCCGTCAACAATTCTTGCTCCGCCATGGTTTCGGCAAGAGTATCGAATGTTATCCACACAGCCGGCTGTGTATGTATACGCGGCCAACTAACAGTAATTCAACAGTCATGCAACTAAGTCTCAATAAGACATAAGTGCGACTTATAACCTAGAACCCTAAAACCCTAAACTTAATATTAGTTTTTGATTGGTAGGAGTATTAATTTGCCTAGAGAGCATGCTGTAAAATAACTCCGCAATACTTAGTGTGGGGTATTCCGGAGTAATTAACGTACCTAAATAGTGTATAGATAGTAATACATTTATCTTTATAAATAGTACAGTTCCCATTACAGACTTATAGATTAGGTATTGTGCCTAAATCTCACTTATCTTAAAAATGTCTATTCACCTTATCCTTAGTCTTTTGAACTTTTGGTTGGTACTTATCACCGCCATACCGAGCGCACATCCATATAAACAGGTTGCTTACGACGCACCACTTCCCCCAAGCAAAGACCCATGGTATACAGCGCCACCTGGCTTTGAAGACGCCCTGCCCGGGACGGTTTTGCGAGTCCGACATACCCCTGGTAACCTAACTAGGGTCATTGGAAATAGCTCTGCTGCATATAACATACTATATCGCACAACCAATAGCTACTACAGCCCTACCTGGGCTGTTACTACCCTACTTGTACCTCAACTAGGCCGCAATAGCAATGCAAGGCAGAACTTCAATCAGAGTGCCGTGTTATCTTACCAGGTTCCCTATAATTCGGCCGACATTGACGCCAGTCCGAGCTACAATCTATATACCACTGATCCCACCACACCCTACAACGCTGCTTTAGGTCTAGGCCTCTTTGTTTTGATACCAGATTTTGAAGGGCCCTTGGCTTCGTTTACTGCTGGAATTATCTCAGGGCATGCGACTCTCGATTCGGTTCGGGCTGTACTGTCGCTTGACCTGGGCCTTAATACCACTGCTCCACGTGTGGCGCTATGGGGCTACTCTGGGGGAGCTCTAGCTAGCGAGTGGGCGTCAGAACTTGCTGAGCAGTATGCGCCAGAACTTTCAGGAACTATTGTTGGCGCGGCGCTCGGAGGATTAACACCAAATATCACCAGAGCTTTGGCCGCTGTTAATGGCCAGAGCTTTGCAGGTTTGATACCAAGCTCTCTTCTGGGCCTTACAAGCCAATATCCCAGAGGGCGTGAGCACCTTGTTTCCCAGCTCAGGACAACTGGTCTATATAACCAGACTGGCTTCTTGGCTGCTCTAGAGTTTACAGTACTTGAGGCTCGCATGGCCTACGCAGGACTTGATGTCTTTAGCTACTTTAAGGATGGCTCTGCTATCTTGCGAGACCCCAGACTTATGAGCATCCTTAACCACGAAGGCATTATGGGGTACCATGGTGTCCCTATATGGCCGGTCTTTGCTTATAAGGCTATTGGCGATGAAATCAGTGCGGTAGCCGATACCGACGCTTTGATTGAGAGGTATTGTGCTAATGGAGCCAACATTCTTTACCAAAGAAATACTGTTGGTACACATCTTCAAGAGTCAACCTATAGTCGCCGCGCAGCTTTCGATTGGCTGGAGACAATTCTTAAAGGTCGACATGTAGAGGTCAACGAAACTAATAGTTGTACTATACAAAATGTGACAAGGGACGGTACAGAAAGCTGATTAGAGTAGGGAGATACTGTCAATGGTGTGCATGCTGTGTGGTAGTCCTATTCTAGCAGGATAGTGAGAGGCTTGGTAACTCACCACTATTACCTAGTGGTAGTGATAAAGTATTAATATAGACCTTCATAAGCTGTCATCCAGAAACCCAAGGACTGACATTTTTATTCTGTTTGTAGGCAATACTCTATATAAACGCTCACAGATAAGCCTACGAAATGCAAACACAATACATATGCCATTGGATACAGGCTTTACCATAGTTGCAACTACAAGCATCGTTGCTCCTAGTATACATTGCCATAAAGAAGTCTTCTATTATCACTACAAATCAAACGCTTAACGCCGGAAAAGGTCGATTTGAGAGGCAATTGCCCTGGACCATGCACCGTGGTCAACTACTACACCCTTCGGCTGGCCCGTAGTTCCAGATGTGAAGAGAATATAGGCTGCTCGAGCCTCGTCCATTGTGTGATTCGAGTTACAGGGTTGGGTTAGTTGGCGTTGAGCTACATCGTGTAGATCCACAGACACGATGCGACGGTGAGAGGGGAGGGTCGACAGTAACTCAGCGTGAGCTGGACTAGTCAGGACAATCTGAACTTCAGCTCCAATAAGCAAGCTCTCGAGTCGCGCCGGAGGCTGTGAACGACCCAAAGGCATGGAGGCGGATCCTGATTTGAGCACTGCAAGCATCGAGACAATTGCCGCCGCCGATTTATCAAAGCAAATACAGAAAAACTCCCCATCGGGATACGAGCCTTGTTCAGAAATGTCTTGAGAAACTATGTTGGCCAATCGGTCAATTTCAGCATATGAAAGGGCCCTATCGTCAGCCCTCACAGCTATTTCAAGCGGGTTCGCGCGGACCTTGGCGTCTGTCAAGTCGAGTATGGACTGGAATTTCTGGGCTTTACCATAGCGATGCCCATTCTCATTCCAACCCAGCATGTTGTGTAAATGCCAACAAGCCAAGAGCTCGAATCCCCTACATGCCGAGATGCTGATGTGGTATGGAAGCGGCCGTTACTTGTTGTATATATTGAAGAAACTCCAGAACAATCTGGTTTGGATTAACATGGAACTGTCTTGGCACGGTGACTATCGTCGGTCCTACAACCTAGTCTAGACCGGGCATATGGAAGTCTCGTCCAGACAGGGTAACGCTACAGTTCACTGTCGAACTAATCGTATACTGCGAAAGCAGTCTTGCCCAAGCGGCGTTAATCAAGACTGACGGCGTGACACCAGCAGACATGGCGATACTTGACTGGAAGGAGAAGCGAAAGGTTGCACTCGCCGTAGCTATGGGCTTGTGGGCGGATGGGGCAGGAGGAAACTGAAGCCATTCTCTGTCTTGCTCGACTAAATGAATCTTCCAATACTCCTTGGAGGATGATAGTGGTTCGCTTTTCAGCTGCTGGACGAAGGATTGGAAAGATGAACCAGGTTGTGGTAATTGCGTGCCTTGATATAACTTGACGGCCATGTCTCACATCAAGCTAAAGGAGAAGCCGTCGAAGAGGGTTGACATTTTGACGGTTCTCAAAAGACTTGATATGAAAATAGTTGGACTCGAAAGCCTGTCAAGACACTGTTGTAGTAAAAATTGGCCCTCATATGCGGATGTATATATAGTCATCTATGTCCACGTTGCACAAGTCTCTATGCCGGAGCCCGTCGGGCCCGGTCCAGCCAAGTCAATCAAGAATTCATTACCAAATCAAAATGTTGACATAAGCCTTGTCCAGTCTCTGTTATCTGGACGAATACTCCTTTTCAACTGCTCCACACCACCAATGTTATACATTCGTCCGCTAACTTTCGGCCAAGACTTGGTGGAAGATTAGCCACATCTGTTGCGGTAGAATTTCCTGTTTCAGTTAGCTTTGCATCCACGTGATGTGGGACATGCCGACTAAGTTAGCGGCTTGCCTTTTCCACCTTCAACCACGACCAGACACTCTTGGTCATCATCATCATCCCTAATGTAGGAAGTTTCTCATTCTTAGTACCCCCTTACCAACGAGCGCAGTAGGTTCTTGACCAATCACCAGAGGCACGTTTTTAGTTACGACCAATCATGGTCGAGCGCGCACAAGGCGGATGCGTACGATGTGCGCGTAAGAAACGCAGGGTAAGCCTGGGTGCCTCTGCCATTTTTGTCTTGTTAGCTACCAGTCTGACTGTTTTCCTTTCTTCAAGTGTGATCGAAAGACTCCTCGCTGCTCGCTATGCGTCAAACATGGCGACGAATGCGAGCTTCAGAATTTCAAGAACTGGACTGTATTCCAGCCACCGAGAAAGATTTCCAGCTCCACCACAAGACACCCTACTTCCAGAACCAGTCCGAACACTGCTGCTGCTAGCCTGCCTTCTCCTTCAACAGGTCCCATCCAGTCATTGTATTTGCCTTATACTCCCGAATGCAATGTATCTTTTGGTGATACTGGACAGGATAAGTCGGTGGGAGCATTGGGGACTGCTATCAACGACATCCAGATGCCTCCTAACCCAGCTCTTGATCCGAAGTGGCTTCCGGGCTTCCCGATTGTCACAAATAATGACGTGATTGAGGAAGACACCCCGCGCTGCCCTCTCCTGAATGATCTGTTTGTTGATGAATGGAGTTTTGCGGCTTCGGCACTTCAGTATCCGATGACGACGAGAGCCCCTCAATTATTGAGTTGACAACAATATCAGGTGTAGACGCCGAAGTGGATCAAGTTCTCCTGTCTTCCCCCTCCTCAGTTGTCGACACAATGTCGCTGACTTACTGCCCCATGCCATGGCCTTCTGACATGCTGCAGTCTCCTCAGCGACGTTTTCTTTGGCACTACTTTATACAAACGGCATCAACTCGCCTGTTGTGTCTAGAACAAGATGACATGCGCCGAGTACCAGATTTATGTGATCCGTTTACCACTGTCTTGCCGACAATGGCACTGGCTCATGAGCCATTACGAGCTACCGTGTACTGCCTGGCCGCTGCCCATCATCACCCCTCGATTGGACGAGATATGTACCGGAATCTGACCAAGAGTGCCTCACTTATGGTGACAAAGGCCTTTGAACAGTTGATTCCAGCAGTTCATCATCAAGATAATTTCACGGTAGCTGTAACGATCGTGGCTGGTATATTTCTCAAACTCGCTGGAGAAGAGAGTGGTCGCGGCCATCTCAGATCGGCTGCTAAGCTTGCAGCTCTGTTTCTTCAGAAATCACAATCATGGACCCGCCTTTCGGCTCCTTACATACAAATGACCTTGGCCCTCCTCCGATGGTGTATAATCTCTACGGCCTGTTCTCTAAAGCCAGACCAGGATCTCGCGAGTGAGAACTTGTACTCCGCCGTCAAGATCTGCCCTGACGAGCTGCGTTATAATTACGCGTTTCCATTTCAATCTTGGACTGCTCACCCCCTGTATGCCTTTTCACAGAACTTAATTAACCCACTGCTTCAAATGGCAGGTATACTTAATGCCCGGAAGCATGAGATAAACGAGCCCATGGATGCTTGCTCGGCTCATGAACATCAAGATAACGGTCTTGAGGAGGCACTAACAGGTGCTTGCCAAAAGGACATTATCTCTTTATCTGTAGCGGAAGATTCAATGGGGCTTCGTTTCTTGAACGAGTCGATGCACGCAGCTGCGTCCATCTTGTTATATACTCGGGTCAACAAGCTTCCATTCACCGCCCCGTTAGTTAGGCAGCAGGTTCGTATCGTGTTGCACAGGGTATCTAAAATTGATGCTGCGCAACGTGTCAAGGGTGCCGCGCTCTTCCCTCTGTTTGTCAGTGGATGCGAAGCAGTTGATGGACAGGTCCGAGTCCGGATATTGGACGAACTCCGATCTCTGGAAAGCACATTCGCCCACCCAGAAGATAGAACATCGGCACTGCAGCACGTTTGGCACATTAGGGACTTACAACCAGGGCTTATATGGCCGCAGTGGATATGGCAAAGTAAGTTACATTGTATTATAGCCGTATTTGAGGTTGTGCTAATAATGTAATCATAGTGGACTTGAAACATCGAACTAGTATATTATTTTATGGTAATTAATAAGCATAAATCCTTTTTAAGAACTCTTTGGCTTTATAGCCTTTAGTTTATTGTTCAACCCAACACCAGGCTGAAGCCATTATTCTCTCTCATCTTGACACTTACGATACATCTGGCGCCTTGCACTCCCTCTCAGGCCCAGGTAAGTACTTGGAACTGGCGTGGATGCAATTTCACGCGTCCGAAAAACACATGTACTATAATCAACATGCCCGGTTCTTGTATAAACACCCAGAGCTTGTTTAGTCTGCCCTTGACCGCTACGAGTGGACGATAAAGCGTACCATTGGGATGCTCGATGAGTACGTGAAGAAGACCGGTAGGAACTATCTCGCTGGTGAGAGGGTCAGTTTTGCAGACCTTGTCTAAAGCACCTATAGAGACAGTCGAGAACTCAGTTCAGGGCATCTTGGAAGTAATTGATGGAGATACGCGGAATACCACGTCAGGCAAATATATTCTCCCCTGGGGAAAACACATGAGACTCAGACATTGTATTGGTTCTGTCACCGATAGAAGTTCTTAGCGAATAAACACGATACTGCCTTAAATTTGCTTCTCGACCTGATGAGGATTAGTTGAGATGTTTGTTACCACATCCCAGTTTTAGCGAGATGATCAGCCAAGAGAGTGGGCACTCAGCATATTTTGAGGTGTTGCGATAACAGCGAGAAGTGAAGAAAGGTGCCTGACTGTTGTGCTACATTGGCTGAAGGACCACTCTGTAGCCCCGATAAGGTCTGGTAGTCTTGGGCTATCCTGCTCCAACCCTCCCGGGCCTGGAAGGTTTCTTAGTCAGGTTTGTATTCGTATACCTCCTGTAATATTCACTCGAGACAGGTGACGTGTTTTAGAGTTGTAAAAATTAATTTCCTACGACCTTTTGACTATGTAGTAATCAAACCATATTCTCTTTAAATGAAATTATGACTCACAGGATGAAAGCCACAAAGGTCTAAATTCCCTCAGGAAGGCCCGAAGTTGGGCGAGGACACTAGTTCTTTAGACACAGGTTGCTTGCCCACCAAGCATAAACTGAAAATAAGCTTTTGTAAGAGATATAAAATCCCTGCCCGCTCTCGTCTTGCATCCCGTTCTTTCTTTTCTCTTAACCAAGTACATCTTAGCTCACTAACGTACTATTGCCGAACTCTCTTTTCGCAAACCAACGATCCCCTCGCTTATACCAACCTTAGACTTATATGTCTGGCAAGCCACCTGTCACAGCCAGAATGTTTATCCCAAAACCTCGCGTCTTCGCATCCCGCGATGAGATCCTGGACCATCTTCGTGGTGAGCTGGAAGCAAGTCACCGACAACACTGTTTTCACTACTCGGCATGGAGGACTTTATCGCCCTGCCCATTCGTCAAGGGCTCCTGCTCCGCATTCCTCCACACCCTCGTTACGGACTTTAGTCCCACGCACTATGAGGATTGTTGCAACAAGACTCTCCCCATATACGTCATGGGGACCAAAGATCCGAGGCTTTTTAGCTGGACTTTGCACCGCTGGCTATATCTCAAGTGGTACAAGCCCTATCGAAATGATATCGAGCACAATCAATTCATTGCCAAAATGTTCTTTCCTTGTCTGCCTCCGAAGGATACACCGCTGGATTCGATAGTCGCCCTTGTGAATGGGCTACACGGCAGGATCTGTGACCAAGTTGTGTCTTACCAAAAGGAGGCGGCGCACCTCCCGGTTGGTCCCTATGAATATCCTGATCAACCATTATCCTATTTTCGGGATCAGAGATTCCTCATCCTCCAGCCTCTTTTCAAAGCATTTACGATTATCGTAATGAAAGAAGACTGGAATATTACTATGATGGATATGGGAAAAATGCAGGTTATCATCAGCTTGACAGGTCAGGAGGAGGGATTAAGTGCAGGATTGACATTTGACTCCATCAAGAACCACGTCACCAACTTCGTATCCGAGACAGCAGTCAAGGTACCTTTGGGCATCGTGATTGACTTCGTCTTGGCACTGAGCGAGCGAGAAATGGCTGTTTTTGGTATCCTACCAGACCCTGTAGAGTCAACAAGGGGTCCCCGGCGTTTGTATGAATCGATGTCCATGACCGTCGATGAGTATGTGCAAAGCCTGGGCGGAGGGAACGAACCTGTCGACGGACGTAGTTCGACCTGGATTGATACAGAGACTCATACTGGGTGGCCGGCAGAGTCCGCATTCCGTGAGAAATACTATGGTTGCTTGGAAGATAATCTGCGATGGGGTTTAATTCTAGAGCGTTCTGGTCTTAATTCTATCCCTCGCTCGAAGCCCACACGCCGCTGCAGTATATGATCTGTCCGGTGGGGTAAAGGGATATCCTTAAATGCGGAAAGTTACCGTATCGATTGGGCAAGTTGGGCACCCCTGTGGATACTAATGCGGATATACTAACTAGTTAATTAAAGCTCCTATTTATTCATTTGGAAAGATTGCGGTTATAAGAGGATGATGTTACTGACCTAGCCACCCTCTTCACTACCAGAACCACTTAGAGGTGTAGATAGCTAGTCTGATATTAATATTGGTATCCACAAGGTGAGCCTCATTTGCTCAGTCAATACAGCAGTAAGGTAGCTAGTACTGACCTAGCTTGAGAAATAATAAACCTGTTGGCATTTTAAGCTACTGCTTTGTGGACTTTAATTGGTAACCTGAGTCTTCTTGGTCAAATATCACCCTATTTACACCATCAGACACAAAGGGCACACAGATAATGGCTCAGCTTGCAGGCAAAAGAGATGTCTCCATCTTTCATTCAGCCCAACTCAAAACAATTCACCCATCATGCCAGCCGCTGGGCTATATAGATTTCGGGGGGCTGGGGCCACCCAGTACTGATGGTGGTCATCCCATAAGAGCGTTAGAGCATCCGACACAGGGCTCGAACACCACGCCATACCACGCCACACAATCCCAAGGCCGGAGCCAGAGATGGCGATAACTTCAGAAACAGCCGTCTGAAGATTTGACACGGCCACAACACTACCACCAGACGTCATAGAGGGCCAAGTTGTAGAAAATAAGGGTTCCTGTATCCAAAAGAAGGTACTGTGGCCTTTATTCACTGAATATTCCAGAAAGGTAAAGTCAACACCAAAGGCACTTAACTTCCCTCTCAGTATGAGGTTGGTCATAACCTCAGACCGAAGCTGATATGGTGTAAGCTGACAGACGCGCTTGATTCCGCTCTGGTTTAGTGTTGCTTGACGCGACCCTGAGTCCCACTACGGACTGAACTTCTGGACGTTTGATAGCTCCCTGGTGTCGTATTTCTGAGTTTCGCTTGGCTTCTGTCATAGTCCTGTGGGAATATGTTTCTGGGGGGCATGCGACGACAAGCGAGAGACGACGTCTCCGATGGATGGTTTCGGGCTCGAGGTTCGAGGTTCGATAGAAAGAGAGTCGGCGTCGGCGTAGCGTCCTACCCTGAAGAGTTCAAACTGAATTAGCGACCTCGCGATCCAAAGGTATACAACGCACTGGGCGTAAGGACAGTTCCGTACAAAAGTTCCAACACCAAGCTAGTAAGGATAATGCATATAATGGAGAGATTTTGTCTTTCATTCTATCCTCAGATTATATAAGATCATATAAACTTAGGATAACTTATAAAATCATATAAATAATAATTAAATTTATAAATAAATTTATAAATAATTTTATACAAAATTTTATAAATAATTTTATAAATTTTAATTTCTTTTTTTATATTAAGTCTGGTAGTACCTTTAAAAAAGAGATCTAACTATCCTAATTAAACCTATAAAAATATTAATAATAGAGGTCCCTATACAGACCGAAAAGTAATAATATCTTAAATTTAATAAGGTTACCTACTATATTAGCCATAACTCTATTTCTTAATAGTATAAAAACCCCTACTAGGGCTACTTTTCCCTCTTTACACTTTATTTTAATTAACCTACCTAAGACAAAATAAAAATTATAATAAATAACTACTAAGTATTTATAACTTACCTATAAGTTAACCCGACCGAACTAGATTAATAAAGCTAACCTTAATCGTAGCTAAGATATTAATTAATACCCTAACCTTTATGCCTGCCTTCTATAAGGACCTTTAGCCAGTTAATAATAGTAATATAATTAGGGCCTATAGAAAGGAATTTCGGTATAGCTAAAAGATATTTATTAAAGTAATAAATAATAATCCTAAGGCCTATAATAAACTATAAGACCTACTTAATAAGATTAAATAGCGATATGCTATTAAGGTAGGTATAAGGCCTATAAATTAGGAGGCTAAGGTTATACTTACTATCTTCGGTTATAAGGTCCTTTAGTTATATAACCTATTTATTATTAATAATAATTATTTACGTAGAAAGGTATAGTTTATAATAAAGATATTATTTTTTAATTATTTTAAAAGGAAGCTTAAATTATATAATATAACTAGGCCCTTAATAACGAAAAAGACTGCCTTTCTTAATATATTAAATAAAGATAATACAAATCTAATAAGAGGCAGGTATAAAAAATAGTTAATAGACTTAATTATAATAGTAAATTCGGTTAGGGACTTTAATTAATATAAAGAGACTATTAAAGTTAGAGTTATAGAAGGAAAATTCGTATACGTGAGATAGAGTTTTTTACCGAAGGTTAAAAAGTCCTAAAAGGACTTCGGTCCGAGGGAAGAAACTGCCGTAATTAATTAACTGAGATTACGTAACCTAACAGACCCTCCCTACAGTAAGCAGATAAGATATGAAAGGCAACTAACAGTAATTTAACAGTAATGCAACCGAGATAAATTTTAATATAACACTAAAGATATAGAGAATTACTAGTTCTTCTATAGAAATAGAAGCTGCATTACTGCTATAAGTAGAAGTCACGATATTTTGGCCAAGAGACGATACCACAGATTAACACTAGAGTCAGAACAGTAATAGACACAGATGCTTAAAATGGAAATGGACTCTTTTAGAAAATAACAATGTTATATAGAGTTCCCATAATTTATTTTAGCTACGTATAATGCCTAAAAGTCTGTTACTCTGGACTCCTTTTCCGAAGCGTACTCCTAGCATTACAAGCACGTGGCTTCCCATAACTGAGGTTCGTCACCATAACAACCAGCGCATGATGCCCTCACAATAGGGGACAAATGAGACTTGCCCGATAGAGACAGGCTCAAAAGATAACAAATCACCTTCAATTTCCGTGGCCGCAACACAATGCGACATTATGGCCGTCAGACAAAACCACGACTAGCTTCCGATATCACGGAATGAATGTAAGACTTCAATGTTATCTCCGCAAAGTGTGCGCAGGCCGTCAAACTGCCAAACGGTAGCTGACCAAAACACCGAGGTTTACAAAATCTATCATTTGTTGAGCTGTGGCCGTTTGAAGTTTTCAGAGTCGGCGTTGAGATTTTGGTGATGGGTCTGTGGTGTTTTTGGTACTGACCAGGAATTGATCCAATAAGAATCGAGCTGCCCCTGCTCCCTTAATTCGGGGTTGGTCTGTTCAGCCTCTCACTCACGTTGTGATTGGTCCACGATGCTTACAAAGGGAGTGTCATTCCACAAGCAATGTATAAAGAAACCAGAGATAACATGCTAACAAGCTGAGGGGGGGGGGTTCAATCGAGCATTGTTCATGATTTTTTTGGGATATAAATGAGACACAGCGCTGTCGGCGACCATAGTGCAGCAACTCACTAGAGCTGGTTACCCAGTCTCAGTCCAAGTCTACTACTTAGCAACTTGACAGATTCGGGATTATATAATACTAAAGGCTTTCTCTCTCTTTTCTCTACTTCAAGTTAAGACCACATGGGAATCTCCATTCGCATATCATAAGGCCATGTCGATCCCGGACATCCAGTCGTTATCCGGACGAGCCAGAGTACAACTCTCTATGTTGCCTGTTGATTTCCTTTGCCAATTGTGGTGGAATTCCTATTAGAGTACGGTACTAATACAAAAATCTCCAACTCTCATGAGAAGACACCCGTCCATTGAAGTTGTGTGTTGAAACTGCCCTGAACTAGAAAACTGTATTATACAACCTTTATAGCGGCAGTAAGATGACGGAGCATTAGCTAATACCGGATTAGACCGATTCGAGATAGCTCGCGATATTGATAGAATGTACCCCACCCCACGGTCAGTGAGATATTTATGATCCTTTGTCTCCAGAGTGCTCCAGTTCCTCGCAATCATCTCGCAGCTTCCATCGCATCCTCGTTGGGAAACAACTCCAAGAGTACATCCACCCCCTATATATATTTTATCCAGATTGCATTCACAGCAGCGGCCCGTTAAACATAGACTGGCAGGAAGTTACCTTGAGACAGAGTGGCATGTTTGCCTACTCGTACTACTCATAGATGATTATAGTAAAGTGGCGTAGATATTGCAGACTTGCTACTGAAGTTGATCGTTGATCCTACGGGTTATAAAAGTCCACCTATAGCTCGAGGCTTTGGATCCACGGGTGCTTGAAAAGACAAAGGCGGTAAAAGAATGCACTTATTACCTCGGCATGCAGGCGTGCTACTTAAAGAAAAGTGTGGTAAAGTAGCGTGATTATTGCCCCTGTATGCAGGCCCGCTGCTCTGAAGTTCGTAAATGATCCCATAGAGACAAGTGGAGCAAGGCTTGAAATTAACATGGGATGCGAAAAACAACCACGGCAAAGTGTTATATAAGGGCGCCACTACGTGTCTTGCGATTTTCAAGATAAGTAGTCTAAGATTTAGTAGACCTGCCTTAAATAGCTTAGCATGCCTTTTATACTTGGACAAAAGAGTTATCTATGGTACAAACTTTACTACATTATAGCTTAAAATACATTTATAGCATTGTGTTACATTCCCGCTGAAATAGAAAGGATATTATGTAAAAGGAGCTGTAGTATCAATCTGATAACACTTAAGTTTCTCCTTTGTCCAGCCCTTAGGGAGACCCTCTTAGTTTGTTCCTTATGCGTGCTGACTTCTGCTTGACCCAATTGCCCAGAGGCTCGGCCATAGTACTCCGAGCCCACGACGCAGGTTGCCCTTTCCAACAGATATCATATTCTATAGGATTGTAACAGCCGACCCTCTTTGGTTGATGTAGAGTATATCGTACCATAGCCAAGCCTACCTTCCTTTTAAGCCAATATACAGGGGTAACAATCCTACCATTTTACCGAAATCGCTTTTTGGAAGCTCACATGATTCCAACAGTAGGTTCTAGGCCCTGTCCATAGTCAAAATTAACATGGGTAGCAGAATTACAGGGGAGAATTGAATTTCTATATAATTAGCCCGGACAGTCTCGAGTATCTCACTTTTCTCCAAAATATCTCAACAAGAAAGATACCCTCAAACGACCATGAAGTTCTTTGCCATCGGTGTTCTGCTCGCCGGAGTCTCGAACCTAGCTGAAGCATGGCAACGTAAGTTCACTTCTTCTAAACACTACAATCAACCTCTGGGTGCTTTAGTATGAATGCTAAATTATTCTTAACCTAGTGATCGCCTATGAGAAGGACTATAATTGCGATGGTGGTGGACGCAACCGTGTGTGAGTTTTTCCTGCACTCTATTGACATTATCGGACGCGCAACGCGATCTGTGCCTAAAAGATCACGCAGCACACTTCGCCTTGCTGAAGTCGACTCGCTGTAAAGATTGATGGGCTTACCCAGCCGTCTTGCAATAAGCTTGGAATATCCATTCGGTCATAAATTGTCTCTTTGCTGACCAGGATCATAACTAGCCTAACTGGAGACACCAATGCCTGCATGACCTTTGGTAGAGATATGCCAGGAACCGGTTGTAGAGAGTGTGGTAAGCTTCTTGGCAATTCGCGATCAATACAACCACCTAAACTAACAACCTACAGAGTTCTTCATACCCTAACCTCGGACTATAACTACTCCATATTTCACCAATAGCCCTAAATGCTAGCCACAAATCATGCTTCTTCGATCCTAACTTGTCTCTAGGGAACGGCAACAACGGGTGTGTTGGAGCCTTTACCCCGAGGTCTGTTGGCTTAGGTGGAAACGACGATTGCATATTGTATAACCAAAACGATTGTCAGGGCAACTCGGTCTGGAACGCGAGGGGCCAGTCGCCCGGATGCAAAAGTGTTGGTGACGTTGTTCGATCCTACAAATGTGTATGTATCCCAAGCCTCCGCCTATCGTTTACTGTATTTACTGACTGTCTTTCACTTAACAGGCAAATGCTAATGGATGCCGTAACCGTGACGAATATTCGCGATGCCTCGCAGTTTGCCAGACTGGATGCTCCTTTCCTGGTGCGGTCCTAGGCTGTGCAAGTGGATGCAGTAAGTCAACGCTTCTGTCTGTTAGGTCTAACTAACTCATACCGTCTAGTCAATTCATGCCACGGCGCATGGGGAAACGCAGGATGTTAGATGGAGAAAACAACAGGCTAATCCTGATATAACAATACACTATAACTTGGACTCTTGTTATTAGTCGCTGAACTAAAGTGTGCGCTTTGGCAAACACGGAGAGGTCAATAGGTTATTTTCTGTTGACAGGTGCCTCCTGATCCTGCCTTTTACTGGCATTTTCTCCGCTCTTCAGTCACTAAGCTTACTACAGTAAAGGAAGTACAAAGATTCTATTCATAGAAGGCGATATTAAGAAGAGGTTAGCAGCCAAGAGCGTTCTGAAGATCGGACGGAATATAGCCCTATCTTTTAAATATCAAGTGCTTTATATATACTTTAAATCCTTTACTATTATTAAACTCCGTCTATTATATTCATTTATTATCCGATTTCGTAAATACTTTGTAAAAGCTAATATTTTCACTACTAAATGTTCTTAGTCTAATTTCTTATTTCAGTCCTAGTCCCGAACCCTTTTATAAATTGTAAGAAGCAGTTAGTACCGCATGATTCGGACATATTCCCAAGTACTGGAGAGCTTCTCGCAACCGTCGCGCAGAGTTGAGATAGACATCCTTGACATTGCCCGGTTGTGCGCGTTCGCTTTTTGGTGGTAGAGATATTTCCGTTTCAAGGTCAAGAAAAGTTTCTCGTAACGGTTGCACACAATTGAAACAGATATGATTGGTGCCACTCGATCGAACTGTTTCACTTTGTGGTGGTCTCGAAATCGTCAACTTAGACGAGTCAGAATTGATCAATTCCTCGCAGCCTCATCTGCAGTGCCTGCATTGAATGCCGGTGACCACAGCGCAGCGACCCACTAGAGCCGGCCGGCAGTCGGAAACATTTACATTAAGAGCTTTAGCTACAGCAGTTAAACGGGAAAATAGAGAGTGGGACATACATAACCTAGTTAAGAGCTCTGCTTAAGAACCACCCTCGAGCTAATTGGCTCAATATTGATAAGCTCCCTGGCCGTTAGAGTTAAGTGTCTAAAGCACGCAATTACAGGAGGCTCGCTTACTAGACGAGATCCTGAGAATATATATACCCTCTTGCCGCTAAGATGATTTCCGGGATTCTTTCTTTATACTCTTCAAGGATGCGGTTCAATAACTATTCAATCCATACGGGCGTAGTGTCAAGCTGACGTTATATGCACGGAAGCTCCCTGAAGTACGTTCTGAAGAAATCGATCAGATCAGCTAGGTCTTACTTTTGGCCAGTCCGATTCCTTGATTGAGACCTATTCGCGAACATGTGTGCGGATGACCAACTCACTTATCGTCTGGACATGACATCCCACTACAATTCAGTTCTGAGGGTTCACCACACGCATTTTGCACAAGAGGGGAGGGAGGTGGGGCCGGGTTGCTTTACGATGTAGACCATAACAAAGCGCCGGACCTGCCAGTTGTGGTAATATCTGGTGTACTCTTGGAATTATAATATCACTCAGCCAGGCACAGGAAGATCACATCACATCAGTTTTATAGAAGGTGGCCGCACGAGTTCCTTTGTAAAGAAGTGGCCCATATCCTGGTCGAAGCTTATGCTTGACAAGCTTTCGCCCTTGGTCATCTCCGCTGTTTCTGACTATAATTTCAAGCACTTAGTAAATCTTTTCCATTGATACGTCGTTACTATGCCCACTAAAGCTGATATGGACTTTACCAGAGTATAGAATAGTGATAAGCGCGACGGAAGACAAAACAATTGTTGAAAGCCCACCTACTTTGGGCCCAGAGGCCAACCAGCCAGACACGAATTTCCGGACGCCGTAGTGACGTACTCTCAGAGAAAATAAATCTTCGAAGTTTGGTGCTGATGTTTTGAGATAGATAATGCGCTTTATGAGGCGTTCATCGCGGAAATGACGAAATAGAACCGAAGTGTGAGAAAAACTAACTCCAACGGAGAGCGACGGCGGTTGTGTGGGAGTTCTATCTGGGCATTCTCTTTATGACGTACAGGATATCGTAGATACAATAGAAAGAAACCCCTGACAGCATGGTGTGACGCGCTGGGGCCAGTGACGTCCGGGTAAATGCCGAGTGTCAAGACAAAGCGTCAACCAGCCAAGGTGATCAGTTGAGCTACTGGCTGGGTTTATGAAGCTCACACTTACCCTCGTTTACAGTAATGGAGAAATACCTGACGGTCTACATATGTCGGTGACTAGCGTCGGTCTTAATTAGACCTAGTCTCTGCGACAACTACAAATGAATCAATTCAAGCCTATTCCCAGTTATATGAGAATGATCTCGAACAGGTCGTGGGACTACCTCCACTAATGCTCTATGAACGCAAGACCTATATCATCGAGCTTTGTAACTTGAGCCTCGAATCTTGATGCACATAGTGGTATCACAAACCCCGATACTGATGTCACATTCTTCGATGATGTTGTGCATTGAGTCTCGGGCTTCGCGGCGGCGCGGATCGTGTTGATTTTGCCACCCACTCTTTTTCGACGGATCCACAGCTAAAGGAAAAAGGGTCGGCTTTTTAAAAATCTCCGTCTTATCGCTACAAACCGCAAAAGTGTCTTCTGATTGTCGGCATCGCTTCTTTCCTATGGCCGATTCCCCTCGTAGTATGTAGTTTTAGCTCTCATCTCGCTTTCGGTGTTAGACTTTTCCGACAAATAACTTACTCAGCTTGGGTCTCCCTTCGTTTCCTCTGCGATGTCCCGTCCTATAACCTTACAGACTCGATCGGCCTCGGCTCTTCGCTGGTATTAACTCCCGTGCATCATCGCTATCCCACCTCGTAAATTTCATCCCTGGCTGAAAGAGAGGGGTACTAATGGTGATCTGGTATCCACCCATCGTAACTGACTCGGTCGACCTTCCGATCACGGCGGGTTTACATTACTCAATCGCAAATCCTGCCTCCGGGGATCCTTGATCCCGTCGAGATAATCCTGTAGTGGTTTGCGGCCGAATGAGCAGCTTGGAGACCCCGTCGAAATGCCCTTGACAGGAAATGTCTCAAATTGTGGATTTACAAGGATGAAACCCATTTCTTTGGTCATTATCCCACACGACCTGCTCATCGCAAGATTGGATAATGTCTATAAGTGCCAGCGGCTCTCGAGCTCTTAAACACTGGTACTGAGTTCCGTATACAATTTTCAATCTATTGGACTCTTTTCCGTTATTATCTCTCTTACTATGGGTTCAATCGATACTGTTAACGATTTTCAGCAAGATCTTGCAGGAAAAAATGCCCTAATCACGTAACTATTCAACTCTCTCTCTATTTGCCAATTACATCCGTGTAATTAGCGAAGCACGACAACTACTAATCAGTCTCTCTATAGTGGAGCGACACGAGGCATTGGTCGAGCTATCGCTCTCAATCTCGCCCGGCGGGGAGCTAACATCATTGGGACAAGCTCCTCTGAGGCTACCTTGCACCTTTTCAAGTCTCTCGAGGCCGACATTGCTGACAGTTATCGTCACCATCAAGCTTCCGTACCACGACTCATAGGGGTACCAGCTAACATCTTATCTCTTGAAACTCCCGAACTCCTGGCAGACTCGGTTAAGGACCACTTCAACGGAGAACTCAACATCTTGGTAAACAATGCCTGTTACGATGAGATGCGACCGATGGGAAGCCTTGATGATGACTTTGTGCAAAAGGTCTTGCTTGGAAACTGTCATCATCCGGTAATGTTAATGGATGTGCTTTATCGCAGGGGATATATCAAGCCCTACTCTAGAATCATTAACCTCTCGAGCATTTCCGGCCGTCAAATCCCTTTCCCGTAAGCTACGTGTCTCTTACTACCTGTATCATGTCATTTCAGCTTGACCAAACTACAAACCAGTAGGCCACAGTATTAACTATGTTCCTAGCCCCATGTATCTCGTGGGAGCTTCCAAGGCGATTTTGGAAGCGCTGACACGCACATGGGCAACCCTCCTTGCAGAAGACACTGCAACGAAAGGAACCACTGTTAATGCGCTTTTGGTTGGCGCGACTGCCACATCAGCGCTTATCCGTGGAGCCCCTGATGTGCTGAAGGAGAGGGCGAGGGAGGTTCTTCGCTCTGGTATTCCGATCTTGGGTGACGCTGGAATGGGACGACCTGAAGACGTGGCCGATGTTGCTGGGTTACTCGTTGGCGAGAATGCTCGTTGGATTACTGGTGGTATCGTGAGCGCAAATGGTGGGGCATTCCCAAGAGTCATGTAGAGGTGATAGGACGTTTTTATTATATAGGCAGTGATCTAATATAACTCGATTACGGAGTAAACTATCTCATCTTAGTCCTCAGCCTGACATTCTTATACCTAGTCAACACTAGATTGTGTAGGGTAAGGCAGTCGCGCCCGGTTTGTCTTGGGCAGAGCTGTTAATGTTTAGCTTTTAAAAATATTCAGTATATATTAAATTTGATCAAATCTGAAGCCTTTCAAGTGTAAACCTCTCATGCGTTTTATAAAATAAAATGTAAAAGTTAAACAGGGTTTTATTCTTATTTTTAGATAAGCTTTTATAATATATCCGTATGGACTAGTGGCGCTATCCGTAGCGTAGAGCAGACCCTTCAGATACACCACGTGTCGTAGGCATTGTGCATTACCCCGCTTTAACATACCTGGCTTCAATATCTCCACCAATTCTCAAAGACCCATTGACATAATAATGAGCTCACAGGTAACAGCGTCTGGGAAGCCAAGGCAGCGTTCAGCCCTGGCATGCAACTTATGTCGTACCAAGCGCATTAAGGTAAGCATTTCTTACATCGTTGATCAAAATACCCATCACAGGACTGATATGCAATGAGGGGAGCTTTAGTGCGATGGCCAACGTCCTTCTTGCACATCGTGTCATGGAAGCGGCGAATTTTGCGAGTACACAAGCCAGGAAAGCAACCGAAAGTATGTGATTTATAACTCATCGTCCAATAAGTGATGTCTTGTTTCACCGAATCCTGTAGGTTAGCTGACAGATATAATCATTCCAGACCACCGAGCAAGCGCTACGTTGAGGCGCTTCAGGAGCGCATCAAGGCTCTCGAGTTACAATTAGAACGATTCGAGCAAGGCATTGGATGCCACGACCTAGGAGATACAAATAATTTTGAAGAAGGTCAAAGCCACTCGGAGGTTGAGTCGCTTTCTGATGAGGCGGCTTCTACCCATCGGTCACCTATAAAAGATATCAGTGACCGACTTGGCAATCTTAACATTGGCGAGGATGGACAAATCCACTATTTTGGGTCACGAAGTAACTTCTCGTTACTTAAAAATAGTCCTGCGGCCAGCTCAACTGTATCTTCACACGAGCTAGAAAGGCAGGCCGCTTATACGCTCGAAAGATTAGACCTTAGGGTCGAGATATCCGACGAGTTGCGAGACCACTTGCTAGACATTTTCTGGAGCTGGCAGAACACCTGGCAGTACGTTGTCGTCAAAGACTTATTCCTCGAGGATCTTTGTATTAGTCACTCCGGCCAGTATGCCACTCCTCTTCTCCTATCATCAGTGTTAGCTCTGGCAGCCCGATATTCGGATCGCATAGAGTTGCGGACTGATCCTCTGAATCCTAACACAGCAGGAGATGAGCTTGCTGAACAAGCCAAAATGATTCTGTTCTATGAGAGCCAAGCGCCCAAGATCACAACGATCCAGGCAGCTGCGCTTCTTTCTCTTCGTGAGACAGCTACTGACAAAGAGGCACTTGGTTGGATGTATTGCGGTAGGTCCTGAACTTCGGATTCAAATGGCGTTTTCCCTCTTTCTCTTTCATCGTGTGATCCATTGTCCCCATCTGATGTATCACTTATCCTCCTTTTGCCTTCTCTGAGATATACGATGAAAGCGGGATGCTCTTAAATACAGATGATCAAGAGAAGAACTTCGGGTTAATATGCTAATTGTGGATTCTTAGGAATGGCAACCAGGATGGCTTTCAATCTTGGGCTCCACTTGGATTGTACCGACTGGTGCAAGAATAGCCATATCACTAAACAAGCCGCTGAATTTCGAAGCGTTGTTTGGTGGGCTTGTTATGTGCTGGACAAGTATATCAACTCTTAATTCTTCTTATAAGTTTCACACCGCTAATGGATCTCATTTGGTCAGATTGTTCAACGTTGGACTTGGTCGCCCCTCGACGATTCAAGAGATGGAGATCTCAGCCGCCCTCCCTTCTCCTCAACATGATGCTGAATTTGGGCCTTGGAGCGCGACATCTCCGGTGGACCAGCATCTATTTTTCTCTAGCAGTTATGTAATCTCCAATGTCAGAGCAACGGTGAAGCTTTTCAAAATCACGTCATCTGCTCTCGATGAAATGTATGACCTTCCCTCACCTTCTGGGTCTGGTATGTTAAGTTGACATTGGAATGGAAAAGTTACCGACCGAGTAGTCTACGCTCGAGCTTCCGTGCGGCAGATCTCGTTACCAAAACACATGTCGACCTAATGGAGTTCCAAACCCATCTTCCAACTTGCCTCCGTCTCTCAGCATCTCCGTTAACACCTACCTTACCTCATGTTTATCTACTCCAGTAAGTTCCATGACCATAGAGACTACCATCCTCGCACTTTCTAACAACCGAAAAGTTTGCAGTATCACGTTGCCGTAATTCTTCTGCATCGACCTTTTATTCGAGTGCGGAGGAACAGGTCAAATTCAGGGGCATTTCAACCTGCGACAGGCTCAACCCATCTTCACCAATGTAACCTATCGGCGCAGTCCATCACCAGCATCTTCAAGCTTTATCGCAAACATTACAGCCTGGCAAGTACTCACCACCATCGGTTCTGCATTGCCTTAGCTAACTCAAAACTTAGCGAAGGATTCCGATTTCAGCTGTACACTGTGCTTTCACTGCAGCTATAATCCTTCTGCTCGAGACAACGATCTCTCATGTGAGCGAACGGTGTCGAGCTCTTGCCTCTCTAAAGATTCTAGCCGAAGTATTGACTGATATGAGCATCGCGTGGGCGTGGAGTCGGCGCGCACTTCTCGCGATACGCCAACTGGCCAAAGAATGGTCTGCTTGCGAAGACACGATAGATGCACTTGGTATCAGCGAGGCGGCGAGTGACAGTAGAACTGAAGATGTGGTGTCTGACGTTTCACAAGTGTTCAACATCTGGGATCCTAGTGTTTCCCTCTGGAGCTCACAGGACCCACAGAGCCTTGATGGGGACATCCCTTTCTTAATCACCGATGAGCTGGATTATCAGAACTGGGTCGGTACATTCATGGATGAATCGCACTTCTCAGGCAATGGTTTATGAGGAGTCCGGATGCACAAAGGGTTGAACGAGTTTGTGATGTGAGTGCACAAGTCAAATCTACTAGAGAATTGAGAAAAGACTATGATTAAAAGTGTGCTGATTGAGCTGTAAGACGAAAGAGCCCGTTTCTAATCGTGATAGTTAAGGCCTAGATTGCCATTCGGTCCTTGAAACATCTAATAATACAGTGTGAACAATATTCTGGAAAAAAAGCCAGTGACTTAATATCCATAGTCATCTAATCTTGGAAAACGAGATACATAAAGCTTGAATGCACAGTTTATGAGAAGGGATTAGTTAAGCCAGCCAATAAGCCGGCCAAGGCAAACCTTTCGCTAAATATATGAGGTATCACCTCGGAACTGAACATTACCCTCGATATCAGCATCTATCGCTGCTGGTAGTGGATGTCGAAAACGGCACAGGCCCTTGTCCCCGGATACTGCTTAGCCGGCTCTAAGATAGCGGGAAATGCCTATCCAGGATTGAGTTTTGCATTAAAAAATGGGAGCGCTTGATTTGGAACGCGAAGTAATCTAGATGGTTCAGTTTGGATCGACATGGTAAATGCCTACCCGAGATAAGCAGGAACCATGACATCAAAGTCAAGGCCCCATGACCTTTGGGGCGTGGCTTTACGAGGTGGTCATCATGACAGATAAGTAGTAGTCTTCCATGTATAGTCTATATAGAGGAGTTGAAGTTCTTGTGGCCCTCCCATATTCAACAAACCTCATAATTTACAATCGACTTTACCCCGTGCTCTCAATACAACTTACACCATGTCAATCCGCCAATGGAAAGCTGCCATTTGCCAGGCTGAGCCTTGTTGGTTCGACAAAGTTGCAGGCATCGCAAAATCTATAAGGCTCATCCGTGAAGCCAGCCAGAATGGCGCTTCTCTCATCGCCTTCTCAGAAGTATGGATTCCAGGATACCCCAACTTCTTGTGGTCCGGTACCTACAGGGAGAATTTGCCTTTGGTGCAGAAGTACATGCAAAATAGTATGTCAGCCTATGGGGATGAAATGCTTCAGATTCGCCAGGCTGCGGCAGCCGCAAAGATATATGTGTCCTTCGGCTTCAGCGAGCGTGTTGGCGCATCGCTGTATCTTGCTCAGATTTTCATCGGCCCTGATGGAAATATCCTCCTTCACCGCCGCAAAACAAAGCCCACGCATGTCGAAAGGACAATATTCGGCGACTCCACTGGAGATTCCCTTACTACCGTGGCGGACACACCCCTGGGAAAGATTGGGATGCTGAACTGTTGGGGTAGGTTAACACTGCCACTTCTGATCTAATTTCATACGGTACTAACATTCATTCTAGAGCACTTCCAACCACTCCTCAAGTATCACACTTATTGTCAGGGTGAACAAGTTCACATCGCTGCCTGGCCATTTAATGCATCATACACAGAGAATGCATTAGAGCCCTTCTCCGTCTTCTCCGAGGCCAATGAGGTCACAGCTAGTCGAATGTACGCCATGGAAGGAGCTGTATATGTCCTTGTCACCAATCAGCCATTGTCAGCTGAAGGAGCTAGATTAAACAGCGAGGGTCAGGGTAATGCAGACAAAGATGGGTTCATGCTTGCTGGCGGTGGAGGTCGTGCCGCAGTTTTCGGTCCCGATGGGAAACAGCTCACTGAGCCTACGGACCCCAATTTTGATGGTCTGATCTACTGCGACATCGATCTGGATAAGATTGACTACGCAAAGACCTTGACTGACTGTGTTGGGCATTATTCGCGACCTGATCTCCTACGCCTCGTAGTTGATGATCAGCCCAAGAACTACGTTGTTCGTGTATCCGACGGACCTACCAATACTCCCTATCACACAGGAACAAGTGGTGAGACTTTACTATCGGCTCATAAGACGCTGGACGTGTTGATCAGTGAGAAAGCAAAGCGAGAAGAAACTGATTAATTTTGGCTACAGCCAATTCGGACTTGGTGGAATGAATGGGTTGGGCCGTTACTGTTCATGACTTCACCTTTCTCAAACTTAATCTATTTATCCCGAATATGTCTCGCTTTATTCTTTGTGTCCGTTTTCATGTCTCTCACCCGGGTTTACAAGGTTGATAGTCCGAAATGCTCCATGTACCACAAGATAGCACATCGTAAATTACCCACACTGCGATGCATTATGTTCCCGCGATAGCACTAATATAACGACATCTCATCAGTGTCCATGGTCTTCTGATTTCCTCAGGTAGATCCTTGTATGGCTTTGTAATTATACGGGCAAGGCCAGACAGGGCAATGCAGAAGAAAAATACTACGATGTTTTGAAAGGCGATGATGCATCCGGATACAGAGTCTGTGACAGGAGTATCTTAGTTTCGGAGTAAATGAGCCGTAGACTGGGATGCGAGAATTAGTGCGGTTACGGCTAAGCGTTACAGTTTTTACATCGTCACCGTATTCCTGTTTCCTCTTGTCACAAGTGGTCACGACGACATTTTTCTCCTCCAGTTGGAACAAGGTTGGAGTGAGTGACAGGATACGAAATGTTCATCTACCTATGAACAAGATATCGCGAATTTTGGTGGGAAAGAAATGTAGGATCTGCTAACTTGACCTATCAAAACTATAGAACTACTTATGGATTAGACAGATTCCGGAGAATCATCTCCTACCTCTTTGAAATGATCCACTAGGCTTTAACCTTCTCACTCTCACTGACAACAGAGGAGTGGTTTTCCGCATGAGAAGCTTCAATTGCAACTTCATCACCAAAGAGGGATGAAATCTCTTCAAGTGTCAAACCCTTAGTCTCAGGAAAATAGAGAGCGAAAATGACAGCACAAATGATGGTAAATGCCATCATAATCAGATAGAACCTCCAACCAATGGTTTCGAACGCGGTAGGCGCGGCCTCCAACAATGTAAGTGACCCTACAAAGAGGCCTGCGCAAGAGATGGCAAATCCTTTACCTCGAAGATGGGTAGGCCAGATCTCAGAGCCGTAAACATAGGTAGAGGCATCCATGCAGGTAGCGTAGAAGGTAAGATGAAGGTAGAGAAAGAAGACGCCAGCTCCGTTGCCACCTTTATTGGTGGTACCGCCATAAATTGCAACCATGACGCTGACGCCGAGCAGAGAAACTGCACAACCAATGAGGCCTGTGGTCATGAGCCACTTGCGTCCCACATAATCAAGCAGCAAGGCGTTGATGGCGTTGCAGACAAGTCCCTCGGTCAACCAGCCGGCGGAGAGAGCGAGACTGTCTGAGGCGCCGTGTCCAAGAGCCGAGTACAGTGATGGTCCGTAGTTGTTGATGACAGTGGTTCCTGTCAGCTGACCGGCAAGTAGTGTCGTGAACCCGATCAATGCCCTCTTACGATAATGTGGGACAGTGAAAATGGCACTCCAGGATGATGGCAGATGACGTTCGAGTTCCACCTGAGCGTGGATCTGACCGAACTCGACACGCGCCTCTCGATTAGTCGGATCGCTGGAATCCTTGTAAATCCGTTGGAGTATGGTCTCCGCCCTATCATGCTGGCCATTCTCAACGAGCCAGCGAGGAGATTCAGGAATGAAGTACACACCACAAGCCAAAACAAGTGGGGGAAAGCATTGGATTGCCAGCGGAGGGCGCCACTGAGCTCCTTGGGCATTGACAAAGAAGAAGCCAAACCCGACCCACGCCGATGTTGAGTAGCCCAGCAAGATGGAAACACCGTGGAGACCAACGAGAAGACCACGAGCGTGAGGAGGGGCGACCTCGCTTTGCCAAAGGGGTACAATCATGACCAGGCCGCCGACAGCGAAACCCGTCAAGAACCTAGCGACAAGGTACATAGCCAGATGAACGGATCCCGCCTGAAGGCCACCTCCAATGACGGCGAGTATACTTGCACAAAACATGGCTTTGCAACGACCAATCTTGTCAGCCAAGGCTCCAAACGTCAAGGTGCCCAGAAGACCTCCGCCTTGGAACAGGCCATTGATGGCACCAATCAGTGCAGGCGCGTTACTCGCGGTATCTAGGCCGAAGTAGCTGAGGAACGAAGGTTGTCCAAGGGTTGATCCGATAATGGCAGAACAGTACCCATATGTGATACTTCCGAAAGTGGCAAAAGCGATGATCTGTCGTTATTGTCAGAGTCAGCAACAGCATAATATTAAAAGGCATAGTCTGAGTGAGGAAATTGGGAGCTTACGAGGATATTGTATCCGGTGACTGGCTTGCCGCGCAATCGTAGGACAGCCATGGTGATGGTCAAGGCTGAGCTCGGTTTATACGTCTTTGATGTGATTTGCTGTAAGTTTCACCCGTTCGCCCCAAACTTACTGGTGGCCTGTAAAATATGGGGTGATTAAAAAAAAAGATGGGAAAAAGCTGGATTGGAAGACGTAACATTGGGTTAAAATATGTCTTGTATTACGGTCCTCACCAACTCAAGACTAAACTATTCCAGCTCATCCCCAAGCCAAAGACGATGGTTGTGTTGATCAAGTGATAAGCTCAATAGAGGCTATTCCAATCTACAGCACTTAGAAAATGGATACTGCTTACCCGGATGTGCGGGGTACGCGGCTCAGCAATCAAAGCATAGATATACCGGTACAGGCTAACTCCCCTTCGACTAGCCGCCTATTCTCCCCAAGACAAAGACGGCATCCACTTGGTTGGTCTAGACCGTAACTACTACAGTGAAGGCTAACTTGTGGGGAACAGGCACTATCGCTATCACTAGACTCACTTCACTACCTTAGTCTGGATGATACGCCAGCTGATAAGCGTGGATCTGCTGGATAATGCTTTGCCGGATTTGTGGGGTAAACTAAATGGGAAGGGCAGCAGATACTGCTGATAACAAAAGGGGGAGATTAATGATGATAGTATAGTTTTGCAATTGAACTAGGTAGATGGGTAATGGGCAAATGGAGGCTTCGGCTGCTTTACTCCCGTGTTTGTGGACGGCACTCGGTTTGACAAGCCGGGTTGTGTAGATTGTACAGTAAGTAAGCCTGAAAGATGAACCAAGAGAGGATACAACTAACGAAAGAACACTAAGGATCAGTAAGCAGATGCGGTATCATAGTAATCTCCGTGCAAGATATCAAGATATCACGGATGATACAATCTGGCAAAAGGCTATAGTATGGAGGACGGGGTTTGCCTCTACGCAACCTATCATGTTGTTGTTATTCGGGAAAACCTCCACAGTAACAGGTATATGTGAGATTGAAACTCATTGTTTTGTTCGAACACCTTTTCTAGCTGAGTGAATCATTGAACAAAGGCAACAGTGTCATCACAGATTGCTCCTCTTCCAACGTGGCTCTCTTTTCTCGATAAAAGCATCTAGTCCCTCCTGCTTATTGGCTCCTTCATAAATGCGGCTGCTTCGTCCGTCTCAAAAGACACGAGCTGCAGCTGTACAAGAGCCTCCTATCCTAGCTCCAGTCCCTCTCTCGTGACTATTTATTTACATTAAGTCTGGTAGTACCTTTAAAAAAGAGATCTAGCTGCCCCAATTAAACCTATAAAAGTATTAATAATAGAGGTCCCTATATAGACCGAAAAGTAATAATATCTTAAATTTAATAAGGTTGCCTACCATATCAGCCATAACTCTATTTCTTAATGGCATAAAAACCCCTGTAAGGACTGCTGGGGCCACTTTTCCCTCTCCATACTCCACTTTAATCAACCCACCCGAGCTTACGAGACGATGAAGAGACTGTCAAAGTCAGAGTTATGGGAGGAAAATTCGTGTGCGCGAGATAGAGTTTTTTACCGAAGGTCAAAAAGTCCTGAAAGGACAAAATGAGTCACTTCGGTCCGAGAGAAGCTGCCGTAATCAATTGACCGAGATCACGTGACCCAACAGCCCCTCCCTACAGTGACTAGATAAGATAAGAGGCAACCAACAGTAATTCAACAGTAATGCAACAGAGTCTCTCGTGACTATAACAGCGTCAGGACTCGCTTCAGAGATCATATTTGCATGTTCAAGTGCCTTGTCTACAACATGCTGGTTTGAGTCTACAACAAAGTTGCAAATTCCCCACTGCATGAACTCATGAGCCGTTACTGCCCACCCTCTTAATGCCAGCTGTGACTACTCTTTGTCGCCCTGTAGTCTTGACGATCCGTGGAAGAGCTCCGGCGAAGGCCGTCACTCCACGCTTGACTTCAGATAGAACAGCGAAGTTACCTCGTTCAAACGATATGACCAATGCTATGTTGTATTAAGATTTATCCAATTCTTCTTACGTACGTTTTGTTTGGTCGAAATCTGGCGCCGACAATCGGGATCAGCATGCAATACTTCCACAAGTTCACGTCTAGGAAGCCTGAAACCACGATTTCCTTTTAGGGAGTACCACCCGGTATTTATGAAGATTGTAAAAAAATAGCGGAGATCGTTTCAAGAGATATTTTTGCCAAGATCTTTATTCATCCTGTCTCAATAATTAGCTACCTAAATTGCCTTAATCAATTGGGTTCTTATTACAGTAAGGACACTCAAACAACCACAGCGAATCCTGTTCACACCCCGACGAATCCATATAAACTCGATTCCATCCCGCCGAGTCTGGAGGAAGGACAGAACCCAGTGACTGTTAAGGCGAACAGGGAGAAAGAGGATGGTTACGAGGGCGATTGAGACGTGTGACAATGCGCTAAGGGAGTGTTGAAGCGACAGCGTTTACCGTTAAAGCGGCCGATGGCTGTAGTGAGCAGAGACGAGCAAGTAGGAGCTCGATTGAAATGTCATTCACCATTCGTGGTGTCTTCGTCGTTACCCCTGTTGTCGTCGCCTTGGCTGTCGCTCATCTTCTCATCTTCTCATCGTCGCCTTCGCCATTGTCGCATGAAATATTGATATGACGGGCAGGAGATAAGGAGAGGTATGGCCTGCTCGGTCTTCTCCCACGAAGGGCAAAGGCATGGGAAGGGCCAGGTAGCGAGACGACCTAATGCTTGCATCAGCTAAGCTGGCAGACAAAATAGTACACGGCGGCATCCACCCGACCGAGCATGGATTGAATCACTTACCAAAGGCTTATGACAGATTCAGTTGATTTCCCGAGATTTCCAGGGCTATTTTGGTACTTTGGTTACAAGAGGCGTTGGTGAGACAGTTCTATTACAGGGCGCGTGTTGAAACCAGGGCGAAAGGGATGAAACTGTATCACGATGCGCGCTTAACCGACCGCCATACGCGGAACCGACGAGATGTATTATTTGGTAACAACCAAAATATTATAAGTAATGGAAAATATCAGCTGTTTCTCAACTAAAATATCTATACGCAAGTCGTCTTCCATTCTCTTCATTCGCTTATTTTCTTGTGGCAGGACCACACATTCGTTTCTATACTACTCAACCCACCCCTGTCCGACCTTTCAAACAAACACGATGAAGCTACTCTCTCTTTTTTACCTCTCAACTGCGGCTTATGCCCTTTCTATTCACTCTCGGCAAAATGGCCGGTTTTTCCGTGGACCACCCAATTTCAGAAACGGCGATATCACTAATGGCGACATTCCTCAAAATGATGCCAATAACGGTGCCAACCAAGGTGCCGGAAATGGGGCAAACAACGGCAACATTCCGCAGGATAATCCTCAGGATAATCTACAGGATGGTGCTGACCAAGACAATGGCAACGGAGCGGGTGATGGTGCCAATAACGGAAACAACGGGGGGCAGGGAAATGATGCTGGTCAGGGAGCTGGCGACGCAACTGGCGGCGGTGATGCGGCTGTGGCGGACGGCCAGACAGTAGTATTCACCGAAATCAACGGCATTCCTGGCAACGAGTGCCTTACATTCCGAAACAATGGCGAGATCGTTGATGCAGCTTGTGTCAATACCGCTGCAGACCGTCAAGTTACCCCTTCAACAGTCAATGGGCAGAACGCACTACAAGTCCAACGAACCTTCACCGCAGGCTTCAGACCTGATCTTGTGGACGTTCAAGCATGTATCGGATTCAATGGAACTCATTTCCGTGCTGAGGACTGCAACGCCCAGGGAGTCGAGCCAGTGACCTTCCAGAACGGCCAGTTAGTGGCCTCTGGCGGTGCTTGCGCGAGCGGTCACGATGATTTGGCACAAATGACAGTCGACACAGCCGGGGCCCAGTGTGCGACTTACACAACCACCAATGTGCAACCTGCAGCGGCTTGAGCAAACAGTAAAGCTCGGCAAGCGACTAAGAATGCAAAGCAAGGAATCCCAACACTGTTGTGATGGCCTGGTACTATCTATTAGAGGAAGGCCTTACGATGAGGAAGAGTATGTAGTAGGTATTTAATTGCTTGTCAAAAAGATACTTTAAAGAAAGGAAAATGAAAATTGTAACAGTTAGATTTCCTAAGGGATAAACTGAGCTATACTATAGTTTATACGATGGGATCTTGTGATAATATTTCTTCGGCTGGTAATGTGATGGTATTTGTAACTA
Organism: Fusarium sp. VM40; assembly: GCA_954870535.1. Lineage (NCBI taxonomy): Eukaryota > Fungi > Ascomycota > Sordariomycetes > Hypocreales > Nectriaceae > Fusarium > Fusarium sp. VM40. Next base: position 121,324 of record CATPAH010000011.1, read on the forward strand.
GTCCTACAGTGGATAACCGAGAGGAATGCCTAGCACCGTCTTGTGATTCCGGATTAGACTGGTAATATTCCCCACGTTTCTACGTGACAAACCTAGTTTACCCCGCAAGTCACTACTGTTTGTTAACAAGGCTAACCGAGTTAGACAGATTTACTCCGTAGATACAGAACTCTTAATAACAGATCCTCTGCCCTCAGTAACAGAAATTTCAAGACACAGTTCTAAAAGCTTATTCTCAATACTATACTATATTCACTCGTCATGGCTGATCTAAAGTTTGAGAAAGTCCCGGCCACTATGTGGGCATGGAGAAAACACAGAGGGAATCCAAAGCCAGTATGTGATTACTACTTCTAACTGAAAACGATGGTTACTAATGCAACCAAGTCATACGAACAGGTTCCCGTTCCTACTTTACCCTCCAATGGCATTCTCTGTAAAATCCTAGCATCGGGCGGTACGAGCAGAGCAGTTAACTGCCTCTTCGACTTGTGGCAAGTGCTGATTGACGTTTAGTCTGCAGAAGTGATCATTCGCTGCTGACCATAGACAAACAAGCGTCTTGGTTCCAAGAGAAGTACATCTTGGTACGGCAGTTGTTGAAGAATGGTATGCAGCTTTGACTGATCACAAACGTTCAGGGACACGAAGGCTGCGGGCAAATCATCGACATAGGCAGCGCAGTGCAGGATAATGGGTTTCAAGTGGTAAGAGCTCGGCTAGACATCACGTATGTCGCCACTAATCGCAAGTCCAGGGCGATATTGTGGCTCTCCATGCTGTCCCTGGTTGTGGACAAGACGATTGCCCTGAATGTTCCCGGGATTTGTCACAGTTGTGTGAGAGGGGACATCACTCTGGCATCGGCCAAGACGGCTTTTATGCACCTTATGCAGCGGTTGACATACGAGCCGCAGTCAAGGTTCCTGCAGGTAAGATAAGCATTAAACGCAGTCGAACAGTCAACTAAGCTTCTGGTAGGCGTCACACCAGCGGAAGCAGCTGTTGCGACGGATGCAGTCAACACTGCATACCATGCCATCACTAGAAGAGGCGAAGTCAAGAAAGATGAGATGGTCTTCCTTTTTGGACTTGGCGGCCTCGGACTCAACGCTCTCCAGATCCTCATCCATATTGGAGCCAGGGTGATTGTTTCGGATATTCGACAGGAACTGCTTGATGAAGCACAGAAGCTTGGCATCCCGTCTCGCGATTTGGTTCCCATTGGGACGCCTCCACAACAGTTCATCGCAGAAAATGACCTTTCAGGAAAGATTGATACGGTCCTGGACTTTGTCGGAACTCATCAAACTTTTGAGGATGCTCAGCATATTGGTTAGCTTCCCGTGTCCTTCAGACGTGCTCTTCATTAACATTGATCGATATAGTACGGCGGGGAGGTAAACTCCTTTGCATTGGGAGTCTCGACACAGAAAACACAATCCACATGAAGATCGGAACAAGAAAGCGACTTTCGTTTATTTTCAGTTATGGTGGTCAAGTGAAAGACCTTGAGCAGGTTCTTGACCTTATTGCGGCTGGATCTATCAAACCTCAGGTCGAGACGCGAAAGCTGAAAGAGTTCGATCAAGTCCTGCAAGAACTTTGTGATGGAAAGATACGGTCGCGGGTTGCTTTGCTGGGCGAGTGAATAGTAGTACTAGTAGATACATAGTGACCAAGATCTTTCAGTACAGATTTACCCATTTACACTTGCACTTGCTGGTAGACTAGTTCCAACTGCCGCAGTAGTACCGGCATCTACTGGCAAGATAGCACCCGTGATCCATCTTGCGTGGTTGCTTGCTAGGAACACAACAGCGCAAGCCGCATCCCATGCTGTCCCCTCGGTACCAAGAAGACTTCGCGCTTTTCTGGCTTCCCTTGCCTCATCCGTCATTCCTTTCGCATACATCATCGGTGTATAAAGCATCTGGGAGCATTTTTAGTATACCGACACGTCTAGGTCATGAGCCACTTACTCCGGGACAAACACAGTTAACTCTGATGCCATCTTTGGCGTGGTGTGCGGCCATCGCTCGGGTCATATTGACAACAGCACCTTTGGCCGTCGGATAGAGAAGATGCGGTGTCCCACCTTTCAACCCGGCCACACTGCCCATATTCACTATCGACCCTTTGATTTCACCCTGATTCCTTGTCATGCTGGGTATAGCATACTTTGCCATCAGAACCATGCTTGATACATTGACCTCGAGGCCTGTAGCCCAGGCAGCCATGTCCACGTCGACAGCCGTACCTGATGCCCCTCCTATGCCGACGTTGTTGACGAGTATATCTAAGCGACCAAAACTCTCCATTGCTAATGCGACTGCTTTCTCGCAATCAGCTGAGACGGTGACATCGCCTTGCGCGGGAATGGCGTTTTTCAGTCCTGTCCTTTGGTTTGCCATGTCTGCTGTTTTGGTCGCCCATTCCAAGTTCATGTCAAGACATACCACGTTGCATCCTTCATCTGCCAGCATAATAGAAATTGCTCGGCCGTTTCCAATCCCATCTTCAATGCAGCCGGCACCGGTAACAATGGCGCATTTGCCTTTTAAAGAACGAGAAGGAGGATGAAGGGGGATTTGGTCAGACATGATGCAGTTGAAATTGTAAAAGAATCGAAATAGAGCACGTATAAAGACGTATTACAATTGATAAACCTCGGTTCTCTATTTAATCTTCACATCTTAGCAATAGACCAACTCATCTGCGAATACAGATCGAATCTTGAGATATCATGTGCTTGAACGGTTATCCAAATTAGGCAGTACCGGGTCCGAATCCGACCTCGCCACGAGGAGTCGAGCCGAGGTTCAGCTGTGGATACAGCAATGATGGCGCGAGTTGGACAGTTACGGCCTCTAATACCAGTACAGAACTTCGATGTTCGATAGGATAGAATCATCGCTTTCATTTTTAATCATTCACACAACATTGTTAATATGTGCGACTTTTCCGAATACGGTGGCAAGTCTGAAGAATGGCTAGCAGTAGAAGCAAGCCTACCACCGCCTCCAACATTCGCCGATATTTATGAGAGACAACGGGCAATCAACCGAGGCAGAGAGGAAACTTCGGCTAGAGCCATGCAACAGCTGGCCCCATCTATTCATACCAAGGACCACAACATTATTGCCAGAGACGGAGCTACACTAGAAGCGCGAAGCTATAGGCCAGTGTCTGTCGAGAAAGATACTCGTCTTCCCATTTACATTCATCTTCACGGAGGAGGCTACTTGTTCGGTACTCTCGCTTCGGAAGATGCTATATCCACACGCATTGCACTAGGTGCGGGAGTAACGGTTGTCAACGTCAACTACCGCCACACACCTGACGCTACCTTTCCTACAGCGTGGAACGACGTTGAAGATGCCTTCTACTGGGTACACGATCATATTGATGAGCTTCAAGGCAACTCTGATCAAGTCCTGGTCGGCGGTATCTCGGCCGGTGCTCAACTTGCGGCTGCTTTGGTTTTGAGACAGAACATTGCCTCGCCTGATATCCTCTCGAAGCCGAAGATTGCCGGGCAGATCTTGATGATCCCCGCTTTGGTTCGCTCAGAGTCATACCAGCCACAGTTAGATCAGCTGTTGGATCCGAAGTTATCCTCTCATATTGAGAATGAACATGCGCCTATCCTTCCGCAGAAGGTCATTCACTTCTTTACTAAGTTACTGGACCTTCCGCTCCATGATCCTCAAAACGAAGATCTCCGGCTGAACACTGGCAATGCATCAACAACGCAAGTAAAAGGCTTGCCACCAACAGTGCTTGGTATAGCCGGACAAGATCCTTTGAGAGATGAAGGACTACTCTATGGGAAGAAACTGGCAGAAGCAGGGTAAGATAACCACGATAGACTCCATTTCCCATGCTTACCATCTATTGTTATAGCGTTCCCACAGATATTCATGTTTTCAAAGGCTTACCTCATGGGTTTCGCCGCTATGGTGAACAATTGACCGAGTCGAAGCGGTGGGACAAAGTCATGGAAGACGGAATTAGATGGGCTCTCTCGAATCCCAAGCCTTCTGGGAAGTTTGAAGTTAAAACTACTTAGTGTTGATTTGATCAGTGTTTGTAACAAGCATCGCTTGAATTCCTCTATTTCTTAGTTATGACCTAGTACAAAATCCGAGTATTCCCGAACCTTCACCTCGTCACATCTCTTTCGATAGCCTGGCGCTGGCCCGTTGTATCGTGTCAAGGACCGCTTCTGCTTGTGAGCCAAATTCTTGTTGACGCCAGTCATCCATGAATCAACTTCATTGGCCAGGAGTCCTTGACCACATTCTTGCACATGCTGTGTCCAGTCCTCCATACCCTTTTCGGTCGCTTCTACAGAGGTGATCTTGTTGTCTCGAGCGTAACGAATACAATCAGCTACCCAATTCGCTGCATACTCAATGGATCTGAAGAAGATGGGTGTGAGCAATAGAGACCTAAAGGGGGGAGTAAATAAATACCTTGGGATATTGCCAAACATCTGGTGCGGTCCCATAATCATGAACATGTTGGGGAAATCCTTGACTGTGAGGCCCAGGAACGTCCGAATGCCGTTGGCCCATACATCCTTCAGCTTGGCCTCGTTACGGCCCTGGATGTCTACAGCATTAAAGGACCCGGTGACAGCATCAAACCCGGTCGCATAAATGAGGATATCCAGTTCATGAAATTCATCCTCTGTTTGGACACCGGTTTCTGTGATTTGGGTTATCGGGGCTTCCCTGATATCGACCAGCTTAACATTGGGTTGGTTAAAGACCTCAAAGTATCCGCTCTCTAGTGGTACTCGTCTTGTGCCAAAGCCGTGATTTTTCGGGATCAACTTTTCAGCAGTCTCTGGGTCGTTGACTCTTGCGCGTATCTTATCCGCGTGAAACTTGCTGTACAAAGCATTTGCCTCACGGTTTGTGTAAATATCTCCAGATATGCTGAGCACTTTGGCAAACCCAGGGAGAGCATATAGCTTCTCCCAGCGCTCTTGGCGTTCTTCTTCTGTCATGGCGAAGACACTCTTGGGGTCGCCAACATGAATAAAGCCAACAGATGATTCGAGGCACTGGCGAAAGATTTCTGGATATCTCTGCCGGATCTCATCCATCTCTTCAGGACTGATTTTGCTATTTCGCAGAGGAGCGGTCCAGTTAGGCGTTCGTTGGAAGATTGTGAGGTGGCCAACCTTGTCAGAAATGGCCTGGATGGTCTGGATCGCTGTCGCACCGGTACCGACGATACCCACGCGTTTGCCAACAAGGCTGGAAGCATCACTAGGCCATCTTGCGGTGTGCCAAGACTCGCCCTTGAAGTTCTGTACACCCGGAATATTGGGCAGAGTGGGCTTATTCAAGATACCCATAGCCGTGATGAGATATCGGCAGGTATAATGAACGCCTTCATCGTCTTCAAGAAGCCATGAGGAACTGTCTTCTTGAAAACGTGCCGAGTTCATGCGTGTGTTGAACTGCATGTCACGCTTCAAGTCGAACTTTGACGTGAGATACTGAATATATCGGAGCGTTTCTGGTTGCGGAGCGAAATGCTCCGTCCAGTTCCATTCATCAAGCACCTCTTGCGAGAATGAAAAGATGTAGGAGTAGCTTTCTGAGTCAAATCGGGCACCAGGGTATCTATTCCTGCTCAGTGTCAGTGGTGAGTCAAAGGTATAGTTAGGTGTTAAACTGCGTACCAGAACCAAGTTCCACCCTCAGCAGGCCCGGCTTCAATGACTCGAGCCTTCAAACCGAGCTCACGCATACGATAAAGGCTGAGAATGCCACTAAGACCAGCTCCGACTATGAGAACGTCATAATCAAGGTCTGTGTCTGAAGGGCCGAAAGGGTCATCTCGGACTGGTTGTGCAGAAGGCATTCTGATGAAATCTGGATAAAGGAGTATAGACTCAAGGAAGACAAGCAAGGATGTGGTATTCTCTCTCGAGGCGGTCGACAGAGTTCTTCTGAATGATTTATGCAAGAATCTCTGTCGTCGCAATTCTTGTCAATTAAACTAGACCCCCTGAGGCCCGTGTTAGCCCCGCCTCCCCACTTGGGTAGGATCTGAGCACAAGGTAGGTTGTTGTCGGTGATGGCGGCGCCTTTCCAAAATAGGATAACCATTCAATAGAGTTTGGTCATACCGGTGACAGAGAGGGGTATTCGGCCTTCAGTGACTCCGACTTCGGTAACTATGACCAGCAACATGCACAAGGAATTTATCAGTTAAGGCTAAGAGATATGGTGCGGCTCTAGAGTGTTGATTTGTTCTAATTTACGGAGTACCTGCATGGCTATTCTACAGTAATCCCTCGGCTTTCCAATAATTCTCAAGATCGCGAAGAAATGCCCACTTCAACCCTTTACCGAACCCTCGAGCCTTCCAATCATTTAGACTTTGCGGAAAGTGTGGTACACCGTCGCGTACCGTAGAGTCATGAGCCACAACAACAAAGATGTCTTCGTTGCAATCCAACTCTTGCAGTTGACGAGTAGTCTTTGTGGCTAGTTCTAGGTCTAGGCCAAACGTCAAATCGAATAGGCTGTCGGTTGGTTCCCTTCCTCGCGATTTCTGCAGCCGTGCAAATGCTTCCCCCGGACATAGAACACTGTCGTGCTCGGGGTGACAGGGATGGGGAGATATGGTGCTTGGAATTGGAAGATACTGAGAGGGCCGGAAAATGCCAGCATAATGGCAGACATCTCCGCCCATCAGAACGAACGTGTCTGGTTCAGTAGTCGTTCTAGCCAGGCCGCACAGATGGCCTACAGCATGTCCAGGACTGTCCAATAGATAGAATGATCCATCCCCAAAATAGTCAAACGCGGGGAACTGGCCAATCCTCAGTGAGTTCGGACCTTCGAAGCTGATCTCCCGTAGATTGCGGTCACTAGCTCACGGTTACCGATGAGTAATACAGACATCTGTTAGGGAACTTACGCATAATCTTTCTCTTGAATAGGTGACTCTGGATTTGCTGGAGCGCCTGGCAGCATCGCTTTTTTAAACCCTGGGCCGACAACAAGATCTGTCTTGGAGGGGAAGGTGGAAGGATCGCCAATGTGGTCCCAATGCCAGTGACTGTTACATTTTGAGCGACCGTAATTAACTTAAAACGCTGTCGGTGGATCAACAAGGGCTACTGACCTCCATATCACCGCTTCAATCTCCTCCAAAGGAACACCATTCTCCTTTAAAATATCTGCCACATTGCCCACCACCTCGATGTTATAGTTAGTGGTCGGGAGGTATTTCACAATTGAGGGCGCATAGTTTTCGTAGTCCTTTCGGATCCCCAAGTCGAACACCAATTTTCTTCCCGACTTGTGCTCAATCAAGAATGACAACGATGGCGAACTCTTGAAAGTCTCGAGACCTGGGACAGGAGGTGCCATGAACCTCTGGAGAATTGCAGGCCCAAAGTTCACAGGGTTGATTAGTGCAACGGACTGGAGTGCTTCTCCTCGAGGGAGCTGAAGATGCTGTGGATTTGGCGTCATGCTGGGTTGCTAACGTACGGCTGAAAAATAGTTGAATAGCAGTAAAGTGTCGTCGGCTGAAACTAAACAAATACAAATATGAAATTGGATCAAGTGATAGTAAAATGGCGTCTGCGATAATCAAGTTTAGTGTTCGGTCCAGGTCTGGGTCCAGGTCTGGGGGGTCTGGGTTGTCGGCAACGCTCTCGGTAGTCTTGGTTGGGTAAGGTCGCCCAACCTCGTCCAACACTAGACCCCGGACCCCAGCTTTGCCCGAAGTGCCGTGTGCATCGTTACCCCGGATCAACCTTATTTAGCGACCCCTAGGAAAACGAGCATAAGTAGCGAGTTCCGGCACCCGTAATGTTGTATTCGACACCTCAGCAACAAATACAGCTGGATCAACAATGTCGAACTCTGACAAGGAAACCGCTATTCAGCACGATGAAGCTATGGCTGACATACAACCGCAGAAGACGGTCGATACCGTGCACAAAGATGAGGCCATGAAGGTTTTGGCAGCTTACCAGGGCGATGAGTTGTGGACTGATGAGGAAGAAAAGAGGCTGCGTCGTAAGATTGATTGGAGGCTCATGCCTGTTCTCTGCGCGACATACATGCTGCAGTACTATGACAAGGCCATGCTTTCTCAAGCGGTATGTACTCCTGCCCGAGAGCCGTGGGTAATTACTGACTTTATTTGCACAGGCCATATTCGGGCTGAGACAGGACCTTGGCCTCCTCACTGGAGATCGATACGCCATGTCCGCATCCATCTTCTATCTCGGCTTTATCGTCGGGGCCTACCCATGCATGATACTCGCACAGCGATATCCGATCGAACGAGTTGCTTCTGGGATTGTTACCATCTGGGGTGTCTGCTTGATCTTGACGGTGATCTGCAAAGACTACAGGGCGCTCTATGCACAGCGATTCTTCCTCGGATTCTTGGAGAGTGGCATCAGCCCTATGTTCATGATGATTGTCGTAAGTGCCTTTGTGTCTCGTTGGTTGTACACTTACTCATTCTCTTAGGGGAGCTTCTATAAGAAGAATGAACAAGCCATGCGTATGGGGTAAGTACCTACCTTGACCAGTGCCTATGCATACTTAGATACTGACCTGGTGAATAGCATTTGGTACAGCTGTACCGGTTACGTCTCCATCATTTCTCCTCTTATCAACTATGGCTTTGGCCTCATCAACGGCGGTGTTTCCTCTTGGAAATACATGTACTACTTTGCCGGTGCCCTCACTGTTGTATGGGGCATCATACTCGTCTTTGTGTTGCCTCCTGATCCAGTTCGAGCGAAAGGATTTAACGAACGAGAACGATATATCCTCGTCGCTCGACTCAAGACGAATAATTCTGGTGTTCGCAATACTCACCTCAAGGTTGCTCAGATCTGGGAGCTCCTGCTAGATACCAAATTCTGGGTCGTCTTCTCCATCGCCTTCTTGTCCATGATTGCCAATGCTCCAATCTCGACCTTTGTCCCTATTATCATCAATGGATTCGGGTTCAGCACTCTAAACTCGCTACTGCTCATGATGCCATGTGGTCTGTATGCTGGCACACTTCAGCTGCTCATGCCCTACCTGGCCTTCAGATACAAGAATATCAGGACGTATTTGGTATTCATCGCTCAATTGGGCACCGTCCTAGCTTCTCTTCTGCTCTGGCAACTGCCTCAATCGGCAACGGGTGCCCTTCTGTTTGCTGTTTATATTCTGCCCTCTCTTGGTGGCGGTTATGCTGTGCTGATGGGCCTGCAAATTGCCAACACCGCGGGATATACTAAACGCTCTGTCGCATCTTCCGGCCTCTACATCGGTTACTGCTTGGGTAGGTCAATGCCAACCGTGCTATGAATAAATCATCTGACCTTGCAATAGGTAATTTCGTCGGGCCCTTGTGCTTCAAAAAGGAAGACGCGCCTCGATATGTGCCAGGATTTATTGTCGTGGTTGTCACAGCTATTATCGCTGCCTTGCTAGCCCTCGTGTACCGCGTCATGTGCATGTGGACCAACAAGCGACGCGACAAGGCTGGCATCATGGAGGGATTCGATCACGCGTATGAGGATGACCTCACTGATAAGAAGGTATGTGTTATCGCCCTTGAGTTAGAACGACTACTAATAATGTGTCAGAATGAGCAATTCCGTTACATTCTCTAAGCGCTTGGTAAGGATCAGCACTTCCTTGTTGTGTAGGGGATATATTGTTACTGGATTTTGATTCGTTCTTTCGTAATTTAAGATGGCCTATCGACGTAGCTGGACAGGAATTAAGTTCGTTTTCGGTTGTAGCGAAACGTATGAGAAATTGAGGCTTTATATTTAACTTCTTTCAAATGCTCAATTCAGTAAATGTGGCTATTCAACATTTGTCAAGTTAGCCTTTTTCTAACTTTATTATTACTACATAGAAGATATTACCTTGTCGCTGGGGAGAACTGTGTATTCAGTCGCGTAATTACACTTTTTTATCGGTCCGTTTGATTCATCGTGTTTTTGGACCCATACCGAATGGCATGCAAACGGAAGCTAATTATGAAACCTGCGATATGGTGGGTAACCTTATTAAATTTGAGTTACCGTTGCTTTTCGGTTCGTATAGGGACCTCTATCATTGCCGTTCTTGTGGGTTTAATTGGGACACCTGGATCTCTTTTTTGAAGGTCCTCCCAGGCTTAGTTTGAATGAAACCTGCGATTTCGGCTGTAAAATTCTTCAATTTCTTAAAGATAACCCATCATCTAAAAAAGAAAACCCCTGTCATATCTTCATCATAAACAATGCAGGAATCATATTTTTAATAACCGGTAAATGTTATACTCACGTAAACTAATAAATATCGGTATGCTTACCCTAAAGTCTAAGCTTAGAATAGCACCCGGCTATAATCTTATCGTTTAGGTTATCGATTGTCCATCTATCTTATCAGCTAGCGCTTGCTTGATAAGTAATTCCCCGCTTTCTCCACACGGAATGTACCCTCGGCGTCCCTGCTGTAACCGGGGTTATCAGAAGCGGTAACCTGACTTAAGACAGGGGGTTGGTTTCGGCAACCATCTGCCAAAACGTCCCTGCAACCTATTCTCTGTACTCTACAATTCGGCAATGACAGAACTCGTCGGTAACTGGCTCCGCTTTACGACTCAACAACCGAAACGAAAGCGCGCTGAGGCCGTCTGTTTCTTTTGTCATTCTAAAAAAATCAAATGTGATCTGCAGGTAAACATACATCATTCTATCTACTTCCGATACCGGACATGCCGGGTTCTGACGCGTGACAGAGCCGAAGCTCACAGGGCCATACGCGATGCTCCAACTGTGACAACCAGGACCAGGACTGCCATCAAAGGCCGTCTAAGAGAGGCAGGCAGCGCCGCAGAGCGCCCACTCAAGCAGAACGTGGTACTGAGTCTGAAATCATTGTCCAGGGTGGTAAGCTATACCTTCCGTCGCTCTCACCAGGATCACGTTAACAACGTCGAGGGGACGATGTGGGAGAAGACAGATCAGAACCGCCCAATGCTACAATCATCGAGTTTGGAAACGATGTAATAGATCAAGGAATGGTCGAGTCACCAGCCTCTGCAGTTGCCTCAACACCAAGGGTAGTATTTGCTCTGCCCCCAACTGAGCCTCCTCCCGAAGTCGCCATCACTCAGCCGACCCAAGCGGACACTTCACCAACAGAAGGTGCCGGCCGCAGTCATGCAGGCGATGTCGATACCGGATTCCTCCAAATCTACGGGCCTGAGAACCAACTCGAGGCCGAGCAGCAAGAGCTAGTCGCCAATCTCGAGCTTCGAAATCCAGCATCGGATCCCCGACAGCAAGAGCTTCAACAAAGCTTTTCCGAGACGTATTTCGAATACTGTTACCCGTGGTGTCCCGTTCTTGATCGCCAGACACTCGAGTCCGAACTTGAGAGGTCTCCCATGCTTGCGAATGCCCTTGCACTTGCTGCAAGCCATATACAACCCCCTCTGATCCCTCACGAAGGGCCGGCTTCATACTATAAGAAAGCGAGAATGATGTTCTATGAGGATGAAGAGCCGGATATACTTACGGCACTCAAAGCCATTTCTCTGTTCTACTGGTGGGCGCCTCGTTCACCTGCTACAGCTCATCGCCATGCGTCTTGGTGGTGGACTTCTGTCATCATAAGGCATGCACAACAGATGAACATTCATCGTGAACCTCAAGGAGACTCGACAGTATCTAGTGAGCTTCATCTCAGCCTAAGGAGGCGGTTATGGTGGACTGTGTTTGTGAGGCTCCTGCTTGATACTATTTGGGAATGTACTAACAGTCGATTGTACGACAGGCACGCGAGCGACTCACATCTCTTTGTCAGAGCAAACCATGCATCATCTGCCCAGAAGACATGACGATCAAGGAAGTTCAGCCGGCCGACTTCCCAAGCGATCCCGCATCACAGAAGAAAGGCCGTATCTTCAAGTATTGGGTTCGTCTCAGTGGTATTATGGGAAAAGTCTCTAAGGCGTTGTCGATGTCGGTGGACTCGACCTCTGCTCCTTTTCCCACAGAACTGAGACAAGAGCTCGTCGAATGGGTTCAGTCATTACCTCCAGACCTTCAGCTTCCAATTGGATCAAGCCGTACTGAATCGTTTGATCGCGACGTCCATCAACTGCACCTTCCCTACCTCACGACCATTATTGTTATGCATCTCCAAAGGACGACCCCGGATCTACCACAAGCTCTTCCGCCAGCCATTTTGGCTGCTTCGTGTATTGCCAGGATTCTTCGGGATATCTTATCTCGCGGAAATGCACGTTTTCTCATGGCCATTACATGCTGGTACTGTGGCACAGCTTTTATTGCCCTTCTCCAAGCGACTCGAATCAAGCAGTTCTCAAAGGAAGCTGAAGATGGTCTGGATATATTGGACCAGGCAGTCGGTCAGCTTCAGCTTATGTGGGCATCTGCCAACACCATACGACAAGGCTTTGAAAGACTCCGTGCGTTACCTCGCACCATGATGCACCCTGGCAGAAGCAGAGCCAGTGAGCCGGGTGATCCGTATAGCGGTACTCGAGGAGCGTCAAGCACGTCAAACGACTTTGACTGGCCACGCCTGTTTCCATTTGTGACGAGATCGACTAGTCGGATCGCAGATTGTCTTCTCGCCGATAATGAGTTTGGCACCACGAATACCGCCCTACCTTCACCAGAGAATGCGATATTCCACGAAGATTTACTCAACCGGTATCAGGATTTATTGGAACCTTTTATTGATTATAACTTCGATTTCTCGAATATCAACTTAGACATTTTGTAGCTGTGTCACGGCGTGGTATCAGAATAGCAGATAAAAATAGTGCCCTTGAACGCACTTGAACAGAAATAATCGAAATGTTTCTTCTATTTATGTGAAGTCTGATAGCACCTTTAAAAAAGAGATCCAGCTGTCCCGATAAAATCCACTCGAAATACTTCTATCTAATCTCGCCTAACTGAACTACAGGTATCTAATCGATCGGTTGCAAAATTAACACCGAAGCGTTTCTGCTTTCTCAACATACCAAGACAGATCACTCTCGGGATCCATCTCAAAAGCCGTGAACCCATTACCCATGAACCTGAATGGGTTCGACGTGTTGTAAGTGATGTCGAAATCCTCAGCACGGATATCACCGAGCATGCGGTTGAAGAGATGGGCGCTACCACCAAACAGGGCTGTGACTCGCCCGTCCACCTTGCCTCTCTTATACCAACTAGTGCATCCACCACTCCAGACGAGGGTCTTGTGGACCTGGTCGCAATATTTGATGAAGGCGTCCACTTTGTCTTTCTTGGGAATAACGTACTTGATATCTTCGGCTGCCATCTTCTTGATCCACTTGACAAAGTAGTCGCCTGTCCAGTTCAGAGACTCCACGAGAGAGCCGTGTCCACCGAGACAGTTTGGACCCATCATCATAAAGTAGTTGGGCATGGATGGGACAGCAACTGAGATGTATGCTTCAGGGTCTTCCTTCCACTGTTCGCGGAGATCAATCTTGTTCAAACCCACGATCGGATACCGTGGTCGGAAAGAGACGTCAAAGCCCGTGGCGTAGATGACTATGATTCGGGTTAGTTTTGTACCAAGTCGGTTGTTGAGACGGAGTTTACTCACTGACGTCGACCTCATGCTCCTTACCATCAGCAGTCCGAAGGCCCTTCTCTGTCACTTGCGTGATCGCACTATCTGTCAAGTGACAGTTTGGTTTCAGGAATGATTCCAAATATCCAGGTCCCGGTGTTATACGACGACAACCCAACTCCCACTTGGGGATCAACTTTGAACATAGGACGGGATCATGACCAAGTTTCTCGGCCATCTGTTCTGCCGCCATCTTCATGCCTGCCTCGTTGTTTTCTCCTTTTCTGAAGACGTAAAAAGACTTGTTGGTTCGGGAGATGATTCCTTTCCGATGCTGAAGATGGAGCTCTGGGTCTTGGAAACGAGCCTTGTCTTGTTCTGTATATCGAGGGTTTGGGTCATCATCCTCTCTGCCTAGATGCTTCGCGGGAGGAGCTCGGTAAAAGACCCAAGCAGGACCTCGGACAAAGTTTGTGACCTCTGTACCAGGCAGCTTCGTCATCTGAGGAACTATTTGGATACCTGATGAGCCATTTCCAATCACAGCTATGCGCTTGTTGGAATAGTCAAAGTCATGGTCCCAACTTGCTGAATGAGTCGTATGGCCTTTAAAATCTTTTAACCCGGGAATCTTTGGCCACGCCTCATGTCTTGTCACAGTTAGCACCACAGAACATAAAGATAGGGAATTATATTGAACTTACACAAGCACTCCTTGAGCTGAGATCAATACTTCGCAGTACTCTTCTCTCTGGACGTTTTCGTGTTCCACTGTAACCTTCCAATGGCCTAGGTCGTCTTGCCATTCGGCCCCTAAGACCCGAGTGCTAAGCTGCAAGTCACGATCAAGGTTCCATTTCTTGACCGTTGCCTTCATGTAAGACAGGATATCGCCTCCACTGGCGTAGAATCTCTCCCAGTTGGGGTTAGGATCGAAAGGAAATGCCTGTGCGTGATTAGGTTGAGAAACAATGATAGATTTAAAAGAAGCATACATAGATATGAGCTGGAACATCGCATTGAACACCGGGGTAGTTGTTGGCCAACCATGTACCACCAATATCGCTTCGAGCTTCGAAGATGGTATGATCCACGATGTCTTCCATCTCAGGAAATCGATGTTGGAACTTGTGTGCCATGAGAAGACCAGAAAAACCAGCACCAATGGTGATGACTCTGATTCTGCGTGGCGTGTACGCAAACTCTTGGCTGAGCTTGAAAGGATCTGTGCTCTGGCCATTGGTATGGCCATTGGCTCCGTTACGGATGTCTTCAGTTTTCATGTCAAGCTCAGGAAGCTCCGTCGCTGGCATCCCTGACAGATCACCGGCCTCTTGGGCTTTGGCCTCCGGTGATTCAACAAAAGCAGGCATCGTAACAAACCTGGAATAAGCTCTGTCAAAGACTATTGCTTGCAATTGTTCTCAAGCGTGGCAAGTATAAGAAATTATTCGTGCAAAAGGATGTGTGTGACGCTTTGTCTCGTCTGTGTTATTATAGTAGGTTAAGAGCTTTTCAAAGCACTCATTATATCTTGCAAACGACAGGATGTTGCTCTAGCTTTTCGTTCTGTAGTCTCATACGATAAGCGTCTGCTGACCATCGCCCTAAGCCAGCTCGGCAAAGCTTGTATTGGACCATCGTCCTCCCCAGTCCTCCCCTCGGGGTAACTGATAGCCGAGCATACTTACCGATGTTCTGTTTGCTACTGTACAAACATTCGGCAGTCGAAAAGAGAATATCTAGCTAGTCTGTTACCGAACTCGGCGATCCTAATTCGGATTGCCGAGTCTTGATCGACATCGGAGGGTAAGTGCGGGGTTGCTAACAATACCCGCATGAGAAGCAGGCCTTTGGAACCGAATCCACAGTACTGAGGGGCCACAGACGTGTCATCTGATATCTTATCTTATGTAGCTTAAAGCTCGCTATTAATTACCTGGAAATATCATATAATTTCATTTTAATTCCCAGTCATCTAAGAGCACCGAACGTCCCGTAACACCCGAATATTCAACCATGACTCTAGATCGTTATTCCTACAATGGCCCTATAGACCACACCATCACCCCAAAACTGGAAAATGTAAAGGGAAAGTCAGTCATCGTTACTGGAGGCGCTAATGGTATGGGCGAAGCTTTTGTGCGAGACTTCGTCGCTGCTGGCGCCTACGTGACCTTTGCCGACGTTAACGAGAAGCGTGGCCAAGCAATTGAGTCTGAACTCAATGTCAATGCGACGGCGTGCACTTTCGTGAAATGCGATATCACAGATTGGGATCAGCAAAAGGCGGTCTTTGACAAAGCCAAGAGCCAGAGCCCAAGCAACAGTGTCGATATTGTTATTGCAAATGCTGGTATCAGCCGTAGCTCTGGCGACAGTCTGTGGAACTTGGATGGTGAGTATTGGTGGCATAAAGTAGGGAAATGTTTAACTGACAGAATTCAGATCCTAATGGTGAGCCAACAAAACCGGATTTGAACATTGTCCGCGTCAATATAGATGGGACATTCTATACGTGGAAACTAGCAGTTCACTATTTTCGCAAGCAGCCAGTGGATGAAGAACGAGATCGCTGTTTCATCATTACAGGCAGTATGGTTGCATGGATAGATTCTCCAGTAAGTAAATAGTTTCTTGGTGACTGTTTCGTATCTAACCAAGGTGTGGTAGGGAAATTGGGAGTATACAGCTACGAAATATGGTTTGCGAGGATTCATGAGAACGGCTCGACGATCAAGCCACGAGCAAAACATACGTATTAACTACGTTGCTCCATGCTGGATAAAGAGTGCTATCCGGACGGCAGAGTACGAGAAATGGCTCATTGACAATGGAGTCGAGTTTGGCGAGCAGAAAGATGTCTCGACCTGCATGTTACGAATTGCTACTGATAAGTCTATCAATGGTGAGTGATGGCAAGTCAGTGGGTCTTTATACGCTAACATTACTTCCAGGTCGATCCTTAATGATAACACCTCGAACTGTTGCGAAAGAGGGATTTGTAGATATCGACAGGGAAGATTACAAAGACACTCCGGAGGACGAGTACCTAAAGAAAGTACAAGCCTCTCAACTAGTCATCATTCAAGACAAGTGGTTGGACGACTACAAGGTCAGGATATATAAAGATTAGGCTGAGGATTGAATGGAAATAAGAAACCAGGAATAAAACGCTGTACTGGTATATGATAGTGAATCTAATTTAAATGTGGTTAGCGAAAGACTTTAATTTAGGCGTGGTATGGAGTATCGGGATAAACATAATGCGAGGTGGCTGGGAAGGCGGAGATGGCGGTAGTCGAGTGTGGAGATGCCGGGGTAACATGCGCACCCGAATTTGCCATGCCCGCCTTTCCCTGGTTTCTTCCCCTAATCAGTCCATCTTGACCAGAATGCCAGCTCCAGCTCTAGTTCCAAATAACCGTCGTATGCCTCTCAGTTGCGAGCCATGTCGCCAACGGAAGATCAAGTGCCCACGCAATATCAGCCGTGGGAGGGCGCCTTGCGACACCTGTGTACGCAGGGGTATTCCTGGTGATGAGTGTATCTATCTCCGAGATCAATGGTCAGGGCGCAATGTTCCGATGCCTCGACATGGTGATAACTCTGCTCTTATCGCTCGAATTGACCGACTAGAGGAATTACTGCGACGGAGCGTATCGAGTACAAATTTAGAGGCTAGAAAACCAGAGCCAGAACCAGCTTCAGATTTGCTATCACCAGAATCGACCCGACATCAATCTACCGCCTCATTTTCCACTCAAAGTGATACATCGCTGACTGGAGCGTGTTCGAGTATGCCGCCGGCTGGAGTCATTATCCGATATGAATCCGGCCACGACCGATTTGAACCAGCCTCTTTACGATGGTCACCAGTTATCCAGGACAATCCCGTGGTGAGTGGCATAAAGACAGACATGGAAGAGAGCAGACCGGGTTCGATGCCATTTTCTACAACCAGCGCAACAGTCAATGATCTTCTCGAATTGCTGCCGCCTGCTTCGCACTGCGAGGAACTCAAGAAGATCTATTTGGATACTTTTGCACCGGTAAGTATCTATACTGCACTACGCACCTCTAATATTTTTATGGCTAACAGTTCAGCTATTTCACATCCTACACGACCCTACATTTGAAGCGGACTACTGTCGCTTTCAATCCGACACCGAGAAAGTAAGCTTACCATGGCTGGCACTCTTGTTCGCCATACTCGGTATAGCCGTTATTGCACTGCCCACAGATAGCCCATTGTTCCGAGAGCTGGGGAAGCGCAATTCAACGCCCGACAATATGTCGCTACTCGGTAGTCGATACCGAGGAGCAGCAATGAAGTGCCTCGAAGCAGACCACTATCTGTGGAGACACAACCTGAATACCCTACAAGCGCTGGTGATTCTCATCTACGGGATAAACCATACACATGGACAATCTTGGGCTTTACTAGGAGCGGCGCGTAATATTGCCCTATCTCTAGGCTGCCACGTCGACCCAGAAGTCTTCCAAATGGATCGTATCAGGGTGGAAGAGAGGCGTCGATGCTGGGCTGGACTCAACATGCTTTACACGATACAGAACACAACCTTGGGCATGTTGGATGTAGCCCATACGCGTATGACGGTGCGCCTGCCATTGGATGTCAATGATGATGAGCTTGTGGCTGGTTATCAAATTCCTCAATCCCGAGAAGGTCCAACCCAGATGTCCTATCTATTGCTAAAGTTCGATCTCTATGATCTATGTGCGCGCATTTGCAGCCACGTGTTCGAGGCATCGCAGACAACATTATACGATAAGGTCCAGGCTCTCGACGCAGAAATATCAGCCATGCAAGAGACATTCAACTACAAATACATTTTCGACGTTCCACTTGTAGCCCACCACGCTGTCCAGCTGAATATCCTTTTCGGTTACACCCACCAGCTCACACTACTTCTCCACCGACCAATCCTACGCCAAGGTGCTTCTGGCTTTACCCCGGACAACCGGTTGTATTCTCAGAATAAATGCATGGAGAGCTCTAAAGCGTTGCTTCATATCCACCGCACACTTTATGAAGATCCAGCCTTCCGTCCGTACCATTGGTATAGCCGCGGACTGGGAAGCTTCCACGCGTTCCACGCCGCAGTTTGTCTTGCTCACATCTGCATGAGCAGTACGAACCTCGATGCCTCTACCAAGGCTTCCTTCCAAGAACTTATTCGCGACTCTATCCAAGTGTTTCGGTATTTCATGAACACAGGGGTTAGTGCAATCTGTACTAAAGCCATGCCGGTTCTAGAGAAGCTATTGTGCGTGTGTACCTCTTTTACGTGAACATACGTTGCTAATCAGTGCAGGGATATTATCAATACCCAGGAGAGCCGTGACTCGAGTAGAGCCAGCGAATCGATGTACAAACAGTCAGATTTGTCTCATCAAAATGAACTTGGGCTACTAGATGAGTATATCGAAAACCTTGCACCACAACAATGGCTTTCTCCTTCTAACATGGGCTGGGAGGGATGGGCGATGATTTTGGATGATGAGTCCATGGTAAATGTGTTTTAGTAGCCCATGTACAGTAGTAAGCCTTGCGTTGGCCAGACTTTGTTTAGATTAAGTATGTACAGGTGGATCAGGGTTGATTTATGAAGCAAATCGTTAATACTGCGTGGAAATACCCCTATGTAGATCTTTCCAATAATGCCCCGAAGCATAACTCTGTTCATGCTTAGACGTTACTCATTCATTAATCAGAGGACATAATTCAATGCGAGCAAATCGATATTGGAAAATTGCTGTGATGAGATAAATCACGGTTGGTGATGTTTTGAAGCAAGAATACATGCACAAGAAATAAAGTTAAACGGAGGCCTTTCTCACCACTAGGATAATATAATTACACCACCGCAAGACGTTTCGGCACATCCTGCTTATGCTTCTTTATACATGGGGAATGTGGGAACCTCGAATGGAGTCACCCCTCCAGCAAAGAGACCTGCGCAGCCAGCCCAATCTAAGGGGGTTAATCAGTAAGGGTGTCATTGAAAAGCACAAATAACTTACAACTCATAATAGCAACCAAATATCCAAAGGCATAACCTGCATTAAGGACTGAAGTGCTGTTTACCATGTTGCCAACGGCAAGTAAGACAAGGCAGACATCCAATGCCAGAAGGTCGAGAAAAAGAACCCAAGAGCTTCGGACTGCGGCAATAGTGTAGATGACAGTCAGAATGAGCCAAGCCCATAGATACATGGCAATTGCCTGCTGGAAGTCTGGACTCAAGGCACCTGAGTCATCTACATATGCAGCAATAATACCTGAGCCCGGAAGGTAAATCATGCTGTAAGAGATGTTGAAGGCGCCGTATGACATGATGACAGCTGTGCCAAAGGTATTTCCAGTGATGAATTCCATGATTCCGACAATGTACTGACATATTCCTCCGAAGAAGATCAGCACAGCAATCATGACATTGGGGGTCTGAATTCCGCGAGCGTGGACGCCAAAGCTAGAAATGAGAAAGATGCCTTATTGATCAGCTCACGGGTACATGAAAAAGTCCGTTGGGTTGGGGCGGTACGGTACGGTACCTGTTGCGAATGAGAGCAGACCCAGTGGCGAAGGGTTGGCAAAGCGCCGATGAACCACTGGGAGAGCAGGCTGTCGGCGATCCTCTACATGGCCGCCTGCAGTTGTGGTTGGTCGTAATTTGTTTTCCTCGGAGGACATGATGATTGCTGTAATGTGTCTTCTGTTCTGTTCTGTTCTGTTCTAATCAATCGGATGAGAATGATTCTTCAAACGAATTGTCTCTGACGGCAAGGCAATGGGTTAATAATACGAGATCCATGACCCCATCGTCGGTTAATCTGATCCTACTTACATAGTACTCAATCTAAGCTCCAGGCCCCCCAGAAATTCGGCCTCAGAAAGGGGCCTGTCCCGAACATCTCCGCTCTCATCCCATGCCCTCGCCTCCCCCACATAACACATAAGACATAACAGGACATGCCATCCCCGCGACCCACCACCTCCGTCATCTCCGTCATCTCCGCCTTCTCCGCCTGCCCCATTACCAGAACCGCCAAAAGTTTTAGTCATAATGCTCGATGCCTATTTGAGCATTTATTCACCCAGCTGATGCGAGCTGATCAGAATTCAACCTAGACATTGTACAACCAGCACGCCACAATGGGATCTCAATCTACTTCCGTGTCCATGCAATACGCTGCCTACGTCCATCCCGACACGGGCCTTCCCCGTATTGGGCACTATGACCTGGCCAAGGGCACCATCCAGCCTTTGAGCTTCATCTCTGGAACTCCTGTGACTGATCTCTACGAAGTTATCGCTGCAGGGGTCTCCAACATAATTGCGGACGGAGAGACCCTGTCCGCCAACAGCGTCAAGTTATTGCCTACTATTTCCGGCCGAGATATTCTGGCTGTGGGAAAGAATTACATGGAGCATGCCAAAGAGTTTAACAGCTCAGGTTACGACAGTTCTGACAAAACGGACCGACCTAGCCATCCAGTCATCTTCACAAAGAGGGCTACCTCTATCATTGCTCATGGGTATGTCATCCTCCCCCATGTAGACTTCTCACAAACTCTGGATTACGAGGGAGAAATCGGCGTCATTATTGGCAAGACGGGTTATCGCGTTAGCGAAGCCGATGCATGGGACTACGTGTGGGGTTATTCCATCATTAATGATATGACTGCACGTGAGCGTCAACGTGACCACAAGCAGTTCTTCATTGGAAAGTCTCCCGATACCTTCTGCCCTCTTGTCAGTCAACTGTCTATTTGCACATGACTCACAGAATCTGACTATTATTTTCAGGGCCCTATCGCTGTCTCAAAAGACAACCTGCCGGCTACTCTCAAGGTCCAGACCCACGTCAATGGCGAGCTTAGGCAAAGCTCTACTACCCAAGATCTCATCTTTTCCATTCCTACCTTGATCAAGACTATTTCCGAAGGCCAAACACTGCAGCCTGGAGATGTGATTGCTACCGGAACGGTAAGTCGAGCTTATGCATTAATCCGATCCAGGATCGTCCTATCTTGGCTAATTGATTGATATAGCCTGCTGGTGTCGGCATCGGCAAAAGTCCACCCATTTTCCTGCAGCCGGGTGATGAGGTTTCTGTCTCAGTCACAGGGCTGGGAACCTTGACTAACAGAATTGGAACCTCCGAAACAGTCAACCCAACAGTCCAAAGGGTTTCTTCGAATTCACCATTCCTCGTCACCAACTCGGCCAAGACCCTTGGCGCTGATATTGGACTCACCTCCTTCAATGGCAAGCCACTCAACTACCAGAAGCAAGGTTCTGGGAGTAACCACATTGTCTTTGTGCACGGCCTAGGTGGCACCCTGGATTACTGGACCCCCTTGATCTCCAAGCTTGCCTTGTCTGAGAACAATACTCTTCACTCATTTGACCTTGAGGGGCATGGATTGAGCCCAACCCATCCTCTCAGCAAGCTGAGCATCGAGTCATTTGCCTCTGACATTCAATCCATCTTCGATGCAGCCAACATTACTTCATCTGCCCCGGCCACACTGTTTGCCCACTCACTTGGATGCTTGGCAGCCCTCAGGTTTACCATTGACAATCCTGGCCTTGTTGGCAAGCTGGTCCTTGTTGGGCCCCCTCCATCGCCTCTACCGGAAGCAGCGACCAAGGGCGCATATACCCGTGCTGCAATAGTCAGGAAGATGGGCATGCGAGCCGTTGTAGATGCTGTGGTGGATGCAGGAACATCAGAGCACTCCAAGCAATCGAACCTCACCGCAATCACTGCCGTTAGATTGAGCCTTCTCGGCCAAGATCCTGAATCTTATGCCAAGGCGACTTGGGCACTTGCCGGAGCCACGGAGGAGCTCAAGGTCGAGGGGATCAAAGCCAAAACCCTTATTATCACCGGTAATGAAGATAAGGTTTCGCCTCCTTCCCTCTGTGAGAAGTATGCGTCTAGCATTCAGGATGCCCAGGTTGTGGTGTTGAAGAATGTGGGGCATTGGCATGTCTTTGAGAATGTTGACGGTGTTGCTGAAGCAGTTAAAGAATTCCTGTAGATTACGGATATAAAATGTATTATTTACATTGAGTCTGGTAGCACCTTTAAAAAAAAGAGGTCCAGCTGTCCCAATTAAACCCACAGAAATATTAACAATAGAGGTCTCTACACAGACCGAAAAGCAACAGTGTCTCAAATTCAATAAGGTTACCTACATAAAGTATGGTATTTATATATATCTATAGCATTCTATTACTCAGTACGTTATTTAAAGTCCATCTTGGCTCTAGATAATATCGTGATTATGATATCCTATTTAGAAGCATTACTATATTCAGCAATAAATTAGTACCGTCTTGAATCACAGTTTTAACAACTTTTACACGCTTTATTACCTTCGCAGTTGATTTAAATTTATGCCTCGTGTTTTTCATATAATAATACGTATTTATTTTTCATACATGTTTAAGAATCGGCGCCCCAAAACTTTCGCAATCCCACAAATCTCGGGGGCTCTTTGAACTTGTTTTGGATTCCTTTCGTCCGACCTATGCGGAGAGACGCACCAAATTCGGCAAGATCCTTTTCACTGTGAAACCTCCAGAACTGCCATGTGCAATTGCTTCCTCGAAAAGCTTCCATAACTCTGGCTCCTCCAGGATGATTGTGAATAAATTCTGTGCAGTCGTAAACAATGTTGTCTATAATGATCCATAAGAAATCGTTCCGGCTCGCCTCCGCGATAGTCTCTGCTTCAATGAAAGGCAAAAGGTCGTTGGGAGTATTGATTGATGCTGGATTGTATGAATTTGGGCTGTTAAGATTTTCAATAAATGCCACAGACGGCGAAGAATTGTATTTAGTGTCCCGAGCAACTTCGACCGTGGAAACCGATGGCTTTGTTGAGTGAGACTTGCGGTTGTTCCAGAACATGGTGAGGGAGACAGAGTGTATAGTATTGGAGCGTAGGATTGTGGTCTGTACGTTTGAGGGGGGTCACTGAAAAGCTGTGGGTAAGAAAAAGGTATAGAACTTTAACCTCAATGGACTAACGTTACACTCGGACGCCCCGAGCCCAAGCCTTCTGGTGAAGTTTGGTGGCAATCCCCCGCACCCCGCAGCGACGACCCGCACGGAGATGGCGGCGATGCGCGGAGGAGGCTTTTCCGAGTCGGAGATTTGGATTGCCGTGAGTTAGTTGATGCATATCTCCGACCGGAGATGTTCCAACACCCAAGGACCTTCTTTACATAACTATGCTTCCCCATGGGGAACATGTAAGTTAGCTTCGATAGCACCAAGCCAGATTCGACAGAGCGATTCACTTCACAATGACTAAGGGCGAAACCATCAAGACCTCGTGGCCCCAAGGGTCGCATGACTCCTGGTCAGAACAGACCATCTACGGGCAAGAGTTCCCTAAGAATGTTGACTTCATCAATAATTTAAAGCTTGATAAGAAGCTCCAACCCAAAAAGTACAAGATTGAAGGAACGCACCAAGAGTCAAGGATCTTGTTCAGAAACGTCAAGATCCTTGACTCTACAGGCCGTGAGCCATACCTGGGGGATGTGTTGATCCAAGGTTTGTTTTTGAACGCTGATTTATGTACGCAACCTTAACAAAAGTAGGTGAAATGATCACTGCAGTGGGTCAGGTCCCCAATAAAGAAGAACTCGAGCGAAACCCCTCCGTCCGTATCATTGAGGGAAGGGGCAGGACGCTCATGTCTGGCCTTGGAGATGGACATACTCACTTCACATGGAATGGAGGTGACCTCAACAGACTTGGAGAATTAGACATCGAGGAGCATGTTCTCCTAACAATCAAGAGTGCCCAATGTTTCCTCGACTCAGGATATACCATGTAAGTAACTACAGCTTTCAACTCCGTTTATAATACTGACACTCAGGGACAGGTGTTTTGGGGCGGCTTCAGCTAAAGACCGGCTGGATGTGGTGGTTCGAGACGCCATCAACGCTGGTGATATTCCGGGGCCTCGCTATCTTGCTAACGCCAGAGAGATCGCCAAGACAGATGGCGAGTTGGTCGCGGGTATTACACGATTCGCAGACGGTCCAGATGGTGAGTCGGTGATCTATGACATCACTAACGAGTTTGGAAAACCGTACCTGACTCATTGAGTTGTTAGAAATGCGCGAGGTCATCAAACACAACATCGAAAACATTGGCGTCGACAACATCAAACTCAGCATCTCAGGCGAGGAAATCACCGAGATCCGGTCAGCGCAGGATTGCTACTTTCATGACGATGAGATGGCCGCCTGCGTAGATGAGGCTCACAAACGCGGAAAGAGGTTGTGTGCACATGCTCGAGCCAGAGATTCGGTTAAGATGTGTGTGAAGCATGGTGTGGACGTGATATACCACGGCAATTACATTGATGACGAAGGTGTGTATGCTTTGACGAACTTCAGGCTCAGACTAACTTTGTAGGCATGGACATGTTGGAACGTGAGCGCGAGAAGTACATCGTCGTGCCAGCTATCAACTGGCTGGTAGCCACTACCTATGAAGCCGAGGCATTTGGATATACGCACCAAGTCGCTGAAAAAGCAGGATACAAGCGGGAGCTTGATGTTGCAGTTGCGGGACTACGCGAGATGCACAGGCGAGGTATTGTTGTTCTACCAGGAGGGTAAGCCACTTCACGGCCAACTACACCAGTGAAATACTGACATATACAGCGACTACGGTTTTGCCTGGACGCCCCACGGAACATATGCTCGCGATCTTGAACATTTCGTCAAGCTTCTCGGTTTTACCGCCCACGAGAGCATCATCGCTGCAACCGCTGGCGTTGCTACCCTCTTGATGAGGGGTCACGAGCTTGGGAAAATTCAGCCGGGATACTACGCCGATTGCATCCTTGTCGACGGGGATCCTCTGCAAGACATTTCCATCCTTCAGAACCATGATAGACTGAACGTCATCATCATCAATGGGCGGGTTCACAAAGCAGGAAGAAAGGAGTATATCATGGATACGTCAGGGTCGCTGTCAAGTGGGATCCCTCATCATCTGATAGGAGACTTCCCAGAAAAGCGCCCAGCCATGCAGAGGCCATTCTAGGTTTTAGGTAAAATTGAGACGGTAGCTAGTGATCTATAGTGACATTAGAGATTTAAAGATCCTGAAGATTCTCTACCTAAAAATAAGAATGACAAGATTATTGTAAATCTTGAGTAAGTTAAAAGGATATGTATGTTATTTAGAGGCTATCTAGTTTAAGTCTATGTAAATGCGACGTAAATACAAAACATGAAATAGATAGATACGAAAGAAAAGTGGTTAGCTCGATTGGGACTGTTGTAACCCCGAGCATGAGAGACGATGCCTGGATCATCAAAAAAGGAGATAAGTGAGAACTTCGAGGTGAAAGCTCCGGGTGGGCTGAAGAAGACATGGCTGTCTCCACGGAAAGATATCCATAGGTCAGCCATTGATCTTGCAGACTAGATGGTTTCTAGTAAGCCTGGGTAGCCTTGGGCTGGGCGTTGGAAACCTTGGTAGTCTTGCAGTCGGACTTGTTGCCGCCAGCCTTGGCAGCCTGGGTAGCCTGCTGCTCGTTGACTCGAACCTTGGTAACCAGAGTCTTGGGGCTCTCGACCTTGGCATTCTTGTTGTTGGTACCTTCGGCCTTGTCCTTGGTGTCCTTGTTGCTGTTACCCTCGGCGGCCTTGGTATCCTTAGCCTTATTATCCTTAGACTCAGTGCTCTTGGACTCAGTATCCTTGGTCTCGTTGTTGTAGTCAACCTCGGCGACCTTGGTAACCTGGTGCTCCTGGTTCTGAACCTTGGTAGCCTTGGCCTGCTTGTTGTTCTCAACCTTGGCCTTAGTATCCTTAGACTCGGTGTCCTTAGCCTTGGTATCCTTGGACTCGGTGTTGTAGTCAACCTCAGCAACCTTGGTGACCTTGGTCTTGGGGTTGGAAACCTTGGAGGGCTGAGCGTACTGAACCTTCTCGTTATCAACCTTGGCAGCCTTGGTAGCCTTAGGCTTGGGGTTCACGTTCTTGGTGGACTTGGGCTTGGGGTTCTCGGCATGTTCAGTGGCCTCGGGCTCAGCATACTGGACCTTGTTTCCCTCACCCTTAGCGACCTTAGTAACCTTTGGCTGAGACTTCTGGACCTTGGTGCTCTTGGGCTTTCCAGTGTCTTTGTGCCCGACCTTCTGCTCAGCCTTGGCCTTGGTGTCCTGATACTCGTTGTTGCTATCAGCCTTTGTGATCTTGGTGACCTTAGGCTTGGGGCTCTGGATCTTGGTGGTCTTGGGCTTCGCGTCAGAGACCTCATAATCTTCCTCGTGCTCGGTCTTCTTTCCGTCTACCTTGGTAGCCTTGGTGACCTTAGAGGCCTCAGAGACAAGACCGCGAGGAGCATCCTCAGTAGGAGCGGTAGTGGGAACCTGCTTCGAGGAGCAGCCCTTGTCGAAAACGAAGAGGCTGTCGCTGCGAGCAGGAATCCTGGAGGCCGCAACCTTGTAGAGCTTGCAGACAGGAGACTTAGAGTCATCTGAGAGACCAAAGAGGAAGCTCAAGCATGAAGTGTCAGCCTCTGCAAGAGCTTGACAGTCTTTAGCAGTAGCCGCAGTAGAAGTCTTGAAAGGCTGAATATCGTTATTCACAGAGCCAGAAGCGGCACAGTTGCACTTCGTAGCTCGGCGGACAAGCACTTTCTTGGGAACAGTTCCCCAAGGCTGACCAGTAGTAGGAGCCGAAGTGGGCACGCGATCAGCACTGCACTCCTTGTCGAAGACGTGCAGACCGTCCTTGCGGGCAGGGACCTTGGCAGCAGGTACCTCGAAAAGAAGGCAGCTGGGGTGATGGGCACCCTTGACGAGGCCAAAAGCAAAGCTCTTGCAGGAGTCGTCAGAAGCGCAGAAGGTCTGGCAATCGACTGCAGTATCAACCTTGCCGTTGTGGTAAGGATGAACGTTGCCGTTGGCAGCAGCGCTGGGGGCGACGTTGCATTGATGAGCACCGGTGGAAAAGGGGCTGGCCATGGCAGAAGCCACGGAAGCAGAAAGGATAGCAATGGAGGTCTTCATGGTGATTGAGTTTGGTGTTGATAAAACGAAAAGATTTGAGTGAATGTAGATGAACGAAAGTGGAAGAAAGAGTGCGAGTGAATGTAGTGAATGTGAATGAAAGTGTTTGTTGTGATGATGAGAAAGTCTTGAGTGAGTGGAAGAGCAGGCAGTATTTATCTTTGAGGCTTTCTAGTATCGGTCTAAGCTAGTGAGGTCTCCGTGAGGAAGTGTTCAGTGGGTAACGCGTCGCAGGCACTACTCAACACATGAAGAACCACCAAGCTGTAGCCATGCATGAACATGAAATCGATAGTTTGAAAATTACGCTCGAACGATGGTCTTCGAATCTAAGCAGCTAGGATTACTCCTCGTGATGTGGGAAATGGGTAAATATTCTCAATCGACTCGCAGCATCATAGACTTCAAAGGTTCCTGCAGATGAATTGGATGCAATTGCCGAAATTGAGAAAATCTCTTAGCAACTCCAGGGGGCATCTAGATCTTCGCATTGAAGGCTTTGCGGGCTAGTGGAATAAGATGGCCTCGTCACCCAGAGAAGTGAGGCACCATTGTGATGAGTATGTAACATGAAACTGCTCCCCCAAGCAGAAGTGAGTCCCCATCATCCATCATGAAATAACCTGTTACTGCGCTCGTAAGATGATTCCAAAATCAAGACACGCCTTTCCCTTCAATCTGAATGCTGTATAATCTCTAAAGTCCCCGCTGGAATGACGTTGGCTCAAGGCTCATGAGAGCTTCTCTGTAATCCAAGGGACAAGCAAACTGTAGTGTCACTGTTCGGATCATTCTGGTTCATTTAGCATTCATATTCTTAGAAATAATGTCCGGTGTTGTCAATTAGACACAGCGCGGATGTACCCACAAGCCGCTGCACTTGACTCCAGAGCATTTTAGGGAGATTTGTTCGAGTAGACTACTGAAGTTGTGCTATGGTGAAACATCATTTCAGAGACTCCAATTGACACAGTGAGATGTCCATTGCCTAGTCACAGAGGAATTTTGCTTTCCACGTAAGCAATCCTCTCACCTCCCCTTCCCGCAGTACATGGCCCCATAAAGTGAGGCCTATTGTAAGCTTTCGGACAGCCACACGACTTTCGAATCATCGTATTTTGGGAACGGTAAGTTCCGGCTGCACCATCAAATCCTTTCACTTCGTGTTTTTGGAATCCCCTGGACATTTTTGCGGCTGTGAGTGTACTTTTCCTAGTACATCTTCCCATCGTAAGCTTCTGCAGAGCTTGTCCAACTCTATTCTAGTAACACTCGAAGCCCTTGGCCGCTTCTAGCGTATGGAAGATAGCGTTCAGCCGCGGAGCTCTGTGTCCTTGCCGCTTGAACGTTTCTCTGTCCTGCCCAATTCTAGACTAGACCAATTGAGCAAAGTTGTTTGGTGATGTGAGTATCTGATTGGACTAACTAAAGTTTAGAGGTTGAGATGTGGGGACGATTTGAAGAAACATATGTACAAACCCCGACGCGCCTAATGCAGGATCGGAAAGTGGGAAACTAGATCTTCCGCGCGGAACAAATGAAACAATTCCATCCAATGGGATCACGCTCTTGTCTTCCGTATTTGTGGGAAATCCTCAAGCTGTAGCTGTGGAATTACGTAGTAGTAAAGATCAGACGATGTGGGATGAAACTCTAGGAAACAATGTTTTTTCACTTGGATGAGCATGTGTGATTTTCTTTTTGCTAGCGATTTGAAAGTACTTCATATCAAGATAGTTTACGTTTTAAAATAATAGCTTACTTTTACTGTTTTACATTATTCATATAGCTACGAATTGAAAGTTTCTGAAATCTTTAAAAGCCACTAAATGAGAAAAGCTATAGGTCAACGTCAAATAAATCCAAGCTACCCTACACACTCAAACATCTCCATGTGGGCAGCCCCACTTCAGCTTGAACAGCTAACAAACAATCCATGAGTTTCTACAGCTAAAAGGCCTCGACCGTTATTCTGGGACTAGAACGTTTGGTTTATTCCGCAACAGTAGTTGTTTTAAGTTATGTGGGTCAAGAAATGCCGATACATCCATACAGCTGGCACTCACGTTGATCCTGGGAAGCGGAACTCGGAAAGGCTGATGTTACCACCGGGGAGCAGATCAGGATCATCGGCATGCATTAACAAGTAGTATACTCCGGGTCGACACAGCTTGGAAGACTGATTAAATGTACATTATCAGACAACAGTAAATTAGCTACACATCTACAAAACGGTAGCCAGCTAGTGATAGATAATGCACAGAGAAATTGAGGTGCAACCTTCGACACATCTAGAGGTATCGATATGTCAAATTTTATCTGGCTATATACATTGCTATTCCGCCACAAGTCACCGCAATGTATCACTGTACCTAGCCGTTGTGAAGCTACTGCATCCCGTCCCACGGCAAAGTCATTAGTGCGAAGCTACCAAAGCTTAGCACTACCTATTTATGGTCCGATGGCAACGGAGAATTATGTCTTCTAACGGTATGTGGGGGATCTCCGTTGCTTTTCGATTGGTTCCAAGTACCTATGGACCTGAGGCATAACAGCCTACAGGGGTATCCGCCGTAAGTTGTCTCGGTGTTTGAGAAAACCAATAGCGTGTGGCTAATGCAGCAATGACGAATTGCTGGGAAAGCACAAAATGTGATGTTTTTGACCGAAGCTAGAGGTAGTGGTCATGATGTACAAAGTATAGCACTTCGGATTGGACGGAATCGGGAAACACAATTGTAACCAGAGCTTGTTCCCTCTACCATAACTAATTCAATGGGTAGAATATTGTGGCTTGAGGCTTTAACTATAGAGCTTTCGTAAACAATTTTAAAAAGACGTAGGAAAGTCAAGTTTCATTATAGTCAATTGGGCTGTACCTCACGGGACAAGCAGTATGATGCACCTCCCTGGTCGTTACACGTGGAGCACATCCGAGTCTCCTTTCCAAATTATCCATCCTCTTTGACAACTTTGACAAGCAGACAGATCTTCACTGCCGAGCGTGACGACAATTGCTGACGTGGTCATCCGAAATATCACGGTCAGGGACACGATTACTACCTGCATAGTAGTACCCCTGGGATGGTAAAATATAACAAGCTCGAAAGGTATAAAGGAATCATCAATCCTCATTCAAGCCAATCTATTCCTCACCATCACACAACAGTCTCAACAACTACAACAATCACTCTCTCAAACACCTTTACACTCTTTCAACTTACTTCCCAAGTCAACTTTCAACTTACAACATCTTTCAACATGAAGACCACCTTCGCTATGCTCACTGCCTCCATGGCCTCCGCCATCCTGGCCCATCCTTTCGATGCCCGCAGCCAGCAGTGCAACATCGCTCCTTCAGCTGCTACCAACGCCAAGATCCAGCCCATCTCGCAGCCTTCAGCTGCTACCGCTGAAGCCTGCCTCAAGGCCTGCTCCTCCAATGCGTCTTGCAAGAGCTTCCTCTTCGGTCTCCCCGCCGATGCCAAGACTCCTACTTGCAAGCTTTATGGTGTCGCTGCTGCTCAGGTCCCCAACCAGGGCAGCGAGCTGTTTGTCTTCGACAAGGCTTGCTCTTCAAAGGCTGTTCCCAACACCAAGCCCAGTCACGCCGAGCCCCGCGGCCAAGTCAAGGGCAAGCTAGCAGCTCGTGATCAGGTCTGCAACACTGCTCCTACCGGTGCTACCAACAGCAACATCAAGCCTTTCGCCACACCCAGCGTCAAGACTGCCGACAAGTGCCAGGACGCCTGCGATGCTCAGACTGGCTGCCAGAGCTTTGTCTTTGGCCTTCCCGCCGACGCATCTGCGCCTGTCTGCAAGCTGTACAAGGTTGCTCCCGCTAGCGTTCCCAGCGGTGATGACAACCTTTTTGTCTTTGCCAAGAGCTGCCCTGCGGCCAAGATTCCTACCAGTGCTCCTACTCATGATGAGCCTCGGGGAAAGCTTCCTTCTGAGCAGAAGTCTAACGACAAGTCTGGCAATCAGTCCAAGGCTAACACTGGTACCAAGACCAAGACTAACACTGGTACCAAGACTGAGAAGAATGACTCTCAGAAGAACCAGGGTAACTCCGTCGAGAAGCCTAAGACCACCGCCAAGGCCAACAACAATGCCAACAACGCCAACGGCGACCAGAAGCACAACTAATTAACAACTGTGCTATTTTGTGGATATTTGACCGACTCAATCTGGACAGTGACAATTAGATTTGGCGAAACTTCAGTGATACGCTTGGCATCTGAGGTTGTGGAACATAGTGGTTCCGAAGGAAAAGCGAACTTGTACTACACACTCTTTCTGATATAGACATGCGATTTGTTTTATTTCCTATTTCATTTATATAGCATCAATAGATCGGCCGATCACTCAAATCTCTCTGGCTACGGTGCACTCTTGACTGCTTCGCGATTTACCACAAATTCTCTAGTTAGCACGACTATTGTTTCTTTCGCATCGATCCTTAGCATTCTTTATCGCTAAGCAAGCCCGATTCGAATTGAAGGGTTAAACTCAGCACTGCCATGGCTATTCTATCTGTTTGTTTGGCTCTATGCTGAATCAGAAGACCGCTTACATAACATAAACCCCAATCATACTCATTGTTCACCCACCTGTGATACATGTGTTCCCTTTTAACAACTAGCTTTACTAGACTTGATTGGAACCAAGAGTTAAGCCATCCATTCAGACTTTATTCAAACTAAAATTTCCAGTTTTCGCTCGGTTAATACAGTCATATATAATACGAATAGAACCATTGTTCTTGAGTCTAGCAGGTTTATGCTAACACACTAGTATATGTACTCCTTTTAGCCTCCGCAAATCGTCTCTATCTTATCTCTCTTCACCAGTAACAAAACACACCATCTTGAGTAGCTTGTATGCCACCACACTCCCAAGCCTTGCCTGCATTTCCATTGGGCACACACTTAATAGCCGTGGATCCATCGCAAGACAGAGTGCCCACCTCACTCGACGACTTGGCCGTGTATTTGCAGTTCTTGAGATCAAACTTGTTAACATTGAACTTACCAACGTCGTCTTCAGGGAATGGCTTATTCCCATCAAATCTTTGCTCGGTCTTTTGCGTATAGATTGACTTTTCATCCTGGCAGTAGTTCACAGACTCGTTGTAGTCAGTCGCGTATACCAGCCAGTCGTAGTCGATACGGTTGGAACAACCCGGTTCACCACTGCACTTGTACATGAACTTGACGAGTGCGATGTGAAGAGCATGACTCGCCATGGGAATTGGCGGTTCGAAGGGAACGGTAGATTTCTTGGACGTAGGCTCCACGATGACTGTTTTTGTTGGACGGACAGTGACTTCTACTTCCTCGGTGGCTGTGACGATCTCGGTCACGCTGGGAACGACGGAGCCAGCAGATTTGCGAGCTGAGTAGGCAGCTTCCTCGACGGAATACCAGCTCCAGTAATCACTAGAAACAGACGTGGCCCAGAAAGCGCCAACATTGTCGGTCGTGAAGTAGTCGTAGGCAACCTGGGTCAAGATAATGTCTCCTTCATAAGATGTCGTCGTTGATGTCTTGGTAGTGTCGGTTCCGCAGCTCGTGGTGACACAGGTGGTTGTTGAACATTCGCCTGTTCGAGTGGTAGTAGCATCAACATTTTCAGTGCAGAGAACACCGCAAGATGTTACTTCCTTGTCATCATCGCAGCCGCAGTCATCTCCCTCGCACTCATCAGGGTCATTGGGGTCACCACCACCACCACCGCCTCCGCCTCCACCCCCTATGTCAATACCTGGAGTGCACCCATCGATGCCGCAACCTTCAAGACATCCAAACAGACCGCAGCCTTCTGAGCCACCACCACCAATACATCCGAAGAGAGAACACTCGTATTCTCCACAATCAGCTGTACATGTGGTAGTTGGGTGTGAGCGTGTGTAAGAGACTGTATGGTATCCAGATGTGGCAGTCGTGGTTGGATTAGTCGTCGGTCCAGGTGGGAGTATAACCGATGCAGTAGGCAAGGGTTGGAATGTGCCTGTATGTCTAGCAGGGGGCCAAGAAGGAGGTAGTATAGTGGTGGTTGATCCTGAAGTTGTTGTCTTGAGAGTTGCTTGGTCACTGTTCAGCGGTATTGTGATACGGGGTGGGAGAATGCTCTGCTTAGGCGTGAGGACAGCCTTGGTCGGGTCGCTGGAGCTGATAACGATGGGCCAGAATGGCACTTTGCTGACGACGAATGGGTTGACAGTGATGACAGTGGTGACAGTGGTTGCAACACCTTGTACTATCGACCATATCGAAGTTGTAACTGCGGGCCATGTCATGGTAGTGGGTGAAATGCCCAGTGGTGGCCAAACCAGAGTACATGGAGGAACACAACCAACAGTTGGATGAGGGTCCTGCCAGACGATGGGAGGTACCAAGACGAGACCATCACCCTCTCCATCCCCACCACCACTTCCGTTACCGCCACCGCCACCGCCACCGCCACCGCCGCTGTTACCAGCTCCGGGGACTGACGGTAAGTTGTTCGACGTCTCTCCATCGTCTCCAGTCTTGTCACGCAGACCACAGTTCGGAGACAAGGCAGTTCTAGCCTTGTTGTTGAACGTGCCCAAGATGAAGTGTTGATCGGCCCTGCCATTACCATCAATATCAGTCCAGTACTCACATCCTCCCTGGGCATTACCAGCAAAGGCAACTTCTTTCTGCTCTGACCAAGAGAAGGATGAGCCGAGCGTGGTGTCAGGGTTGGCAGGGCCGTGGTTGTAGAAAACAAAAGCATCCCCCGATTGCTTCTCCACCCAGAGTAAGTCCTCACGACCATCGCCGTTGACATCAGCCCAGCGAAGGTTGGCACGGTCCTTATCGATAGAGACTTTGATTTGGCCTGCGTTCTTCCAGCTTCCATCGTCTTGGTGGGTGAAGCCTGTGGTTCTGCTGTTCGGCTCGATACAGAGGTAGTCGGCGCGGCCATTACCAGTGATGTCGGCGAATCGCACAGCCATATCGAAAAGCCCAAGACCTCGAGTCTGGGAGCAGCTCAGGGCGGGTGCGGGGTTAGCATTGTGTGTCCATTGCCATTTCTTGGTCTTGGGGTAGTTGTTGATCCAAACTTGAACTGATCCACCCTTGGGGTTGACGTGAATAATATCACAAGCTCCATCGCCATCCCAGTCAGCAAGATGTAAATCTCTGCGATCCATCTCTTGTGGTGGTGTCCAGATGGTTCCTTGGTAGTTCCAGTAGCCGTCGGGGTCTTTATCCGTAATAGACCCCTTTCCACGGTTTGCCCACATCTCCATCTTACCGCCCTGGTATGCCCAGACGTAGTCAACCATACCATTGCCGTGACCCATCATGTTACAGTATTTGTTGCCGTCTGCCAGGAGCTTGGTGCCACCGGCGCCCGTGTTCTTCCACACACGCATCTCGAAATGATGCTTCTTTCCGACCTTTGTGTGTTGCATAAAGACATAATCCTGCTTGGGCTGGTTCCCAAATACTGTTACTTGACCATAGATGCGGGCAAAGTGAATGCGGTCGCGAAGATACTTCTCGTCTTTGGTGACCGAGCCACCCATACCCTTGAAGGCAGGGCCTGACGATTCGCCCTTTTTGAAGCCTTGACGCCAGGCCACATTCATGCGATCGCCATCTTTGCCTTTGTCGCAGCTTCGGCCATTGGTGTAGATGTCGCCTCTTCCAACATCGTCGAGCCATATCCAGTCATCACGACCCTGCACTTTGTTAATGTAATACTTGGAAAATGATTGACATGACTTACATCACCGTTGACATCCTCGAACCGGACTCCTCGCAGATCTCCCTTATTCTTTCCAGTGAATCTCTTACCGAGGTACTGCCAGTACTTGGGAATATCGTCAATCCATCCGTTTCTCCAGAAGAAAACGTTTCCAGCGTCATCAAGTGTACCGTAATCTGCTCGACCATCGCCGTCGATGTCGGCAAGGACCACATGATCTCGCTTCTTGCCTTCGGTTTTCTTGATCAAAGCTGTGCTACTGACTCGCTTGAAAGTAGGTGGCTTTCCTGCTGCACGGTTGCCATCTCCCTGGTTGATAGACAAGTATGCGTTACCATCTGCGTCGATGTATACAAGATCGTCCAGACCATCAGAGTTCATGTCAATGAAGTTGACCCCTTCTGGGAACTTGCAGTTGAGGTCGGGATTCAAGTCACTTGTTTGTGTGAACTTTGCTTTGCCATCTCCCGAGTTGGCCCTTGTCCATCGAAATTAGCATGACAGTCACGATACTAATAGATGACGACTTGACTCACCATACAGCGTATACCTGTGATTCACTAGTCTTGTTAATCCACGCAACGAGATCGTCGTATCTTCGATCAAATAATCGGGCAAACTTCCACTGTCCCCGATCCCAGTCACTGTCGGCAGTGAATAAGACCTAATTCCATCTGTTAATATCGTATCCAGTATATTGGTGCACATCAACTGATACTCACATCCGACTCTACACTGTCATGATAATAAATGCCGTCGTCATAACCAGAACCGCGCTGTGTTAAACCGCCAGCATCTATCCCCGAGCCAGCAAATTTGGCACAGACACTTGAGCCCTCAGTAAACTTGCCAGGTTGGACGACTTGCTTTCTATCAAGAGCCTTGTTGATGGCATTGTAGAAAACAGCTGCCATCTTGGCATGGCCAACATCCTGCAAAGTAGTCAGGTCAATGTAAGTGGATAAGAATACGTGGTAGAACTGACATTGGGATGGACCTTGGGATGCTCTCCTGCAAGGTAATCTGTATCGAGATTGAACCACTGCTGACCTTGAGGCCACATATCGGCCATGAAGATACATTTGCCCTCTTCGGCGCGGGTCAAGACAAGCGTTCGATACTGATCATTGATAATGGGTGAATACTTGGCCCCATTGGCATTGTCTGTTGGTATGAGTGTCGACAAGAAAATGCACGTTTCAGACATGCCCTCAGCGTCCCATAGAGTATTGAGAATCTTGTTCATACGGGCTCCAGCCCTCTCAGGATCCACGGGGGTGTTGGCATCATTGGTGCCGCCGTTGATAATGACAATGTTAGGCTACGCGACGGTTATTATCAGCAAGGATGAATATGTCGGCTTGTGGTATCATTGCTGACCTTGTATCCGATCGAGTTGGGCACTCTGGCAAGGATTTGAGTAAGCACATCTCCTGGAACAGCCTCATGGTCATTGTCCTTCACTTTCAGGGTAGTACGAGTCAGCAAAACGAGCATCATGAAGATAGTATGTCTCTTACTTGTGCCCTTCTTGAGAGATCCAACCATGTTGACAGGGTATTTGTCAGCTCTTAACGCATCTCGTAAGGGCTTTCGCAAACTGCCCAATCGTAAGTCTCACTGTATCAATACGACTTGTAGGAAACCCGTCTTACCCATTATCAGTGCTGGATCCCATGCCGCTCATAATAGACGCGCCCAAGCTCAAAATCCGCAGCTCGAGCGACTTGTCGTCACGTTTTTCAACACTTTTGCCATCAGCCACAGCGATGTTGCCAAAGGGATTAGGGGCGATGTCCGGTTGATAGGCTTGGTGAAGATCATGATGATGATCATTGGTGGGTTGTGCTGAGGCAACGCTCAACAAACAAGAGATCCCCAAGGCAGCTTGCCAAAATAATTTTGGCCAGCCGTCCATGATGGATATCTGTAGCCTTCGATACATAGCTTGAAGAAGATAACCAGCTTATTGAGAGCAGAAGTAATTCATTATTAAACTAATCAAGAGTGAGCAGACTCGGATGAACGCTTGGGGAATGATGATCCCAGAAATTTGTCTCACGCGACCCAAACTGATCAGCAGAGGCTATGTCCAATTACAGAAGGTGGAAAAGTCTTGATATCAGCTCTAATCCTTCTACAACCCTGCAATAATCGGCACGTTATGGGCCGGAGTCCCTGTGTGTAACCCACAGTAACCTAAATTCGGAGTACAGCAAGAGACCGATATACCGCCAAGATATAACAAATATGGATCTATGTGACAGTCGCTTAAACTATATCATGTAGTGGCATCAAATACCCCTGGTATCATTGCCTCAGAGCAAATCTCCGTGCTTATATCAGACAAAATCATCCTTCCGCCCCCATCATCTGCAGTTACGGTTACTAGTGCTGACATGACAGGTACCGCATGAACCACAAATTAGATCGCTAAAAAGACGGTGAAATTGCCCTGTAAGGCTGTTTGTCTCCAGATCGTGATGCCATCGGAAATGACCCACATACGATCTCGCTTCCAGACCTGGACCATATTTCCTGTAAGCATTTTCCTGTAAGCACAGGTAGGCATTTGGCCCTGATAAGAGTACCATGATTTCTGCCAAAGGTGATTTACTTTTGTCTCGGGCTTCACTATTCTTTTGTTTCTCGACATGCGGCCCGTCACTCTATTCAAAAGCCTTGTAGGCTTTCTCGCCTTTGGACAATGCCACGCTGATGTCACATGGACCACCATAGGCTGCGGGGCAAATGCCCAGGTAGACGGCAAAAACATTACTCATATGTGGAACAATGCGGTAGCCTTGTCCTCTAATGCTCAGTCTAAGCTTGACAATCTTCTCAACGCGATAACCATCATATCAAGAGAAGGGTCAACTGCACGGATTGCAAGTCACGTAAGAAACATGTTTGCCATCCAATACCGGTTTGATCGCTTTGGCGCTATTCCGAGCGGATCTAGAGGAGACGTTCGAACAATCAGGGGTAATAAGTCGACAAGTCAACTACTATGGATCATTACTAATACAGTTGGTGTCTAGATAATTATAAGCTTGTCGATGAGCAGATGAAAGGGAACAATGGTTACATCATCTGTTCGGACGCAGACTTCAAGTATACAGATGATGAACCAGGTAATTAGAGTCTCCTATCAAACATGGCATTATACTAACTATCTTTTAGTATCTTCCGGTGCATGGTATGTTCTTCAACCGGGTACCGAAACTCGCATTTATCTATCAATTACCATAGGTCTAGGTGAGTAAACCAACGCATTGAAAATAGTACCTATTAACCTTGTGGCACAGAGAACGGTGCGAACAACAAGCCATGTTCAGACCCAAGCTTTTTGGGTAGAACCTTTAAGGGACAACAGATTCTACCCGGCGGGACCTTACGGGAACATCAGGCGATCTTGTTTTGTGACAACAATCACAGGGGCCGCAAAAAGGGTACTTTAGAACCTAACTTCGTTGCAGCTGGAGCCAACCCAAACCCCAACGAGTACGGTTCCGCTGCTGGTACTATCTTACATGAAATGTTTCATGTCGTTGGTCATCGATGTGAGTTTATAAGTTGCTTTTTGTTTCTTGGGACTGACTCCTCTTTACTAGTTGGCGACAAGCCTATACCCAACTCGCCCGAGACTGAAAACGTAGCTTACATGTACAACCCCTGCTACTGGCTTGCCATGGAAAATCCTGTTGCCGCAATTGAAAATCCTGATAACTATCGTATATTAGCTGAGATGCTTATGTCACCTTCAACTTCGTGGTCACCTCCTGATAAGCGGTAGATGAGGGTGGCTTTGAACTGAAGAGCACCTGTTTAGATTCTTGAAACCGTATCTCTACAGTTGGAATTTCTAGGCATAGTAGTCAGGGCTGTATTATTCTTTGTGAAATATAGATAACCAATTCGATTCTGAAGTTATAGTCGCAATGAAATACATTCGCCGTTCCGTTCAAGTCTAGTGTTATATTGTCAAGACCTTTAACATTTGTCGTTTTAAGAATTAATCCTGGTATCCTGTGCGCGATAACGTAATCCCAAAGAGCGACTTCACCGGCTTCGGTTTCTCTTTCGACTTTCCA
Organism: Fusarium sp. VM40; assembly: GCA_954870535.1. NCBI lineage: Eukaryota > Fungi > Ascomycota > Sordariomycetes > Hypocreales > Nectriaceae > Fusarium > Fusarium sp. VM40. The sequence goes on from CATPAH010000011.1 coordinate 160,862, forward strand.
GATGCTAATGGTCTTTTGCACAGTTAGATATAGTTTCAGAACTGTGTAAGGTTTCAGGACTTACGTTCTCTCTTTTCTTAGATCCAACCACTCCATTAATGGAATCGGCCCTTCTAGTGCCACCTTGAAGTCAACCCCAAACTCCGACGCATCTTTCAATTTCTCTTGGCCTCTCATGATAAGCTGCGCCTTCTTGTTCAACTGATCGCTTAGCTTCGTACATGTAACATGAAAGTGTCCACGTGCAGCATCATCGTCCTTCTCAGCACGATGGCAGACAAAGCTTGTTGAGTTCTCCTTTGGCCAGAATGACTCTCCGGTCACCCAACCAGAGATCTGAGGTAGGTCTGGACTGCCAGAATGAACGCGTAGTTCTCTCAGTGTGGATGAACGCTCGACCAAGTAACCGAAAAGCTCTGAAGTGGAGGCCATGGTAACATATGGCTTTAACTGTATATCTCGAGCATTACCAAGTTCGAACCACAATTCGAGCTTTTGTAGATTTGAAAACCTGGCCAGGATATCAAGTGTCTTGTATGGCCATTCATTCTCATTCCGCTTGACATCAAGGCTAAGTTCCTTAAGCTGCGGAAGTTTCTCGCATATGAGGATAAGGTCGTGGTTAGAAGTTATGCCTTCTCTCCACTGGTCTATTTGGCGTGGCTTCTGGTGAAGTTGGAGTTTCCGAAGTGATTCTGCATGCTGAATAAGGCCATCAATGCCAATGCTGTCCAATGTAGCTATGCAGATCGACTCTAGTGCTGACGGCAGCGAGGCAAAGAACTCTCTGTCTGCGGAACCTTGACTCCAAACAAAACGGACGTGTTTCAGCGCAGTGAGGTTCCGCACAAGCTTGTGGGCAAATCTGTTGGAAGCATCTTCCAAGTGTGTCAAGCGTGACCAGTCGAATTCATTGATCCAATAATCCATCTCGCGTCCTTCCCCTGGATATCCTACACAGTTGACGCTGAGGGCATTCGGGTCATTGTTTTTAAAGCCCCAGGGGTAACTGGTAACGTAGAGTTCTTGAAGCGGAGGCGGTTTCTCGCCAGGAGCGAAGCCTATACCGACATACTCAAATGGGGGTTGAGTGACGACGCAGCCGCGGGTCGGTCGAGTTATATTCAGTGATAGCTTCCGCACATTCGGGCACGATAGCAGTACTTGCTTCAGAGGTTGCGTGACCTGCTTACACTCCTCCGCGGTGGTCCAGGTGGTGTCTACGCTGATCGAGACGAGAGCGGTGCTTCCTGGCACGTCAACGAGCAGTTCCTTGGTATCATTGGTAATCAACAGGCTGAGATGCGTGTGCGGAAAAGATTGTAAAGTTTCCAGGATGGGTTTTGTAATGGTAGCAGCACTCCATTCGACCTCGCGAAGCCCCGTCATCTTTCGAATCATATACTCAAGGGAGGGTAGTAAATTGCCAGTTCCGTACACCGCTAGTTTGCGGACAGCAGGCAGTAGATTCTCTCTCTCGGCAAGCTCAAGATGCGCCATGGAGTCATGGTTGTCGATACCGACGGATAACTCGCGATACCGCACATGTCGACCATGGTGATACAAAGACGAGCACACTAACATACAGTTGGGTATGCTTTTTGGGCTTGTGTCATGTACCATCTCAAGAATTTTAAGAATAAGATCATCAGATAGCGCTGCTAAAGATGGTCGTGCTGGGTCTCCGGGTTGCATCGTGCGCATCGCAACGGATACAGGTGGTACCACAGGTACGGGCGATGCCACGGATGCAGGTGATGATTGACTTAGTTCCTGGTCGTCATTTTTGTTTCTGCGGCCTCTAAATGCCGATAGTAAAGATGAAGGGGCCATATTTAGTTGAAGTTGGATCGTGTGATGATAAAGTGGCGAAAGGTAAGCAGAAAATATAAACGAGTGGGATTGTTATTAATTACCCGTAGCGAACGCATAATCATGTTCATCCACAGTTTAACCGTTGCTACATGGATGTGCACAGCACATATTATCTCTCATTAAAGTTAAACAAGGATAGACTAATGAAAAAGGTAATTAAAATCTTAAGAATAATTTATGAAGAGAAGTTACATACAGGGCACTAAGGGGCTAGAATAGGCAGAAAGGTGAAAAGTTAAAATATATTACTAGGAGGAATTTGCATTCTATTAGTTAGAGTTAGTATTGAGGTTAAAGTAGCCCTTGAAGCTAAGGAATTAAGTTAGACTATATAACTTTTATTGAACTCCTATTATGCCTTTAAAATACAATATGTAATAGTATTTACAATATCAGGGGAATTCTATAGTATGGAAAGGTTTATTATAATATTCTTTCTATTTAAGCCTACTAGTGAGATTTTTAAGGTCTTATTAATCTTTAAAAGAAATATATTAATCTAAAGGCAAATCTTTTTACTTTTCATAATAAGGAGTTCCTCTTATACATTAAGATACATTCTAAAATAGTGCATAATAAAAATATATAAATACAAAGCAAGCCTTCTAAAATTAAAAAGTACTTTTTTCGTCTATCAAACCTATATATCTTAACCTGAACTATCTAATACAGCACCTACGCTTTCAACCTTCTAAGTATTTCTACTCTACTTAATAGCTTTGTCTATATACATGTTTTCCATTACTTACTCTAAATACATCATAGCTTAGCTAGAACACCATTAGGTTGTAGAAGGGAAAGGTAGTCCTTAGTAATTTCGTTGACATTTTTGCATCTAAATAATATTAGTAAATAGTTCGAGATAGTATAATTTAATAAACTCTTACCCTGCCAAAGCCATTGCTGTTTTGAACTCATCATACAGCAGCTTCAGGGCCAGTTCAACACCATTTTGGCCATCATACTAGAGGATAGTTAGTGATGAACAAATTTACAAGATCATGGGAGTTACTATAACTCACAGCTAGACCCCAAATGGCCGGGCGCCCGGCAAAGCAGAAGTCAGCGCCGAGACCGAGAGCCTTGAAGATATCGGTACCGCGGCGGATTCCTCCGTCCACAGCGATGGGGATATGACCTTTAGCGATGGGGACGACCTCACGCAAGACATCGAGGGAGGCGGGCACGCTATCGAGTTGCCGACCACCGTGGTTAGAAACAACAATACCGTCAAGGCCACATTTGATGGCCATCTCGGCATCTTCTCCTGTATATACTTGGTGTCCTGTTAGTAGACTTCTAGAGAATTCAGAGTCTTATACTGAAAAAGACAGACTCACTTCCTTTACCCCAAATCTCCATCTTGGTATGCTTGCGGAAGAAGGGCATAAGATCGGGCCATTCAAGCGCGCAGTCTACCATCAAGGTTAACACTTCCGTTATTCCTAAGCCACTCGGGGAGCATCCAGGACACACCATAAGCCATCGAATCGTCACCATCCTCCAAACGAGTAACATCGACACCGGGAAATAGGTTAGGGTACTCCATGCCCTTGGGAACACCAAACTTATTGCGGAACTCGTTAAGCCGGCGTCCTAGGTATGGCACATCGAGAGTGACAAAGAGAGCCTTGAAGCCAGCCTCTACAGATATGAGTTAGAGGCCTATTTTAGAGAAAGTATTGTTGTCGTGTTAGAAGGAGACTACTTACCCTCCGCTCTTTTAATCAGCTTGATCATTGCCTCCTTGTTCTTGAGCAAGCTCATTTGCATGCAGTAAGGGTTTCCTTTACCATGCGAGATAACCTGCTCCAGATCCATTGTTGCATAATTGCTAAGACCCATAGGTACCTGGAAGGCTGCGGTAGCCTTTGAAGTGCCGACCTCGCCATCGGGATGGGCCATTTGCTGCATGGCAGTGGGCGAGAATCCGAAGGGGAACGAAACTTTGGTGCCAAAGATGGAAGTACTCGTATCCAGTTTGGAGATATCTCGCATAACCCTTGGGCGGATTCTGTATCGATCGTAGGCGGTCTCATTCTCGTGCAGGCTAGACATCGGTCAGCAGGTGATTTACAGCAATTGGGTTCTAGAAAAGGCACGTACGTGATCAAGTCCATGGCACCCTCATTGTAGTATTCTAAGTAAATTGTCAGTATTCCTAAATGGTCTTAAAAGCCGCAGACACTTACCTCTTGTGGACTTGACAAGCTTCTCGGAGCCAAGACGCTGCAAGTCTTTAAGAGAATGCACTTGCTCATCGTAAGTTCTCGCACGATTGGCCATTTTGTGAAGGTTATGAGGTTAACTTGAATCTTTGTTATGATAATAATAATCCAAGAAAAGATACAGAGCGCAAAAGAATTAAAGAAGTTATGGCTTTACACTCTCTAAGACCCTGTGGTAGTTCATACCAGTCCAGGAGGCTGAAATAGTCAGCCGGTATCGCCAGCTCGCGACAGCGAATCATCATCATCATATTGAAAAGATAAGAGATAGGCAGGGTTCAGTTGTGCTCCACCATTATCGCCGCTAATATCCACCAGGGATGGACATGCTTCTAAGATCCACTCACTTCGCTGTTGGCTGCCTTTCATGGAACGCCGAACGCCACCACCTAATCTTAACACTCCACACCTCGCCTGGTCCAGGGTAACTTTCCTAACACATCTGATCTGTGCAGCAACAAACTCTGGGGAAGCCTCACCGGTACATGGGTTGACATTCTTCGGCCAAATGGATGAAACACTAATAATTGACAGCTTGACAAATATTGTCGAATATAAGCAATTAGTAAAATGCACAGCCAAGTCTATCTAGAACAAGTAAGAGATCCACGAAGGCGAAGATGTCAGGACCCAGTAAACTTATATGGGTGACTTCTTAAACTGCCATTTGTTGATTGATTATTGAATAAAGTACATAATATGCTTCCTTAAAGTGTCTGTAGGTTCTCCTTTTTTTCTTTCTTTGTTAAAGTGATATGATGTGTGCCTTTAAATTATCAACGTTATATTAATCAATCTAATTCGAATATTGAACACAGCTATTTACAACAGTGTCTAAGAATACTGTTTTACTTATAAATCTCTGGTAATATATGTCTTAAAATAGAGAGATACTAACGCGTACTTGTTATATATATCATATCTTTTCATTATATAACCATTTATCTAAATCCCATTTAACAAATCTTGTAATAAAGCTACAATTATTAAACATCACCTTTCCTGAGCTCACCCTGGGACTTCCAGATCTCAAATTCGAAGTCTGGTTGAAATTCGGTGTAAAGAGTTTCCTGCATTCCGATAGTTAGCTACATCGTTCAGACGATGTTTGTGACAGAATTGTTACATACGGGATCAGAATTGACTCTAGCTGTGAACTCGGCTGCTTCGTCACTAATAATGTTTTTCGGAAGGCCTGTTGATTCCGCCTTGATCTGGACTTCGCAGGTTCGTTCCATGCAAGTGAAAAGATAGGCAGCCTCATCGACGGTTCCGCCTGTGGTTAGAAGGCCGTGGTTCTGCAAAATAATGACGCGGCCCTTGGGCCCGAGTGCATCCACAATCTTCTGCCCCTCATCTTCACCAATTACAACACCTCCAAAGTCGCGATATACGGCCTGGGTGCCGTAGAAGTTGCATGAGTCTTGGTTAATAATGTCTAGAGGTCGGCCGAAGGTAGACCATGCTTTTCCGTTGGGCGAGTGCATATGGCAGGCGGCATGAATGTCGGGACGAGCACGGTGAATGGCGCTGTGAATGATAAAGCCGGCAGCGTTAATAGCCACTCTGTTTCCTCCGATAACCTGCCCCTGGTCATTGATATGAACCATATCACTGGCCTTTAGCATTCCAAAGTGAACACCCATACTGTTGGTAAACAAAATTAGATTAATTTTTGATCAATTTGACGAACACCAAGGGTCTGTTAAACTTACGGGTTGATCCAGAAGGTCTCGGGGTCAACGGGGTCGCGGACGCTGATGTGTCCGCTGGTCCCTTCAGTGAAGCCCTTGCGGGCAAAGACCCTGAAGGCACCAGCCATGTGCTCAAGCTGCCATTGTCGCTTCTTATATGGGTCGTCAATTTGAGGCAAACCAGGGAATGCATAACCTCCAGTCGCGACTGCTAGAGAATTAGGAGTGGCAGCATTGTTGACCTTCGCTTGAGACACATGGGTTGTCTTTGCAGCCACCTCAGCAGGAGTCCTGGCCGCGATGGTGGGCTGTTGGATGGTCTGGGTCGCGCTGATTGACATGTTGATGAAATGGTGTAATAGAAGGATAAAAGAGAAAAAGAATTTGAAAAGCTAATTTGGATTAATTCTCTAGGTGCTGTACTGTGTTGCCTTCTAATCGCTTATGCTTTTATATATCGGTTCGCCACTGGCTTAACAAGACACTCAAAACTGTGTAACACACAAGTAATAATCAAAATTGTTTTGGACTCGGCTCTATCTTGATGATTTTCTAATGAATAACCTAGACTGACCTGACCATAGCCTATGATAGGCCAGCTGAGTGCCTCCCTTGTAGATCACGCTCCACTTGACTCAGTCCTGATGGCTTAGGCTTCGTCTGGTCCTAGAATGGTAGGTCACAGCGAGAAGTGAAAACCTTCAGTCTTTGAGCCCAATCAAGACTTACACTCGGCATTGATTGCTTAAAACTTATTGGGCGTTGCTGGAATCTAATCTAATCGTGACGTAAGCAGTTTGACTCAGTCCTACCTGGACAAATCAAGATTTGGGTTCCGCCTTTGCCCTGTCCTTCTTCAACATCTGCGCTCTCAACTGCCCAACTCATCTCAATCCAATTCAAAGGGTCCTCCGCTACATCTCAAATCCCATTTCGGCTGCCTTGCAAGCTCTAGGCATGTTCAATGTCGCCGCCTTATCTGGCACCAGCTCGCCCTAACCACCAAACACGCAAGCGGACAAAGACTTTCACTGGCTGCTGGACCTGTAGGGCCCGCAAAATAAAATGTGACGAGGGCAAACCTACTTGTCGACAATGCCGCGATAAGCAGGTGACCTGCAACGGCTATGCCAGCCGGCTCCAGTGGCTCACGCCCGAGATCGCTGATCTAGAGGGCCGCATACTCAGTGTTTGTAGCGAGGCCCCTCTCCCGCAGGCTCTGAGACGTGAGATTCCCCCAGGTACGTAGGACCGTTTCCTTGACTTGCACCTTGTACTTGTACGATTATACTTATAAAATGTACTGACTAATGTAAAGAACCATCAAAAAGTGTCCTGTCGTGGGGCCACATAGACAAAATCTTGCGTTACATAGACACCATTGAAACTCCGCCGCATGCCAACTCAGACAACATCGGTACCGCTATAGTTCACAACTTTGGAGTTTTCAACGTTCAAGTCAACTCTCTTCCCCAACCCATCAATGCCCCAAGAGCATCATGTGACGATGATGCGCCTTCAATATCCCACCATGCCCAGGGTAGTGACAATGACATAGACTGCATGCCCATATCAGCTCCATTTATCGATTCCTTTTCTTGCCCTACGTCCCTGGAGGAAGCTTCTGTTGCATGGGATCTATGCAATCTCTACTATACGGAACCTCCCTTGCAACCGGAGAGAGTTGGTCCAAGCCATTCTCCCGATGTAGACACCAATCTATCACCTGTGGCCCTTACCAATCAATCGTATAACCTACCGGATGCGTCGAGAGATACAATAGACTTGGGATTTGATACCCAAGTCTCCGTGACTCATGAAAATGCTGAAGACAGCGCTCCAGATACGTCTTGGTTCATAAATTGTCATGCATCTCTTCGTTGCCCGGAACCGTTCATAGTACCAGTTCAGGAACGATACCTTATGGATCACTACAAGAACCGCGTGGTAAATCTCTTTTGCGTTGTCGACAACCGCAAGAGTCCTTGGAAGACGATTCACCTCCCGCTTGTGCTCCAGTGTGTAGGTGAACTCAGCTTTGGCGGCAGTACCACCAGGATTCGAAATGCTTTGCGGTATGCCCTCTATTCTGTAAGTGCATTTTATCTATTCAACGAAAATAAAAACGCACTACGCGAGGATGAGGCAAGCAAGTGGTTCAATGCAGCCTCTCGATATCGCTGCGATGCCATCGGATTACTCACAAACGCTGTTGAGGGTGATCTATACGGCAGCCATCGACCACATTACAAGGAGTTCCTGGCTACCATGTTATCCATGGTCACAATTAATGTAAGAGTTTATAACCAATCTTTACCACTTGCATACAGATTTGCAAAGTTAATATTTTACGTATCAGGTTATGTCGGGAGAAACAAGCACCTGCGCTATGCATCTCAATGGGGCCGAGCAGCTCATTAAATACATGAGTGTTCGCAAGTCAAGATTCTCCCGCAAAGCTCACGCTCTGCATCGCATCTACCTTTACCTCCGAGTCATATATGAATCAACCGCTCCAAGAACGAAGAGCCGAACTAACCCTCGGCTATCGCCTCTTTTTGGCCCCCTTGGCACAATGGGGCCGCAACCAGCGCCGGCCTCAACAGAAGGCTTCGGCTTTCCCAAGGATGACGATGAGGAAGATCAAAGATCAACAGATGAGACAGCAACATATGAACGCATTTACGGTATTCCTCAAGCGCTCTTGCTGATGCTAAAAGAAGCCATTCAGGTCATTGACATGGTCGACGACGAGCGCGAAAACGGAAACGCTGGCGTTTCCGACTCTTTAACAGATACGTGTGACAGGCTGGAGAGTAAGATCCTCGACTGGCGTATTGTAGATGAAAGTCAATCTGCCAACAGCAGTACCAACTCTAGGATCATCTATCACCAGACGAAAGCTTTCCACAACGCCCTGATCGTGTACTTTTCGCAGCACGTCCGTTTGCTAGGCCACCGCTATCAGCGTCAGTACGTGACAGAGATCCTGGAAAGCATCGAAGAAATTGAGAAGATCAAAGCAGAGATAAACATTCTTGCAGCTCCCCTATTCTGGCCTGCTTTTATTGGTGCCACAGAAGCGTTTGAGCCGGTGATGCAGGACAGATTCAGAAAATGGTATGACGCCGCTTCATTGTATGGATTGGCCGCTGTGAGGACTGGGACTGAGGTGATCCATAAAGTGTGGGAACAGGGCCCTTCGAACAGCAGGCGCTTACAAAGCTCTTGGAGAAAGATTGTGGACGAGGGACAGCATCTACTCATGTTGACATAGTTTAAACTGAAGAAAGGACAACATAGCCTTGTTGGCTATATTCAGAGTCTTTGTTGGGTAGTGCGACTAGTCTCTTTTAATTAGACCATTCTTGTAAGATGGTGTTTTCAGGGAATCTACTTGTGATTGTGACAGCTATCTATACTTCAACACAGTCGTTACGGTCTGTGGATAGCTGAGAGAGCGATCCCCTGTTGTCTTCGTTACCTGCTTTTGGGGTTTATGTTTTCCATTATTTGCTAATACTCTACCGGTCGAAAACTTTGCCTGGATTCCTATATAGTAACAGTTCATTAGCGCCAGCGAACGGAGGAACGTAAGTACCCACATAATCCAGTGAGGGTCAAACGTCGTTTTGATCAATTTCTGCGCGGGTGGGGATTAGTATTCTCGCAGGTATAGACTCTACACAGTTAATCACATACCATAACAGTAATAGTGTCGTGTCCCACCTCCTGTAGCAAGCTGTCTTTCTTTCCGAAGCCAATGCCGTGCTCGCCCGTGCAAGTGCCGTCCATTTCCAAAGCATGACGGACTATGCTCTTGAATCCTACTCTTCTGCTATTACATCATAACCCTCCATAACAGCTGGGCCTAGGGACAAAGGCTTTTACGGCTACTGGCCAACATATATACAGTAGAAACAAATAATATTAGGAATCAAAAGACCTATCAAACAAGGTGGCTCTAAGTAGTATAGGTTGATCTCATCCACCTAAACCTTTCTGTAAGAGGTTTAGCTTTTGGGTAAGAACCTCTGCATCTCCAATTTTGCTCAAGTGGGGCGATCTATGTAACTTAGAAGCTGGACTGGGATAAATTTCCGCAATCGTTGATGGCAGGTTTTACCTCGCCAATAGCTTCTACCCCCCCGCATGAGATAAGCTATTCACACTAACTTAGTCATTCCCCCCACTCTCGCTGTCAGCTGCTGCTTTGGCTCAAAGGCTACTATCCTTGATTGAAACTGCTCAAGGCGTGGACAAAAGATGTCAGATGAGTTCCTTCCTGCGGGTCATTCACTTTACGAAGCCGAGTCAGGCTTCACAATCTCGGAATCGTGCCCCAGCTCTGTGCTTATCATGGCCTCTTGCGTGTCACTCAGAGGGTTGACTCACATCATACTTCTGTTCTCTAAGTAGCGTGCGACATTATCACGGACATCCACGAGACGAAATCATCAATCTTTGCCTCGAAATCTTTGTTCAGCAGCTTCAAAAATGGCAAAGAGCAGAATCCTCATTGTTGGCACTGGTGGCATCGGTACCATGTCCGCCTATGCCTTGGAGCAAGGTGGTCTAGCCGAAGTGACTGCAGTCATGCGATCAAACTACGATGCTGCCATACAGAATGGCATTGAAATTGACTCTGTCCTTTGGGGCCAGATCAAGGGCTGGAGGCCAACAGCGAGTACGTCAACAAACAAAGCAAATCCCACTCTAAATATAGTCAGCGAAATAACAACGTTGTAGTCTCCAAAGTCGTGCCTGATGTATCCAAGCCCGATACTGCGCCTTTCGACTACATCCTGGTTACCACCAAAAATATTCCAGATGTCTCTCCCACAGTAGCCGAGATCATTGCCCCAGCCGTTACCCCCGGGAAAACTGCCATTGTCCTCTCGCAGAATGGCATCAATATCGAGAAACCTCTCATTGCCTATTTCCCTACAAACCCTCTGATTAGCAGTGTTGCTTATACGGGCGCGACAGAGACTGCTTTGGCCAAGGTCTACAACGACGATCCAGATTGCCAAAAGATTGGCGCATTCACTAACCCTCAAGTACCTCAAGATGTTGCCGATGCTGCTGCAAAACACTACGTCTCGATTTACAACCCTACCGGAAAGATGGATGTCGTCTACGACTCCAATGTTTCCAAGGTCCGTTGGCGAAAGATTGCCTACAATGGAACCTTCAACCCTGTCTCTTCTATACTCAAGATGGATACTCCCCGGATGCGCATGAGCAAGGACATCATCGATGACTTGATCGCACCGCTTGTAGAGGAGATTCGTGCAATAGCCGAGGCTGATGGCGTCGTCCTGCCAGACAATGTCCTCGAGGCGATTCTGCACCAGGATCCCAACGATACTGCATTCAAGCCTAGCATGTGTCAAGATTGTGAGAAGGGAAACCTCATGGAAATCGAGAACCTTGTTGGTGAACCACTGCGAGAGGCCGATAGGCTCGGCGTACCTGCACCAGCACTACGCGTTGTCTATGGCATCATGAAGGGCCTGCAGTTGAAGGCCAAGGAAAGCAAGGGTCTCTGGAAAGCAGAGTTTGCAGCCGGAAATCCATATGAGTAATAGATTGGGACGCAGTGGAGTAGATTTAGAAGAAATACAAAACTTATAGGAAAATAACCTTCTCTACGAAAAAAAGGAAAAAGAAGAGTACTTCGCTTCCTTCATTTTACTGGCAAGTTGTAGACTTAATTTTGTCTAACTTTCAATGTATGTCTTCTTCAACTGAGAGGAAAAGGAATAGGGCAAAATCATACATCGTGATCATTTATTGCTTTTTAGAACTATCAACGGCAAGACACATATACTCACGAATGACGCTAGGGCGGGCGGGACCCATCAGATGTTCCGTCAAACTTATCTTTAATCAATTCTTTTAGTATAAAGAAATACATCCATGACTTACAGGCGAGCCACGATCCCAGAGTTCAAGTCCTTCGCAACTTCAGCAGCGGCACGCTCGCCGCTGCGAATAGCACCCTCCATATAACCCTTCCACTCACCAGCCGTTTCTGTACCCGCAAAGTGAAGATCTCCGCAAGGCTCACGTAGACCGTCACCACCAAGACTGTCCAGCACACCGGGTGGCAGCGACGTACAAGGACAGCCCCAACCGGCCCATTCATCGTTCACCCATTCATAAGCGTTCAAGCTCTTGAATTGATCTTCCACATTGATACCACCATATAGCTTGCCAATCTGCTCAAGTAAAGCCTTGATACGCCCCTCGTGGGATAAAGCAGCCCAAGCACGACCGGGATCACCACCCATGAAGCAGGTCAGGACATATTTGCTATCTTTGGGGCTACAGCTGTCACGGATGACGCCAGCAGGACCAACAAACGACTGCACAAGTCCGCAGTAACCGCGCTCAACCCAGAAGGGGGATTTGAATTCCATCATGGCCTTGGTGTAATAGCCGTAGATAAGAGACTCGGACCAAGCTCGTTTCACAGGTGGTAGGCTGGGGTAGAAAGAGATGTTCTTCAGAGCAGGTCCGGGCACGGTTGTGATGACCTTGCGAGCAGAGTATGTCTTGCCAACAGACTGAACCTTGATGGATCTGCTGTTCTGCTGAACAACATTCTGAACGGGGCTGGACAGGCGAACGACTCCTTCAGGTAATTCTGAGGCGAGGCCAAGCGAGAAGTGTTGAGTGCCCTGGCGAACTCGCAGGTACTGGCCGCCGTCCTTACGATCAGAGCGCATCTGCAAGAGGCCACCGCCAGACTTGCAGTAGTTAAGGAAGTATAAAGCCGAAATGTCGCTTGGCTCAAGGCCCAGCATGGCACGAGTCCAGATTGTGGCTGTAGCCAAAGCCTCCTTACAAGCACCCTTGGACTTCAGGAAAGCCTCAAATGTGACAGCATCAAGGGTAGTATTTTGAGGTCTCCAGGTATCAAGGGCCTGACATTCCGCTTCGCAAAGGTCTCGGATCTCAGCGACGTTCTTCTTGGCAGCTTCATCAAACTAGACATGTATTGGTGAGTGATACATCGATGAATGTGCTTGAACTAGTTGACTTACGTTTGGGAGCTCTCCGTAAGGGAATGGCGAGCAGTTTCCGTTAAAGTCCTGTAGAACAACGTTGCCAGTGGTGTTTTGAACAATGCATTCTGCCCCATAGCGCTTTGCAAGCTCATACACACGGCTCTGGTTGGTATCATTGATCCAACCAGCACCAACATCAATCATACCACCACCATCCTCCAACGGCTGGCTCCAGGTCTTACCACCCACGCGGTCGCGCGACTCCAGCACGACGCAGGAGAGTCCAGACTTGCGGACCTCGTAGGCAGCCGTGAGACCCGCTAGACCGGCGCCGATAATAACGACATCATAGGACTCAGACGCTTCGGGGAGGGCAGGAGGCAAAGAAGGTTGCGGAAGAGCGACGGTGGCATCGATTTCGATAAGCCAAGATGGAACGGCCAGCTTGGGCACGGGAACCAAGGTCTGAGCAGGTCTGTGTCGACCAAAGAAGCGTTGGATGGGTTTGGCGTGCTTGCGGTTGCTAACGTCGTAGTTGACAATGTACACGTTGAGCTTGGCGATGTGCTCAATGTTGGCGCCAGCGGCAATAATAAGCTTGCGCAGGTTGAAGAGACACAGGTGAATCTGCGACTCGTAGTCATCCGGGACATAGCCGTCGTTCATGTTTCCAGGCTGGCCTGAAATGTGTAGGACCCTACCACTTGAAACAGTCGCTGGTCCATAGTATAGTCCAGCAGTATTGGACAAATCGACTGTCTCAACTGTCTTGCTCATCTTGGTGGGGTGGAAGGCTTTCGCGGTATTGAGTGACGGCTTTGAAGGTGCAGACAGAAAAACAAAAGGTTAGAGGATATAAGAAGACTGACAAGTATCAAGATCGTGATATCTGTATCTATCAGGCCTGGCTAATGGCCCAAGACCCCAAGTCAACGTCCAAGCCGATACCGGCATTGTGGCTTAACCGGTGATAACGAAAAGATACGTTGGGATCAAAAATTGACTAGGCCCTTTCCCCACGTCAACAATGGAGATGATTTGTTTTGAAGTGGAGCATCTCTCGCTGTGGCCTGCCCCAAAATCCAGAGATCATCGTCACGCAGGAATATCATACGTCAATTGCAGGAAATGCTCCGCAATTACGCGTGTTGACTCAAGATAGCATGGGATGGTTATGCCTGCCTTTATGATGTTAACTTCCCCAGATTGGCAACGGTACATGTATAACTTCGGATCTTATCTGTCTAACCTGACTGCCGCTAACTCTCGGTTCCGAAAGAACTGTCACAAAGGTTGTTCCATTGCTATCTTATTCTTTCTTGAATGACCCAAAACATCATCGGCATTCCTCTGCGAAACAATCTTTGTATCCGATTCGAACTTCTGCCATAAAGATCATGTCGCCCAATGCACCCAAACTCAACGACCCGTCGCTCTTTGTAGGAGCCAACTACATTGACGGGAAATGGGTTGAGTCCAGCTCTGGAGACAGGTTTGAGGTTCATGGTACGAGTTTCTTCGATGTGCTTTAGCAGTGTTTATTTCTCACAAGATCTGTGCTGACAACCTCATTCCCTCAAAACAGACCCGGCTACCGGTGCTTTGATCGGCACCTGCCCCGAATCCGTCCCCCAAGACGTTGACGATGCCGTCAGGTTTGCCTCGGCAGCTTTTCCCGCGTGGAGGTCTCGCACCGGCCGCGATCGTTCTAGGGTCCTTCGACGTTGGTATGAACTAGTGATAGAGAACAAAGAAGATTTAGCTACCCTGATTACATGGGAAAATGGCAAAGCGGCTGTTGACGCTGCTGGCGAGGTTATGTTCGCCGCAAGCTTCTTGGAATGGTTCGCTGAAGAAGCCCCTCGCGTATATGGCGATATCATCCCCCACAGTCAGCCCAACTTCCGAACCGCCGTTTTCAAGGAGCCCGTTGGAGTTGTTGGGCTTATCACTCCGTAAGTGCTCTTTTTACTTTGGGTGTCTTGATAGAGCCAGAGTTGCTGACTGGAATGTTGTCTGTAGATGGAACTTCCCTGCTGCTATGATCACCCGCAAGCTAGCGCCAGCTCTTGCTGCTGGGTGCACAGCAGTTGTTAAGACGGCCGGGGAGACACCTTTCACCGCTAATGCTCTTCTTATCCTAGCTGGAAGGGCCGGTGTGCCAAATGGCGTAATCAATAGCATATCTGCCCTTGACAACACGCCTGCTATTGGCCAAGCAATCTGTGCCAACAATTCTGTCCGCAAGATCTCTTTCACGGGATCTACACAGGTCGGCAAGCTCCTTATGAACCAATCCAGCAACACAATGAAGAAGCTGAGTCTTGAGCTTGGCGGAAATGCGCCATTCATTGTTTTTGATGATGCGGATCTTGACCTTGCCGTTGCTGGCGCCGTCGCTAGCAAATTCAAGTCATCCGGGCAGACATGTGTATGCAGCAACCGATTGTTCGTGCAGGAGGGTATCTACAACGAGTTTATCCGAAGGCTCAAGGCTGTTGTCGCTACCTTCCATGTTGGTTCGGGCTTC
The DNA here is from genome assembly GCA_954870535.1 of Fusarium sp. VM40. Taxonomy (NCBI): domain Eukaryota; kingdom Fungi; phylum Ascomycota; class Sordariomycetes; order Hypocreales; family Nectriaceae; genus Fusarium; species Fusarium sp. VM40. The sequence goes on from CATPAH010000011.1 coordinate 176,205, forward strand.
GACAAAAAGACCACGCATGGCCCGCTTGTCACAGCCGCTGCAGCAGATCGTGTGGAAAGTCTTGTTGAAGAGGCTGTTAAGTCTGGAGCTAGAATTGAAGCAGGTGGAAAGAGGCTTCACGATATAGGTATGATGGCTACCACCACAAATAAAATCTTGAAGACCTCCCGGCTGACCCATCCATGACCTGGCGCAGGCAGTAACTTCTTTGAGCCTACAATTCTCACCAACGTAACCACAGATATGAGGCTAGCGAAGGAGGAGATTTTCGGCCCCCTCGCGCCTGTCTTCAAGTTCAAAACGGAAGAGGAAGTGGTGGATATTTCCAACGACTGTGAAGTCGGGTTGGCTGCTTATGTCTTTACAAAAGACATCAACCGCGCTGCTAGAGTCACCGAGACATTGCAGTTTGGCATGGTCGGAGTCAATACTGGTGTTATTTCCGATGCAGCAGCCCCGTAAGTTCATCTGCCTCATCATCCAATAAATGGCAGCTTACTGACTGTGTATAGATTCGGAGGTGTCAAACACTCTGGCTTGGGTCGCGAGGGAAGCAAATATGGTATTGAAGACTACCTACAGCTGAAGACTGTGGTGACTGGCAATGTGAATGTCAAGCACCGCGCGTTATTATAGCCAGCTAGTCTTTCATAGTCTATAAGCTTTTGGAAGCCATGGTCATGGTAATTGGTGTCTCCATAATACATCCATATCCGGTGACAGTCCATCTGCTTCTTAAGGTGTCTTGAAGATTGTCAGCACATGATGTAACTAGCTATGTGTCGCAGACTGGTGGCCCATAGAACTAATTAATTACTTCACATTTAACAAGCTAACATTATTAGCTGTATTTTGTGAGAAATCTATGAGCTAGTCGATTATTTCGCTTTTGCATAATAAATTTCCCTCACTACCCTCAACTGTCAGGGAAACCTCGATAGAGCAGTTTGTATGAATAGGCAAGATGCTCATGGCTCAGAAGCCTGCTCCGGCTAAAATAGCTAATAGGCCGAGCAATTATTAGTATTTGTTCCATGATCCGATATACCGGAGTTTTCTTTTCGTTTATGATGAAGCTGTGATAGACTAAGATGAGTCTTGCGGGACAAATCAATAGCTTCTGTCCCAACACTGCACTTAAAGATAAATCTAGAATGTGACAGCGCACTCACGCAGGGCTAGCGTTACATGTCTGGACGCGCCCTGTCATGGTACCGAATCTGGTACCGTGGATCCATCAAATTGCAGCGAATATTTGAGTAAATATTGACAAGCAGGTAGGAAATTATGTATAAAGATGGCGATAGTAGGCTACTGCTGACCCCATACAGTCTGTACAATTTATCGAACATCAACAAGTCAGCATGAGCTCCCGATCTGCCGTTTTTACACCCAACGCACCCAAGGTTGGGCCATTCATGTCCCAGGCTGTTATCAGCAATGGGCTGGTCTTTTCAGCTGGGTCCCTGGGCCTAGATCCTGCCACCGGCCAGTTCGTTGAAGGCACGGTTGCCGATCGAGCCGTGAGTTCTCTAGCACAATATTATCACATGGATTAACTAAATCAGAAATGTAAAGGCACAAGCACTCCGAAACCTTGATGCAGTTTTCGTAGCCGCCGGTACCAGCTTGTCCAAAGCGGTCAAGGTCACCATCTTCCTGTCGAGCATGGACCACCTTCCTCTGGTAAATGAAGCATACGCCAAGTTCTTTACTGAAGACCCCAAGCCGGTAAGGATTGCCAGCTTAGTTTAAACCCATCCAAACTGACTAACCCATTGCAACAGGCACGGACCTGTGTTGCTGGCGCAGTGTTGCCTCTAGATGCGGAACTTGAGATAGAGGCTGTGGCATCGCTAGATTAGATGACTAAATAATACCCCAAGAGTTTACCTGTCTGGCACAACCACTTCATTCAATCATCCGTCATGCAATGCAACCTACGTGCTATAATGTCAGCAACCGAAGTTTATTACGGATTGAAAATGCTCTTCATCGCGACTACGTAACTTGGAAAGCACTACCCAATCGGCAGTTCTTCTTTATCTTTATGGGGCCGCCAATCCACAAGCTGCAGGTCTCGCTGTGAGCTACCCTTTTCACTTAATTACCCTAGATTTAGTTCTCTACTCGGCCAGGGCCACGACACCACGTACCTTGCTCCGATTCTTTTTATCTAAGTAATATCGTTTGAGATACCCTGTATTTTTCCTATCTTTCCTTATCAAGACCAAGTTTAGTTGAAGCCAAATCAGGAGACATTACACACACTGACACTCCAATTGAACAACGAAGGTTCCTTGTGATTTGACTCTTGGAGAGTTTGCCACCTTAGGAGCCTGGAATGTGTTTACCCATGACGCTTGACTTGCACCGGGTAGAAGTTAACTGGGTTAGGGGTTTGAATGCAACATTCTGAATCGCTTATTATTTCAGCTTGGTTCAGCTAACGGCTGTCGCCTGCTCTTTTCGATAATTCTCTAAGCCACAAATGATTTTAGTGCCTGATCTACCCAATAGCAGTAACAATATTAGAACCGATCTCCAATAACTATATTCCAATAGACTGTGCTGCGTATGCCAAGTAGACGATAGGCCTGAGGCCATTACCCCATATTCTCGCTACAGTATCTACGGGGAACGGTCCGTATCGCGGAGTACGTCTGCCCCGAGGAGAGATAAGGAAGTACACAGTCTATGTGCCAGGCCGGTGCGTATACGAAAGGAGTATATAGTCCTTCCCTACACACTCATCTATTGCCTTTTCGTTGATCACAAAGCCAAGCTCGCTTGGATACTTTCCCGGTACAACACCACTTCCAACATTGACCAATCTACCTTCTTTGACTATCGTTTCTACCCCCACACGCTCAGATACAGATATGCTTGAAGATTCCAAGTACAACATGGCTCAGAAGGATGGCCACAGCGCTGAGCTTGGCCATGTTGCCTCTCAGACCGAAGGTGTGATGGAGAACCAACAGTCAGACGCCGTTTTCGGTGAAATCACTGAGAAAGGACCCAATTACCGCAATGTGAGTCTTTGTGCAAGCAAATCTATGCATCGAAAATCGTGTCTCATACTTCTTTTAGGTCAACTGGATGGGAACCGTCGCAATCATGATGAAGATTTGTATTGGTCTTGGTATCCTCTCGATCCCATCTGGCTTTGATATCCTTGGCCTTATTCCCGGCGTTATCTGTCTCTTGACAATCGGAGCTATTACCACCTGGTCCAGTTACATGGTCGGCGTATTCAAAATGAACCATCCCGAGGTATACGGTCTTGATGACACAGGAGCAATCTTGTTTGGCCGCGTCGGCCGCTATGTCTTTGGCGGAGCTTTTTGTATCAGTAAGTCGATGAGACAGACACTCCTCGATTGAGTTCCACAAGTCTAACATGATAGCCTTCATCTTCGTTGCTGGATCTGGCATGCTTGGTATCTCTATTGGATTGAACGCTGTGTCTGAACATGGCACATGCACAGCTGCATTTGTCGCGGTTGCTGCCATCGTTGCCATCGGCCTCTCAAGCATTAGAACTCTAGGCAAAATCCAGTGGCTCGCCTGGATTGGAATCGTCTGTATCATCATTTCTGGTATGGCCTTTTGTACAGTCTTTACAAAATTCACTTAACTGACCTTATCTTCAGTTTTTATCCTCACTGTTGCCGTTGGCATTCAGGACCGTCCTTCAGCTGCACCCAAAGCAGGCCCGTGGAACTCCGACTATAAGCTTTTTGGAAACCCGACATTCATGGAGGCTGCAACTGCGCTTACTACGTTTGTTTTCGCTTATGCTGGTACCCCTGCCTTCTTTGGTGTTGTTGCTGAGATGCGCAATCCTAAGGAATACACAAAGGCTCTGATCGTGTGCCAGAGTATCATGACCGTTCTATACCTTATTATTGGTATTGTTGTCTATTACTATTGTGGCTCTTTTGTTGCCTCGCCCGCGCTTGGCTCAGCAGGTCCCACGGTTAAAAAGATATGTTACGGTATCTCACTGCCTGGCCTCCTCATTACAACTACACTCTGCCTTCATGTAAGATTCTTTTTGAAAGGCACTTAAGCTGGTGCATATTGATTAACTCATACTGACTTATCGAATAGCTGCCTGCCAAGTATATCTTTGTTCGTGCCCTTCGCGACTCTGTCCATCTTAACTCTAACTCAAAGACACACTGGATGGTCTGGATTGGTTGCACCTCTGCCACTGGCCTCGTCGCATATATCATTGCGAGTGCAATCCCCATCTTTGGGAGCCTTGTGTCCCTTATTGGTGCCCTGTGCATTACCTTCCTTGCCTTCCACCCAATGGCCTGTATGTGGCTTTATGATAACTGGTCTAAGGGAAAAGTTGATAAACCTCTCCGATGGAAGCTTATGGTCGGTTGGTGTGTGATCGTCTTATTTGTTGGTACCTTCTTGATGATCACGGGTACATGGGGATCTATTGTCGCTATTGTTGACTCCTATAAGAGGTCGGGCGGTTCTTCTTCTTGGTCATGTGCGGATAACTCTAACTCGACTTGAAGTACACTGCAGCGCTTGTATCATCGGGGGTTTTTGAAGGTGATTCCTTAAAATCATTCAGGTCATAGATCACTTTGTTCCATTAACTAATGCTCTTCACCTCGGTTCCAAAAAGCGGCGCAAGCTGAATCGTTTCAGTGGCGTTCTGTGCAGGCCGGTGTTGTTTGCTCCCACGTACTATTCGTGGCCCAGTTGACCAAAATGAATTTGATCTTAAAATAAAGATAACCCAAATCCTAAGTCATAGATTAACTTATAAGTTAACTTATAAAACTCACGCCGGCATCCATACAATGTTGTAACATGATCTAGTTTAAGTAAACCTACCTTGTTACCGAGTCTGACCGGTTGAGCAGTGGCCAATATAACGTCACAGAGTTCGGAAAATTTATGGGCTATGTTAATACACTAGTCTGGCACGAGAGATACAAGTAGGCGGTTCAATTGACACACACTATTAGGGTGGTTTACGAGATTAGAACACTGCGAAGACAAATTCTATAAGCTTGGGGTTACTTAATTTAGTAAGATAGTGAATTCAAAATACATTGCTATATTGTAAGAAAGGTAATATATATTAGTTATTATGTCTTTCAAAGCTTTGGTAAATACAGTTCAGGCATTATATATATGTTCAATCCCTACGACATCAATACTTATTCACAATATGCACCCTCTGTGAAAGATCTGCCAATCCTTCTAGTGCCGATATTCCCTCCATTGAGGATAATACCAGTATCCCAGCCAGCCTCACCCGCCTTATGCTCAACCAGCGACCTAAATTCCTCACTGTAAAGAACTACCGTGAATCCTACCACAACGGCGGGCTCGACCACAAGCTTGAGACGTTCGTAAATAAGCTTCATGACCGATAGAATTTCCTCCTTACTGACAGCATATAACATCGCTACCAATTTGCGTTCACAAACGATACTGTCGTACCAAATGGGATTAGCCCACACAAGCTTACAGCTACGGGTCCGAAGTTTATTTTTCTAAGTTATATCTAGACGCCCTCTCTATTTTAACGGGAAAAGGCCAGAATGTCTAAGATAAAGATTTGTATTTTCTGCGGGAAGAAAGTTTTATAATTTGGAAACGATCATGCAAATATCATGCAATACAGTGACAAGCGGACTAGTCCGTCTCGTAATTGATGATCGGGAGAAGCCCGTGCAGGCTCCGCACGATTGGTCTTCAGTATTCATCCTTGTGCTGTGAGAAGTAACCTCGGTAACAGGATTAGGCGATCGCTCTGACCGAGGTCTTGGCTTAAGGTTCTTGAGGGCATAGCTGTATGTAACAATACTGTGGCCCGTCTTCAAAACCATAGACAAGTTGAACTTGAGGTACCCTTCTTGACTATGATTTTAAAGTGGTTGATTGTCGCTTGGCCGACTCTCGGCCAAGCTCTCTTCCAGAACTTGCCCAGTTCGTTCAGCTCGGGGCCGGCGAAGTGGGCATTCTACTCTTACCAGGACCAAAATGTCGCTGTTCTCCAAGGATCATTCAACCGATCTGCTATGGACGCTGTGCATGAAGCTAAGGTGTCAAACGCGCAATTAGCTGAAGCGTATGATAATCACACAATGATATTGGATCCTAGATCTAACCTTTATAACAGGAACAACTTTCTTAACTCGACGGATTTCGTTGCTTACGATGAGAAGTTCTTTGACATCATCGGACCTAGGGCACAAATCAAGCATGTTCAGCATCTAGCATACCAGACGCATGAAGCCCCTTGCTACAATCCTGATTCTAAAGAACTCTTTTTTACTGAATGGGGGCCGCCGGGGGGTGATGAAGGTGTACACAGGTCACAATATCTACTTGATACCAGAACCAACAAGCTGCGAAACATAACCACATCCCCCCCAACAGTAAATGTGCATGGCTGTGTGTTCTACAAGGATGCATTGTACGTGGTAACAGATGGTGATCAGAACGAGACTGGGGCGCTTATCAAACTGAACCCCAAGACGTGGAAGAAAACAGTCCTACTCAATAACTACTACCAACAACCCTTCATGGGCTTCAATGACCTTGATATCGATCCCGAAGGGAATTTCTGGCTCACATATTCCAAATCTGGCGCTGTATGTGTTAGAAGCCTGCTAATTCTACTCCAACTGATTTCCAAGGCAGGGTCGAGATATTGTTCCGTTCACTCCACCGACGAACCCAACTGTCTATTTTGTAAATGGGACGACCCTGCGGCCGCGGCCAGTTCACATAACCACGGGTAACTCCAACGGTATCGCAGTTGCGTCTACAGATAGCGGACGTGTTGTTTATCTCCCGGATACTGGCGTTTCCAGATTCAAGCCTGTTTCCGTCAAGGATCCGTACGGTGATAGAGGGTTGCTAGCCTATGAAGCGAGGGCGGGAGGGGTCCTAACAAATAGAAGATTGTTAAATAATCCCATCGGGTATTTTTATGACGGAATTCGCGTTTCCCGTAACGGCTGGATTTTTGTCGGATCCGGAGATGGTGTGGACGTGATTGATCCAGATACAGGCTTGGCACTGGGTAGCATCCGCGTTGGAGGAGGGAATAATGTGGCGGTCAGTCTCGCGTTTGGTAGACATGATCTATGGATCGTCGGGCGAGGTGGCGTATGGCATGTTAGTGAAATTAATGACAGGCTGGATAGGCCATGGTAATTACAACATTCGAAGAAAGCTCTAGCACATTCTCATTTTCACTTTATACAATTCCAGCAGACAGAATCTTCGCGTTCTCTTCCTTAGTAACTTCCCTACAAGTAGCATTAGAAAACGATCTAGGGACATATTCGGTTTATTAACTAAATTGAATTCAGCGTGCGGAAGCATTAAGCCCTTCCACCGTACAAGCCCCTACCAACAACAAATAAAGCGGGGTTAGCTTAGGATCTTAAACGAGTAAGGGGACGGAATACATGGAGATCCGTGTCCTAGCATCAGTGCTATATATACTACCCATAAAGATATAACTCAAATTCATAAGCAGCCATTCAACGGGAGTAAGTCCTAAATCAGACCGACTGTAAAATATGGTAGAAAAAGGAGTGTAGAGAACATAAAGATAATAAACAATATTATTAAAGGTTCGTAGTAAATTGAGTATACCTAGAACTATTAAAGTATACATTTCGATATAGCTCCTTATAGTATTTGCTAATGTATACTTATTATAAATTAGTTTATCCCTCAAGAAACCTAACTATTATTTCATACTGTAAGATTCAATAAGTAATTGTTTATTGTTTTAGTATAAAATTGAACCATGTGTGTTACAGGATGCCTAGAAGGCACTAATTTATATTAAAGTCCGTGATGAACTCTACATTCATAGGGTAAACAAATTGACACTCTCCCCAGACTCTCGAAGCTTCTTGTTCGCCTTTTGCAGACTGAACCGCATCACCACACAAGTTGCCACAGAAAGGGCCGAGAAGGCCATCATAAGGAGATTGGCCTTGATGTAACGTGGGCCATCAGTAGCTGGGAAGAAGTAAGGACTCCAAATGTTACCAAGCTGACTGAGGAGATTAATAATGGCTGTCGCGCACGCTCTCTTCTCGGGAGTTTGGTTCAAAGTCGAGCTCGCCCAGCTGAATACCATGGCATTAGAAGAGAAGCACCCGCAGATGTAAAGGAAAGCCGCAGCGTATCTAGCAGCATTATTAAGGGTGGCTACTGAGATGACGAAGCCGACGCAAGCAACGGCTTGAGGGACAGCAATGTGATAGCCTCGATTCTTGCGACGATCGCTTGACCAGGCTGTAGCGAAGGCAGTGGCGGTAGCAATCAGATACGGAGGTGCGGTTAGGATGAGAGTGAGTGTTGTGTTGCCCAGGTTGAATCCCTTTACAATAGTGGGGAAGAAGCTGTTGAAGCCATATGCGCTATGATTAGCTGTAAGCATTAAGACCTGTCAATAGTTAGCACGTCTGCGAGAAGGCAGGCCGAGGGACAAACTCACAAAGACCCAAGTTCTGAGATCCTTGACAGCCATCTTCAAGCCAGCCATGACTCCGTGATCGGCATCTGGCAGTGAAACACGGTCTCGATTGATACGTTCGACGGCAACCTTCTGCTCGTCATCGGACAGCAGTCACTTCATGACACCGGTCTTTTGACCAGGGAAGTCAGGTAAAATAAAGAAGGCAAAAAGTGCGGCACAAAAGCTACCAGCACCTTCAATAATAAACAACCACTGCCAACCAGCCATGCCTCTAGCACCCTCAAGACCCGAAAGAACACCGGCAGCAATCAAGCCTGAGAAAGCAGTAGCGAGGAGAACGCCCGAGTATAAAATCGCGGTTCGGAGAGCAAGTTCTTTGCGGGGATACCAACAACTCAACAAGAACATAGCACCTGGTCCATCCTATTAGCAAATGTTCCATTACTGGCTGGGATGAGAGCAAGTACCAGGAAAGAACGGTGCCTCAGCAATACCAAGAAAGAACCGGATGACGATGAGATGGGAGTAATTAGAGGCTCCAGCTGTGGCTGCTGAGACGATGGACCAGAGGGCAGTCCAGGCGGGTATGTAAATCGACGGTCGGGTTCGAGTCAGTAGCATATTGCTGTCCTGCTGTTATCATCTTATTCAGTATCAACCTTGTTTTTATCAATACCTTGGAAGTTGCATTATCATGTATCCAACGTTCAAGATAGACACCGCCACATTGAACTGGTTTCCTTTGAGTCCAAGGTCTTCCTCGAAAGAGCTTAGGCGAGCCTGTCTGTCACTTTTTGTCAGCTGTCGTCCGAACTTCTGCTTCCTCTACATACGCAATGTTGTTTCTGTCAAGGTAATTGAAGAAGTAAAGTAGCCAGACCATCGGCAATAAAGTAAAGTCTAATTTTAGAACGACTTTCTTTTCAATTACATCGTACTCTTCGTCTGTCATGGATAGATTGATGCTAGTCTCTTCCTTCTTGATTGATGCTACTTCATCAACGTGCTCCGATGAGACACGGGAGTCATATTGCTTCTGATCAGTCATGATTTTAGTAATCACAAGCGGCTGTAAACAAGTCTGTGGTTGGGGTGAATGTTTCGAGTCTTGAACAGAAGTTCTGGTGTGTGAACGATTAATACCATTTCGAGAGCAAGAGTGCAGACTTATAGCAATTTCATCTTCGTAAACCTTTACCACTAAATCAAGCTAAGAAAGATGGCGAGATAGTGACCTTGGCCCATTCCCCAGGATGAATGAGCCCTGTCTTTACCCCGCATCTTCCCCAGAGTAACCTGCGGATAGTCATAGCGAATGGTCTTGACCATTGTGGAGTCAAGGAGTTGTCCGTTTGACGGTCCGCGAGACGGAAGAGCCCAGTCCTGGGGACCCAGCCAGTAGGAACGCGTCCATTTCAATGCCTCCCCATGGGGATACTTAGACTAACCTTAGTCTAGTCTAGTTTTCGGAGCTGCCCTTGGCCCCAATTTCAATAGCTGAAGAAGGCATCACATTTGCCCGCTACTTATCAAGTTATCTCTGTGGTGCTCAGGAGTACAGTATTCAACTTGTCCAACCAAGCTTTTGGTGATTCCTTGTCATCTTTCACATTGGCCATGTCTACTAAAGCCTGCCAGCTACTGCGAAGGTTTACCACGTGCGATGTAAGGCTGCATTCCCAATTAGTTGCTTACGAGCACGATAACAGAAACCTGATAAAAGGCTACTCTAGATCGGCGATGCATTGGTAAAATTGAAGTACCCATACGGTGGCTTTCTTGATGGCATCCGCATGTACTCTCCAGACTCTCATGCACGTATCTTTGGCCCAGCTGTCACTGTGAAAATGGTTGAGACAAGCGATAAATCGGCACCCAAGCTGGACAAACACTTTGTGGATCACAATGTTGAGGGTGGGGTCGTGTTCATCCAGCAACCCAAGGGCCTGCCCTCTGCCTGTTGGGGTGGTCTCATGTCCACTAGGGCTCAGTACCTCGGTGCCGAAGGAGTTGTGATCGATGGACGAATGAGGGACATTAATGAGCACAAGCAGTTCAAATTTCCTGCAAGTCAAGAGAAATGGTCTATGTGAAAAATAAGTTAACATGATCCAGGTCTTTGCTCAAGGGAGGTCCATTTTGGGATCTAATACATTCACGCGTGCTTCCGAGGTCAATGTTCCGCTACAGTTCAAGGGCGATCTTTGGGTAAATCCAGGTGACGTCTTGGTCGGAGATGCGGATGGCGTTGTTGCAGTTCCGCCCTCGTTGATAGAGAAGGTTGTTACTTTGTGTGAAGGGCGTGCAGAAGTTGATGAAAGGATGTTTGATGAGCTTCGCAAGGGCGTCTCCATGGGCGAACTCATTCGCACCGTTCGCAAACAAACGTAAAGAAGCTCTTGCATATTCAGCAAGATTGTGTCAATTAGACATGATAGCGCAATAAAGATGCCTGGATACCGGTCTACATCACCTGTATTGCCTGCAGGCGCTGAAACCGTCAACATAGCTTTTATAATCAAAGATTTAATTCACCTACCGATACAACCTACATCTTCAAATCCAATGGCTATTCGAGATCACAACTTCAAAATGACAAAGCTCTCACAAGCTAATCATTTTCAAACAACGTTGTCTTTCACTTGAACTATCTCAGCCAAATAATCTCTTTGGATTATGTACCATCACCATGTCCCACTCTTCCACCGACAGCCATTCCCTGAGGCTCCAAAGCCAAGCCTCATCATCCACCTCCAAAAAGGGCGTCTCTTTCATCGCCTCCTCATAACTCCGCACCTTCATCCGCGGAGTGTGCGGCCAGTCGCTACCCCATATAACTTGACGAGGATTTGCATCAATGAAAGCCCGCACAAGAAACTTTACGTCATTATACCGTGGACTCTGCTCACTGACTCGGTATGGAGCGCTTAATTTGATGTAGAGGTGGCCATCTTTGACAAGCCTTATAATAGGCGCAAATCCAGGCTGCTTAGTAGGATCATCTCGATATCTGGATGGGAGCATGCTGGGTGCTTTGAGAAGTCCGAAATGGTCCGTGATGAGAGGCCGAGTAGTAGGAACGACCTCCTCTCGCACAAATGGCTCCAAAACGTCCCAAAACTCTGTGCGAATAGTTGTCATGGTCAAACTCCATTGCAAAGACAGGCGCGTGACCCGGTCGAGATATGCGCGGAGGGTCTTTTTCTGGAGCTCAACATCTTCCATCGCACGGTAGTGGTAGAGATTCACACGAAGACCACAAATGCCTGCAGCATGCATATCTCGAAGTTCATCATCGGAGGTCTTCTCGGGGTCAATTACGCCAACGCCTGAAGTGACGCGCTTGCCCAGCTGTGTCACGAAAGCTTTTAGAGAAGTGCAATCGTCGCCGTAGGATAACCCATGAGTAAGTACCGAGTTGGTGATGTCGAGTCTCTGTCGAAAGTCTTTGAAGGACTGAATAGTCGCCGCGGGTGGAGTTAGATGACGGGTTGGGCTGTATGAGAAGGTGGTGGCTGATACAATGTTAATCCACGGTTCTAGGAGTAGGATTGAGTAGGTTTTACTTACGCTCAAAGATGTGGTGGTGAGTGTCCCAGCCTCCATTGGGGAATAGCGCTGTCTTGATGGACTTTGCAAGAACCTGCGTTGTCATATTTGCGTGTGATTGCGGTTGAGCTATGGAACAAAACTTCATTCTATCATGTATGATCATCTATGTTTCGAATTGCAAGTGACTTCTGTTGTTTATGGTATTTTGCGGATAAATGCGAAATCCTTGGTTGGCTACCTTTCCGGGACTGATGTAGCACGTATGCACTGCTCAGGCGTATCCATCCACATCCTGTACACTAAAGCCTGCGCCGGACTAGTCCGCTACTTGTAGGGTACGTAAATGGAAGACGGCCGCAAACTCGGAGTGCTCCGTAGTAAATGAAAACTACCCGTGACAAAAAACGATTCGGATGTCAAGGCCCCGTTCTTTTTATTTCGACACTTTTTATCAATTCGCTCAAGCGATCCGGAACGTACCTCATGCGGCCGTGAAGTTCATAAGACTGGCTTGCACCACATTCCGTTCCATAGGTAGTTTATCCCGACTGTGGTAATAACAAGTAAGGTTAGACTCTCGTATCTTAATTTTCGATCGTATATTTATCTAGCAATTGAAATAGAAATAAAAGAGAAATTTAGTTTCATTCTCTACAAGAATACTCATACACTTTTAACCAAAGTATTTAAAAGTATAAGCTTCTTACCTTGAGGCAAAGTGTGATATTCTTGGGTACTGCAATGAACATTGTAAAGAGAAAGAAAAGGCTGTTATAGAGTATGCTAGGAGCACCTTACTGCTGGACCACAAGGAAAAGATCGGGCTATAATTACTATACGAGTAATTACAGTAGTGCTTACAGTCATAGACAGAAATCACACAGCGCTGTTGAAGGAAAGTCATTGTAAGCTGAAAGCGTGTTGGTAATTGGCGTAGCTTAGGCACATATACCTGTAGTTATGTTCAAACTTGTTTTACCGAGTGCTCCCGCTAAATGAAATCCTATCAAACTAGCTATCTGGCTATTTAAGTTAAATTAAATCTAGACCTTTATTTACTAAATTTGATTCAATTGTGAGGTATACTCTGTCTTTGTGTAGGGTAGTTATTTTCCTCTTAACTGGGGGGAAAATGTGGTATTTTATCTAATCCAATATCTTATCGATAGGCTTATCCATAAGATAAGATCTATAATTACTTCAATCTAAATCATTCAAATCAAATTGAATATAAACTCTCGAAATCAAATCAGAGGGCCTCCAAATCAAAGACAGAAAAATCGATTTAAGATTTGATTTGTTGGGAGCCCTGGTTGTACCCCACCGTAGGATGACCAAGTTGAAATGAGTAGAAATGGCTGGTAGAAAAACACAAACGCACGTGACGTACCTTCCAGCGGGGCCGTAATTACCGGCGTCTTCACCTGTTTGCATCACCGAGACGGGTAGGCCGTAGCCATATGAGGTTGAGGCCAATAACCCTATCTCCCGTAACCGACCCCTGAACACTTCTCTGACATGTCTGTGCGAGCCAATGCTCCTAAAAAGGTTCGTCTGGCCTGCCGCCGCTGTCGGATGAGGCGTATTAAGGTAAGTACTTTAATGACTGTGGTCCGTATAACTCGAGGCTGAAGTGGTTCTTCTTGAATTTATCAGTGCGATGGCCAGGTACCTGCATGCACAAACTGTGCTAAAGCTGGCCAGGTCTGTCTAGATGTTGACAGTCAAAACTCAGACGTCGTCATTCCTCGCAAGTGAGCAACTCGAGTCCTTTACTGTACGCAGTCTCTGATATAGTTAGCTTCGTTGCCGGTGCCCGTGAAAGAATACGCTGGCTAGAAGATATCATTAGAGAACGCCTACCGGACGTAGATCTTCGTCTAGGTCCTCAAGTCGAGACAGCCCTTGAGCCATCCGCGCCAGCACAAGATGATAGGGCATCTGAAGAAGCCGACATTTCCATATCCGTATCCACTCCCGCAGCACCACCTGCATCACGAAAGAGATCGGCCGAGGTGTCTACACAGGATGAACAGGACGAGCCTTTTAGAGAACGGGCCCACAACGTTGCGATGAATCTAGGGATGCTTTCCCTAAACATCGACTCTCCTCAAAAGCACTATCTTGGTTCCAGCTCAGGTCTTCTCTTCACAAATCTCATAGGAGCATCGCCCCCAAGTATAGGTTCAACTCCACAAGAAGTCAGAGCTCAGACACAAGCTAGTGATCTTGATTGGTACGATGATGCTTTGTCTCAGGAACTTACTAAGAACCACCATCGAGAATTGTACAAGCTATTGAAAGAGGTAAGTCCATCAATTGCTCCGACATAAACAATACTGATGAACAAGTAGGAAATGCCTTCTAAGCACAATGCTCTCATTCTTGTTCACACATACGTTCGTTGGATCCACCCAGACTTCCCCTTTTTAGACCCAGGTTCTTTATTCAGTGCCATTGAGGCAATTTATTCGTGCCTTGATGATATCTTGGAGAGCGAAGTATCACCACAAGGCTGGCCAAGTTTAATGCCATCTTTTGTCTGGAACGGCCGCACTGTCGTTCCAGGAAGTTCCAACGATGAAGGTATCACCCTACCAGTCGTAGCCTTCATCATCTTTATGGTCTTGAACCTGGGCGCCCTAGTAAAGCTTAGATCACGCAACTACGACTTTCCTCCCCAACGCTTCTATCGGGCCGCATTAAACTTCTCCAAAGAAGCATTCTCACATGTCACTCTGTCCTCTATACAGTGTTTGATTACGTTGATCGTGCATAGCCTACTCACGCCTGCGGAGGTCAATCTGTGGACATTGGTGCATCTTGGACTTGCGTATTGTGTCGAGATTGGGATCCATCGGGAACCAGGCGAGACACATCCCGACGACCTTGCAGTACAACAGATTAGACGGTTTACTTTCTTTACGATTTATTCCCTAGACAGGTGCGAGGATGATGACCTTCGTTTCTAATGCTTTCCTGTACTGACTTACTAGATCGATATCCTCTATCCAGGGCCGACCACTTGGCTTCAGAGACGAAACCTTCGATGTCAAAATGCCGCAGGTATTGTTGAATGACCACATCCTCACATATGGACCTCTGCCTTCTTCTTTCACAACAGCTGTAACTCACTACTCAGCCTATCATTTCAGACTGGATCGCATTATATCCGACATCAAACTCCATCTTTACCATCTTCCCGGTGCATCGACCTGGTTTTCATGGCCTCAGAACCCAACGTAGCAACAAACAAGGATACAAGTGTCGTTGCAGAGTTGGTGGGCCGAGGTTTCACCAGATCCACTCGATTTCTCTAGTCTCGATAACCGACAACGAGAAGTTTGGAGGCTAAAATTGAAATTGAAGTATCATACGGCCATGGTCCTTCTCTTTCAGCCCTCCCAAGTAATTCGGCAACCATCGGCCGAGGGACTCCATATTTGCTTTGATAGTGCTGCTAGCATACTTGACAGCTATCAACGATTGCATGATCTACGCAGCCTTCATTTCGGATGGAGAGCGGTGCAGAATATTTTCGCAGCTGGTGCCACGCTCATCTACTCTTTCTGGACCTGCCCAGTCGTTCGCAAAACAGTCTCACAGACTGCAATGTCCAGGAATCTCCGAAACTGCTCTTCCCTTCTTACCATTGGAGGTGAGTGGTGGCCGTCGGCGAGAGATGGCCAAGCGAGCTTTGGGTCGGTAGCAGACTTGACGATGAGGAGGCTTTACATGGAGAGCGCCTCCAATAAAGCCCCACGACTGTCTCAACACCAAGCAGGTCCCCATCGACACGCAGACCTCGAGGACGAAGACGGAACCGAACATCCAATGCCAAATCAACTACAATTATCAGAGAATATCAATGAGGCCCAGATCACTGATTCAAATTCTGTATCTACATGGCAAGGTTTGGATCTGGATGTTGGAGAAACGACTGATCAGTTTAACTGGCCTGAGATTGAGGACGGATTTGACCCAGAGATTGAACTATTCCTAGCGGATTTCACCAGGTCTGACTTTACCTGGAGCTTTCCTTTGAACAATAACCAAGATAATGACGCCTTTGGAACACACTCGCACTAGAATACAGGGTGCTGAGTTCCCTCCTGCCTTCCCCTCCGCCACTGATTATGGGGTGTGGGGATGCGGAGTAGTCCTTGGTGGCGATGTGTGGGGGACGGGCTACTCCGTGCGTCATATTCCATGCTGCCTCGAACAAGTCAACACGTTCATGTCATAGTAAATAAAAACTTACACAGGGGTAGAGAAAGTCTGATCTTGAGAATTGATGTCTTCAAGTTGCAGCTATCGCAAGAATGGCGCCTTCAATAACAAAATTTGCCCTGCGAGGAGCTTGTTTCGCGCAACGACGCCAGCCGTTCTCACCAGGTCATCGTTGTTTGGCAACGCAATCTTCGCACGTCGCATTAAGTCCACTCGAACCAGTAAATGGCCATGCTACTTCGCTTCAGGGCAACCGCTGACAGTATCCCCAGTATAATACCCTCGACTACAACACTCGTCTGAAATCCCTCCGTCGCGTCCAGGGCACGAACAAACGACCATTGACCCTTTCTGAGAAGCTTCTATACAGCCATCTTATCCACGATCATGAAGATTGGATACTCGACGGAATCGAACGAGGAAAGACAATACTGCGTCTACGGCCTGATCGCGTCGCTTGCCATGATGCTACAGCCACAATGGCGTTGTTGCAATTCATCAGTGCTGGTATTCCCAGAGTCCAGGTGCCCACGTCTATACATAGCGATCACCTGATTGTTGCGGAATATGGCGCTGAGAATGATCTGAAGCGCGCTTCCAATGACCATCGCGAAGTCTATGCATTTCTTAGTAGTGCTGCCAAGAAATATGGTATTGGCTACTGGAAGGCTGGCGCTGGGATCATACATACCACCATTTTCGAGAATTATGCTTTCCCGGGTGGACTATTCATCGGCACAGACTCCCATACCCCAAATGCGGGTGGTATGGGCGTGCTCGGTATCGGAGTAGGTGGCTCTGATGCCGTCGACGCGATGGCTGGTATGCCCTGGGAATTAGTGTGTCCTAAAGTCCTTGGAGTCCGTCTCACCGGGGAGCTATCGGGCTGGGCGTCTTCCAAAGACATTATTTGCAAGCTCGCGGGTATTCTAACTGTATCAGGCGGCAAAGGAAAGGTCATTGAGTTCTTCGGTCCAGGTACCGAGACACTGGGAGCTACAGCCATGGCAACCGTTTGCAATATGTCAGCCGAAGTTGGATCAACGTCATGCATCTTTCCATACTCAAAGGCCATGGCACGGTATCTCTCTGCTACAAAACGAGATGATATCGCACGTGCCGCCAACTCGTTCTCCGAGACATTACTCACCGCTGATCGAGGGAGCGAGAAATACTACGACGAGGTTATTGAAATCGACCTCTCAACTCTAGAACCTCACATTAACGGTCCATTCACTCCTGACCTATCCCACCCCCTGTCTCAATTCAAGGAGAATGTGCAAGAGAGTCCCTGGCCAACCAAGATCAGCCATAGTATGGTTGGCAGTTGCACCAACAGCTCATATGAGGATCTTGAAAAGGTTTACGACCTAGTGTTGCAAGCCAAGGAGTCTGGTATGCCTCGGCCCAAAACACCTTTTATGGTGAGTCCCGGCAGTGAACAGATCCGCGCCACAGCCGAAAGGGTTGGTATTCTCCCAGCTCTTAGGGAGGCTGGAGCAGTTATTTTAAGTAATTCTTGCGGCCCATGCGTTGGCCAATGGGACAGAAAGGACGTTGATGTTCCTAAAGCTGAGAGTAACTCAGTTATTTCCAGCTTCAATCGCAACTTTACTGGTCGTCACGATAGCAATCCTGCTACGCATTCCTTCGTCACTTCCCCGGAGATTACTACTGCCTATGCCTACTCCGGCGACCTTTCTTTTAACCCTATTACTGATTCTGTTCACTTTCTTGACCAATCTGGCATGCCATCAGAGTTTCGATTCAAGCCTCCCACAGCCAAGGAGCTTCCACAGAGCTTCTATGCAGGACATGACCTGTATCAGCCACCCGGGCTTGAAGATACATCAAGCTATGAAGTCCTCATCGATGAGGGAAGTGATAGGTTGGAGCTGCTTACACCTTTCGAGCCGTGGCAGCACGGACAGGCAGACAACATGCAGGTCCTTATCAAAGTTGCCGGCAAGTGTACTACAGATCACATTTCTCCTGCTGGTCCATGGTATAACTATCGTGGTCACCTCACCAACATCAGCCATAATATGCTTCTAGGTGCCGCCAATGGGTTTCTCTCTAACGCAACATCTCTTGGTATGGTTGGTAAGGGTCGAGATCCTATAGACGGAAAGATCAAATTTGTCCATGAAGCAGCAAGATCGATGAAAAACGCCGGTGTCAAGTGGTGTATCATCGGTGATAATAACTACGGTGAAGGTAGCTCTCGCGAACATGCGGCGTTGGAGCCAAGGTTCTTAGGTGGAGTTGCTGTTATAGCTAAGAGCTTTGCTAGAATTCACGAGACAAACCTCAAGAAGCAGGGCATGTTTCCCTTGACCTTTGAAAATCCAACAGATTACGACAAGATCAAAGAGGGCGATATGATAAGTTTACAGGATGTAGATGGAAGTGGGCTTAAACCTAACAAGCAGGTTACTATGCAGGTGACTCAAAAGGATGGGAGTCAATGGACAGCCCAATTGAGTCACTCTTTTCACTTGCACCAGCTTAAGTGGCTAAAAGCAGGTAGCGCTTTGAACCATATCAAGAGAGGTCTGCAGGAAGCCAGTTAGTATTATTTTAAAACGCAGCAAAGAGGCAGGGAGAAGAGAATGGGGTATTTATTCTAGTATGTTTAACTTATCATTTGGCCATGAGCAGCAATTTTGTATAAAGAGCAAGATAATATTAAAAGTTACTACGTAAGATCTCATAGCACATGTTTAAATCCCTGAGCGAATGGCGCCAAGGCATGAGAAGTAAAGGTCTACTAGTGATCTCTAGAGTGGTTAGTTTGCTATTCTCTAGTTATGCTTCTTCCAAAATAAAACTCTTGAGTTTTTCTTTGGCACCCGAAGAAGCCAGTAGGCAAAAAGAGCAGCAGCGATATTAAAGATAATAAAGGCCCACATCAGCCCAAAGTTTCTCCACCTCTCGCTGTAGTGAATACTAAGAGTCGCAAGATAGGTATCTGTTGAAGCAACTGGACAGTACAGACATGTCTGATTTGACTCGGGGTTGCTTAGAGTACCTCCCACGGCCTCCACAAACTTTCCGACATAATCCTCGCAAGTGAGGTTCGCAGGGGTCTGGAACTGTAGAAACTCAATCTCGGAGCACTGCACCTGTTGCTTTGCTACACCATCGGAGACCATTCCACCGATGAGGTAGGTCAGAGGGGAGACGCGATACATGAAGGTCCAGAACCCTGGAAGGGCCGAGTATGGAACAAGAACTCTGTGAGTCAACAGTTAGAAACAATCGCGGATGTCAGTGTTTCGTGCAACTTACCCAGCAAAAACAAGTGTCACCATGAACAGAAGCAACGAGAAGGTTGCCCCAACCTCGGCAGTCGGCGCTCCTGCAACGCACATATGGGCAAAAGTGCCCTCATATATCATGAACGCCCAGACGAGCAGAAACATCAGAGCACCTCGCTCATGCTCAGTGCCGGTGACACGTCCATTTTTATGCATGCCAACAAGGAAGTAAAAAGGAAGGTATACAGCCAAGCATGCCACCGAGTTCCACATCATCTCGATGACGGTGTTGGCCAAAATGAGGTTATACCAGGCATATGTCTTTGATGACCTCTCTCGACCTTCGTAGAGTGTTCTCTGCGCGACGAAGCCAGGCATCGTCTGATAAATGAGGAATGCAAAGATGACCAGTAACATAAAGATCGAAAAGAGTTGGTTCTGAAGTCCTTGTAGCGATAGAGGCGAGTTTTGAAACGAAAGGCCGATAAAGAGGCTCTGTGTATGGTCAGTAAACCGGCAAGGTACGAATTGGCGTGCTTATCTTACCGTTATGAAGCAAAGCGACAGCTTGGCATAGATGTACGTTGGTGTTCGCCAGTATTGCTCAGCGACACGCTTGGTGCAGTCAAGGAACTGTCTCGATAAAGGTGCAGCATAGGCCGTCTCTTGTGAGTGTTCATCTGATGTAGTATGCTTCGCCTGGGTGAGACTGTCCAATTCTGTCTTGACAGAGGTGAATTCGGCACTGTCTAGCCAAGTTTGAGGCCAGTCACGGTCTGTATGAGCGCCAGGCGCAGCGCCAATGACATGAAGCATCCACTCAGCTGGATTCTCGGATGTCTGACACGGTTTGGCACCAAACTTCTCAAAGTACCCAGTCATAGTGACAGCGTTGGTGCCGATATCGCCAAAGTATACCGTTTTACCACCCTTGGCAAGTAGTAGAAGGCGGTCAAACTGCTGAAAGATAATAGCTGATGGCTGATGGATGGTGCAAAGAATGGCCTGGCCATGGTTTGCAAGCTTCTTAATCAGCGATACGATAGCCCATGCTGTCTGACTATCAAGCCCAGAGGTTGGCTCATCCAGAAAAATAAGGACGTCTGGCTTGGCTGCAAGTTCTACGCCAATCGACAGACGCTTGCGTTGTTCCACATTCAGACCTAATTCGTCAGTGGAATGGTCTTCACTAAGATCTCTCATGACGTACCTTTGCCCTGAACTCCAATCACAGCATTGGCGTATGTGCTCATCTCGAGTAAGTTGATCACTTCCTCCACATAGCGGTGCTTCTCCTCGCGAGGAACTGATGCCGGCTGTCTGAGAGACGCGCTGAACCGAAGGGCCTCTCGTACAGTTGATGTTTCAAGGTGGATATCTTGCTGCTGCACGTATCCAGTAGTTCTCTGGAAAGACTTGCCGCGAGTGATTCCGTTTACTAGCACATCGCCTGTGATGACACCCATTGTGATGCGGTCGGCCAGCACGTCAAGGAGGGTGGTCTTTCCAGCTCCAGTAGCACCCTGCACATGTTAGAGCACGCCTTGAATATTCACGGGGTTCTTACCATTAATGCGGTGATTTTTCCAGGTTGAACCCAACCATTTACCTCTGTGAGGATGCGGCGTGTCTGACCCTTGACCTTGATATCGTAGCAAAGATTTTTCCAGCAAAAGGTAGAGGTGTTTTGAAGCTTCTCGGTATTCGTGGTGATAGTGCTTTCACTGATTTCTCGATGAGAATCCAACTGGGGCTTTGCAGCTTCCTCGTCTGTTCCCTTTGGGCGACTGGATTTGCGGGCTTTGCGAAAGACGAGGATCTCTCCTTTGGAGGTGTCGGATGAGAAGAATTCTCCAGCAGCAAGATAGGTGCAGGTAAAGAAGACAATAAACCCGAGAAGAATGCCGTAGTTCCTAAACAGTTAGCCAAAGTCATGAATCATGGGCGTCATAACATACCTCCACATGTGAGCATAGTAGTACTGGTAGACTGTTCCCATATAAAAATCGCCATCGATATAATTCTTGCCAAGGGCAGCGCCAGCAACAGAACATGCTTGTTGTACCGATTCAACGTCTTCATATCCAGGACCAGACGGTATCATTGTTTGACACGGGAACGTTCGTCCCGAGAATTCATTGGCGACCAGAGACTCGTAACCGTATGCGATTGGGTTGATGTAGTTCAACCATCTAAGCCACCCTTTCATGTTTCGAATTGGCAAGACGAATCCAGCGTAGATTACCAAACCTATGATAATGACAGCCGCAGGTACCAATGCCTGGTGGACGGTTTTAGAAGTTTGGGCGATGGTCCGCAGAATCATTGACATGGTCAAAGTGGTAGTAAAGCCAAAGAGGAGAAAGATAAAGAAGCATGAAGCCTCTTGTCGGAGATTTGCCATGAAGTACAGCGGAATGTTGAAGACTAGAGTGGAGATAATCTTGGATGGCAGATCGCAGATGGTGGAAGACACTGCTTCGGAGAGAGGCCGATACAAAGCATATCTTGCGTGTTTTTCGACAATCGGCCGCTGACTGTAGAGTGCGAGAATCTACCAATCGTTAGATAGTCCCAGAAACAAGGCGTGATAACATACCTCCAAGGCACTGCTCAAGCCGTTGAACAGAATGGCGAAGAAGAGGACTGAGCATCGACTATTCAGGCTTTCAGCCGTGAGGGGCAAGTCATAGTAGGCGCTTCCAAGTACTAGCGACATGAAAAAGTTTCCAAAGACAGTTGCCAAGAAGAAAGTCTTGTCGCCTAGCAGCCTCTTAACACCTCTGCCAATACACAACTGGATCTGCATGGGAACAGAAATGGTGAATGGACTCTTGTCGGACCTAATGTCACAGTTAGCTCAATCACACATAGGTATATCTGCTGGCGTTTGCTCACATGAAACGGGCTTTCTGAGTTCTTCTGATACCTGTCAAGTTCTCAACTTGCTTCCCATCGAGAGGGTATTCAAGTTGGAAAGCAGCGATGTCACGAAGGAGAGTGGCTCTCTCTTGGCTCATCCTCCATTCATCAGCAAACTCATCAGGGCTACGAGGCACCTTGTTTTCGAAACCAGGCCGCACAATGCGCTCATCTGGGTTTGTCAGTGAGGTCAAGAAGTCGGCAGTCGTTTGGCGCGGGGGACATTCAAATCCCATGTTGATGAAGTATTGGGCTGCTTTTTGCGTTGGGCCAAAGAAGATCTGTCGACCCTCGTACAGCAAAAGGACCTTGTCAAATTCCTAGTATAAACTGTCAGAGACCAGGGTCATGTGTGGATTCAACACCCATTGCTAAGTACTCACATCATAGGCTGCTTGACTTGCTTGGTAGATGGCAACAACTGCACTGGCACCACCGAGCTCGGTACCCAGACGCAGCTTCTTGACGAATTCAAGAGCTGTTGCGCTGTCTAAGCCTCGGGTGCTGTTGTCCCAACACTGCGTGGTGCTCTGGTTGAGGGTGGCTTCCGCGATGCTGACCCGTTTTCTCTCACCACCACTAACACCTCTCACAAAGTCATCGCCAACTTTAGTATCGATGGTGTTTGTGATGCCAAACATGGCCATGACGGCATCTCTGAGATGCATGGCGTAGACTTCGCGTGATATATCGGCGACTCGCTCTTGAGGTGTACGCGCCAGGGCGGCAAACAAGAGTGTATCGCCCACTGTCAGGTGCGGGAAGTGGATGTCTGTCTCGGCCTGGTAGATAACTTCTCCGCGGAAGTTCTTATGCATCAGATCAAAGGGTATTCCTGCTCGGTCAGTCGAGATAATTCGTCAAAGGGCGAGTCATATTACCTTGATAGTTGAATTCTGATGACTTATCCAGGTGTAAGCCATGGGTGTGTCCAGCAATGGTCTTGAGAAGAGTCGAAACACCACTGCATGAAGTGGTTAGGGGATACAAGTGAGCCAAGAGTTGAGATTATGGGCATCATACCTTCCTGGACGTCCAAGCACAAGCAGCAATTCGCCGCTTTCGACAAGTCCGTCAAAGTCATTGATGATATTGATCTTCTGTTTTCGATTGGCAAACCACTTGAAAGCGTCGAGTGGAGCTCGCCAAATGCTATTCAGAACATCCTTCTGGTAGTCTGTCGGATCACCAAATCCATGAACGCTCAGGCTGCGCCATGAAACTCCGGCAGTGTGTCGTGGATATTTGCTTGGGTCTTGGGAAAAGGCGTGGAGAAGGGCCTTGACCCAGTATTCAGGCACAAATTCCGGGGACTTGGGGTCCAATCGTGAGTCCTGAGCAAGAAAAGGGTTGACATTGGTGGAAAGCGTCGAATATGTGCGTGTGTGAGAGAATCTTCGTGCCAGCTGCGTCATTGGCTCAGAAGCATCTTCGATAGAGGTCTCACTCTCAGCATTCTGAGGAGCGAGGACTCCTGGTCTGGTGTGCATGGTGAATTTTATGTAATACTAAGTGAAGAAAGAGAAAGGAATGAAGTAGTATCTGTTTAAAGCAGTCCAACCTTTGAGTAGGAGGCGTAGGGGCACCTCATATATCTATTTTTCAACAGCCAATAGTTGACACAAAAATAGAAGCAAAAACCTGCAAAACCATCTGCAAGCACGAACACCGTCATCATGAACCCATGCATCTGTCTCATTTCCGTGACGTACACTTTCCGACTCTATGGAACCTGTCAACGGAGTTGAAGACGTCTCTATCTCGATCATCTTAGCCACAATTCACATGTGTCTCCGCTTTAAATCTTGATCCAGGTCTAATCCGGGCTATGACGGGTCAGTGCCAGTTCAACCTAAACCTATTAAGGAATGTCGGCGCCGAAGCCTTTTTCTCCCTCCCTTGCTTTTCTCGCAACTCTTAAACATGACCGTCTCTGGGCTCCGAGATTCGTACTAACCTACTCCTACTTCTCTCTTTTGCATCGGCCATTCAAGATGCCGCCCACTCCGCCCCTACATCAGCGCCGACTCCGTGGCACCCAGACGTCCAAGGCTTGCGATTCCTGCAAGGCCCGCAAGATCCGCTGTTCCGGTATGTGTCCACTGTCACATGCAAGAGGCCTCTGTCTGCCGTAGAAATGTTACTGATTGGAAATAGGCTGTCCTGCCCCTTGCCAAAGCTGCAATGTGCGTGCAGGACTCGAGTTGCGATGGAGTAACAACCAGTGCTGACATTTATTAGCTTCGGGGAGACACTTGTCGATTCGGAACGCGCAAGATCCCGCTCAGAAAGAACGGTAATGTCTAAAATACACCCACCTGTGTCAACGTAATCTGATACCTCAGAAGTCAACAAGTCTTTGCTTCTGAGTGCAGCAACGCCTGTTGAGACAGAATCAAAGAAACCGAGCATCCTTTGCGAAACTCCAGCCGTGTGTACATTCGGTGCTGAACGTAGGATCAGAACACTGATGCAGATAGACCGTTCAACCTCCTGAAAACAAAGAAGCCCTACAAACTACACACAATGACCTTCTCATTGATCACATCCTATTTGGATCTCCGCCGACTGATGTGCCCAATGCAGAGCAACGCTTTTCTCTTAAGGCAAGTTTGATATTTCCCAAGCTATATACCAAGACTTGTGTACAGTTGATAAAGCCTGGACTAACTCATCATAGGGCATTGGCCTGCTTAGTATGTCAATCAGATATCTCGCCTTCGCCGATCATGGCCATTTTTAACCTTCTCACAGGTGGAACTTATAGTGTAACCTTCTTCTCTGACAGCAGACTAGAAATGCTATCTGTTAAACTCCAAAACACCAAGGTCGACGATCTTATCCGAAGGATTTCATCAATTATTAACAACAAGGTCAAACCGACGAGTAGTACCTCTACTACACACTTGCTTGAGCAAAGTCCTCCATCTTTGGACCACGAAACAGCAATAAGCTATATAATGAGTAGGTGCATCGTCGCTCAACACCTCGTTCGCTACACACAAGCTCACTGTCAATATCTCAGCATATTATGAACAAGTTCATCCAATATTTCCCCATCTTGACCGTTCATCATTCGACTCGACTGTTTCTTCTGGCAATCTCAGCAATATCTTAGTTGCCGACCCGGCCTTCTCCGCCCTCTACCACTCAGTCGTTGCCCTTGGGTGCTTACATGATGGCGGTGGTAGTTTCGAACCCGGTAAGGGAAAGGCCTGGGAGCTGTTCTCGGTGGCATTAGCCCAGCTCCCCAGTCTACCAAGATCATCAAACTCGCTTGTAACCCTCCAAGCCATGGCCACCGCTGCAGTTTATGCGCTGGGAATCCCGTGCCTTTCGATTGAGGAGAGAATCCTGACCGACACGGCTCGTATGGCCCAGGATCTGGCACCTATCCTTTCTAAGGGCCCCTCCGCCAAAGTATTTCACCGGACATTTTGGGTCATTTATGCCATTGAGAAAACTTCGAGCTTTCACTTTGGACGTAGCTCGGTGAGTCCTCTTGTTCTATTTTTTGATATCTATGCTCATTGTCGTAGGCCATCAATGACGCCAATATCGTGGTACCTATACCTCATGTGCCAGAGTCCAACTTTGGAAGCTTCAACTGGGTTCTTACCATGTCCCGCCACTGTCGTTTGTTATCACGGGCGATGAATACTTTGTTCTGCCCAGGTATCTGTCAGAAAGAAGCGCACTACTTTGTCACTACCATCGCCCAACTTCAACAAGATCTCGAACAGTGGAGGATGTCTATACCACATGATCTTCGGCCAGGGCCTTCGTACCAATACCATACTTTACGTCAACCCCTTAAAGGCTCCTTAGGGATCTGGCTGAACTATCTCTACTACAGCCTTCGGCTTATTTTATTACGAAGTAGGCTACAAATTAACGACCCTGCGGACAATGACTTGACAAGAGCAGAATGTAGAGATCAACTGATTGACGTTTCTCGATCTATTCTCGAGATGGTCACATACGTTGACGTTGCGCCTTCTACGCCTTTATGGTCAGTTCTCCAGGTCTTCAGTACAATGTGAGCTAACATGGAATTTTATAAATAGGATACTAGCAGGCATTCCACTGTGTGCTCTTTTTGTACTGTTTGACCAGGTCATCAGCAACCCCAGATCGCCAGACACAAGAAGTAACCTGGCACTCCTCGATATTGCGGGAGGTCATTTCGGGCGAATCGATTTTACAAGTGGAGGCTCACTACCTGCCTCTCTTATAAGCGAGTTCACATATGTCGCCCGCGAGTATATCAACCAGTTGGCAACTTATGATCTACTAAAGGGGCCACAGAGCTCGTTCCAATTAGCCAATCAAGCCAGCAGGCCACCAGTCACTGAACCAATCAGTGTCCCTTCGGTCCCTAGCCAGGCTGATGGGCAAAAGATAGGATCTATTACTGTAAGTCCTTTTGCCGTATGTTATCTTGTGCTGTGTCTAACTATCTAAGCCTCTTATTTCTCCAGCGATAATTCCAAACTCGAATTCATTGTTAAGTCCTACATACGCACCTATAGAAACCTTATGGGATAGTGGAAACGATCCTCTTTATGGAATAGATGTGATGGATATATTTAATAGTATAATGTAGGATGTACCTATATAATACTATTTCAGTACTTTAAATATTATCCTCAACCCCCTACTCTAAATTTCAAACCACGAGTAACATTTCTTACATTACGTATTATAAACTATAACATATACACTTTTTCTGCAATCTTAATATGTATTCCTGTCTAGAAACACCACAATACGGTACCGAGTCTATATTCTCACAAGGTTGTGTCCGCTTAATCCTTATATAATTTTATAATTATTCTATGAAACTCTCTAAAACGTCCCTTGTAATCCCGTTGCTATATATAAAGGAATGCATAACAATTTCAGTCTCCTGGCCAATGCACTAATAAACCCCTGATTCTTGTATAGTAATCCAAAAGGCAACAGAAACTCATAACTTGGTGTTATTAGCAATCAGCATTCTATTCAAGGTAAACCTCCCATTGCCTTCACACCCATTATTAAGCCCTGCTGGCCAGAGTCTTAATCTTGCTCACGTACCAAGCCTAGGATGTAATGTCAGTACCATCATCCTGAGAAAAAGAGCATCGGGACTTACCGTTTCATAACCTGCTCCAATAACATAATTACCAATCTTATTCAACAGCCAGGGTATCTTGATGGAAGCAACGGCAACTCGAGCATTGCCATTGCCCTCATCTAGCAATGTGTTTGTGGGAGCCGAAGGGCTTAGGACAGCGGGTCTAGCGATGCCGACGAGGTCCAGGGCACCGCTCGCCAAGGCACTATCCATCGTCTTGCGCGTACGAAAACCGCCCGTCACAAGAAGTGGTAAGCCAGGAAACTTGTCCCTGATTACTGTCGCAAAATCTAGAAAGAACGCCTCTCTCGCTATGGTACTCTCTTTCTTCGCTTTGACTTTTTCAGGGTCTACAATCCCCTTCAGATAGCTTATTAGTCTTCGGGCTAGACCTAGTAGAGGTCTGATTGGAAACTCACAATAGGCTCCTCGTAGCTACCGCCACTGATTTCCAGAAAGTCCAACCCCGCCAGGTGGATAAGCTGAAGCTGCTCGACACACTCTTCCAGAGCGAGAGAAGACTGGTGATCGACGGAGTTAAACTTAATCCCTACCGTAAAACCAGGAGGGACCGCAGCACGGATGGCCTTGATGGTATCGACGACGAACTTGGCACGACCTGCGGGTGTCACACCGTACTGGTCGGTTCGCTTGTTAGTCTTACTAGTCAAGAACTGAGACAAGAGGTAGCCATGTGCAGCGTGTAGTTCTATTCCGTCGAAACCAGCCTCTGCTGCAAGCACTGCTGTCTTGACAAACCGATCCTGCACATCGAGGATCTCAGCGATGGTCATGGCCCTCGGCGTTCCAAAGAGAAGCGCTGACACCACGGCAGAGAAGAGACCCTTGCCAAGACGTAGGGGCACGGCACTCGGCGCAAGCGTCTTCTCGAAGAATCCTCGTGTACCAGCGCCAGCTGGAGATTGTCTGCCAGGATGGCTTATCTGGACTACGGTGGGAGTTCCTTCGCTTTTGCTGGCTGACGCCCATTCCTTCCAGCTGTTGAGAAGGCGAACTCTGTCTATGGCATCATTGTTTGCAATGTCTCTCGCTTGACCGAGGTGACGGGGATCGACCTGCACGTTTCCTGATGATGATGTTAGCATAAATGCGTTCGGGCTTAGTTTGCGCAAGCAGCAATACCAGTGATTATCAGTCCCCAACCACCATTAGCCCACGTCTTGTAAGCTGATTTTACTTCCTCGGTAGGTAGTAGGTTTTCGTCCGCTAGGTTCTCGGCCATAGCGGCTTTGGCCAATCGGTTGGGCAGCGTCAAGCCAGACCCTAGGGTGATGGGCTCGCCTATTAGGACAGTCATGATGTAGTACAGAGATGTTTTGGTATTGATATTATGGAATGAACTATATAAACTCGATGATGCTCCTGCTGTCTATTTAAAATACTCTGTATGCGCCAAATAACTGAACATTTGTGGAATGGTGGCCCATCAAGTAATTGTTCCGACTCTGTCGCAAAGCGGCCGGACATGAATCTGTGCTCTAAAGTCTAAACAAAGGGGTCGGGGCAACCCAATTCCGATTCCCAATTTATCACTCCACTTTCACGATTTCAAAGCAACACATGCTAGCCAGGATTTAGCTAGAGGTAAAGCTTCAAGTTCAAAGGCAAACCACAGGATCCTTGCTTGTCTGAGCGCAATGTAATTGTTAAATGACAGAATTTTGTTGTTTATTTCTAATCTTCAACTTTGTCAAGCCCAGGCTTTCCAAATCTCTCTACAATGTCAACAGTAAAAATGACAGCTGTGATATCTTTCTTGGTAAGACTATTAATCCTCCCATCGTTAGTATAACCCAAGGCTCCCAACAAATCAAATCTCAAATCGATTTTTCCGTATTTGATTCGAAGGTCTTCTAATTTGATTTAGAAAGGCTATATTTTATTTGATTTGAATGACTGTGGATCTTAACTCATCCATAAGCTTATCGATAAGATGCCAGATTAGATAAGATCTTCCCTTTTTCGCTACTTATGAGCATTACCCTATATCAACATAGAATACACAATCAAATCAAATTACATAAACAAATGTCTGAATTTAATTGGATTTAAGCAGCGATTTTTCTCCCTTGATTTGACTTGATTTGATTTGATTTAAATGGATTTCATTTACTGGGAGCGCTGGTATAGTCTCTCAACCAACACATATTTACTATTTTAACAGTTGACTGTGAAAAGTTTGAACAACACGTCTCGTACAAAAGAAATATTCAGTAGAGCACTAATTAAATTAACTATTAACACAACGGGTCCTACTATCTAAAAGCAATGCAAGGGTCCAAGTATGAAGTTCCTGTTTAATATCCGTGGCTCTTAAATTCCTCCTCAGTCCAATCCCAAAGTCTCTGAGTAGCCTTCTCATCCTCCAGCACCTTGTCATTATATTCCTTGAATTTCTGGTTATAGAATCCACCGCTCCTCACAACCTTCGAATCAGCCGTGCTGGCCCACAACTGAGCATGCGCTCCTTGCTTAACATCCGTCAGAAAGACGGACCCAAGTGCCTTGATGAATCCTCCCAACCAAGGTCGCCGCTTTGCCAGGTCGTCAAACAGTCCAGTATTCACGACTCCAGGGTGAATCGCGACAAATTTGACAATTGGGTACAATTGGGCCAAAGTACGGGTGTGGTAGTAGTCGGCCAATTTGGATTGACCATATCGTGCCAAGCTAGAGATTTCGTTCATGGGGGTCTTGCAGCGGGACAACTGCACTCCATCTGAAGGCGCCTGTTTGAACAGCTCCGAGCTTAGGTTCACCACGCGTACATCTGCCTGGTGGGCCTCTGCTGTGCGGAGAAGGACTGGGAGTAGAAGTTTGGTGAATAGGGCTGGACCCATGTAGTTCGAGCCGAACTGAACTTCATAGCCTTCAGTTGTTACACCAGCAGGGGAAGCCATGAGACCGGCATTGTTGACAAGGATATCCAGGCGATCCGAAAGACCTGAAAAGGCATCTGCAGCCGTTTTGACAGACTTGAAAGACCCCAAATCGAGCTCCAGAAACTTGATCTTGCCTTTGGATGCAGGTACAGCCTGGTTGATTTCTTGAATGGCGGCGTTGGCACGGCCTTCTGTTCTTGCAGTAAGATAAATAGCTGCTGGGTTGTGTTTGGCCAGTTGGAGAGCACTTTCTTTACCCAGTCCACTGCTACCGCCAGTCACGATTATGACCTTGCCTGTAAGGTCTGGGATGTCGGTATCTGGAGAATAGCCCATACTGCTGGAGGGTTGTGCTAATGGGGTTGTGGGTGGAACTGGAATAGTAGTAAGGTAACAAGATAAATAGTGGAAGACGGCGCTGTTGACTGTTAGAGATATTAAAAGATAGGTAGCTATGGTACTGTATCGCCCATTTATAAAGACATTAGAGCTTAGACTTTTAGATGCGGCAGTAGGCCTTAACTCTGCAATCTGCGATGGTATGTCATTAAAATTAGCTTAGCAATCAGCCGAGGTTTTAAAATCTAGCACAGGTTCTGCCAGAAAGATTAAAGCATAACTTATCACGCCATAGCTCGGTACTCTGCATTCCACAATCCTATATTTTCGGCCATCTCCTTGAGATGGCGGAGTATTAGTTCGACCGAATCGGCATGGTTATTAAACAGAGCTTAATTAAGAGTGGGGCGGTAGCTTATCCAGTTAGCTGCGATGCTTATCTAGACTGTTAAATGATAATGTTCACTAATCAAAAGCAGGTTGTACAATTCGATTTTCACTAGTTATAAAAGCGTTATTATAATTACATTGCGTGTAGTGCAATCGTCCTGTGACTGGAAGGAGCGACTGATTTCATTTCAAAGCGAAAATACAATCAAATCATATATTGCATCGGTTTAATAGTCAGTATTGTTAAGACGTTAGTTATATTGAACGATTCTTACTTACTACTTCTTCTTCCCCCCGCCTAACTCTATTTAAACCATGACTTCACTTAGCTCCGTAGGCTTTATAATGGAGCAGCAACCGAAATCTACCATCCATAGAGGCATCTTCCTTCCGTTTCGACTTGTTCCGGTCAAGTTCTCTCCTAACCTCAGTTATGAATTCTTGCCCCGAGGAGGAGAAAAAGTCGCAAAGGACAAAACTGCCGTGACGGAAATTCTGTTCATCCCCTTGATGAATGTCACACCGTCATTCCTTTTTGCAATGTTGTCTTTAGGGTTCCTTACCTTAAGCATTCCAGTCTTGTCGAATTCGGGCAGTACACTGAGTATCGTAACGATATCGTCTTACGTATCTCGGATTTGTTGCTCCTTTAACGAGTTGCAACTGACGAAACCCTTAAAAGGCCCCTATGTTGCAGTCGAGCCAGATCTAGGGCCGTGACCGTGGCCATGACCTGGGTCAGTATTCCGAGGGCCCAGTATAGTACCAACCGCCTATTAATTTCCAGGTACAGGAGCACACTAAGATGTCTCAATTGCTAAACTTGATATCATTTAAGCTACATACTTGGCTTTGAGATTCAATATAAGACCATTGGCCGAATTAGTACGGCAAAGGTATTAGATTTGTGGTATTTAGCCCCTTAGGACACGGCTGGCTAGTATATAGGTTCTTGTTTAAGTCTCCCAGTGACTGCTCTCCCGACCTTACTATGCTGTGCCTTGAACTCAACAAATCCAGCTCACACTGCACTGTCAGACTTGGCCTCATGGATCACCGACGTCTCGATGACATCAGCGGAAGCCTTTTCATTATCAAAAGCTTCCCCTCTCGCAGTGACCATGGCAGCTCCCCCATCTGCGTGGTCTATGCCACCAAACAGTACGTCCATGTGCTCCAAAGATACACCCTTGGTTTCTGGGATACAGAACCAAACGAAGGCAAAGAGAACCACATTAATAGCACCAAACATATACATGGCATAGCTACCAAAAGGTTAGTACATTGAGATTTCAGGCAGGATTTGAGTAAACCTACAATCCCTTCTCAGTGAGAAAGATAGGGAATATTTGTTCTGCAATATTTGTTAGTTGTCAGGTCGGGTAGAGCGAAAAGGAAATACTTGCGGAGAATGATGCTTGCGATAGACTGGCACTGAGTGGTCATAGCGACGGCCTGCGCACGAACGTTCATAGAGAAAACCTCTGAAGTCCATATCCACACTGTTGCACCCCAAGAAGGCTTGAAGAACAGGGCAAACAGGAACATCAAAAAGACGGTTGTGATACCTACGCTTGAAGACTTGGATCCATCCTCGAGAACCGGCGTCTCGGTGACTACAGCTGCGGCTGCAAACATGCAGACTGCCATACCAGCAACGCCAATGAGGAGGATAGGCCTTCGTCCCAGGAGATCTGTCATCCAAGTGGCATTCAGAGTGAAGAGAATGTTAAAGGTTCCAGCCAAAGCATTGATGAGCTGGATCTGGCTGTTCGAAGTAAAGACTTTCTTGTAAATGATGGTGGAGTAGGTTGCGAGGGAGTTGTTTCCGGTAAGCTGTTGTCCAATATTGATGGCAGCCGCGAGGACTGGCCAAGTCAGATAATAAGCATCGACAGTAGCCAAGAAGACTTACGCATGCGCTTTCTCACAGATTTATCCGTCCACATCAACTTGTATCGGTCCCAAGTGCTGTTTGTCTGTTTCTTCTCAAACGCGATGGCGTGTCGTATCTCTTCCATCTCTTGGGCAATGAGGTCTGGGTCGTTGCGAATTCCCATGAAGACTTCCTGAGCCTCGTGGAACCTTTCATTCTGGATATACCTGTAGGTCGATGAGCACCGCACTCAAGAAAGGATCACATGCAAGAAAGCAGCCTATCTAGCTCAAACAGCGGGGATACCAATAACATACCATCTTGGAGTCTCAGGACAGAAGAAAAGTCCCGAAATGATGACAATAGGGCAAAAGATTTGAAATAGCATCACAGTCTTCCAGTCCCATTCTCCGAGGCTCTGGGCATTCTTGGAGCACCCGTAGTTGATCCAATATGCGACAAAAGATCCCACGGTGAAGGAGATCTGCCAGAAACTCATGATAGTACCCCGGAGGTGGGCCGGTGCTAGTTCGTTAATATAAACTGGTCCAGCCGGCATCATCAATCCCTGGCCAAAACCGGTGATGGCACGACCTGCGATGAAGCCACCAATAACAGGAGGTGTAAATGTCGAAACAAAGGTCGCGATGATGACAAATGTGGCACCAGCCCACATACTCCACTTGCGGCCGAACCGGTCGGAAATGGGAGCTGAGAAGAAAACGCCTGGAAGACGCAGAAGATAAGTAACAAGACGATGGCTCGGAATGGTAGATGAATACCTGAAATAATACCGCATACGCCCATTGCGGTATTGACCGAGCCGATAGTAGATGGAGACTGAGCCATTAATCAGTTCAGGTCAAGGACTAAATGACCCGTGGAGTTGGAAAAGAAACATACGGGATTTCCAAAGTAGTTCATGAAATGAACTGATCCCTGCGCTGCGTTGAAAGTAGACGAATCATAACCGTTTACAGCCATACAAGTACAAGCAACGAGGCAGCAGAACCAGAGGTTCGCCTTCTTCGATTTGAAGAGCATAGTGGGCAATTATTGCTCTAATTATTGTGATAGTTAAGATATTACGAAGAACGGTGAGTTCATGGCAAGAATAGTGTGGAGAAGGGTAAAGTCGAGGCTTTGCGATTTATTTTAAACCTGTCGTGGGGTGGGATCGATGCGGGTCTAGAAGCATTGTGGCTACATGTATTTTTAGCGTTTTAACCTAGCCTAACCATTTGATCGGCTATAGCAGCCAATACAGCCTTTTTGTGAACAAAATTAGGTATGACCATTGCGACATATTAAGAGAACAAGGCAGGACCATGTAACGTGCATAATAAGCTTATGTTCTTGACACGTATGTGTATAGGGCAATCTCTTACTTTTCTGCTTCATGAAAGAACTATCAAGTAATAAATATACCTGAATTTAATAGACAGGTTGATACTTGAACGAAGTGGTGTGATAATCTCTCCAGCCTTGATGGCTGTAATGAGGTTTTTGTTGATCTCGTCTTTAATGGCTCGACGGGCCGCTTTTGCGATACAGCCTCTTATGACTGGCCAAGAGCTGTTTCAAAGTCATCATCGACGTTGTCTTCGAAAATCGTTCTCCCGCCCTCAGCTAAGTAGTCTGAGTGCTTTGGAAGGCCTCAATCGAGGTGTGCAGTTCGAACATTTCTGCCTGTGTTAAGATAACCGTTTAATCTTCACAAAACTGGATACCTCCGAGGTTGATCTTCAGCAGATCACGTTCCTTAGGTTGACCGATCGGGAAAGTCAACAGGTAATGAGCAGCTTTGCCCTAAGACTGGATACGTCCGAGTCAGACCGGGGCTTGAAGCGCATCTCGTTTAGAGATGGAAGAAATCCACTATCTGGAAGCTATATGACGACGATGTGGGGGATGAACAGGTAAACCCTCGCGCCGATCATGCCTGAAATCAGGTATGTGTCGGTCATGTAAGTACGCTTACCCTACCGTTTAGTTTCCAGGCTCTGATCGGCTGTTGCTGCTTGTTTCCTAAGTTTTAATTTGTCATGGGGTGCCTTGACTTACTTAACTTCCTCAATAATGTCGCTTTTGTAACTCATAGCAGCAATTTAGAACAGTATGGACATATGAGGTCAAGCTCATTTACGTACAGTACAGTTAATGTGCTCGACGAGAGCTACGGTCTTCCATAGGTTTATAAATTCCTCAAACGCATTTGGCATCTTAATAACGGCCGGGGTCAGATGGTTTGGATACTTGGTCTGCAGAGCTTCAAACACGCTTTATGTGTCCAAACCGATATATGTAGATACATTTAAGGAAGCAGATAATTAGTAGAAGTATTACTGTCTGGTAATAGGGTCCTGAGGTGTTTCCTACCAGTGCTTTCAGAAGACTCTTGGTGATAGATAGTGAGGTTAGTCGGGCGAAAGCGCTTCTCCATTTCTGTCTCAAGCACTCATTCTGGCTAAGCTCTTAATCTGCGCTCGGATAAGGCGATACGGACGTAACTTTTCTAGCCTTCAGAATATTCTCTGAGTCAAGCATGTTAAATAGGTTGAAGCTTAAATATGTGGAAGACTTGCAATGTGAGAGAATGATGTTTCAAGGAGGCAATACTGCCCCAAAAAGACTGCCAACGGCTGGTTTTAGAGATACAGAGTTAAAGTGTTATACTCTGTATAGTCCAATCTCCAATAACTGCAAGGTACCAGAGAGCGTCAACTGCGCTCAAGTGCCGACACTTGTATGACCTGGGATAAGCGTAAGCTTAGTTAGACAAACGTTTCTAAGATCCACAGCGGCATTAAGCACGTCAGCACTACTGCATGACAGTGGCACTGACTCGACCTGGGTGTGTATCTCTCGCCAGCTTCTACTTAACGATTTTTGGCCTGATTTAACTTGAACATAGCTGATAACTAGTTTTGCAGTGTGTGGAGTAAAAATACGAACTCTGTACCTAATCGCTTGTCCTAATATAAATTTAGTATCAATAAAGAGATGCGTTGATAAGTTTTAGTCAAAGGGCTAATACAGCATTAAGAAGAAACCAATGAGGTGTATAACATCAAAATATTTAGCTAATAATTTTCATTATAAGAAAGAATAACTCAAGACCTCATTCAGTTACCCTGTACTCCCTATATTACATGGATTCTAATCACGCAGCAATAGATTATCACGAAGACTTTGTGTTGAAGACTAAATAACTCCTAATAGGAGCTCTTCACGATTTACTTTTTGAATAGAGCCTGGCTTCTGTACAGTGACCATATGTAACAATTAACCGTATCCCGCCTAAAGCTAACTGTGACAAAACTTATATTCTCTCCTGGCGGGGGTGGTGTCAGATGTCGGAGAAAGAGCCAATCAGCTAAGGTAACTCCCGCCAGCCCCTTGAGCGACCTAAAGAAACGTCGGATAGGCGGCATGCCTTGCCACAGACTAGACCTCTTCTGGTGTCGGAGAATCAGCGAATCAGTGTATCTTCTGCCCGACATCTGCAGAGCTCCACCCTTTATTCCCAGCCCCCAAGTTTAGGTCATTCCATACCACACAAATGGTTGTCCTAAATAACCCCCTGTCCGAAAACATCTTCTCATCTTCAGCCCTGATTACACTCGGACTTGTCACATGTCCTACTAATTGGTGTGCTTTGCCTTACTCGAGACCAAGTCTGGAAGTGGAAGGAGGCTAGCAGTTTCTGATCAGTTTTATGGCCTGGTATTTAAGGATAAAATAAAAAGAATTGACTTCCCGACTTGATTAAAGATTAAATAGCACCCTTTCCTTCTTACTCATCTTAGGAGTCTGCTCCCCCCTTAACAATATCGGTTTTAGGATCTGATAGTTTTATAGTAGCTGATTGGATATAGTAAAATCCATATACAATTCTGCCCAGCTCAAGGTATGTAACACCTCCTGCTCGAACCCTGAATCTCTTCAAGGCCAACCTTTCCATTCCTGAGACTTAGCCTGATACCAGATCATCAAGAGAAATTTCTGAAATTTACGTTGACCAGAACTAACATCCGAGGTCAGACTTATATAAAGCGTACAAGAGGCATTATGGATCCAGCATGCAAATCTATCAAGCCCAGCTCTAAATCATCTTCACCAAACTCCACATTATCAAAAGGGCCGAAGAAGGCTTGTAGAGCTTGTGAAAGATGCACACGTATTAAGAAGAAATGCGACAAAGAATTGCCCAGTTGTTCGCGCTGTAGGAGGTATGTAATATTTTGTCCAGCTGAAAGCTACTTCCAGCTTGTCTACAACTGTGTCTAACTTTACAGGCTGAGGAGCACGTGCTGCTATGAATTTATATACACACCCTCAGTCACTGTTGTGATTAGGCCCGAGGACCTTGCAGAATGTCCACCTGAGAGTACACACATGCAGGGGACGTTCAAACCGTTCCTCGATATTTCAAGCTCTATGATTTTGAACCTGCTTCCTTCCTGGAGTACTACCCGGAGTCACTCTACTAAGCACTACTTGGAGACTATAAATCCCTACCTTACCATAGTTCATCCAGAGCTCTTCGCCCTACGCACTAATACTGGGTTCGACTCTATTATAGATCAAGAGCTTCACGACCCAGCTACTGCCCTTTTGGTCGTATGCATGCACCTCTTTTCTCATAGAGATGATTCAGCAAAATCTATGAGTAGCAAGGGAGAAGAGGGTGTTAATATGCCAATGTATCGGGCTGCCAAGCAAATTCTAAGTATCCTAAGAACCCTTGCTGCTCCAAGTATCGAGCTTATGCAGTGTTCTCTTCTGCTCGCATTCTACGAGTATAGCCATGAGGATCTTGGGCGTGCCTATATCAGCATTGGAGATGCTAGTACTATGGCTCTGATCCTACACGTGGGCCCCGGGAAATACCTCGAAGCTGAGCGGGAGGCCTACGTCCCTTATGAGGACGAAGAACGTCGCTGCGTTTTCTGGAGTCTCTTTGTGCTCGATCGTTTGATCCAAACGGATTATTGTCTTCTACATATGCCGTATCAGATACCACCTCCAGTTGTATCTCCTCCCGCCGCCGATGACCTTTTACCGACAAACCACATAATTTGGTACAACAAGGATCAGTCGCCCTACTACTTCACTCAGCGATATCCCACGGATACTGCGTTCTCGGTCCCTGTTGGGATCTTTCAGAGGAATTGCCAATGCGCCATACTCGATACCCGAACATCTTCCCCTCAATACCATCCTGATCGATCAGCCTATAAGTTGGCCAGTCCTGCTGCCACCCCATTGTCCTCCAGACAATATCATTCGAACCTAAAGGGGTCCACTTCATCCCCCCCGTTACTGTTCGGGACCCATACATCGACATGGGAACCCGAACATGTAGAAGTTCCCAGTCAGTACGGGGATGGTATAGTAACGCCCAAGCGTACAAGCGATATTACTGCATCTCTTTTATCTTTTCAAAAAGACATAAACGACCTGGAGTTGCAGAATGAGAAGATAATGGAGACACATATACTGCATTTGAACGAATAAAAAATGTTGTTCAGTCACCATTCAATGATATTTATTATATGACGTATCTATGGGTCTAGGATGGCTATTGATAAAGTAAAGCATACTGGAAAAGCTCAGAGGAAGTCTTATTATTGTACCACAGGATGTAATCAGCTGAGACGGCTAAGTCTGTTTCACTCAGGTTACCAGCAGTGATAGAAAGCTTTATGGCCTTCCCTCTTACTAGTACTTTCTTACTCACAGCCAGTCTAAGGAAAATCGTCCAAGACAATATATCCGGTAAATTTGGAAAAGACCCTGTTAAGTTCTACCTATGCCAAATAGTCCATCAAATATGGTCAGCACAAGACGCATTACTGCCAAGCCCGATACCTGCCAGCACGAAATGAAAGCCATCAAGGGCATTCCAGCTGTGCCGTATTGTGGCTGGCTGAATCCTCTCATGGCGTTCTGTAATTATAGATACTTCGGTTTTGGAGTCTTTCCCGACGCTATCCTGCTATCGGACTAAACAAAGAGATCCCGACGTTGACGGTCTTGAAGTATTTTCCGACGCTTCTCCCACTGTCGGAGTAAGAAGCAAATCCCGACGCTGACCCCCCCTGAATCAGCTTACATTTGTGGGGACACCAAGACATGACACTACGGTAAGGCTTGTGATTAACGATAATTGGCTTGGTGCTGTGTCCCAAGTAAACATGCCATTCCGTGAGACTGAGACATTTTAGGCTTGACAATTGCTTCATGAAAATGCTATAAATATTCAGTGACAGGTAGTTCCCTTTCTTGGTTTTATTGTCTAATATGACTCGAACTTTGTAAGTTCAACTTGAGAATATAAAGATGCCCTCATTGCCTGTCCATATTATACTCATACCCTTCGGCCATGCCAAATCTCACATCCCTATAAGCTACAGCAGGAACGATTTAACAAAATAGCGCAACGAAAATACTGGTATGAAAAAATCGTGGAAATGATCACTGCATATATAATCATTGGCGCAAACCTTTACCCTCAAATGCGATATTTAGCTTGTTTCTCAATTTCCCATCATGATATCTTTCACCTCACCAGACGACAGATTCCCTTCAGGCTCATCTAGCGGTAGATGGTGTTCTACCAAGAACCTCACCATCCACTTATCGAACCTGTAGGTTTGCATTGCCCCGGGTCCCGTACAAGTCTTTTGGAATAGTTGAAGACGTCTTATCTGCATCTGTGTCAGAAATTGATCACTAATATTGATGGGGTTTTCTCTACTTACTGAGTTTTGAACCGAAGGCCAGTATTTTTGAAGCTCAAAAATGGCTTCAAAATTGGACTCCAACTTGGCTCGGATATCAGCCGTGTCATCTTGTTGACCAAATATGAGCGTATGCAGCAGCACTGCAGAAGAGACACATGTCATGTAGCCTACTCCTCCAAAGACCAATTCACAATTGGGAACTTGGCGAGATCGTTGGACAAGATGACTAACGGCACTTGCGTGATACTTACAAAGCTCAGCATACTCGATCCACTTTGGTGTCTGGGTCCGATTTAGATCTAGGAATCTGAAAAACAGAAGCACGAAATGCTGGTGGTAGCCTGTGTGTATGGCGAGGAATGGTCCTCCAAGGCCCTTAGCACTGTGTGCCAGAAGATTTTCCTCTGACGCTTTCTTCTCCTTAGGGAGGCTCGCTTCCCAAAGTCTTAGGCCGTCTGCTAGATCCGCCACGCGTTGCATAAAGTATTCTTCGGAGAGACCCTCTTGACCCCATTGTTTGTTCAAGTTTTGGATAGGCCCCAACTGTTTTGCAAGCATGACATTATATGCCCAAAGTCCCAGTGTATGAGGGCGCGTTGGAGGTGTCCCGCTACCTTGATCAACATCCATGTGATGAAAGACATCTTCATCCATTGGTAGGGGCGTCTCCAAATCAAAGTCTGGCATGGCGCGACGGAGGTTACGACCTATAGAACTCCAGCGGTCTGCCATGAATAAAGTCCACCACACCCTGCATTTTGTTTCACGTAACACCTCCGAGTCTGATGGATCCGGACGGTCTAGACCAAGGATTTCAGCCATGCGAATGCCAAGAGTGACAAAGAGCGCTTCTGATTCTGGGTTCTTTGATGAAGATGATAAATTTGCGAGTAGGACGCAGGTCTGGATATTCTCAAGGCAGATGTTCTCCATGTCTTGCTTCAGCAGCTGTTTGGACTTTTGCATGAAAGTAGGTCCAAGGGAAGCTATTTCAGCCTTAGAATGAAACCGACAGCCAAATGCTAGTATAGCAAAAAGCAAGGCATCTCCCAAACGACCTTCTCTTACTGCAGCTCGCAAGGTGGGTAGATGAAATAGGGTATGAGGTCTATCAAGGATGTAGTGAATGTAATTCTCCACAAGGTCTTCGATAGCGTCATTTGAGAGAAAGAATTGTGGGTTCAGATCATGGTGTTCGACCCTTGGGGTTGGGGTTGGGGGGTGACGAGGAGAGATACGTCGCTGCTGTGGAGAAGTCTCGACGAGCGAACATTGGGGATGGCGGTTCTTGGCGCAAGCATCACATGGAGCCCCGGATTTTGTTTGGATGCACTTTTTGCGCCTCCTTCTGCACCTCGAGCACGCCGTGGGAAATCTCATTGTGCTGCTTTAATTTGACACAAGCTTTTTCTGAAGATAAGGACACGCGAAAAAGGAGGGGCGTTAGTGTCACATTGCTCCACCGGCTGATAATATTCCCTGTATGCCAAGTGAAGGATAAGCGGAAGATTGTTTCCCCGTTGAACTGTGCCTGTCCAATTCGGTCATACTCCTTGGCGGTTCCGGGCCGTATTGTCTCTATATATGAGCCAGGGCATCTAAGTTCCCAAGAACAACCCATCAGCTCTTTCCTGGTTCATAACAAGGGCTCTAGCCGTATATTCTAGAGAATTAGCTGGCATAGAGTATATATCATCATTATTG
The DNA here is from genome assembly GCA_954870535.1 of Fusarium sp. VM40. NCBI lineage: Eukaryota > Fungi > Ascomycota > Sordariomycetes > Hypocreales > Nectriaceae > Fusarium > Fusarium sp. VM40. The sequence continues at coordinate 217,740 of CATPAH010000011.1, forward strand.
AACGAAATATAGCATAAAGTACTTGAAGTATTCCTAGTATTTATAAATATCTACTTGAGAAATAGAGTTATGGCTGATATGGTAGGTAAACTTATTGAATCTAAGATATTACTTTTCGGTCTTTGTAGAGACCTTTATTATTAATATTTCTATAGATTCAATTAGGACAGCTGGATCTCTTTTTTTAAAGGTGCTACCAGACTTAACATAAATAAATAAATATCTACTCTCTCTTCTTGGTTATTCTTCCGATTCTTCTTCCTTGAATACATCATACTTATACTGTGACCCAATATGATCACCGCGCAGCCCGGCCTGACCCTTGCTATAAACCTTCTCACGCAGAGTATAGCTCTCTTCACTTGAAACGTCATGATATAGCCCTCTTCGTCGGAGTTCAGGAATCAACAGCTCGACAAGATCCTCAAAGGAGCCAGGAGTAGTAACGTATCCAACATTGAAACCATCCAGATCGCCTTCCTGGATCCAACGCTCCATCTCATCAGCAACTGTCTGTGGGCTTCCAACCGAAACTGGCCCAAGTCCTCCAATAGCTGCTTTCTCCGCGATCACTCTGGGTGTCCACTTTGGGACATGCTCACTAGTTACGGTGAAGGCATCGAGAAGGCTCTGGACCCTATGCTGCTCAAGTGAGTCTGCAGAGGTGAGTTCCTGATCAAGCGGGATTCTCGACAAGTCAATGCCTGTCCAACCGCTGACCAGTACCAAACCGCCAATAGTAGAGGCGTACTTCTTCAGTTCCTCCAGTTTCTCCTGTGCTTCTTCATCGGTACGGCCGACGATGGGCGTGAAGGTTGCAAAGAATTTGAGAGACTGAGGATCTCTACCTAGTTTAGCAGCCTGCTCTCGAATCGCTTGGATCTTGGGCTTCAGAATCGCTGGTGAATGAGAAGAGACAAAGATACCCTCGGCATGGGTTGCAGCAAAGGTCTGGCCAGCTGTCGAAGTGCCAGCTTGAAAGAGGAATGGCGTTCGTTGAGGTGATGGGTCAACAATATGACGAGTGTCCAGGTCGAAGAACTTTCCATGGTGATGAATAGTTCTGATCTTGTCCGGGTCCGCGTAGCTGTCATTCTCTGGGTCAGGGGAGATAGCATCGTCTGCCCAAGACCCTTCCCAAAGTCTATATCTCGGTCAGTGGGCAGTCCGTGGTTATAGCACTAGTAGGCTCACTTGTAGAGAACGCGCAGATACTCATCAGCCTGCTCGTATCTCTCGTCATGTGCAATCGGGCTGTCCAATCCGATTGCTTTGAAAGCCGCTTTCTTCCAGCTTGTAACAATATTCCAGCCTTGTAGTTACCGTTAGAACAGGCACAAGCCATGCACAAGTTCGGGACTCACCAATTCTTCCCTTGGTGAAATGATCAAGCGACGAAAATCGTTTTGCAAGTAGGAATGGAGGCTCAAACGAAGTTGACGCGGTGATGGCAAAGCCAAGATTCTTTGTCACAGCTGCCATGGCACTAATCGGGATAGTTGGATCAGTCATCGGCCATTGAGCAGCGCGGCGAATGCAGTTATCCAGCTTTCCTTCATAAGTGTCATAGCCACCGTATGTGTCTGCAAGAAAGAGGGCATTAATGCCTCCCTTTTCAAGCAGCTTAGCCAGATCGATCCAATACTGAAGATCACGCTTGGTTGCTGACTTGTCTGCTGGGTTCTGTAAAAGGTTAATCCCGTGTTGTGCGAGATTCTCGTGAAGTACTTACCTTCCATTGGCCTGGAGACAGATGTCCAATGGTTGACATGTCAAATGCATTGATGATAATTTTCTTGGGCTCATTCTTGCCTGTATTGGCAGAAGTACTATCTGTGGTCCCAGTAGAGGCCATGATGGATATCAAGTGATTGGCTGGGCTGAACTAGATGGGGTTGCTCCAGAGATTACAAGGTCTGGCACTAACAGCACCAAAATCTTGGTTTAGGTGAGGCAGATAAATGGATTTTATACATATAGTTATATCTTATGATCTTATATCAATCAGCCTGTGTAACTGCGCTGTGAGGGGAAACCCCACAAAACCAATCACGTCTTTATTGTTAATCTATACCCACTTTTGTATTGATCACGTCTTTGACACTGACTGGGGGCAAGTGTTGTTACTTGCTACGACTCTTGCGTGATCCCGATAACGGATGTCACAATTAAGCTGCTATACTTGTGTCTTTGTCGGATTTCAGATTACGCGCCGCTCAGCCAAGTCATCTCACAACCGCGAGAAAAGAGATAAGAGCTTCTCTGTCTCGAACCAAAGCGAAAGAAAATAAAGTAGAATACAGTGAAGATGATAATAATCAATAGAGTTACGAAGCTCAAGCATTTAAATACAATAGCCTTATACCGTTTATCTTTCCCCGAAGTAGGTCATTGTATCAAAGTGCCGTTAAATTATGCAATACGCCAAGGCAACACTACCGAACTCCATCTAACTAGATTGAAAAAAAGAACGCAACCTTTCTGAGCCTATACTACGGTTCGCATATCTTCTTTAAAAGCATCTGCCTTGCCCGTGCCATGAATCTTTCCAAGTACCTTTTCTATCGACACTTCTGTTAAAATGCCTGACATTGAAACTAAGAAGAAGTGGTATCACATACAATGGTACTCCGACACAGATACCCCAGAGGAACGCAAGTTCATCACCAAGCTTGACCTCCTGATCGTTCCTTACGCGGTGATTGCGTATTGGGTCAAATACATCGATCAATCCAACCTGAGTATGTAATAGCGCTTGCTTCTTCTTCCACCCACTAATAATACCTAGACAATGCCTATGTCGCTGGCCTAAAAGAGGATCTCGGGTTTAAAGGCAATGAACTCGTTCAACTTCAGACATTCTATATTATAGGCGCTGTTACTGGCCAGATCCCCTTCTTTTTTCTTCTCACTTACGTCCCCATCCACTGGCTTCTTCCGTCCCTTGACATTGCCTGGGGAGTCTTTACTCTTTTACAATACCGAGTCACAAGCTTTGCCGAGCTGGCAGCTTATAGATTCCTTGTGGGATGGTTCGAAGCAGCCTTCTTCCCAATTATGCACTACCTCTTCGGCTCTTGGTACAAAGGAAACGAAATCGCCCGACGAGGCGGTATCTTCTATGTTGGCTTATCTCTTGGTACTCTCACAGCCGGCCTCATCCAGGCTGGGGCTTCAGCTCGCCTTGATGGTGTCCATGGATTGGAAGGATGGCGATGGATGTATATCATCTGTTCCATCATCACCATCCCCGTCGGCATCTTAGGATTTCTTATTATCCCCGGCACACCAGATCAGCCAAACCGTCGAGTCTTAAATCAACACGATATCGATGTCGGAGAACAAAGACTCAAACGGGCAGGACACCAATCTCATGGCAAGATGCAATGGGTACACCTGAAGAAGGTACTACTCAGTCCTCAATTTTGGGGGATCATCGCTGTTGATGTGCTCTTTTGGAACGCTGGTACCCATAGCAGCTCTGGTTCATTCCTCCTGTGGATCAAAAGTCTGGGACGTTATTCAAAAGCAAAGGTCAATGAATTGGGAACTATCGCACCGGCCCTTGGTATTTTCTACACGCTGTTCGTTTGTTTTGCGTCAGATCTCGTCCTCGGTCCTGCATGGGCTATCACAGTTTCTACTATCTGGAACGCCCTTGGACTTATCATTCTCACTATATGGAATGTCCCAGAGTCAGCACTTTGGTTTGCCTGTTCGACCATCTACGCATCTGTCGCTTTATCTAGCGTTCTCCATGGCTGGGTTAATACGCAGCTTCGAGCATCTCCAGCTGAGAGATCCTTTACATTGGTTCTTATCAATGCTATTTCGCAATCTACAACGGCTTGGACTCCTTTACTGGTCTTCCCTACAGTCGAAGGCCCTCGCTTTCCAAAAGGTTATGCATTTGCTTTGGGATGTGCCATCGGCCTTCTCATCGCTACCCATGCACTTCATTTGTGGTTGAAACATCGAGAGTGAGTAAAAAAGTATCTTATGTTAGAGCAATATCTAATAGTTTACAGTCCTCCAGCAACGACACCTGGTCAACTTCTTTCTGAAGAGGTTAGTAACTTAGCAGAAGAAAGGGGTGAAGTAGCACCTAAGGCTGCTGATTCGAAAACTACATCCATCAACTAAAGGTTATGCGGTTGAGTATGGTGCGCTGACATAACCTTTCATACAATGCCATGTTTGATAAATATCTCGTATGTACAATTCATACTAGAGGGGAAGTAAATCTTGGTTGCTATGAGAAGAGGTCCAGGTAAACTGTGGAAGTTTCTATCGCGAAATATACACAGTGGTAGCCATATATATAAGCATGGACTTTAGCACACGCAACCTGAATCAGAGAATATTCACCTCAAGGCAACACCAATAAAACACTAGTAATGAAAAGCACAACTATTTCTGCAAGACCATAATGAACCTGAGAACGTCAACTGTTCTTTTTACCAATAATACTTAGTGAAAAACTTTCCCCAGCCTTGCCATTCCCTCCTGCGCCACCCTCTTGTTCCTAACCATAGCCCCATCCAGCAATTCCCTTCCCTGGGCCAACATCATCCAACCTTTCGCTTCTAGATAGAAATAATGCGGACGTAGAGACAATCGCTATCGGTATTGAGAACACCCCACTCTGCACACACTAACACCAGCCCAGCTACAACAATGGAGACAGCCAAATCACCAGTGGTGTCACCTTCAGCAGATTGAGCTCGATCTTGAGAAAGGCGCAGAAAGGCTGGGTGCCTTATGAGTTAGGTATTATATGCCAGAATACAAGTGGCTTTAACTGCCCAAATATCGTCAAAGACGAGCTCGCAACGGCCTTGGGGTCCCTTCCAGCTGTGGTCATGGTGTTCTGACAAATGAAACGCTGTAGTAGAAGTATGTGGGGCTTTCTTGCAGGATGGACTTTGCTGACAAAAAGTGCAAGTTAAGGATGTTTGCGCTAACCACCGGAGCACTCATAAGGTCCGTCTAATTGCCATGTGCATTACAAAGAAGCGGAAGATTTGATAGCCTTACCATTGACAATAAATGGTATATAAGGCCGAATCTGCCGTGCGATATATGAGCATAACCATCAATAACAACTTCTCTCACATTTGCCATATTTACTCTAACTCGTACTCATTCTCATATTTATCAACTTCACAATGTCCGCTCGCGTCCCTGTCGCCCTCATTCTCGGCGCCGGTTCCAATGTCGGAGACCACGTCAGCCGCGCCTTCGCAGCAAAAGGCTACAAAATTGCCCTCGCAGCTCGAAGTGTGAAGGAACAAGACAGCACCCCAGATAAGCTACTTATCCGTGGGGATTTTGCCGACCCTGAGTCCATCACGACCATCTTCACCAAGGTCAAGTCTCAACTTGGCGTTCCTCATGTGGTGGTTTACAATGGTATGCATCATTTCTCTGTTTCGATACATCAGTTAACAGTAAATCAGCCGCTGCTTCTAGCTTCCCTGGAGCAAAGACACCGCTCAACGTGCAAGTGAACGACTTTGTCAAAAACCTTGCTATCAATACCACCAGCGCCTTCGTAGCCGCACAGCAGGCTGTGATTGGCTTCGAGGAGCTCCCAGATTCTGCAGCGCGAACATTTATCTACACTGGTAACTGCACCAATGACACGCCTATGTCAGCCCTGTCAGACGCTAGTCTCGGAAAGGCAGCTTCGGCTTCTTTCATTCAAGCTGCTGCAGGAGTATACGCCGATAAAGGCTTCAAGTTAGTGATTCCACCTTATTACTCTAGATCGATTTACTAATCGCCTGAACAGGTTCTATTACGCCGATGAACGAAAGGTTGACGGTTCGCCTGCGTTCAGTGCCATCGATGGGCCTGCGCACGGCGAGTTCTATACTCAGCTAGCCGAGGGTGCTTCGCAGGGACCGTGGCAGCAGACTTTCGTCAAAGGGCAAGGCTACACGAAGTTTTGAGGTTAGCACTTTAACCTAGTATTATGCAAAAGAGTGCCATTGAATTAGGTCTCCAAAGAATATAGGAATATTGGACTTTTTCTTTTTCTTTTTCAGTAATTGATACGGTATTGCTTGTGTTGAACTTGGAAGATGCTGCTTCGTATGACGCTAGTGAGCCCATAAGATCCAGATAAGATAAAAAATGATTTATAATCACACAGCAGCGTCATCAACATAAGCTTACTTCGACTTTCATACCTCTTCCCCACACTTCACATATCCCAAAATCCTTCTAAATTCCGAATGGTACCTTCGTGAGGGCACTAGCGTCAGTTTGCTTTATAGTAAGATACAAGGAACTGCGACAATGACCGATCAGCCATCTAAGAGGCAAGGGGAAGTCATCGTGAAGGTAAGATTCTCAAAACCTTGTCTAATCAACCCACGACGGATGTCATGCGACTGACAAAGGTTTGACAAGGTTAGTCATGTGATAAATGCCGTGTGAAGAAGATCCGCTGTGAGCCTACCAAGGATGGCTGCGCGCAGTGTACCAAATACAAGACGACATGTCATTTCACACCTATAGCAACTAAGCGAAAGCCCCGTCGACCAGCTGGGTGAGTTTGTATATCTCATAACTGAGCTTTACTGATAGATTGTTAGTCACAAACAAATATCAGACCTGGAAGATAGACTCAAAACCATGGAGAGTCTATTGCAGCAAGCTCTCCAGTCGAAAGGGACAGACGGCACTGGGGAGCAATTCCCAATCAATGTGGTGGGTGATCAGGCGATGCTGGTGGAAATCGAACCAGCCAGCACCTCTTCCAGTCTACAACCTGGCCTTCTATCTCCAACAGCGGCCAGTAGTAACTCAGGGTCACTACGCGACGGTATGGACTTCAGCAAGTTCACCCTCCTTCCAACTACGCCCTGGGCTGAAAGAGTGGGAGAAATGCCACATGTGAAGATCCCGTCGCTGTCTTCGATGGGCCCTACTAATATCCCCACCACTGAGATGATACTGCAACCACTCTCTCTACCGACATTCCACCAGCTCCCGTCAAAAGGATTCGCTCTCGAACTGGTAACAGATGGCCTTAAAAGCTTCAACACTTTCTTCCCCATCTTCGATGAAACAGACTTGTTGCAAAAGTTCCACAATCAGTATTTGGACTCCACCCCAAACGATCCATGCTGGTGGAGTTGTATCAATGTCTTCCTCGCTATAGCGCATCGGTTCCGTTCGATGCGCACATATGATAGAGCGTACGAGACAAAGCAAGCCTGCGGGTATATCCACAACGCTCTAGCGGTTGTTGCGGAGCTGAACGTCATGCACAGCAACTTGGCAGCTGTACAATCACTTGTTGGTTTAGCAATTGTGCTCCAAGGCACCGCTAATCCGCACCCTGCCTCGGTGCTAACAGCTGCTGCTATCAGGCTAGCACAAACTTTAGGACTCCATAGGGAAACGCCGTACGATTGCCTCCCGAAGGATCAGGTCGAGCAAGGCAGACGTGTATTTTGGCTTGCGTATATACTCGACAAAGACATAAGTCTACGCATGCAGCAGCCATTTGCTCAAGATGACGAAGACATGGATGCTATACTTCCTTCAATGAACACCCTCCAAGTTCCTTCTCCGGATGGACTGAGTAACACTGATCTATTAAATTCGCGCATCGGTCTGGCCGTCATCCAAGGCCAGGTGTACAAGAAGCTTTACTCAGTTCAAGCAGCTCGACAACCTGGAGCTCAACGCCAGGAAGTGGCGAGAGAGCTCAATTCCATCTTGAGCTACTGGAAAAGCAGCGTCGACATAGACTTCGAAGATGGTGTTATGGTTCCACTGCAGCCACCTCTTGCCACCGAGATAATGCACTCTTTAATCCATCGATTCACTTACGTCAACTGTCTTGTCATGATCAACGTACATATCCCAGAAACGGACAGCTTCTTGGTCGACGATTTATCCCAGATTCATTCGATCTTTGAGCAGGCTTATGTCACTGAGTCTCGAAAGGCAGCTCAATTGATTAGTCTCATACCGCATGGGGACTATGCTGTTGTCTGGTAAGAACCACCACGAAGTAAACGGTAATTTGAATGCTAATTATTATAGGCTTTTGCTTCAATCATTCTCCAACATCGCGGAAACTCTACTCAAGAACGCAGAAAGATACCCAGCATCACCGCAGGCTATAACAGATCTTGAGTTGGTGAAGCCATTCCTTGGACTCTTTGAGATTCTCGAGATCGAAAAAGCCTGTTACCGCTCTGAGGAGGTCAGAAGGATACGTCAGTCATGCGGTGAGCTTTGGAATAGAGCAATCGAGACTGTTCGTTCAACGAATATTGAGTTCGGCGAATAAAAACTCCAGTCTGTCTGCATCTGAAGTATTCAAAGGAAAGAAAGAACTGCATGAGTTCAATGATTGGCGGAGTTAACACTCAAGTTCTGATATAGGAGACACCCAAATTATCCGTAAAGAGCGTAAACTGTTAATCCAACTGCTAAGAATCACTGATCGTGTAAACCAATTTGACCCCTGACACACTGCCCCTCCGCATCATATCGACACCCTCCAAAACCTTCTCCAGACCTCCTTTCTGATGACTCACAGGGTGTGCTACCAACTTGCCCTGCATCAGTAGCTCACCCGCAATCTTCGCAAACTTGACCGCAAAGTCATGATCAAGGGCATTCGCAGGGACATCTATACCACCGATTTGGAAATTCTCACCAATAGCGGAAAAGACCATGGTGTTCTTGTTCACAACGTCTGAACGTGGCAGCTCCGCTACAGGCTCCAGAGATGTGTATATACCCCCTTCATGACCTATCGCGTCACTGCAGATCTGCGCCGTGGCCATGGTACCTGTAGTATCAAATACGTATGCGAGTTTATTGCCGGTGATACTTTGAATATCTGCTGCGCACGTGGGTGATTTGTAGTTGAATACATGGTCAGCGCCTAATTTGCGAAGCCATTCTCCATGACTAGGCGAACACGTGGTAACGACTTGAAGGCCGGACCTAAGACTGTCAGACCTATTTTCTGTAAGGCGGTGGAAAGAACGTACAGCTTTGCAAACTGGATTGCTAATGAGCCCGTTGCGGTACTTCCACCGTAGATAAGCACATAATTGTCGCTGGCCTCAGATTGGGGAAGTGGCAAAGCGAGAGATTGATATAGATTTTGTCCAACTGTGGTGATGCCTGCACCCAGCGTTGCAGCAGTTTCAAACGACATATCATGTGGGATTTTCATTTGAAGGTCACCTTTTGCGATAACGAACTCGGCAAAAGCTCCATCCGCATGGTTTGATGCATTGCCTAAGCTATTAGTAAAGTAGTGGATAACCGAGTAACTGACAGGTACTCACATCCATGAACTAAGCCCGCAACTCGATCGCCAGGTCGGAAATGGTCTTGCAGAAGCGCACCAACTTGTACCACTACACCACTGTAGTCGCAGCCCACAGTCTCACCAGGAGTGGCGATGTAGTCGATAGACTTCCAATCAGCAGGGTTGATAGCTACGGCTTTAGTCTTGACGAGGATATAATCGTCGCGCAATTGGGGAATCGGGGCGGTTCCTAGCGCTGCTTGTCCGAGGCTTTTGATACGGATTGCTTGCATTGTTGAGGTTGACATTGTGGTGTTATGCGATAGCGCGATTGTATCGAAGGAGAATGGTAGAAACGTGCTAGACATATCAATGCGAAGGTGGTTAGACTTTTAGATCGGCCATGAGATCAGAATAAATAACAAATGCTTTATATCCCTGATCTAGGTCTAGGCTGCTTACGATCCAATTACAGCAAGTCATCAGCGAGCGTTATGCAGGTCCATGATTGCTTATCACATCTTCGGATGTTAGCTAAGGTCCGCTCCGCATGTAGGCCCGTGAGCGCCCACACACAGTAATTCGGAACGGGCTCTGTCGTAGCATCCGCACACCTTAATAATTCGACATGTTCAACGCTTTCAGCCCCAACTCCAAAAACGTGATTGATAATATTCAGCTGCGCTTAACAATCTGGGAGTCGTAAGATGAGTTGCTCCACAGATTTAGAGTATATATATACAGCAATATCTACCCTCTTCATCTTTGTGTTCAGCATCAATCCATCAATCCAACACAAATAACCTACATACTTCAAACACCAAGATGTCTTCTCAATCTACCTTCTCCATCTCCAAGCTCAAAAACCACCGCGTTCTCGTCATTGGTGGATCTTCCGGCATTGGCTTCGGCGTCGCTGAAGCCTTGATCGCCAATGGTGTATTCGTCATAATTTCTTCTTCATCCGAGAGTCGAATCTCAAGCGCTGTGAAGAAATTGGAAGACAAATACCCTACATCTCGCGGCCATATTCAGGCCTTCGTCTGTGATCTGAGCTCGCCAGATACTGCCGAGTCTGAAGTCAAGAGGCTCTTCGAACAGGTGGCTGAAGGTGGCAAGCTCGACCATATTGTCTACACGGCCGGCGATGCTATGCTGATTGGAAATCTCGAGGGGTTTAGTTTATCTCAGATCTATCAAGCCGGCATGGTGCGCTTCTTCGGTCCCATCCTTGTGGCTCAGCACCTCAAGACCGCTCTAAAAGAAGGGCCAGCATCATCATTCACACTCACCACTGGCCTGGCCCCAAAGCGTCCACCAAAGGACTTTGCAATAATCTCCGCCTACCTGGCAGGTCTTGACGGAGTGGTCAGCGGCCTCGCGCGTGACCTGGCCCCTATCCGGGTGAACCAGGTCAGTCTGGGCGCCATCGACACAGAGCTGTGGGACCATATTCGGCAAGCGGGAGGTTTTGAGCAGTTCAGAGCTGATTTTGAAGACCGCACGCTTACTAACTCGATGGGAAATGTGGAGGATGTGGCGGAGAGTTATTTGTATTTGATGAAGGATAAGAATGCTACGGGTAGTACCGTGCGTACTGATGGAGGTCTTCTTCTTATTTGAGCATTGTCTTTTTACAGTATTGTATTTCTTGCATGGGAATGTGAAGGAAGTGGACTTGGAACTTTGAAGGCTAGGGTTGAGATGGCGCTACGCCACGGATCTGGCCTTAACTAGTGGTTGATGGACAGTGTGGTGAACAGTTTAGAGACTTGTATTTTAATCATTTTATAATCACTTATTAAAATGCGACGCCAACTTTGCTCTATTTGTCGACTGTAGCATTAAATCAAGACGCCATTACGTACGCAATTCATTGCCAAAAACTGCATTTTCTTGAGCATTCATCCCGTGACCAGGGGAAAAGACCAGGTCTAGAACTCCAGTGACAGTTGACTGGTATGTTGGGGTCTTAAATGGCGTCAACCCCATCCGTATCGGGAACGTTGAGTGCGGTAGATGACGGTAGATGTGCTAGCACCTCGCTACCTTGACGGCACCAACTGTAATCCTACGGCTGCATGTGGCTAGAAGATGAGAATCTCCGAACTATATCGGTACTGCACTGCAACGGCACTTATATATCAGGTTGTTCGTTGGGTTCCAATAGGTTTAACTGATATGTCCCCCCCTGGTATGCGACTCAGTAGATAAACTCGTTGTTCGTCTGAGACGTGTCTTATCTTTCAGCCCCTCGTTGGTCGTGACATTCCACGTATGCATTGCCACTTGACCTGCCAACGACTGTGGCTTGCAATTGCCGTCAAGTCCCTGATCTGGTTATGCCATTTATGAAACCCCAATCCATGGACAAACGATATTGTCGAGAAATCCAACCTCTTCCTTATTACCGCCCCCTACCCTACGGAGTCTATCCCTGCTGAACAAAGCTGTCAGGCCTACGGTTTGTCGTAGATTCAATAGTATCATGCTCTTCATAGCTGGAATAGTAAGCTCTACGTGCATAGTGCAATCCTTATCGATATTAACAAAATGCGCAGGCCATCCAAGCAACACTTTTATGCCTATCCCTGCTCGTGGTCATCGTTCGATGCTGGGCCAGGCTCCATTATGATAGAAAGCGGCTTACCATTGCCGAGTATTTTGCATGGCTCGGATGGTTCTTTGCTCTAGGCTGGGTTATCTGTTCAGCCATTGCTACACGTCTCTCAGTTGAGCACCCTTCAGTTGAGCCAGACTTGGCAGTCGACAATGTCGAGTATCTAAAGGTAGTCAGATATCTTCATGTTCCAGTGTCGCGTCACACAGCTAATCTGTCTCATTCTTATAGACTGTCTTTGTAGCCGAATACTTGTTTGATACTGGGATCTACTTTTCGAAACTTTCTCTCTTAACATTTTATTGGCTTTTCATTCCAAGTCTTTTCCAATATTTGAGGAAGGCATTGTATCTCATTACACTATATCTAATTTCCTGTATGACAGGATCTATACTGTTAAATACCTTCATCTCGCGGCCTATCTCAAATAACTGGTAAGCTCTTCATTATCTACAGTAAGTATCCTAGCTGAAGTGCTATTCTAGGTCTATCGAGCACCAGTTAAATTCTGCCTGGAACTCTTATCCTAACTTCATTACCCAGTGGGGACTTAATTTCTCCACCGACCTACTACGTAAGCGATAGACATTCCAAGTACGTTAACTCAGCCATAATCTAACTATTGCGCAGTCTTCTGTTTCCCCTTCTTCATTATCAAGTATTTGAAGTTACGCCCAGAACAGAAAGCCGGTCTCCTAGGAGTATTTTCCTTGGGTGCAATCACTCTTGCAGTTAGTCTCGCGCGATTTACTGTGAGTGTGGGGAACCCTGGTTGGCTTGATGATGCAACTGGCAGTATGAGAACCTCAATTCATATATCACGGGTAGTGGAAAAGTCGCTAACTAGCTTACAGATACTCTATGTACAATCGAGATGACCACAGCTGTTATTGTGATATGCCTCCCTAGTTTCAAACGATTCTTTATGCGATCAAAGGTCTCCACCAAAGCCACACATAGTGACGTCTCATACTCATCTGGCTCGGGGGTATCGTCGCTTGATACAAGAGCTAAATCGATCAGCATCATAGGCCTATGCGAAGTGGGGTGTGAGAGATGATGTGATCGAGCTGGTCCCTGGTATGCCTGAAGAGAGCTTAGAACGGGGAAGGATGGGCTAACTAGTTATTGGGAATGGGTATAAAAAAGCACTCATTTTAAATAAATAACAAAGTTCAATTGTAAAAGCATATGCTGTCTCTACTAAATTCCAGGATAGTCCTTTCTCAACAAACCTGTTCTGGTATCACGCTGCAGAAAAGTAGTCTGGATCTGGCAAAAGATCGACAAAGTCTCACTTGTTTTTCAATAGTTCTTATTTCAGCTGAGTTGTCCCGCGAACATGCAATATGTGGCGTCCATCGCGGCATGTCACAGCTCCAGCTATCGAATCACTTTGAGACAAATGGATTCCAGTTCAAAATTTCCCACTTTCTGCATGGTACACTAGCAAATATGGGAACTCAATTGGCAGCCGTTGCCTTAATGGATGACCGATCGCCATTGCAGCATGAGCCATGAAACAATATTTCCCAAATGGGACAGCAGTGGTTCGGATGTAACACTAAGGCTGGACGAGTGAGACCCTCATGCAAGGTCGTACAGGTATGTAGTGAGCTTCTTAAGACTTGACGAACCCCGCCCAATCACTCCCATCTTGTTCCTCTCCACATTACGCTCATCTCTGCAGGGTCAACATGAAGCTCCGATTCCTTGCCATCTCAGTTCTACTCGGCAAATGCTTTGCTGACGCGGTAGCGCCCGAAGCAGTCTACAGTGGAGGCTTTGAATTTAAGAATGAAAGTATTAAACTTCGAATTGCCAATGGAGGAGCCGGTCAGAGTGGACTGATCAAGGGTACAACGACTCCGTTGACTCATCCAGCACAGCATGCTAACTAGGACAGAGCTTGCCAATGCCTACATCAAAACACGCGTTATAGGTGGTGCAGACCCCTTCCAAGTGGCGTGGATCAAAAGCGACACCTTCTACAGCATCAAGTATCTCAAAACAGGCGATGCCGACATCGGTATCACTTACAGTATTGCTTCAGAGAATATCGCTATTAAACAAGGCATTGCCAAGGCGCCCAGCTACTATGCTTTCCGTGACCATTTCCTTCTGGTCGGGCCCAAGAGTAACCCAGCCAATCTTTCAGAATCAGATGATATTCATACCATTTTCTCCAACCTTCATGAAGCTGCCGAGGGTAACGCCACGACCCCGGCTGTTCGGTTCTTAAGCCGGTACGATAAGTCAGCTACAAATATCAAAGAGACAGAGCTCTGGGCCAGCATTGGTCAGGTATGTAGAGGAACTCAATTTCAATCAGTTGACATATCTCTAACGAGGGCAGGTTCCCTGGGCTACTGCGTACTCAACCTGGTATCACCAATACATTGCTTTCCCGATTCAAGCTCTCACCGCCGCCATTCTCCTTCAAGAATACACCATCACCGACCGTGGAACAATCCTTTCTCTTGATCAAAAGCTGCAAAATCAAACTAAGATCTACAAGGCTGGTGGTGACGAAGACCCGAAAGATCCGTTGCTCAATCCCGCACATGCACTGGTAGGCGCAAAAGCACCCAATGGCGAGGAAGCAAGCAAATTTGTGAAGTGGCTTGTCAGTGATGAGGGTCAGGATGTGATTGGTAACTTTAAGAAGGATGGCAAGGTACTGTATTCGAAAGCTCCAAAGGTCAAACAAGTGGAGGAACAGAAAGTCATGGGAGAATTGGTCTAATTGTGTGAAAGATAACGACATGTTGTCTAGGCAGCTGTTCAACGGGATTAGTTGATTAATAAGAAGGAACTCTGAGTCTGCTCACCTTATGATCTTGTCACGGCCTGCGAAAAGTATCACTATCCGCATACATAAGAATATCTCACAAAGTTCTCACAATCTGATTGGATGAAATGCACAGGATTAACGGCCCGAGATAACTTCCCCGGACCATCCAATCTTGGAATAGTGGGACCTCGCCAACTTAAAAAGTAATCGCTCGAATAGCATCATCGGACTCGATTCTAGACCCTGTTCCCCCGCATCAGCCTGTGGGGTATCCTCAAATTACCATTTCTGGGGGGTTACACGGTAGCCGAGGCAGGAAACAGTCATCATAGTCATACCATCTTGGTTGCGCAATTAATCTCAACCACACAGACAATTCTCCAACCGTTTTTGCGTCAAAGCGCTATCAATTGGACACACACCGGCGCACATACCCAGGTGAACAGAACAGACTCTAAAGGCCCTAGCTATGGACGAAACTGAGGCGCCTGGGGCCGAAAAAGGCTTACTACTGCATTACGCCTCCCCCGCATCTTCATGGCCAGAGGCTCTCCCCATTGGCAATGGACGATTGGGAGCCATGATTCACGGGCGAACAACGACTGAATTGCTGCAGCTCAACGAAGATTCTGTCTGGTACGGCGGTCCGCAGGATAGGACGCCCCGGGACGCACTTGGCAGCTTGGCCACGCTGAGGCAGCTGATCCGCGATGAGAAGCACAAAGAGGCAGACTCTCTTGTGCGCGAGGCCTTTTTCGCTACGCCCTCCAGTATGAGGCATTATGAACCGTTGGGCGAGTGCACCATGGAGTTTGGGCATCAAGAGAGCGACGTTAGCGATTACATGCGCTGCCTTGATTTGAGCACGGCGCAAAACACAACAAAGTACACTTGTAAAGGTGTCTCGTATCGCCGCGATGCAATTGCCAGTTTCCCGAGCAATGTCCTGGCCATCAGATTCCAGGCATCTGAAAGAACGCGCTTCATCATAAGATTAAGTCGGCGCAGCGAAGTCGAGTTTGAAACAAATGAGTACCTCGACAGCATGCATACACAGGACAACCGCATCATTCTCAATGCGACACCGGGTGGGAAGAACAGCAATAGTCTAGCACTTGTTCTCGGTGTCACCTGCGCTTCGGAAAATGGAACAGTTAAAGCCATCGGAAATTGCTTGATTGTCAACGCAACTGAATGTGTTATCGCCATTGGCGCACATACAACCTTCAGATCCAAGAACCCAGATGCATCTGCCCTCCATGACGTCAACTCAGCTCTTCGCGAGCCATGGGCCAAACTCATCAATCGCCATCAACATGACTACACCAGCCTCTTTGGCCGCATGTCCCTCCGCCTATGGCCAGACGCAAACCATCTCCCAACAGACCAACGAATACAAAGTTACCGAGATCCAGGGCTGGTAGCACTATACCACAATTACGGACGCTACCTCCTCATCTCGTCGAGTCGCAAGTCGCCCAAGGCCCTCCCTGCCAATTTGCAAGGTATATGGAATCCTTCCTTCGCACCACCATGGGGATCAAAGTTCACAATCAACATCAACCTCCAGATGAACTACTGGCCAGCTGCAACATGCAACCTCATTGACTGCGCCACACCACTTGTCGACCTCCTAGAGCGAATGGCTGTAAACGGAAAGAAGACAGCCAAGATGATGTATAACTGCAGGGGGTGGTGCGCTCATCACAACACAGATATCTGGGCTGATACTGATCCACAAGATCGATGGATGCCTGCCACTATCTGGCCCCTCGGTGGTATCTGGCTGTGCATAGATGTTATCAAGATGCTCATCTATCAGTATGACTACTCACTTCATTGTCGCATCGCCCCTCTGCTGGAAGGCAGTGTCCAATTTCTCCTCGACTTTCTCATTCCCTCAGCCTGCGGCAAATACCTGGTCACCAACCCATCCATATCTCCTGAAAACTCCTTTATATCCGAGTCGGGAGAAACGGGCATCTTTTGCGAGGGCTCTGTTATCGACATGACCATCACACGCATCGCTTTGGAAAGCTTCCTCTGGAGCATAAGCATGCTCAACAAAGACCACCCGCTCCGTAAGGATGTCATTACAACTCTCGACAGATTGCCGCCATTTATGGTAAACAAAGAAGGGTTCATACAAGAATGGGGTTTAAAGAACCGCAAAGAAGCCGAACCCGGGCATCGTCATATGTCTCACCTCTTTGGGCTATATCCCGACGATTTCATCAGCTTGGACTCGTCACCGGTGCTGGTTAGGGCTGCAAAGAAGGCTATTGCACGAAAGATGGAAAATGGAGGCGGCCATACTGGGTGGAGTAGAGCCTGGCTAATGGCACTTTGTGCACGCCTTGGTGATGCTCAAAGCTGTGAAGAGCACATGGATTCATTATTGAAAACCTCCACTTTGCCAAACCTGCTCGACAATCATCCTCCGTTCCAGATTGACGGCAACTTTGGTGGATGTGCTGCAATCACAGAGTGTCTGGTACAATCAACCTTGAGATCGGAGTCAGCTTCGAACCAAATTGTCATCATACAATTACTCCCCAGCTTACCTTCATCTTGGAAGAATGGCAAGTATACAAATATCAGAGCAATGGGAGGTTGGTTGGTTTCGCTAGAGTGGAAGGAAGGTCAGATCATAAAACCACTTCTTGTCGAGGCGACTGTAGCCCAAGCTCCAGATGCTCTTGTGGTCTTTCCTACCGGTGAGAGAGTTCCTGTGTTCAATAAGAGGACAGGGCAACAGAAGGTTTGGTATGGGTGAATTTCAAGGTTGGGCTGATTGATGATCTGCTAAGCTTTTCAGCTTTTGGAGTCTTCCGTTGTAATTTCTGTAATGAGAAAGTAATCCACCAAATAGTAATGGGTGATTCAAGGGGAAGGAGATTACTCTAGTACTTATGGTCACCGAATACGTATTTGTAATGACCGCTCTGGCACGATTTGTGAAGTATTGCCCATAAGTCCTTTCCTTCTGTTCCGGGGTGACATAACATTCCCTGCTCAGCAATAATCGGCCACATGATAAGACGCGCAATTGAACAATGATACAGTTCGACAATCGCTAGCAACACATGAGCCATTCGGTTAAAGATTACC
Organism: Fusarium sp. VM40; assembly: GCA_954870535.1. Lineage (NCBI taxonomy): Eukaryota > Fungi > Ascomycota > Sordariomycetes > Hypocreales > Nectriaceae > Fusarium > Fusarium sp. VM40. The sequence goes on from CATPAH010000011.1 coordinate 235,557, forward strand.
AAGGAAAACCGAACACACAGCTCGGTTATGTCTAGTTGCTGGGTGGTGTTTCCCTCGAGCCGATGGTCCACGGGTATGGGGCAACTCCGGAGACAAGTAATACACGGAGTAAGTTCCCCGCAAACCCGGGCACCTGTTTTAGAAAGTTCGACTACAGGGTAACGAATCCGTCTATTTTACTACTACCTTGACAAGATAAGGAATATTTATAAGACAGCACTCTACGCCATACTCATTTCGCCTATAAATCTCATAGAATCAAGCGCCGGGATACGTAATAGTGTACGAAAACGGCAGAACAAGTCAATAAAAACTCAAAGGATGTGCAACCAGTGCCAGTACCGGCTAAGCAGATGAACGTCGAGGAAGGCTCCTCAAACGAATCAAACTCCAATACCTATAACGCGGCGCTCAAGCTTGCAGCTGCTCACGATGGAAAGGAGGTGGACTCGGGTGTTGAGAAGAGACTGATCAAGAAGATCGATTGGTACTTGATGCCATTGGTATGTTAGCACTCACACAATCAAACCTCGCAGGAAAACCCACTAATCACTTCCCCACTCCAGATGTGCCTCACATACGCCTTGCAATACGACGACAAAGTCATGATCGGCCACAGTGCGATCTTCGGACTGAGAGAGGATCTAGATATTGTGCAAGGCCTGCGGTACTCCAACTGCACCATGATCTTCTGCTGTGGTTTCATCATTGGGTGCTTTCCCGTAAGTGTCCCAAAGTACAGAAACTTCCAAGAATGATGGTGTCGATAAGAGGTCTGTAGATGGCTATCCTGGGCCTTAAGCATCCTACTGTCAAGGTATGCACCGTCATTTGCTTCCTCTGGGGAGCAGTTGTGCTCTCCACCCCAGCATATACCTCATAAGCAGGCTTTTGGCCAACCGGTTCTTCCTTGGTCTTATAGGATCCGTGGTTTCCTGCATACATGCTCGTTACATCCAAGTGGTACACAAATGAGGAACAGGTCCTCAGAATGGGCTTCTGATATTCCAGCAGCGGCGCAGTGAACCTCGTCTCGCTACTCATTAATTATTGCTTAGGTTGTATTATTGAAAGCATTGCCGGATGGTGAATCCTGTAAAATTTCGCTGGTTCCATCACTCTTCTCTGGTCTTTCGTCATTTATGCCCTATTACCAGATTTGCCTGCAACTGCAAGACGTCTGACAGTAATATGATATTATACAAATGTTTCTGAGCGAAATTCATTAATTACTAAATAATATAAGGGATACTATTAGGACCGAACACTTCTACTTGACGGTCCCCTAGACTGATAAATGAACGATACCGGTCCTAAAGGGACCGATCTTAATATGTCATCGGCTTTTTTAACGAGCTTTAGTATGAAGATCATATTTATTATAATTTTATAGACTCTAGCTTTCTCACTATTAATAAAACTTCTTTATAAATATAATAGTCATCAGTTAAGAACTGCACTATTCTGTATCACTCACGTTTGAGCAATTACTCTATATTTAAATACACTTTACTCTGATATATCTTAAACTACAAAGAGGATGAACCTCCTATTACTAGATCAGTTGAAATATGATAAAACGAGACTAATTAATCTATGCATAAAACCACTCAGTGAAATAGGTACTGTAAATACATGAAAAGGGAAAATAGACATGTTAGCTTAGCTTCTTTTTGTATTTTACTCTTGTGTCCACTCTTTTACCCGTTAAGCCCTTGCAACGCTTATCCATATGCCTTTTCAAGTTGCACGGGCGAGAAAACGTCCTTCCACAGGCGTTGCATGCAGGATGAGTCATGTCAATTCCCAACCTGCAAGCTTCCGCCGGATGGTGGACCTTTATATGCTCTTCCAACTCTCGTTTGTATGGATGTCCCTTAGAGCACAAGTGGCACACTTCGGGCCTCAAAATGTGGCGAAGATTGCGACTGAAGTAAAAACAGGTTAGCCTTTGTTGTTACGTTGGCTTCTAGATATACCTCAGAGTTCGAAGCGGTGACTTCTTCTCCCTAATAGCTTTTCCCTTTTGCGCCAGTGATGATTCGTGTGTAGAGATTGATGGAGATGATGTTAAAAGTGTCGCTGAAGATAAAGGTGAATATTGATGGTCAGAACTGGAAGCATATATATTGTTCCGCATGTAATTCAGCTCTGGCGAGTGCCATAGGGCGGGGGATCGTGTGATGCAAGGGGACATGATAGTACTCTCGAAGCCAGGTGATAGCGATGAGCCACTTGAAAATGGTACATGATCCATCCTTTTTTGTGATGAACCAAGCACATCAGATACAAATAGCTCATCAAGGGTAGTCAGACAGTCTGTGTTTGGGAAAGAACTGTTATCTGTTCCGCTCGTGACGTCGGCTAGAAACTCAGGGTATGCTCTATCAGGTAGGTACTCATCGCATGATATAGCGAGGCCCAACAGTGGATCTCCCATAGTTAATGCCGTTTCGTCTGCTGGTTGGTATGAGTCAAAGAGGGAGAGGTCCATCTCAGAAGGTATAGACCCAAAAGGATCGTTCAGGTCCATAATAGCGACATATCCTCGTCGAGTATGCTGTGCTGCCACTCAGCGTCCATTGTGAGTATAGACTTGCTTACCCTTGATCCGAGGGCTGATTGAAATTCGTACTTATAGTAGACTGCCTTCTGCGGCGGAGGTAGAGGTTGTTGGTGAGTTCGATGGTTGCGTTGCGTAGAATTGTGGAAGCTGTTGGGGCTGCGAAATAATTTCAAGTAATCCTCGACAGTCGTATTGGTAACTGGACGAGTGATTGGACACCTTTTAATGACATAATCCGGGTCCTCAATCTATTGAATCCAAAGCTTGAGTCAGTGAGGAAGTTGTCCATCAAACCGCGCTCTGTCTGCGTCACGACACGTACCTGCTGAGTCGATATTTCATTACATTGAAATATAATCCTCTTTCCCCACTCTCCAACGAAGACCGACGCGACGTATTGCCAAATACCTCTCGAATTAAATATCGGATCACAAAGAGAAGGTGTATGAAGGCATCGGAAGAGCCAGTGAGGTTCCGTAGCAAATTGCTACCCTCTCGGACTTTCGATGACATGATGCACAGCCTGTTTGTGATTCTACACTGAAAACTTGAGATATCCGCGATGCTCACAATCTAGTAGTCCTTTATGTAGGGTTCTACATAGCACGGTCACATTAGTGATTAAGTCGTTTGTAGGAACGACAAACAAAAACTTACCGGTGTTTTGGTGAAAAAAGGCTGGTGGATAGCATGATAGATTTCCAATCTTAAAGGCATGGAATATTGTTTGTGCCTGGAAGTAGTGTTAAAATGATTGACAGTTGACTATACTTCCAGGCACGAAGGTTAAAGCTGCACAGAGATAACTTCCAATTGAAGCATGCTGAATAAAATGAATGAAGACGAAAAATGATAGAAAAGAAGTGAAGGGACGAAAAACAAGGCGGTTCTGCGGGGTTTTATCAGCCAAGCTTCCTACACGGTGTTTCAAGCAAATACCTTCACCTAAATGACGTACCCTGGTATGCACCTCTCATTGGCAGAAAGGGGAAGCCTACACATGCGATTGTAGGCCTCAATCAGGCTATCAGGCACCAATGCAGAAACGGGAGCAGAGGAGGCCTCATTCCACAGCCTGATTACAAGATACGCAGGTTTTGATTGTTGCCAACATCTCAGTTTTGATCATCTTGGTCCATCAGTTTTGGACAGACGCTATTGCACTCGAGAAACCTCTAGTCTATCTATTTCTATCCTGTTAAGCTCTTTAGATGGCGACCATCGACCCAGCAGGAGACAACACGTCTCAGTATCATCATTTCGTTCCTCAATTTCTATTGAGAAACTTTGCTCACAACTTCGAGCCAAAAGATTGTACCGAGTCTGAAGCATCAGGAGAAAGCAGAGAGAAGAAGAAGAAGAAACAGAAGAATCGCCATGGTCTCGACAGTGGAAAATTGAAAAGATACCCTGGCGACAAGGTTGTCAATAACGTTAACCTACTTCAAACACCTTATGTCATTGACGAGAGTCCGGTCAAGCGAATTCTCGGATTGACAGACATGTACAGGGACAAGAATGGCGCCACTAAAAGGAGCAACATGAGGTGGAAGAAATGTTCAGCAAGATGGAGAGCCAAGCTCAGAGAGTCTTCCGAAAAATCACTAAGGCCTTGGAAGACGGCGATGAAATCGTATGTCTCCCAAGATAAGAAAGAGATCTCATCCGCAAATTTCTCTTTATTCTGAAATTTCGTGGGTCCACGTTCTATAAAAGATTCTACTACGAAGTAGTTAAGAACTACTGGGCTAACGATAAAGTCATGTTCAGACAGTACATGCAAGATCATGGCTTTATACGTCCTATTCAGGTATGGCTTGAGAGTCTTAAAACAATTATAATACTAGAGATAAATCCGGAAAGAGAGTGAATAGACAAGATCAAACAATAGATATACCTATATAATGCTAATTAGCTTAACTAATATACTTATTAGCTAATATAGTATCTTACTTTAATAAGGTATATAATTTTATATAGAGGCCTATAAAAAGGTAGCTAAATAAGATAATTATATTAAATAGGTAAAAGGCCTAAAGTATTTAATTTTAATTTATATTAATATAATATATTTTTATTTATATAAAGCCTGGTAGTACCTTTAAAAAAGAGATCTAGCTATTCTAATTAAATTTATAAAAATATTAATAATAAAGGTCTCTATATAGGCTAAAACGTAATAGTATTTTAAATTTAATAAGGTTACTTATTATATTAACTATAACTCTATTTCTTAATAGTATAAAAACCCTTACTAGGGCTACTTTTCCCTCTTTATATTCTACTTTAATTAACCTACCTAAGATTATAAGAAGATTATAATTACTAAGTAACCTACTAAGCCAGAAGTAAACCTACTAGTTATAAGTAAATTAACTAAGCTAACCTTAAATACAGTTAAGATATTAATTATAATTACTATAACTACCTGCTAAAGCCTATAGATAGGGCTAGATATTTATAATAAACTATAGCCTAGTAATATAACTATACTTAAAATATTAAATAAATATATTACCTCTGAGGGTATTAAGGACCTATAAAAAAAGGCTAGTAAGTTATCGATTATTAAGTAAGATATTAAGACCGACTAAGAGCTACTAGCCCTTATTATCTTTTGCTATAAGGTTTTAAAAAGTCTAGGCCTTTATTATAGCAGGTGTCGCCGGCTTAATATGGTAATATGTTATTATCCTAGTAGTATATTAATATAATATTATATATTATACTAATATATTTAAAGAATAATATAGTATATTACTTTAATAAGGTATATAATTTAATACATAGGCCTATATAGATATTATTAAATAAGATAGCTAGGGTAAATAAGTAAAAAGCTTAAAATATTTAGTTTTAATTTATATTAATATAATATACTATTACTTTACTAGGATATTAAGATAATATATAATATTATACTAGTAAACTATTATAGTAATATAGTATTTTATTTATAAATAGTAAATAATATAATATAAAGGTCTATTATAAAGTAATTATATAAAGTAAATAAAAAAGTAATTAACAGAACTTATTTAAATCTAACTTAATATAATATATTAATATTTTAGTAGAATGTTAATAATATAGTATATATTAAGTTAATATATTCCTAGATTAATATAATAATTTATAAAAACTTAATAAGTATTATAATATAAAGCCTTATAAATATATACTTAAATAATTCTAAATTAAATAAATAAAGTTAAAAAATAATATTTATTTTTATATTTTTTAAAAGATAAATTATAACTTTTAAATAATATATTTTAAATATTACTTACTATTTATTTGATTTAAAAAGGAAAATACTTTCTTTTTATACTTTATAATATTATATATTTATATATTATTTAATTATAAGCTTAATTTATTTAATTACTAAAGTATTAATATTATTATTTTAAATACATAAATATAATATATTATTATTCTAGTAATATATTAATATAGTACTAAATATTATTTAAATATATTCCTTATAAATTATAATATCTTATTTATATATAGTATATATTACTATATAAATAGTTTTAAGTATCAAATAAAATTAGTAAGATAATATAAATAATAAGTTATTATTAATATATAAAATAATTCTATAATACCTTATTATCTTTATATTATATTAAAGAAATACCTAGTGTTTTATTCATATAATATAAGTAAAATAAAATATTTTACTTCCCTACTTAATAATGTTATTAATAATACTATATATTATACTATAAAAATAGGTATAGTAAGATGTTAATAAGGGTTATTTAATTTAGATTAATTCCTTAGCTTAAAGCTACCTTTAACTTTAGGCTGCCTTAACTTTAATTTTAACTTTAAATATATATTCCTTTAATATATTAACCTTTTACCTTTTTACCCTAGCCCCTTAGCGCCTTATATATAACCTTTATTAGATCTAGCTTTACTTCTTATTCTTAAAGATCTTAATTATATTATTAACTTACTCTTTTAAGCTATTATACTATTTATATATTTTAACTTAAATACCTTAATAAAAGAGTTATCGGTCTTTAAGACTAGCCTTTCTATAAGCCTATTTTCTAGGCTTTTTAGGCTTTTAAACTATATTTCTATATATTATATATTTAGCTTTTTCCTTTATATAGAAAAGAGTATTAAAAGCTTATATATTACAACCTAACCGGATAAAGCGCTTACGTTACATATACCCCAATTTTACTTAACTAACTACACGTCAACTTACACTTTTAGTACAAGGTAATCGTAAGCCCGCTTATACGGCTTACGCTTTTAACTTATAACTTACCGTAAGCTCGACTCATAATACCATAAGCTACCTAAGTATATATATACATTCATTTAGTATTAGATAGAACTTAGCTTACTAGCTATTAATATAACTTCTTTACCTAAATACGCCTAACCCGCCTTATTTAATATTAAAAGACATAACACTTTATAACCGCTTAGTATAACCTCCTATAATATCTATTAATATAAACCTAATACAGACTAGTTTATCCCTTAGGAAATCCAACCATTATATTATAGCTAAAGGTAATTAACAGTTTAGTAACTAAGTAAAGATTATCCTATTTACTATAAGGAGGTACGTTTTACTTAACTCTTTTATACTTTATTTTATAATAGTTTTTTAATCTTTTATTAATCTTTTTATATTTTTAGCTAAGGCCTATATTATAGTAGGCTTTTATTATTTTAATAGTAATACTTATTATAATAGCTATAAAAGAGATTAGTAATATAGACTAAAGGGGAACTAGGGGTTAATTAACTAACTGTATATAACTTAGCTTAAGCTTTACTTTTTAATTTTAACCTTTACTAGGTAGTTATAAGGGTTAATTAACTAGCTTATAGTATTGATTAGGTTAAGAGCTATAGGGAGGAAGCTAGCTTTTATATATATAGCTATATAAATTATATATATATTTATTTAATTAGAGTTTAGTTACTATATATAATATTTAATATCCTAATTATATTAAGTTTTTAACCTTAAAAGAGGTTATTTTTATTATTAATATTATTAAGAGATTTAAAAAGCCTAGGCTTAATAAAGTTAAAGGTTAAAGTAAAAAAGAAGAAAATGTTTTACTTATATATAATATAAAATATTATATAAATACTTATAAATATTAAATTAAATTATTAAAAAGATATAAATAATAAATTATCATTAATATATAAAATAATTCTATAATACCCTATTATATTTATAATATATTAAGGAAATACCTAGTATTTTACTAATATATAATAAGTAAAATATAGTATTTTACTTATATATAATATAGAGTACTATATAAATATTGATAAATATTAAATTAAATTAGTAAATTATTATATAGAGTAAATTGTTATAAATATATAAAATAACTCTATATTACTTTATTATTTATATAATATATCAAAGAAATATTTAATATATTCTTAATATATAGTAAATAAAAGGTATTCTAGATTATTACTATTACTATTAAAATCTTCAAAGTATATTATATACTTTAGGTTATTAAGGTTAGCGGTAATACTTTAATATTTCTTTATTATGCCTTTTAGGCTATAAAAGAAAATATAGGCTAGGAAGGTCTTATCCTTATTAAATAGCTTTAAAATAATTTACTAGATATTAAGTCCCTAGCCTTCTAACTTGGCGTAAATAGTTATTTTATCCTTTAGGAGTTTATTAAGAAATAGGGTATCTTTAAGGCTTTATATAGTATAGTAAAGATAATATAGTAGTCCTTTAGACTCTTACTTATATATAGATAGGAGAAATATAATTATTTAGCTAAGTATACTTAAATCAGTAATTTAAATTTCAGCTAGTATTAGATATAGCAATTTTAAATACCACGAAAAAAGCCTCTTTACGAAAAGTATAGTAATGCCGCCCGTTCTTAACAATTCGTTAATAATTAAGATAGCTGGTAAACTAAACTATTATATACTTACTACGTATCTAATAGAATAAAGTATGTATATTTTAGGTTGAAATCGAACCTGTCGAGATACTATAGGCACTCACCTATAGTTCAAGATACTTGAGTTAATTAACGAGATTTGGCTTACTAAATCTTCTCTTACAGACAATACTAAATAAAGCCAGACCTAGTTACGAGTAGAGCCTAGCAACTTACGAGAGGTTGTATGTAGAGTTAATATCTTGGGTTTTTTCTCCCAAAACTACCTGATGACATATTAAACGAACTTTCATTGTAACAACTATCTCTTTGAGCAGAGGTCTTCCTCGCTTTGACCTCCCTTCTCGACCAGCCCCAGCTGTATCTTGCATGGCGCGCATCCACAACCATGCCAGTTGTATTAGTCGCAGCCGCGGTAGCAGGTGAGTCTTCTCCACAACATATAGTCATGACTTTCTGACAATTGATAGCTGTCGCACTTAAGACTACTTGAGAAGCAAGAGAGTCTCATACTTCTATTCCGGCCACGTTATTTAGCCGCGCTCTATCCCAAGGCCTGGTAACCTTGAGGATAGGGTAATATTAATAAATAAAGTATTGACTCGGGCGCAATACGGAACGGGTAACGTACTGTAGCCCTTTCGTCAGGCAAAAAAAAGAAACACCACTGAAATTCGTTAGCTTCACACTTACACAAAAATCGACCAGAATGAATAGCTACCTAAAAACATACTATTCTGCTGATTGTAGAATTGAGTGGAGACAATAATTTTTACCTATTGAGAAAATGCTGGGTAAACGATATATAAAAGCCATACTGTTGAAACGTCGTGGAATTTACTACTAAGCTGCTCGCCGCTCTTTCCCGTGACATTTTTGATCTTTGCCCTCAACAACAGCATAAAAATGCCCCAGTCACGACTTAGATAGGAGTATACAGAAGCCAACATATCTGAGGCCATATTGGATATTGCCGACTAAGGTCTTTCGCCCTCTTAGGCGGCGACCGAGTCATCAGGAAGTGTCAATGCTGCCCATATCGAATAGAGTATGGCGATAAAAAGTCGAGGTATGAAGTTCAGGCTTCGAAATTCTGTAGAATAAATGAACCTTAGCCCGACTCGGTTGCTCTACCTATGGGTTACATGTTGTTGAGTAAGATCGGCTTCGGAGCTTACACGCCGAGAAATGCCTAGACCTCCGAGAACCGTACCGATTGGCGGGTACCACCTTTTGAGGTGAGTGACGTTACTGTATATTACTCTTCGTACCTAACTGCTATTATGAACCCCAGGATAATCGGTCGACCGTAACTCGGCGACACCTTATATAATGCCTCCACTTTCTGGATTTAGCGATAATGACTTCGAAACACGCGACGATATTATTCACGTAACTGAAGCCCTTCTTCGGCCGCTTATCCCGTATATGTCCCTAAACAAAGGCCGTATCAAACTTCCCCACGCCACGGGCACTCATTTTAATAAGACTGCAGCACAACTTAAAGGCTTCGCTCGCCCTTTATGGGCTGTAGGTGCGTTGCTTATGGGAAGATCTAGTAATCTTGAGCTCCTTTAACCTTGGTTGGATGGCTTGGCTTCAGGCACTGACCCTAAAGTCGCTGACTACTGGGGTCCTATTAAGTCCTTTGATCAGCATATGGTAAAGGCTGAGATGGTATCTTTTACTCTCTTGGCCGCCCCACGAGAGCTTTTCTAGGAAAGACTCGATAGAAAAACGCAACAGAATCTTATCACTTGGCTTCTTAGAATACACGATAAAGACATACCTCAAGCTAACTGGCTCTAGTTTCATGTCTTTACAAACCTTACTTTAATCAAAGTATGCAATATCGATACACCTGCCATACAAAAACATCTAAAGGACGATCTTAAGTGTCTTAATAAATTCTACATCACCGACGGTTGGTCAAGCGACGGCTTCTGGCGCCAACCGGAAGCCGATGAACAGGAATTTAAAGCTTTCTAGAGGACAGGGAGAGTAAATACAGTACCAGGCAGTAGAAATGCTTGTTTCTACTCTGGAAGCTTTGCAATCCAGTTCAGTTAGCTTTTATATATAAAATTTGCAAGGGATTTTGATCCTCAACGAACTGAAATATACAAGCAGCAGGCAAGGGAATTCGGTAGAGGCTTCAGTCGCTTTTTCGACAGTGAAGGTAGATTTATATTCCGTCCCCTGATCTTGAATAAACAATTGACATTACTCTTGAGGTGCTGTTATTCTATTTGGTTGCTCGTTGATTTATCGCTTTGCTTGCGGTGGCTTCTTTGCCGCCCTGGCTGTTGCTGAAGTTTCTGATATGCTTGAGCCACTATTTACGCCTGGTGCAGTCAAGGGGTTTATAATTCGCCATTTAAGATGGTGGGCAAGAAACTCAAATGATATCTTTCACACTGACGGAACTCTGAATCTCGGGTGGATGTACCCGTAAGTGCTCGATGCTTGGTCCTAGTTCATGAGCTGACATATCATCAAGACAAATGTATCTTACAGAGTCTTATAACTCTCCCCAGTCTGTTTACTGGGCTCTCAAGTCTCTCATATGTGTTGGACTTGCACAGAATAGTGCCTTCTGGACAAAACCAGAAGCTCCATATCCAGAGGCACTTCGTGAAGGTGCTCTTCACGTACTTCCAGCGCCCCGTCAAATTCTCTGCAACCACCCCGATGTCAACCATCATTTCATGCTCTCCTTTGCCCAATTTATTACTTTGCCGTTCAAGGCTGTTGTTCCAAAGTATAGCAAGTTTGCTTATTCATCCTCATTTGGATTTTCAGTTTCTGTGGGGGGTCATGGACTTGCTCAAGTGGTGCCGGATAATACACTTGCTTTGAGTCGTGACGGTATGGAAACTTGGGCTGTTAAGTACAAATGTGCTAAGCCAGAGTTTAAGACTGCGATGGTTCATGGTACTGCTACTCAACAAGTCCCTGCAGCAACGGTGCAGTGGTACCCTTGGTTTGACCGCGCAGTATCTGTCTCAACTACAATCATCCCGCCCACAAATCGGTGGCCAGATTGGCACATCAGAGTCCACCATATCACGAGCAATCGTGGATTTGGCAAGGTATTCACGGCAGAAGGTGGATTTGCTATTAAAGGCCGCCAAAAAGAAGATACGCTGGACTTACATCATTGTACTTCTACCACTCCTGATCTCGACCAGGATGTCGGGATTTTGGAAGGAGTCTTCGAAACTGAGGATTCAATTCTAATACTAAGCGAACAAGGAGCGTCTGGTATCGTTACTAGCACCTTGACTTCCGCTCACAGACAGACGACTGTCAGCCTGCTAAAACCTGAACCAAGCACCAATCTGATGGAACAACGTACTCTAATCCCGATTGCTGAGCATGTAATCAACAAAATTAATACCGGCATAGATATTGTATTGGTCTCTAAGGTGTTTGCCATCTCCCGGCATGCCAATGGCGGATGGCAATGGAGGGGTAAAAGTCTTCAGGAGAAGTGGCTAGGCAAGCCTGAGATTCATGTGGGGGACGCAGTAACCGGTCAAGATTATATCAAAGTGTCTTTTTGATTCACTATGCCCCTGGAAACCTTGCTCAGTAATCTGACTACTACTGACCTCCTAATCGTTTCAGACTAAACGTCAATCTAGTCACACTATGCATTTGGCTTAAAATACTGTGCTATTTCCCCAGGAGGCATCATATCCTCAAAGCTGATGATTCTGTCCATTTCCAGAAAGTCATTTCTCATGAGCATCTGTGATATTGTCGATAATTCGTCTCTGGAATTTGTTGGGGATGATTGCGCATCCATTTGCCATCGAGTACTGCCCAGCTCCACTGAATCCTGCGCCGGTAACGTCAGATCATTCGTTTGCGGGAGTATGCCCATTTCAGGAGGGAATTGAAGGTACTGGTGCGTAGTTAAGGCGCCAGATGTAGTGCTGAAGTCAGATACTTGAACATCCAAGCTGGTAGTAGTATTCGGCTCCCCTTGAATCTCGGTTTGGTAGTCTCTGTGAAGATTCTCGAGACGCTCGGAGAGCTGATCAAAAAAGCATGGGTCTCGACTATCCTGGGACCTTCCACTATTGTCAGTCCATCGATGAGACATTGCTTTGAGGGTTTTCACGAGTGTTCCGAACTCCTCGGCCAAGGCTGTTTTATAGTAGCGACAGTGAGCTGTAGTGCAAAAGTCAGAACCGCCGGTTTGGTTGATAGATAATGCGAGAGGATGCCTACCTAATAGAACACGTCCGCTGACGAAAGCGCCCATTGCAAGCTGAGGCGAAACAGAGCCAGCTGATGACGAGCCTTCGAGATATTTGGTCGTGATATTGGCCGTCTCCATAGCAGCATTATAGCATGTATCAGCGCTACAAAGGCTAGGAAGTCGAATACCATTTAGTTCAGCATCTGGATACGCGATACGTTGATGAAGCAGAATAAGAGATGTGTTATGAATTGTATTAGCCACAGTCATGTTGGGATCCATGAGACCTGGCATCATTTCGCGGGAGATGCCCGAATCTTTCCACTCTTGGGTGAGATACATTTTCCAGCTGTTCTTGTCAGAGATTTTGTTTCAACTAGGGCGGCAAAATTCTCACTGTACTAGTCGGAGATCAAGCTCTTTGAACCTTGTCAGCCATAGTGAAACCTCTTGTCGATTTGTAAAATCAATTTTGGTCTATAGAAAATAAGTCGTGATTTGGCTCAGAGACTTAATTGATTTAATGTAGTAAGCAAAGGCGCCCACCTTGGACATATCCACGGTGCTGTTAGAATTGTTCTGTCCAGTATGAGAAGTTGACTTTGGCGCCTCAGGATTTGTGCCCTCGCCGCCAGCTGACTGAGAAGGACTCGGATAGTGGCCCGGCAAAAAGGTGATCGAGTTACCCATCTTGGCCCGTGAACGATCCCAGATGCCAAAGTAAGGAGTGGTAGCAGGCTCATCATGAAACCAGTTGCCTCCGCATATGGGAAGTCTTCGGCAGACATCTGCTGCAGTAAGACTTGTGTTCCACCTGTTTACTGTTAGAGAACAGCCGCAGGGATGTGGTATTAGCTCCTACCCTTTGACCATGGATGAAAATCTAATCAGATCAGCAAAGTTCATGGCTGAGTATCGTGATATCTTACCTATCAAGAACGAATATATTCCAAAACACTCTTCTTCGTTCCTCTTCTTCTGTCCATTCCCGTGGCGGTGAAAGGGAAGACTCATCTGGCAATACTGCTGGTCTGTGGTGGCGATCTTCGGCTTCCACAGACAGCTCCATGTATTCGACTGTTCTAGTGAGAGATGCTATTATCGGCCAGGCTTTTTCCAAGTTTCCGTCGCCAATCTGTCAATCTATCAGCAAAGCTTTAAGCGCGATGTCAGAACAGCTCGTAAATTACATCAGTAAATGCAATAATTATCAGTGCTTGTAAGTTCTCAACTGAGAGACCATCCATAGCATCCAACCTGACACAACGTCTGAGTCTGCATGTCTCGCTCTTGACAAAGCTTGGGTCGAGTGGCTCTCCGTTTCGCTGAACATGCCTCAAAGCCGCGACAGCCATAGCCTGGAGTACTATTGTCATGCGCTTTCCAGTATCTTGTTGAACACGCTCCTTGAATCCCCTCATATTAATCATGGAAATCCATGGCTGAATATGGTCAAAGTATTCCTCGAGGAGCTCGTCAAGAAACACTACCCGGGAGCTTGTCTCTTTGGATGGCGTCTGGAACTTTGCTTTGGCTCAATCTGTTAATATCGACACCGAGAAAGCCTGGGAACGGACTATTCCTCCAACTTTACAAGTTCCAGTACCTGCCAGTTACAACGACATTTTTGTTGACTCGAATATCCGCAATCATGTCGGTTGGGCCTATAATCAAAGACGCTTCAATGTTCCCCCGAGTTGGACTCAGCATCGTTACTTTTGGCGTTTCGATGCTGCAACTCACAAAGGACGTGTCTACATCAACGATCAATTTGTTACTGAGCATATCGGAGGATATACTCCTTTCGACGTCGACTTGACAGGAATTGTTAAGCCCGGACAGCAGGTCCGTTTGACTGTCGCTGTCAACAATGAGCTCGACTGGCACAAATTCCACCAGGAAGAGTTGAAACGCTCAGTAATGGAAAGCGAAAGCAACACTACCAACACGACCTCTTCAACTCAGCTCGTCCATGGCAACCAGGCGCTGCATACCTTTACCAGCTCCATGAAGAGATTATTTTCCGCGATGAGACAGTGCTGGACACATACGAATTGGCCGTTGGCATACGTTCAATTGAGGTTTCTGGAAACCAATTTCTTATCAACGGAAAACCATTCTATTTTACTGGCTTTGGCAAACATGAAGATACACTTATCCGTGGCAAAGGTCATGACCTCGCCTATATGATCCATGACTTTCAAGGTCAAGAGACTACAAAAAGAACCTGTGTTTTGGATGGAAAACGCCGACGAGAGCCCACTGTTGCTTTATGTGCACCAGCTCAGACTTGCCTCGATGGATCGACTTTAGAGAATATAATAAATGTTTTGACGCATGATATGCGATTTTATCATAATTTAGTTCTCAGTGGAAAAGATGATCATGGTGTGTCGCGTCGTATTGTCTCAGCATAGGGTAAGGGGTCAGTCAGGACTAGAGCCTTTGCCTGGATGAAGGTATCAGGATGACAAGCTTAACAATTCAAGTGTCGTCACATACCAAACCTAGCGGGCTTGGTCAGATTAAATTATAGGTAGATGGGGATCATGTGCTGGTGTCAAGGTCTTTACGGCATTTTTTATGCTTGCAAACTGGTCGTTTTGACGTTGATGGTGATGGGTTGAAAGACCAGTATTGATCCGATTGGTGGATGTGATCTCCGAATGTGTAATCTTGCACAGTCCAACAAAGGGGCTGTACCCTGGCCGAGTGGGCTATTTGTGGCGAGGTAATGGCTATGTAAATGTGACAAGTGATCAAACAAATAGGCCTGAGTACCAAACCCTTTTGTAGAAGATACATTATCAATAATACACTTTAACCGATAGGCAAGGCACCCAATGAGGCATATTAGTAACTCGGCCTGCTGACAAATACATATTGCATTTTACTAGTTAAATAGGAGGAGTTGCAACATAGTACACATATCGCAATTCACTATTTCTACAACCTTTAAATCTTAAACTGCGAAAGACCTTGGTACGCAATCACAAGTGCAGAGACTAAACATTATACCAATTCTCGCCTATACCGTCAATCATGTATAACTATGAGACCCTCCAAAACGATGACGATATTCGACTCATTGAGCTCCCTCCTGCTGCCCTCGCTTTGTCTGGTAGCAAGCTGAATATCTCATTACTGACCTTTGCGCATCGAGACACTCCCAATTATGAAGCTTTGTCGTATGTTTGGGGTGATCCAAGTAATCCTGTGACTATTAATGTCAATGGGCAAGACATGCTGATTGGTCGAAATTTGCATGATGCACTGACCCACATTCGACATGAACATCAGTCTCGGAAACTCTGGATAGACGCCATCTGCATCAATCAGAGTGACAACAACGAGAAGTCAAAGCAGGTTTCGAGAATGAGGGATATCTACTCTAATTCTACATCGACAGTCATGTGGATTGGAATGCAAGACGGTCTACAAGCCCCAGTATTGGAGCATATCCGAGATATACACGACTCAGATATATGGATGCCCAAATCGGGACCGACTATGCCTGCTCTTTCGGGCCAATTGATCCCAATTCCTGGCCCGCTTCAGATGATGTTTGGCAATGACATGCTTACAAGTTTGGGGACACTTTGGGATCAAACATACTTTTCTCGGAGCTGGATAACACAGGAAATCGCTGTTTCGGCGCACTTGGTCCTTGTATGCGGTACTTTTCAGTTTGATTTCGATCGACTTATGGAAGTTTCTGAAGCCATCTGTGATCACTCCACGATCAAGTTACGGAATCACGATTTGGCAGACAGCTTTATATCAATAAGGCGAAACGTCCGACAACACATCGATGAGATGGAGGAAACTTCAGGATCGGATGAAGGAAAGAACAACAACACTAGCGTCGATTGCCGATATTCTTCGACCCTTCCTTACCTTCTCCAACTCTTAAGTGTCCGCAGGGATCAGAATGCAACAGACGCACGCGATAAGGTCTACGCTTTCCTAGGCATAGCTCGGGATTCAAAAACCTTGGATATCCAGCCTCATTATTCAATGTCGGCCAATGAACTCTACACAGCCGTCGCGGCCAAACTGATCGACCGATATGGCCCAAGCGTCCTCTCCACCTGCCAGCCAAATTATTCGACCCTAGGACTACCCTCTTGGGTGCCAGATTGGAGTCAACCTTGGCGAGATGGTATAGAGAGAAGAGACATATTCGAGTGCGGAACATCTCTCCAGAAAGAGGTGCGAATGGATACACAAGACGGTACCATTGCTATCTCTGGAATAGTCCTCGATGTTGTACGGGGCACCGATGGTACGCCTTTCGATACCTGGGGTCCCGAGCCATGGAAGTTACTTGACATGCCAGATACTTTGGAGGAACAGATGACAAAGTTAGGATATAATGGAATTTATAAGCATACTGGAGAAGGCTACTCCTCTGTACTTCTGCAGGTACTAACTGCAGGTCGAGCACATGAAGTAATCGCAGCTTCCTATTCCGCAATCCAATGGAGTTCAGTGGGACTGGATTTCCAAATTAACCCATTCGACCCAGAGAAGAAGAGATGGGATGCTTTTTATGACAATCTCGCATGGAAGAAAGATCAGGAAAGGGTTATATTGGCCTTGGTCCAAAGTCAATGGAAAAAGGGGATACTGTTTGCATATTTGGACAGGGCAGAGTTCCACACATCCTTCGCCAAATTAGCGGATCCAGATACCAACTCGTCGGGGAGTGTTATATTCATGGTATTATGTACGGAGAGGCCATTAACGAGGATTCTATGTCTCACATTCAGACCATACATCTTAAATAGTGTATAGTAAGTAGTTAAGTTGGTATTAATCTATCTTGTTTTATCTACATAGAAGAGATATCGATCTTTTGAGTGTTATAATAGGCTAGTAAATATAGCCTCTCTAACTTGCCTGTAGGTTAGGTCGTTGAGTCAGTTTGTGTTGTGGCGCCTTAGGCTCCTTCTTTTGACAGTTGTCATTGTGTTGGGCGACATCTGCAAGGTTAGTTGGCAGAATGGAGTGAAGGCGGTTGATTAACTGACTGTAATGTCGGCTGCTTGAATCGGGGTTCAAGTAGACTTATTCAGGTTTCTGGGTAGCTTTCATCATATTAAATTATTAGGTATTAGCCTGCCTTATAGAGATTTTATTTACTGTCGATACTGTTAGATACTTAGAAGACTTAACATGAAACTAATAAAAAAACACAAAAAGAATAACTTATAGCAAGACCTTAAGAAGAAAGATGTCTTCTTTCTATAAGGAATTAAAAGCTTATAACCTCCCTTAAAAAGGTTTCTACTAAGTATTAAGTCGCTAGATTAATGTATAACTATATTAGCTAAACTTAGTTTGATTTGTGTTGTTAACTATAGCACAATACCAATACGGTAACGTGCCTAGGAGTACAAGCATCCTCATTGCTTGCTATATATATGGTAATTAAAGATATGACATTCGGAAGTATATACAGGTAGATACTACTATGCCTAATACCTTCGAATCTCCGCATTCGATCATACCAGCGACGGCTAGCCTTCTACCGGTATTTATTAACGACACGGCTCAAAGGACTTTCTTTACCCCAGGTTAACTTTGGGAAAAAAGTGGATATTAATTATATAGATACTTTATATTATAATGATATCTCTTGAAGAGTTAGTAAAGAGGTTTTCTCTTAAGATAGCGATTTATATTCTTCTTGCTATATTAGACCTAAGGGTCTATAATACTAATATAGAGGGTGTCTAATTCTCTATTAATATTACCTATATAGCAGTAATAGAGACTAAGAAGGCTGTCTATATAACCTATATTAATAACTAACTAGGTATCCTTTCCCTATAATACAGGGAGATTTTACCTAAGACTAATTAAAAAATAATAGGGTTTTTAAACTAAAACCTATAGAGATAACTAGGAGTACTTAAATACCTCTAGCGGGATATTATAACCTAGTAGTTTAATATATATAACTAGTAATATCCTTATTGTTTTTCCCTAATTAGTAGTAACCTACTTTATAGAAATTAAATAGGGATTTAAGACTTAAAAGAGAAACTTAATAAGGTTATTAATCTTACTAATTTATTTAATTAGAATATAAATAATAGCTAAAACCTATATAAAGAATATATTAAATATATAATAGCCTTTATAATAATTAAAAAGGATATAAAAAAGATTTTCTAATTTTATTAGTTTAATAGCTATTTTTTCTTTTTTAGCTTTAAATTTTAGTATTATAACCTAAATGGGATAGAGCACTTATATTATATATACCCTATATTTACTTAACTAATTATATATTAACTTATACTTTTAATATAAAGTAATTATAATTCCTTTTATATAGATTATACTTTTAACTTATAATTTACTATAAGCCTAGCTTACTACATTATAAGCCGCTTAAATATATATATATATTTATTTAGTATTAAATAGAACTTAGCTTACTAGCTATTAATATAACTTCTTTACCTTAATAAGCCTTACCTATATTATTAACTATCTTAGTTATATTACTATTAAATTACTATTAGTTACCTTTAGTATTTTATTTAGTTACTATAGGGAAGGTTTATTAGGTTATATAATTTCAGTTAATTAAGTGCAGTAGCTTCTTCCCTCGGACTAAAGGACTTTTTAACCTTTAATAAAAAAGATCTATTTTATAGTATATATAAAATTTCCTCCTATAACTTTAACTTTAATAGTCTCTTAATAGTCCTTTAACTACTCTAGCTAGAGTTTAATATAGTCTAATACTTAAAGTACCTAACCGAATTTACTATTATTATTAAGTTTATTAGCTATTTATTATACCTACTGTAAGGGGCGCGGGCCACAGGGTGGCTCAAGCCTACAGTCTGGCTTCTGGCACCTATGCCACTGAGGCAAAAGAACGAGAATGACTTAGCTGACAAGCTAAGTCGTGACTGTAACCTATAGAGGTCTTGGCGACGCAGCCAAGCTGTCACAGCCGGTGACACCTACCTTTTATTAGATTTATATTACCTTTACCTAGTATACTAAAGAAGGTAGTTTTTACTATTATTAATATACTAATTAGGCCTAGTAATTTAAGCTTCTTTTTAAGACCTTTAAGAAATAATATCTCTATCTTAAGCTATATATTTTAACCTTTATAGTTATTATTATAAATAAGAAGGCTAGGTAATTAAAAAACCTTATAATTAAAAATAATAAATATAACCTTAATCTCCTAATTTATAGGCCTAATATTTATTTTAATAATATAATATAAGTTATTTTTCTAAAATAATTATTATAGCTATTAACCTTTATAAGGGTTAGGATTACTAGTAACTACTTTAAGAAATACCTTTTAGCTATATTAAAATTCTCCTTTATATACCTTAGCTAGGTTAATATAATTAACTAGTTAAAGGTCCTTATAGAAAGGTAAGGTACTAATTAATATATTAACTATAATTAAGGTTAGCTTTATTAATTTAATTATAAAGTAATTAGGTTAACTTATAGGTAAGTTAAAGGTCTTAGCAGGTTACTTATTATAATTTTCTTTTTATATAGATATAGGTAGGTTAATTAAAGTAAAGTATAAAAAGGGAAAAGTAACCCTAGTAATCTTTATAAAGGTTTTTATTACGGGCTTAGCAGGTTACTTATTGTAATCTTTATCTTGTCTTAGGTAGGTTAATTAAAGTAAAGTATAAAGAGGTAAAAGTAACCCTAGTAGGGGTTTTTATACTATTAAGAAATAGAGTTATAGCTAATATAGTAAGTAACCTTATTAAATTTAAGTTACTATTACTTTTCGGTCTATATAAAGACCTTTATTATTAATATTTCTATAGGTTTAATTAAAATAGCTAGATCTCTTTTTTAAATGTATTACTATATTTATTATAAATAAAGGTTTTTATTTTATTAAAAAATAAAGTTAAAGCTAATATAGTAAGTAACCTTATTAAATTTAAGTTATTATTACTTATTAATTTATATAAGAACCTTTATTATTAATATTTCTATAGGTTTAATTAGAATAGCTAGATTCCTTTCTTAAAGGTATTACTAAACTTAATATAAATATTATTAACTATTAAGAAATATAATATTTCGCTATTACTTAAATTATATTTTATAATCCTATTAATATAAATTTATAAGAGTTTAGTTTATCCCTTAGGAAATCTAACTATTATATTTAATTTTATTAAGCCTAGGCTTTTCATATAATAATAGTATAAGCTATTAAGCTATAGGGTAAAAGATCAGGCTATAATTACTATATAAGTAATTATATTAGTGCTTATAGCTATTTATAAAAGCCTTATAGTACTATTACAGTACAAATTATAATATAATACTTCTTTTTAAAGGGCTTTTATCCTTAAAGCCTATTAAAGCCAGCTGCTATAAGGGTTATTATACCCTATATCAGTATAGCTACTAATATCCTAAGGTATACCTTGTAGTTACCCTTGTATTTATATTATATAGGTATCCTTATAAGTAGCTATTTTAAAAGTTATTAAATTAAGAATTAAATCCTTAACCTTTAAGCTACCTATTTATAGTAATTATTATATAATAGTAATATAAGCTACTAAGCTATAAAGTAAAAGATCAGGCTATAATTACTATATAAGTAATTATAGTAATACTTATAGCTACTTATAGAAGCCTTATAGTACTATTATAGTATGAATTATAATATTTTAAATCTCCTAATAATATTAATAATAAAAATAACTATTTTAAGGTTAAAACTTAATATAATTAAGGTAATAAAAGTTATATTAAGTAACTAAACTCTATTTAAGTAAATACATAAAATAGCTATATATATAAAAGCTAGCTTTCCTTCCTTATATTCTTAACCTAATTTATATTATAAACTACCTAATTAATTATACTTTATAGCTATAATTAATTAATTAACCTCTAGCCCCCCTTTAGTCTATATTATTAATTTCTTTATAGCTATTATAATAAGTATTTATATTATAACCTAATAGATATATAACGGTTAGGTTTCCTAAGGGATAAACTAGACCGTTCTAGGTTTATATTAATACTAATTACGGGATAAGATCTAAATAGTAATAAAGTATTATATTTTTTAATAGTTAATAATATAGGTAAGGCTTATTAAAGTAAAGAAATTATATTTATAGTTAGTAAGTTAAGTTTTATAAAAGTATTAATAAGTATATTCTATATACTAAGGCTTTATATATAAAGTTAATAATATATAAAAATAATATTATTTCTAGATTAATATAATCCTAGGCCGCCGTCGGTCCTATTTATAGTTAGTCTATTAGTAATTAGTTAGGAAAGGGTAATAAATATAAGGTATATGTAATATAAATATAAAGGTTATAATATAATCTTTTCCCTCTATTAGGTCTTATCCTTAAGACCTATATACCTTTATTAACCTAAAATTCTTTTAGTATATCCTAACTTAACCTTTTTATTATTATATTATATAATATCTAATCGTATTATTAAATAGTTATTCTACAAGGATTATAAAATTCATATTTTTACTTTATTTATTAAATCTTTTAATAAAAAGGCTAATATACCTTATATTTAATATTTTTATTTTAGTAAGAGATACTTAATATTGACGGATTTTACTTATTATAGTAAATATATCTATAGTAAGAAGTTTTATAATAATACTTAAGTATTATCTTTTTATATATATTTATATTTTATTTATAATTTTTATTAATTTCTTATAGTAATAAATTTAATAAAATAAGAAAAGAAATTAGAAATTAATAAAGATAAAGTAAGTAATAATCTTCTTAAGCTTTATAAAGAGATAGTGGCTTTATAGTCTTATTTATTTACTGTAGCTGGTTATTTATTACGGATTTAGAAAATCCGGATTAAGGTAAAGGAGTATTATTTTAAGGTAACTTATTATAGCCTTTAAAAAGTAAAGTAATAGGATAACTTACTTTCTATATTAAATACTTATAAGGATACTATAGTATAGGATCTCTAGACTAATTATATATTTAATAATATTAATTAGTCCTCCTTAGGTCTTAGTAATAAGTTTTTAAATACTTTTTTTTTATTTAATTTTAATAGAAGTTCTTTAAGAGTTACTAGGTATTAGTAAGGTATTTTATTAATTTCTATATATTCTTATTTTCTAGATAGTTTTTCTATTTTATTAGGTATTCTTTTTTACCTTTATATTTATATATATCCCTAATTACTTTTACTTTATAGAGTTCTAGTCTTTTAATTTTTTCTAGTTTATTACCGATTTTAACTTAGATTATATTAATTACTAATTTAAGTAATATACTATAAAAAATTAACTAGAGCTTAATTTTCGGTAATAAGTCTAATTTATAATTATGTTTTAAGACTTTTTATAATATTTTATAAGGTTTAATATATTTATAATTAAGCTTTTTTATAGGTTATTTTATTAAAATATTTTTTATTATAAGGTAGACTATATCTCCTTCCTAAAGGGATAATCCCTTTATCCTTTTAGGATTATAATAGTTATTTATTTAGTTTTTAATAAATTTAAGCTTTATTATTATTTCTTTATATAAGATTTTAAGATCTTTACTTTTAATAATAGCTACTAGATTAATAGATTTAGGTTTTTATACTTTATAGTATAGTTCTAGGGTAAATCTATAGTTTATATATACCGATATAAGCTTTATACTTTTATTATATATAGTATTATAGATAAGCTAGGCTACTAGTAGTTTTTAACCTAATTATCTTATTAATAATTAATATAATACCGTAGATATTATTCTAGTATTTAATTTATTTATTTAATTTATCTATCTATTTATAATCTAAATACTATTAAAAGCTTATAATTTAGTCTAAGATATATTATAAATACTTACTAAAACTTAGCTATAAATATTTATCCTCTATTTAAGATAATTTTATTAAGTAGGCTATAATTAGCTATAATATATCGGTAAAAAATATAAAAAAGTCCTTCTATATTTATTACTTCCCTATAAGGTAGGTAATATAAATACTTTATATATTAGTTAATAATAATTATAATACTATTATAAAAGATTCCGGTTAAGGGTTCTTCTAAGAGTAATAATTTAATTATAAAGTCTATTATAATTAATTCCTAAGGTTATTTTACTATAGGTAAAGCTTATAGGTTACTATATAATTTATACTATTAAGACTTTATTTTTATATATAGGTTATATTATTTAATAGTTTTCTTTACTTTTAATTATAATTATAGGATCTAATATCCTTATTTTAAAAGTCTTTTTATTATTTTTATAACTTCTTAATATTTATATAATAAATATAAATAAAATTCATAAAGGAAGTTATTAACTTATTCTTTTAATATTACTATAGTAATTATCTTTTATATCTATTTTAGTATTTTTATTTATTAGGTAAACTGGTATTCTATTTAACTATTAGTTTTTAAGACTTATCTATTAAACTTAATAGTTTTTATATTATAGTCTTCTCTTTAATTAATAATATTAACTTTACTATTTTCTAATTCTTTATAATAAATAATTATAAAATTAAACTTAATTAGATATTTTATATATTATAATTATTATCTATTAAGTTATTATATTATAGTAAAATAAATAATATTTTAATAATTAGTATAGACTTTAATTTTATATATACTTTTTATAAGGTAATATTTAAATTCCTTAAAGTAATTAAAGAGTATAAAGAACTCTTTATTATAAATAGGGTAATTAAGTTCTATACCGTAAAGTTTATAAGAATAGAAGGTAATTAGATATAGATTTCCTTAGTTATTATATTAACCTATCTATCCTCTTAAAGTAAAATCTAATATATTTATCTTTAATTTAACTTCCTTATTAAGGTTAAATATTATTAAAACTGGCTTACTTAGGATTACTTATTATATTACTTTAAATACTTTTTACCTTTTTAGTATTATTTTAGTAAAATATTTATCCTTTTTTATAAGTTTAATTAATAATATAGTAATTTTATTAAAGTCTTATATAAATTATTAATAATAATTAGTAAAACCTAGGAAACTTTAGATTCTTTTAATTATTATTAATTCTAACTAATTTACTATTACTAAGATTTTTTTTAATTTATTTTAATTTATTTTAGTAATATAGTATATCTAAGGTAATTAACTTCTTTTATATAGAAATAGCTTTTCTTAGGTTTAATTAATAAATTAATATCTTATAGTATTTATAAAACCTTATAAATATATTCTTTATATTCTTTTTTATTATTTAAAAAGATTAAAATATTATCTAGGTAATATACTATAAAAATATTAAGGTATTATTATAAAATATTATTAATTATTTATTAAAAGGTTATAGGTATATTTATAAGACCGAATAGTATTATTAAGTACTTAAAGAGTCTAAATTTAATTCTAAATACCGTTTTTTATTTATCTCTTTCCTTTATATAAATTAAGTTATATACTCCTTTAAGATTAAAAGTAATAAAGATCTATTTTCTTTATAGGCAGTCCTTAAGTTCTATAATAAATAAAAATAAGGTCTAGTCCTTAATAATAATATTATTTAATCTTTTAAAATCTATAACTAATTATAATAATCTATCTTTCTTAGGTATAAATATTACTAAAAATCTTACTAAAGATATAAATATTTTAATATTTCCCTTAGTTAGTTTTAAGTTTAGGTACTCCCTTAGGGTCTTAAGTTCTTTAATATTAAGATTATAAATTAGCTAGAATAGCAAATTATTTATTTTAAGCTAGATTTTATAGTCCTAGTAGTTATATTATAATATCTTTATATTTAATTCCTTTTAAAATAGTTTTTTATAGATTTAATATTCTTTAAGAATATATTTAAGTTAATTATTATCTTTAATAGTTTTAATTTCTTTTTATTATTTTAATTATCTATTTAGGTTATATAATTATTTTTTAATAAGACCTAAGATTTATTTATTTTTATTTTTCTTACCTTTTATATATTTATTTTTTATTCCCTTTAAAGGTAATAGATTTATATTTTTATATTATACTTTACCGTTATTATTAATTAAAGTTTAAGATCTCTTATTATTTTTATAATCTATCTTATTATTACTATTAATATTACTTAAAAAGGTAATTTAGCCTATTAGCTAGTTAATATAAAGGTTATATTATTTTAGCTATAATATTCCTAATAGTATATTAACCTTTTTTAATAATATAATATTAAAGTCTATCCTTTAATTCTTTTTATTAATAAAGACTTTAAGATAATCTATCTCTTAATCTATTTATTTATTATTATAGTTAAACTTTTAACCTTTTATATTAATAAGGTTATAAAGATTTTCTTTCTTTTTCTATAATAACTTTAGGTAATTAACTATCCTTAGGGATATATAGTTATTTAAAGCTTTATAGTCTATTTATATATCTATTTATTATCTCTTAATTTTAACTTTAAGTATTAGGCATTATAGATTATCTCTCTTAAAGATCCTAAGAGCTTTTTATTCTAGTTTTTCTAGTAGTGGCTTTATACTTATCTATGGCTTTATTATAAATAGTAAGTATTATTTCCTATTATATCTTTATATATAAAACTGTATTTACTTTTATTATATCCTTCCTTATTAAAGTAATTATTAGTATATTCTTTATTATAAAGTTATTATTACTATTATAAATATAATTCTTTATTATATTAATTTACGGTTTCTATTTTTTAGTAATTCTTATTAAATTAATTACTTATTTCTAAGTATAGGTTTCCTATTAATATTTTATATTATTTTTTAGAGTTTTTAATAATATTTATAATTTATTAAATCTCTATATATAACTCCTTAGTAATATTAATTTATTAATAGTATATAAGGCTAAATCGTAATTTAGTTACTTTTAAGTTCTTATACTAGTTATATACCTTATAACCCTCTATTTCTATATTAAGGTAGGGGTTATTATTTAGTATTCCTAAAATAGTTATAAGGAATTAGTTATTATTTAACTTACTTTATAGGTATATTCTATATTAATAATATTTATAAAATACCTATATAATATATTTATATAGTATATATATTAGGTACGTTTATATATTATCCTTAGGGTTAAAGGGTGGTTTATTATACTATAGGTTAAAGGTATTTTCTATATAATTGGCCCTTATTATAATAATTATATCTTTAATAGTATTCCCTTTTTTTTATATTATTTAGATATAGCGGTCCTCTATCGATATAAAGTAATATAATCCTTATTTATTATATATAGGCTAATAAGATTACTTTTACTTAAGCTTTATTTTTTTATCCTTATAGTAGAGATATTATGTAGTATATTAAGTAACTCCTCCTCTATATTTTATATTTCTTAAGTAATAATATTATATTTTATAGATATAGTCTTTAGCTCTTTTTTCCTCTTTTATCTTTTCTTTTTTTTACTTAAGGAAAGTTAAATATATTATTTTTTTATTAATAAGCTTATATCCGCTTTCTATCTTATATTTATTATATATAGGGATTACCTTTTTCCCTTTTAGTACTTTAATATATAGGTTAAGGTATTCTAAGTTGGTATTAGTATTTATATTTATAATAGGTTTTTATAAAGTATTAGGTATTTTTATTATTTTCTTAATAGGGGGTTATAAATAGGTTAATTCTATTCCTTTATTAATAAGTTAATAATTAATAATTAACCTTCCTTCTATATTAAGTTTATCTTTATTAGAGTTATATTCTCTATTATAGATAGCTACTAGTTCTTTCCCTTTTAGTACTTAAATAAACTGGTTTAGGTAAAGTTCTTTATATTTTTAAGTTATACTTAACTCTTTTTTTATATTAAAGATAGGGGCCTTTCCTTTATCAAAGATTCCTAAAGTTTTAGTCTTTCTCTATTCCTCTTATTATTTTTATATTTTTTTTTATATACTTATAGTATATATAGGATCCTTTATCTCTTTTTAGTATATCTCTCTTTTCTTCTAGAGATACGGTAAGTTATAGAATTCCAATCTATAGGTTACTTACTTTACTTTTTCTTTACTTAAGAAGGGGTCCTTAAGGATTTATATACTTCCTTTTACGGCTATAGGTTATATTTATAGGTTATTATATCCTAACCTATATATACCTAAAGTCTTTATATAGATAGCTATTTATAGTTTATTCTATTAGTTAGTAAGTCTTAGTGTTTTCTTACTATAATTAGGATTTCTAGGTCGTTTTAGCTTAAAATATATATTAACTATATATCCGAAATTATTATAATTATAGCATTTATATTTAGATATATCTTATAGCGGTTATTAATTATTATCCCTTTATATAACTCTTAGAACTATTATTTCTAGATTTATTTTATATAAGGTATTATTTATCTAGTTATTTCCTTATTAGTATCCTTAATAATAGGAGTTTTATTAGTAATTAAAGTTACCTTAGTTATTATTATATTTTTTATTAAGGTAATAAAGGTTAAAGTTACTTCCTCTAACCTTTATAGCTTTCTCCCTTTTATATTTATACTATTATTTATTAATCTTAATAGCTATAGTAATATATTCTATAAGGATATTAAGGTAATCTACTTTATATAATTTATCTTTAACTTTATCCTTAAGACCTTAATAGTAAATTTCTATAAATATATTATTATCCTACTTGGTTTTAATAGCTAGCTATTTAAATTTAGCTAAGTATATTATATATAAATATATTTAATAAAGTATTATAATTTCGGCTATTACTTATTATAATTTATTTACGGCTTTAAGGTTATCTTTAAGTATAGTTTTAAAGTTTCCTTAATTTATAAAGATATTTTAGGGTTTTTATTTTTATAGATTTATATTATATTTATATTTAAGGTAGTCCTTAAAGATTGGCTTAAATTAATTACTTATAGTTTCTTAAATTAAAGGTATAGTAAATAGTATTTTAGCTTTTAAGCTTTCTAGTCTATTTAAAAATATTTAAAAGTATCTTTTTATTTAGGTTAAGAATAGAATAGTATTATTAAATTAACCTAAGAAAGGTACTAGTTTTAGTAACTTAATGGCTTCTTTAGGGTCCCTTTTAGGTTAGATAGGTAATAAAGGTATTACCTATATATTTAGGTTAGCCTTAAGTTTATAAGTAGTTCTATAAAGTTAATAGACTTTAGCTATTAATTTAGCTATACTAGGTAGTAGCCTAGTATAAAGGGGTATAGGTATATTAATAGATAATATATTAATAGTATAATAATATTATTTAGATTATATAATATAATATTAAATAAAAGCTATTAATATATAACAGTTAGGTTTCCTAAGGGATAAACTAAACCATTTTAGGTTTATATTAATAGTAATTATAAAATAAGATCTAAGTAATAATAAAACATTATATTTTTTAATAGTTAATAATATAGGTAAGGCTTATTAAGGTAAAGAAATTATATTAATAGCTAGTAAGTTAAGTTCTATAAAAGTATTAATAAGTATATTTTATATATTAAGGCTTTATATATAAAGTTAACGATATATAGGAATAATATTATTCCTAGACCGATACGATCCTAGGCTACCGTCGGTCCTATTTATAGTCAGTCTATTAATAATTAATTAGGAAAGGGGAATAAATATAGGGTGTACATAACGTAGGTGTAAGGGTCGTAATATAAATACTGTTTATAGTATGAAAGGAGCTAAAAATATTAATCTAGCTATAATAATTAAAAGTAATAACTTAAAGAATCTATATAAAGAAATAAAAATAGAACTAGAATTTATTAAAAATAGAATAAGAAATTATTATAATTTAAAAGGGATAAAATAACTATCTTTCTTAAAAGGAGATATAGTTTACCTTACTATAGAAAAAATCTTAATAAAATAACTAATAAAAAAGCTTAACTATAAATATATTAAACTTTATAAAATACTATAAAGAATCTTAAAAAATAATTATAAACTAGATCTATTACGAAAGGTTAGACTTTATTTATTTTTTATATTATATTACTTAAATTAATAGCTAATATAATTTAAGTTAAAATCGGTAATAAACTAGAAAAAGTTAAAGGACTAGAAGTCTATAAAGTAAAAGTAATTAGGGAAATATATAAATATAGAGATAAAATAGAATACCTAATTAAATAGAAAAACTATATAAAAGATAAAAATATATAAAAATTACTAAAATACCTTATTAATACCTAATAACTCCTAAGGAGTTTCTATTAATACTAAGGAAAAAGGAATCTAGTATAGAACTCTAGTTAATAACCCTATAATCCTCTAATAGCTAGATATTATTTAAGGTAGAAAATTCTACTATTTAATAAACTAAAGATTTATAACTTTCTAATTTTTCTAATTTATTTAAATCTTTATAATTATAGTAAATTATTTTAATAGCCTTCTCTTAAAGATACTTTTCTTAATAATATAACCTCTAAAAATAAGCTAAGGTATTCTAAAGATCTACTTTAGCCTATTCCTTTTACTTATTAATATAATCCTTTTTATATAATATTTATATAACTATAGAACATTAATAATTATCTAGTATATACTATATAAAAAATATATAAGCCTAACTTATTATACCGTTAAAATTATAATTAATATATTTCTTAGATATATAGAAGTTATAATATTATTTTCCCTTAGAGATAATATATTAAAGACAATTTATATAGAAATAAATAAAATAATAAGGTATCTTAAAACTAAATTTATACATTAACTAGGAAATATTATTTTAATACTTAGTAATAATCTTTAGATAATTAATACGCTTAGAAATACGGCTAAATATATTATTAATATAGAAAAATATTTATAGAAGTAAGTTAAGAATTAATAAGGAAGGAACTAGCGTAAATACTTTACGGGCCTTAAGGATAAGACCTTAAAGAGGGGAGAGATTATATTACGACCTAATAGATAGCCCGTTAAACTATTACATACGCCCTATTAATTTTACCTAATAAGTATCTACCTACCCTATAGTAATTAAACGGGACCTATTTAATTTATATAATAAATACTATTAAACCGACCTTATTTAACCTATATAATATTTAAGTATATATATATATTTATTAACACTTTTATAGACATTAGCTTACTAGCTATTAATGTAACTTCTTTACCTAAATACGCCTAACCTACCTTATTTACTATTAAGAGACGTAATACTTTATAATTACTTAATATAATACCCTATAGTATCTGTTAATATAAACCTAATACGGACTAGTCTATCCCTTAGGAATCTAACCGTTATAATTTAAATATTAAATATTTATTATAATATAAGCCTTAGCCTAGACTATAATAATATCTATAAAGCTATTAATAGCTATTATAATAGGTAAAAACTTAATCTATTTAAAAATAAGGCTAAAGATCTTCTTACTAGCTGCCTTATATTTATACCTTTTAATACTAGATAGGATAACTATAGCTTAATTAAATTAATTACCTTTAGCTTTAAGCTTTTAATACTTTATAGTCTAGGGCTTATTACTAACTATAGTAATCGAAAGTATATATTATTAGCCTAATAGCTATGATAATAACTTAAATAAACTCTAGGGATTCCTCACTAGCTTAAAAAGCTATTAGGTACACACGACTTTCTTAGTTCGGGACTTAGTTACTACTAACAGTTTATATTACTTGCTGTTGTAGTGGAGCAGAATAATTTAATCATTAATGTATACCTGCAAGAATACTGTAGCACAATGATCATGTGCTGATCAAAAAATTGGCCTGTGTCTCCAGGCGTAGTTTACATAGGGATATCACGATGCACGAAAGGGTCATGAGAACAACCTAAGGTCTTTGACCACTACGTTTCTGTCCTCTGGAGTCAATGCTTACACATTACTGTAATAACTGTTGGCCCCAGATGAGGTTCCAGACCTGCAGGCATGCAAAGATGAGCGTCTGGTGAGTGACGCTGGTGATGCCGACAGTCTGGATGACAAGAGCAAGACAATACGAGACAACGCCGTTTCCACTCCACTGACTGAATACACCGAGAGACACCGAGATGAGGAGTCTCCATCTATATCCCTTGGTCTTGAGCATGTCTGCGTAGGTGATACCGGCATGGGCCTCCTACTCCGCCTTGATGGTGTTGGTGATCCCCTCGGTCTCACAGTGGACAAAGGGTGAGTCAACATCTCCATTGGCATTGTGCTTCGCAATGACGGCCACTGTCACTTAGATGCGGTCCACAGATGCCAGCCATCGAGGAGAATCAGGCGCCATGAAGAAGCCGGGGAAAGCCAGAGCAGGAAGCAAGACCTGCATCAGCCTGGGCAGTCGCCAGTCCCACGAGCTGCCGTAGTTTCTGGTTGCGAATGTGACCCAGGCTGAGACAACACTGCAGGGTAGAAGCTACACTGGAATCATACAGACGCGATGGATCGATGTGTGGGATAGGCGATCTCGTTTGTGAGTAGGGGCGCACCGCTAGTATACCACCCTGCAGTAGCACCGAGTAGGGTAAGGTTAGCTGGATTATGGGCGCCGGTTTGGAGAGCGGTGCCAGGAACGAGAAAGACATGGCCAACGTATAGACCTGGCTTGCGGCCATATTTGTTGATTGTGCAGGTGGCGAGAAAGAAGGAACGCCATTGGAGGCGAAATTTTTGGTGGACAAGACCAGTCATTAGACTAGCATCTCACCTTAAGATATTACATTTCATATCTAGATGTCCGTTCAAGAATATTGTTCAAGTCCCAAGTACAATTACACGCGATGTTTTTTGTTAGCGCACGTGACCATTGAGTACGCAGAAGCAGGGGTTATAATCCTGCAGGATCTCAAGGGAAGTTATAAATAGCTGCATTGGAATCGGTACACCTCGGATATCCGACAACGTTATTTCAGATTTCAGATTTCTAATCCTTACCTTCCTAATAAGTTTACGAACTAGAGGGTTTTCATATAATTTATATAAGAAGAACACGGTCTACTATGGCCTGCCTGATTGCTTCTTTTTCGCGTCCTACTTGACATTCTAGCCTTTTTACTTACCAAATCTCATTATGCCTTCTGCCAAACAAATTCTCGTCATCTTTGGGGTAACTGGACAGCAGGGAGGCTCTGTTGCCACAGCCATCTGCAAACACCCCGTTCTTTCACAACGATACACTGTTAGAGGTGTTACCCGAGATCCCACCAGTCTTCCTGCCAGAGAACTGGTTGATCGCTTTGGCTGTGAAGTCGTCAAAGCTGACCTTGACGATAAATCTTCTATCGAATCAGCAGTCGCTGGTGCGACCGGAATCTTCTTGGTTACATCAAGCATTTATGATGACAGACTATACGACCGGGAGGTCAGTCAAGGCAAAGCGGTTGCCGATGCAGCTGTGGATGCAAATGTCCAGTTTATCATCTTTAGCACACTCCCTTCAGTGCGAGAGATCTCCAATGGCAAATATCTCCACGTAACCCATTTCGACGCCAAATACGATATCGAGCAGTATATCAGAAGCTTGCACTCTCTGAACAGTTCTTTTGTCTCTCTCGGCAGTTTTATGCAAAATTTGCAAAATGGATTGAAACCTCAGCCACTTGGCGACGGCACATTTGCTATAAATGCATCTATGTCGGCAGACACTAGGCTACCACTAGTTGATGCGACTGATGTTTACAAATTTGTCCTTGCCATACTTGAAAGTCCGGAGGAATTTAGGGGCAAGGTAGTTCATGTCGCCGAGCGTCTGTACAGGCTGGATGAAATAGCAACTATCATCACTGATATAACAGGCAAGGTGGTGAAGTACAATCAACTTCCACCCGATGTCGTGCGCTCATTCCTGGATCCGGCGATGGCAGATGACGTTGTCGAAATGGCTGCGTTTTTCGAGGAGTTTGGGTATTTTGGGCCAGACATGGAGGCTCTGGTTCAAAACGAACCCAATGTTGGAGTTGATGGCATGACAACCCTGACTCAGTTCTGTCGTCAAATGAACCTAGGGTAGCTAGTTAAATCTAAGGATTATATTTATTCTTCTCCGTAACTCAAATCCTTAGACCGGCATGAAAATATTAAATGTTAAATTAATCTTTAACACAATACCCACACAAAAATAAGGTTCAAGTCCCAAAAAGGATTGCTAACGTTAAATCCATCCAAACATTTACATATTGCCACCTATCTAAAGACTTTCCAAAGTGGAACACATTTACATAGGATACGCTTTTAAGCAAAAAACACAGGCTAGGGGCCGCGTGGAAAAACTTAGGAAGATATAACAAATAGTACGATTATGTCAAGAGTGGAATGGTATATATAAGGCTCTTAACTAAATAATACTGAAAGAGATAATATTGCATCCTCTACCGCGTAGTGCATTAGATGTCATTCTTGGATCATGATTTATCAAATCGCCTGTTTGGAGATCTTCGAAACATTCTGCCACAATTGGATCATTGGTAGTCCGTATGAACTCCCGCTTCTGGAACCGACTAGGAAGAGGCGGTAGTCGTGGGTCAGTCTCGGTAGAAACACCCCTGTGGCCATCATAGTAAGAGTACTTGGCTTGGCCGCTTGAGCCAAAGTGAGCCTGAACACTCCATCCGGAGGGTAACGGGCCGAGAATACCAATGCCATCATGCAAGCCATGAATGCAGCACTCCCCAACCAGGCGGAACTGATCACCAGGAGTTGGTCTGAGGATTAGCGGCACATTTGTTCCTAGGAGAACGCACATGATATCACCTATGGGGGGATCTTAGTATTCGATCGGTAGATATGGCAGGGGCATCGCTCTAAGCTTACCACCTTGTCTTGTGCCAGAAGGGGCAAGGCCGAAGTATCCTTCATCAGAGGACACGAATGTCTTGTGATTGGAAAAGAGGATGGCATCGCGGACGCGCGGCTCCTCTAAGACGCGAATTCGATCGCACTGGTCGTTGAGAATTCCATCTCTTAATGTAATTGCCCATTGCTGAAAAGATGGCAAAGTAACCAGCTTGGGATACTTCTCACGCAGGCGATACCCGCAAAGAACGGTAGCAAAAGCTTCAAGCTTACTTTCCCCAGTGATATATAGGCTAGAGTCAACAAAAGTCCCAGCCCATTCTCTGATTGTCCGTATACTATTAACATCTTGGCTTGTAGAAGCTACTGCGCAGACTTTGTTAATAGTAGCACATTTGACTCCCTCTGCTGTAGAGATGTTCTTGTCAAACTTCACCTCGCACGGTGAGGCGCCAGATGCAAACATAAGTCGATTGGGTTGCGCTGTAGGAATAGCAGAATACCAGTCAGGAAGCCAAGACGGCCAGTCCAGACGTACCACGCTGAATTGGCAATCATTGAATAGCTCTAATCTTCTAGTCATGTGACAGTGAGCTATAAAGACATCTCTGTAGACCTCAGAGACATTCTTGTTGTAGCTGATCTGTATCTTGCTCGTAAATACTGGTGTGAGAAGACTAAGGAGACCATAAATCTTATCGCGAGGGTCTTTGCACTTCCTGCCCCTGTGCCTTCGTACCAAGCGTGATAGGTTGAAATCAAGGGCATAGTCAGAGAGATTACACACTTCCATCAACCTGTGTCGTAGCTTCTCTAGGGGTATCCGAATCTTGGACTGGAGGCAGAGCACGGCTCGTCGGAAGATAGGCCAGGAAATGACGGAAGAGCCACATTGCAGTGATGAGTCGACGTTTGCGAGTTGAATTTCCTGGACAATCCAGACACGCTCGAACCAGGGACGTCCCAATAGTTCATACACAGCTGCGTATATGTCATCGCTGTAGGGGAGCGGGCATTCAATCTTGTACCACTCGGGCTCAGTAGTATCAGGGGATGGCTATAGGTGATTGCTTCTTGAATACTCGATCTGGCGTCCAATATGAGCCAACACTGGCAAAGCGACGGCAGCCGCAGCGTCTGTCGGGCCAAGCCAAACCACAACTCGATTAGCAAGTCGATAAATATCAGCCATTCATTCAACCTGAAGGCCACGTTCAGTTATATCGTCTTGATTAATACAAACCGCATCAATCCAAATGATCCGAGCCCTATCTTGATACCTCAAAGCGAAGAATGCCTCGACCAGGTTCCTTTGAATAGGGAGCACGGACTCTGGTAGGCCGGGTCCATCTTGAATGATGGCAAATCCTGGGTTCTCTGGGGCGCCCCACGTGTATGATAGAGCCTCATACTGAGGTACTAATAGTCCAGGTATAGCAGACGTGGAGACACACGCACTAGGTGCTGTCGGTCCGGTAGGGCACTTCCATGACGTTTCATGTGTTTCGTCGTTAAAGTATAACACATTGCCCTCTAGGTTCTCATAGGCTATCCATGGACTTGGGAGATACTTTCTTCTCTCTGGTGGAGGGGGAGATTTAGGAGAAGGTTTAACTGCGGGGAAGCTAATGGCTTCAAGTCTCAGCCTGATAGGGTTATTGTTGCTCCCAGGAAGAAGATGTACAAGTCGAATAGCTTGTGACGGATTTGGTAAACTCTCATATTTGTAGGAAGCCATTTTAACGCTGAGCTTTAGATTGCTTGTGCAGCTGTTGAAAGACCTGAATGATTGAGGAGTGAGATTGTAAGTTAATGCAGTTACTTATATCGTGGCTTAAAGCCACTTGCACTTTAGGCAGTGATTTTCAAACGTGGCATATTATAAGTGGCTGTTTCTACGGGTAGTTACTAAAAGACAAATTATAACTAATCACTATGATTTACATTCTCTTAGGCATTTCATTCTGTAACATTAATAACTACGTTTGAGATTTAAGGATTTAGTATTTTGGTAAGAGTAAGAGGTTTGAGTGGGTTCCCACCGCTTATGTATGAGCAGCGTTGGGAGGAGCTTCGACAGATGCTATGGGATGAGACAATAAGAGAGCTCGGTTTGCAGGTAGTAAAATATCAATTTTAGCATAGAGCAGTACTCAAAATATCCATCCCCATGGTAGGCATCAATAGGCTATCCGAGACCAGTAAACAATCAGAACATTCAAGAAAGCTATATTTGAGCTGCGAGTGTACGGTTGCATCGGTTGCAATTACAGCGTACGCGAGAGACCTGACACATTGCTTGACAGAGCCGGCTGTTACAAATTCCAGATTTATGGGTTAATTTCACCTCGGAAAATAAGCGGAGCCGTGTCTAGTAGAGTTCTACTACATTTGTGAAAAAGAAATGGTCTTTAACATACAAACTTTTCAGGCTTTTAATACGTAGGAAAGAAACATCAATCAACCAAGAAAGTCCGTAGTCTTCGTATTTAAGAAGCCACTTTGGCTATAGTGAGGGTTTTGCGGATAATCTGCTAACGGCACATTTCGCTCTCGAAAGCTCATGTTACTACCGGAGTCCTGATATGAACTTCCTAGCTCCTTAAGCTCCTACGTCTGGGAATGGCGGGTCAGGGCTGTAATCGTTTCCCTGGCTCTTAGCAGTCTGCCATTGGTGATAATCTTCCATGCACTCCTCACAGCCTAGCCATGATACTTCTCTCTGTTCGTGGGTAATCGGGCTGTCCGGACACACATTGATCTTGTTTGCCTGGGCTGTTTGACATTTGTTGACCACGTAATCGTTTCCTAGGACGTAATAACAGCGGTCGCATACAAATACTACAATTGTGACGACACACATGGTTAAATGTAGCAGCCTTCGGTATCAATAAACTGAGTTTGGGCTTGTGGCGCGAAGTGTAGTAAAATATGTTTTGTGGATTTGATTTCCAAACGTACTTTGAAGTCCAAGGTAGACAAGGGTTATATATCCCTCGAGAGATGCACTTCTTAATCACAGTTTGTAATGCATCTGTTAAAAAACTAAATTAATTAGGATCAGTGAAGATTATTGTTGCGAATTGTGTGACTGGTGTTAGAAACTAAGCAGTGATTATATACCATTCAGTGCATTGCCAGGTTGCTATTACTAAAGGGTTGCTATGAATCAGTAATAGTTGTTAAAGCTCCTTATGATATGAGGTATAATATAATTCATCCACACAATCCCTACACACCGAGGAAGGTCTATGATAAACTGGTTATGCAATGCACTACATACAATTTGATACAGTAAAGTGACTTACAATGTCCAGTACTTGAGAGAACGTTAGACTTTAAACCATGGGCTTTTAATTAAACTGTAACTCATTACATAAATGCGGTAAGATCATCTCAATGATCAACACTGTCAAACAAGTAATTCATTTTCCCTTGCAACTTCGTGTCTTTGTAGACTTGTGCCACTTTCCATTTCGTGAAAGAAGGCCATATGGTCACATAATCACATGGTCTCGGATCCCTTAAAAAGATGTTGACATGGTATTTGCACTTGGTGCTCAACTAACAACTAATGGGCGGCGATTGAAAAACGCTGCCTGGCCTGTATACGTAGATAAAATGTTCAAGTCTTAGCGTATTTTTAAAGACCCTGGCAAGAAGGGTATATAAAACACCAGTCATCATTAAATAGTAGATCAGCTAAGTCCTGAATTAATTACGTAAATAATATGTTTATGTTATAATTTAAAGGTAGTTCTATGGCTGTCCTAATGAGTATTATATTATAATCTGGAAAATGATGAAAATTGCCATACACCGAGAATGATAAGGACCTCTCGATATCTCACTTTCGTGTGATCATACACTATCTAGCTAGTACTGTGCTCCATCGCATATCTCTGCGTCCATTCCTGTACCTTTGTATAGTATCGTGCCCGGTCTGTTTCAAAGAGATGCGTAGCCTCTGGGAACCCTGCGTTCGGATCTTGAAGAAGAGAGTGGATTTCAATAAGACCTAGGAAGCAATGATTAGCCGGAGACCCTTCTTAATACATATGCCAGGAAGGAGCAGTTTCTTTCACATTTTCTAATTGTCAATGCTGCGCTCCATGCAGACCCTCTTGGTTCTAATATATTGAGCGAAATGCTGCCAAATTCGTTGATGTTGGTATGGAATATCCTAGTTTTAAAGCGAATGCGAGGCGGAAGGAAGGGGTAATCATCTGGGAAGTTAATACTAAGGAAGAACAAACCACCGCGGTAGCTTGTGTCACTCTTCATGATTAAATCATTAGCTAGAGCACCTCAGTAAGGTAATGATTAGCTTACCGGACCCATGATTACACCCTCCCAAATCTTCTGTTATTGGGACCTTAAGTTAGTTGGGCTTTTACCAAGAACAATCCGGGTCAACTCACCAGATCTGCTCCGACTGGAAGCGCAAAGGTCTCCGTCCCGGTTTCAAGGGAATTCAGTATGTCTCTAAGCTCCAGTCTGATCCGCCTATAAGCGCCCCCGGTTTCGCCATCGGGGAATGGGGGCTGGAGAAGCTTCTCAATCGAGCCTTCGACCGCCGGCTCAGTTTGATCATCGATATTGACATCGAAATCGACTCCTGGGCTGGTAGGTGACGCGGTCTGGAGTATCGCAGCCACTTCAGTGTGGGAATTTTCTAAGGCTTCGTCTAACGCCGTGACTTGGCCTTTGGTCCTCGATGCTTGTCCTAACATGTACTTCAGCAGTCTGTATCGCGAATAATCGTCCTTGTAGTAGCTCAGTGCCTTCCAGAGAATCCTGGGCCCTGGCCCGTACGTTAGGGTATTATCAGCACCATGTTGGACCAGATATCTCACGACATGGACGAACCCTCCAGCCGCAGCACCGTGCAAGCACGTCCGGCCCCGCTCGTCAGCCGCATTTATATCATGATGGCCAGTATTGAGCAACGCAACAACACCGGGCAGAGACCCGACCCAAGCCGCCTGGTGAAGTGGCAATATCCCCTCTGAGTTTGAGAGCCTGCAATTGGCACCCCTCTCTAGAAGAAATTCAACAACAGCCACGTTGCCAGCCATAGCTGCTTGGTAGATCGGCGTCTCTTTTTTACGATTCTGCGCGTTGATGCCAGACTTAGATCCGCTCTGGATACACAACGAGCAAACTGACATAAACCCCCGGCTGGCGGCAGCATGCAGAGCAGTGTCCGCGTTGACATCAATCAACTCAGGAGTGGCGCCAGCTTCCATAAGTCGCGATATAACACAGTCGAAGCCCCGGCCTGCAGCAATATGTAAGGCCGTTTCCCCCTCCGAAGTTTGGGTATTGACAGTAGCACCGTGATGAAGTAGTTGAACCACGAACTCTTCCTGACGTGCTGCAACAGCGCTGTGTAGCACGGTCCACCTATTTATTGTCATGGCATTTACATCAGCACCCTTATTGAGGAGGGTTAGCGTCGTGTCGTGACCCCCACTGACGGCTTCGTGCAGCGCCGTGCGACCGTTCGAGGACTTGCCGTCGATATCAGCTCCGCGTTCCAGGAGAAGAGACACGGCGTCAGTTTTCCCGTATCTCGCGGCTTCGAGATGGGGGATTGCCGCGCCTTGAGAACCCCCGAGCTCTGCGCCGCGGTCCAGCAGAATCGTCATGACATCCGTATATCCGAATTTAGCTGCCATGGAGAGCGCAGTGCTGCCATCTGAGGCCTTGGCATCAATCAGGCAGCCCCCACCACGGAGGAGAAGATCTGTGGTTGCGGGAAGACCGAAAAAAGCTGCTAACCAGAGAGGCGGTGCATACTTTGGGGTGGTCCAACTGTATCTTTCGTAGCGAGCTGATGGCAGCACCAGGCCCTGGAGACTGCTTTCTCGGTACCCCGTATCTGAGAGAAGCTTCCTGATTAGAGGTTCTAAATCTGCCACTGCTTCTCCGCAAACTTTGGTGTGCTTTCCCCAGTTCTGGGCCGAGTAGAGAAAGAAGAGGTTTTGTGATAACCTATCATCCAGATCGGTGTCATTAAGGCATCTTCCGCCTGAAAGGGTGTCAAAGAGGAGATATGTGATGCAAGTTCGTGCTATGTTAAGATGCGCCGTCGGCATGGGAACTGGGGGAGCTTGCATGAGATATTCCGCAATCGTCTGATGAACAAATCCCACACATTGACTCTCTGTATTAATGGAGATAATACCGCTGCAGGTTGAGAGTAAAGCGTCGAGGTCAGGGAGGCCATCTTGATTCAGCGAGCAGTCTCCAGGTTCAACTGAAAGGGCACAGCGAGTTTCTTCCATGCTCAGGGGGCGGGTGGAAAAGAGAACCCATGCAATCAGTTGACGGCTTCTATGAGATTTATGAGGCTCCTGCGAGTATATCCTCTCCAGAATGCCAGCATAAGCCGAGTTCAAGTCTTGAGGAAGCGAAATTAGGGCTTGGCGAACCCGACGAATGCTATCTTGGCCGAGAACCAGGTCCATATGATACCGCGCCATTAAGAACCTAGTGCCGTCAGCTGAAGATGTTTGATCGGATTCCGTGTGATTAGTTGCTCACATGCCACTAGCTCTACCAATCACTGTTGAAACAACTTCATCACGCAGTGAAGGGTCGTTTTCACAATGTCTCGACATCAGAGACGATTCGCTTAGCCGAGACTCAACATAAAGACGCAAGTCCGACGTGCTAGGTTGAATTGAAAGGGACGCATAGCTTGCCAAAGGCCCCAACCCCGGGAGTCGTGATGTCGCCAAGATATTGACACGGGGGATGTCCAGGATCCGTAGTATGGATGGCACTATATCGGGGGCACATTCGTCAATGGCGTCTATAACGACAAAAACCTTTGATAGTTTATTGATCTCACTGGTTAGGACCGAGGCCATTTCGTTGAGACTGGGCCGCGTCCCCTTTTCTGCATTAGCATCGTACAAGCTCACCACCTCGTCGCTCAGGGGATATCGGTCGTATGCAAGCTGCCTCCAGATGCCGGCAAGAAGGTTGACCGGGGTCTGTAGGTCCTTCTCTTTGTAATTACAAAAGACCCCGGCAATTCTTACACCAACACTGGCAGAGTGCTTTTGTTGGAGGTGTTGGAGAATCAAGGCCCTAATGCACAAGTCCGTCAGCAGAAGCAGGATGTGAACGTCAAGACAAGATGACGGACGAGAAAATTGTTTTGCCAGCACCGGCTTTAACCGGTTAGCACAAAGTATCTAGCTGTTGAATATTTAATACACATGGGTAGCTTACGAATTCCGGAGCACAAGAGCCTGCTTCCCTTTCCCAATATCCACAAGTTGATCTGAGGGGAATCCTGAATAGATTCACAAGTCCCGCTTTGATATCGAGTAAGGATATCCTTCTGAGAAACGAAGAAGTTGATCGAGGACATCCATGAGATGACGTCTTTCCGCAATTTGTCTAGTGCTGTCAGCCATCCTAGTGCCGTTAGACGTGGAGTAGTTAGACACCCACCGTCAACCTCGAGGTTAAGCTTTCCAACACCGCTTTCGATGAGACTTGCTTGGCGCTTCACAGCGGGAAGTAATGCTGTGTTCTGTTCGATGATACTTGTGCTAGACCTGACAATTACGTGTTGAGCTTTCCTTCTTTGAAAGAAGCGTTGAGCAGTGCCAAGCATCTTACCAAGTATCTTGCTGTAAGATGAGAACTATATAAATCTTTGCCCGCACGACACTCTGCAGGAGATCTACAGCGCTCTCCTTCTTGGTCGGCCAGCGCATTCGCCATATCATGTCTCGAATCACCCATCGTGATGATGAAGACGGCCTGGGCGGTGCAAGTAGCAACGTAAGCTCCTGAAGAGAGGCCCTCACCTGATCCAATGGTCCCTTTAGCTGGGGTGGTGGAAGTATGCCAGTCGAAAGATTGAGGCTGATCCTCGAATCAAGCTCTGCGACG
Source organism: Fusarium sp. VM40 (assembly GCA_954870535.1). NCBI lineage: Eukaryota > Fungi > Ascomycota > Sordariomycetes > Hypocreales > Nectriaceae > Fusarium > Fusarium sp. VM40. Next base: position 277,967 of record CATPAH010000011.1, read on the forward strand.
AGCGACTGCAAAGTCGACACCTCTTGAAATAAAGTTTGGCGATCCTCGGCGCTACCTTTGACACCGTCAATATATTTGAATGCATCCTTGGCTGTACCAACCAACTGCACGATGGCCGCGACGGCGCCGACAACTTCCATTTCGTCTGCGACACGTTGTCGTGGACATTTCTCTGCCTGGTCTTGCAGAGAGGTGCGGAGGCTTTTCCAAGTCTCAGTCACATGACAGAGCCACCACTAACTGTGAAAAGGCAAGGCACCTACCCCCTCTAGAGAGGGGGCGCAGTAAAGCAGTAATTCGTAACTGTGTAAAAACCGTTACCTTTTGTCAGCTTACTTAAAATGTACTAATTACCCAGAAAAGTCGGTCACTTAATAAGTTATAAATAGCACTGTATTTACTGTTTATTGGCATTTTTGTCTAGTCACTAAATTGTATATATGATTTGCTTTAGGGAAGCTTGGTTACGGTTTTAATGCAGTTACGAATTACTGTCACCTCTTTAGAGGTGGGAGCGTGGATAAACTCAACCCAGCGGGTATACCTAAGCTATAGGAGGAAGTAAGCACTAAAAGAGCTATTAAGTTAGTATCCCTTTAAGCGGCATATAGTAAAGTAATAAAAGTCTGCCAACCCCTCAGCAATTTCCTAACTACCATACTTTTAATACCTAACTTTAGTTATAGATTTATTTATTAATTAAATTCTAATTAATTTAATTTATATATTAATTTAAAGTATTAATTTATATATGTAATATTTTATATACTAACCCAGGGAATAAATATACTATTAAAGTCAGCTTTTTAAAAAATTAATATATTTTAATATCTTCTTTTATAGAATTACTACCTACACCTCCTTAACGTATCTTATAAACTCTACGATATTAGCTTAATTTCTTTTTAAATCTCGTAAATAAAGGAATATTCTCTTTAACTATCTCTTTAAAATTACCTAGACGTTCTTAATAGGACTTAAGTCTAGGGAATTTACTAGCCAGTTAATCTAGGATATTTTATTCTTAAGGAGCTATTTTATTATAGATATTTTAATATAAATTTATATATTATTTTATTAAGAATCTTAGGTATTAATATAAATTAGTAATAATCCTTTCTTTAAAGCTTTTTAATATAACTAAGTAATATAACCGTTATTATTTACTATCTTATCTTTTATTATTATAATAATAAAAGACCTTCTTATCTTTTAGATTATAGCCTAAAATATAACGGAAATAATTAGTTTAATATAATTAATTTAATTAATAAGGTCTTTATTATACTTTTCCTTAGGAAATTAAAAGTAATAGCTATTAAGGTTACTAAATAAATTCTATATAAATATATTATTAAAATTAATTCTCTAAACTGGTTAGTAATAAATATAATACTATAATTATAAATAAATATATATTTTTTAATTCTTTAATATCTTCTAGTTAAGCTTAATACTAAAGTAAATAAATTCTCGCTTTTTCTTTATTTAGCTTCGGTCTATTTATTAACTTCTACCTTTTCTTATAATAATTATAAACTAACTTTTATATTAATTATATTAAAACCTTAAGACTAAGGAAGGTATAAAGCTATTCCTATATTATAAATTAGTCTTAATAAATACTATAAAGAATATTATATTTCTCCCTTTAATTAAGCTTATAGAGATATCTTAATCATTTTTTATTCTTAAATATATATATTATAATATAATTTTTTATAATTTAAATTATAGTTAATATATTAATTAAGAACTTATATATAACGGCCTTTATAGATATTCCTATATATAATAACATAACTATTATAGTTTTAACTTTTAAAGTAAATTCTTATTCTTTCTTACGGTTAGGATATAATATCTCCTAAAAGAAAGGTCATTACGATATTATTATAATTTATTATATAGGAATGAAGAGGTAGGGTAGTTATATTAATAATAGTAGTTACCCGGTGGTTAAGGGTAGGGTCGGCAGACTTTTGTCACACTACTGTACGTAGTGGGGTTATGGCAAGAGCATAAGACTACCAGTACCAGGACTACTCACCCATTCCACTACGTCATTATCGACCCTAGCAGCCGTAACAGCAGTCTGGCCAGGTTAACATCCGTCAGATCTGTCAACACATCGAGTAAATGGGAAAGAGAAACAGTAACGTCAAGATAGTCAACGTGCCATCTCAAGAAGATAGCCTTACTATAAGCCGTGAACTAAAAAGACAAGCTAAGGCAGCTAGTCGATTCAAGTCTATGCGGCTCCTGGACCTTGAGTTCAGGGACATATCACGCAGAGCTTTTTCCGACGAGCATGGTTCACGCCGGCAACGCTCAGACAGATGCCATTCACAGCGGCAGCCTTTAGAATATTGAGTCATGGTCGCGGGAGTGAGCGAGACCTTGAGGGCTGGGACAATTATTCACCGAGGCTATAGTGAGGGACATGAATTGTTGGCACTGAAAGGTTGTTGTCATGAGGCGTGCCGAAGATCAGGCTTGTTTTTTCACATGTTCCACTTCTACTGAGAGGAGTGCGAATCACAACATGAATAGGTTGCGAGATTGTGTATAATTGATTGCCTTTTGATACATTCACCTCTTCAACAATGTAAATCCTTTCATTTGTCTCCATTGAATCGGCTTCCTTCTCACTCTTTCGAATCACCCTTAACATAGCCACTACCCCAACACACTCGTCCAGCTAGGATTTTCCGTACCAGTTCCGTCAAAATACACCAGGTAGTAGAAGATCGTTGTAATCAAGTTGAAGATTGTCAGCGATATATTAACGCTGACTTCTGAATGCAAGGTAAGTCCATGAACAACAAGGCGATCAGGAAAAACACCGATTCTTCCCATCCAGGTAGCCAAGAGTCCTTTAGGGGGGACTTTGCTAGACTCGTCTTCCTCCTTGTCGTTCTCTTGATCCGTGGTACGCTCCAAACTCGTTAAAGACGGCACTTCATCCTCCGAGCTCCTAGGCCCCCAGCATACAGTTATCAACTTTCCCACACCACCCAGGACCTTGGAGATAGTTATGCTGATTAGCATGGCAATAACCATTAAACTAATCGTATAACTGAAACTATCCGATGTAAATGGCGTCAGGCTGTCGGCTGCTCCAGAGTCTTCTGCCACAACAGGTTTTCTAGCTGCCCTGAGAACAACGAGTAGCAGGTAGAACCCTCGAAGGGGGATGACATAAGGAGATGCTGATATGTCCAAGCGCCGTCGTATAATAACATACATTATCCATATAAGAATCTGCACGGCCATGGCAAGAATACAAGAAGAGGTGCTCCATGCGCAAAGGGACTCTACATCAGTGGAGAGCTTCATATCTAGTGAGTATCCGATGTTGTGCCAGATCCAACACTCGAAGGGCACCTGAAGGAAGAGCGCCATGGGCACTATCCTGTTTGTTAAGTCGTCTTTATCTTCCGATGCCGCGCCTGTGGCTTCTGGCCTAAATCCGAAAAGCTCGATCATGAGCGAGGTGATTGTGGCAAGGAAGAAGATAAAGGCGCATATTTGAGTTGCTGGGACGCCTTTTAAACTAAAGACTTTGATGATTTGCGGGAGGACAGCGAAAGTCGTCAGCGCTAATCTAACGACAACCACAGCAGCGTTTGGGAGAGCACGGCGAGGATGTGGCGAGGGTTCCGATGCAGGAAATAGTCGCAAGATAGCCTTGACCAAAATGACGACATCGAAAATGATGTCAACGATACAAACAGCCGGGATGCATCGCATTAAATCAATGTTGCCGCCAAAAAGAGCGGTTTCCTTTTTCCGACCTGTAGATGGTTGCGCGATTGCAGCTAAAGCTACTGAAGCCAGAATCCAGAATGCAGCTGGACCGCCGACCTCATCGGGTGATTCCGAGTCGTTGGCCATGATTTTCTAGCGGCAGAGGAGAAAGCTGCTGCTGTTCGGATAGTAAGATGAGAGTATTATGAAGAGTAAGCGGAGACTATGAGGCTGTGCTAGCTCCGCCCACCAATCTGCCTAGAGGGGCGAGGTATTTTGATCCATGCACATGCACATGCACATCTGCGGTATTGAAGATTAGATAAAAAAAATAAAACTGTCTGATTTTATTGATAAAAAATAGTCATCTCCATGTCCTAGTATACAGCATCTAGCATAAATAAGTCGGCATCTTCATCGTATGGCGAAGGATCTCCAAATAAGAATCCCAATGAGTCATCCCTAATAAAGAACCTCCGATTCCAAGTCTCTCCATCATTCCGGGAGAAGAGAAATTCGCTGCCTGTGACTGAGAACTCACATTTGGGTTCAGTTCTGTTCTCTGATTCATCGTGAGAATTAAATACGACTAGTCGCATATTTGATTCGGAGTTGGGAGAATCCTCTGCCCTAGCTCTCGGTCCGCTAGGCATCCCCTCGACGTCAACAACGAGATAGCCATCACTGATCTGAAACTCTGTTCCTTGTGCTTGAGCGTCGACCAGCACAGCTTTCCAGGCAACCCCATCACTAGGGACAACCTGGACCCATTTTCCATGCTGAGCTAGACCTTCTGCGTTGACGACGAGGTGAAATGTGTCGTCAACAAGAATCTCCTCCCCTTTGAGAGTCAGGTCGAGCTGTAAATCTCCTTGATTGTTGAACTTGGGCTCACGCATGGCGAACTCTCCTGCTCCTGGAAACACAAACTTGCTCTTGTCGTTCAAAACAGCCGAAAGATCCTTTGTGAAATCACGCTTTGCTAGCGCCTCTTTAACCGCCTCCTCTGTCTTCTTTTCGAAGTCTTTCATGTCATCATCTCCAAAATTCCACCATTTCGAAGTGTCGTTAAACTGTTTGCTGCTAACACGTGGCAGACCACCAGAAATTGCAGTTTCCAGTTTTCCATCTTTGATGGTGTTGAGGCGCAGTTTCAGATCCCATTTCAGTTCTACATGGTTCTGAAACATTCCACCGTCGTAATTCACTCGTCTCATTGAACTAATGTCCATGGATATGTCGACTTCATCTGTGCCTGGCTTCCACCGCATGTAGTTGCCTATGAAGGTGGTCCATGAGTCAAATTCTCTCTTGCTAAGTGGCTGGCTCCCATGGCCCTGCCAAGTGAACCCTGCGCCCTTGGAAGTGGGATTCCACCAGGCCGTCGTCGGCATACCTCCCTCTTTCAGTTTCCAGGGACGATTAAACCCTCTGTCGCTGGTTCGGATCCACCACCAAATGTCATTGGCAATTGACAGGGTCCGTAGGTTGAATTCGGAGAACTTGGCAGCCAAGTAACCATCCCAAAAGACCCGTTTCGACATGGTCAGACTACAGTCGACTTTGCCCGTCACCCACTGGGTAGGCAAGGTGTCGTCGTAATCGGCCTCCCTGGGTAAGGCGTTACTGCCAGTCATTTGGAGGAACAAGAGAGCATCTAGTCCGCCTCGAATGGGTCGTTTTGTACTGGGAAAGTGGTCTTTGAAAGCTTGTGTGCTGGGAGTATAAGCTTGGGTGCGAAGGAACACTTTGGTGGGTTGAAACTCCTGAGGAAGCCGACTATCAGTGGTTTTGTTTACTTTGATAGTGTAACCCAACACAGAGTAAGGGCCTCTTCCAAGCCAAATGAGGTACTGATCGAAGTATCTCTTGAAAGCACCTATGACAAGGTCATACATATCGCGTTTTGTTTTAAAGTTTGGCGTATTGGGAAAATTGCTGGCCTCCATATCGATTGATGCTGCACTGGCATTGCTCAGAGTCAACAGGATCTGTGACACCGAGTACGTGCCCGCTGTCATGGTGGAAATCTTTTTATGTATATGATTGGGAATTTTTGCCAGCTGGGTTTCGTTGAAGTTGACGTTGAGCGCAACAGACCATCCATCAACCTTCTGAACAAACTTTTGGAAGTCTGATGGGGAGCTTCCGCGCCACCACTCAAATGTGCCAGACTTGAAATTGACAAAGAACTGAACAGTCTGTCCCCCATTCTTGTTGACAACAAGCTGGAGATGAGGAGCTGCAAGCTCAGCCTTCATCACTCCGTAAGAAGGAATAACATGGTTGAACTGTCGAAGACGAATGTCCTTTTTCTTCTTCAGGAGGTTACTGTACCTGAGCCTCAAGGTGGTGTTCAGAGTCTCTTCAGAAATGGCGATAACCTCATCGTATTTCTGTAACTTGTTGTTTTGCAGACGATTGACGTCTGCCTGGTTATGTTCCTGGTCGGTAATGGTTTTCGTTGCTTCATCATAAATGAACCGTTGGCTCCTTGGATCAATGGCCCACCCGGATGCAATGAATTGTGTACTCATTGTGGCCTTGCAGAATCTTTTGCTAGAGAGACAGAAATCAGCAGTGATAATCATACCACAGGGCCTGAAAACTGAACTTTATAATTTATTTATGTTGTGGTGGTAAGGAATCATGCGATAGGCTGCATCCAGGTTTGATTTGGCCATCAAAGACGCACGGGAGGGTGATAAGGCAATCCTCCCGAATAGGTTGAACGAAAGCTTAGAATCAATAGCGCAATGGAACATGCATGCATGGTCTAGTCTAGACTCTGCTCTTGGCATGTGGTACCACTCTTTAACCCCGGCAATGCAACATCAGAATCACAGTGACTGGCTTATCAGTGAATCTTTTGTGGGCATGACATTGTCAGCTTTCGTAACCACCAAGCACTAAGCCGATTTCAAGTCGCTTAGGTATATCCTGCATACCACTATTGATTCAACATCTAACGTGACAGCTTTCATATAGCTGATGCTCTTATTTAGGAGACCATTTCCTGCCGCGCGTCAGATTCAGGTGTTTTGTTCGGAATTATTCGAAGAACATGATCTAGATCATCCCAGTAATGTCCTCATGCGAATCTTTGGGTAAACGCTTAAGGGTCGTAAGATGCCATGGTTTCTTTCTTTTGAAGCATCCATAGCTCCAGCTAAACCACACAATGTCAAAAATCCAGGTTGACTGTGAGCTGATGCTCCAGCCTTTCCCTGAAAGGTCACTCACTGATGCTGAGAGTTTTCATGTACTACAGGATGCTCAGGCGAGACCTGTTATCCTCTCCATTGCTTCGAATAGGTCGCTGCTCATGGTAGCCCCAGACGAACTTGGACAGAATCAACTTATCAATTTGTCTGAAAGACTGAGTTTACCATCAAATGTCAGGTCGCTGGCAGTCACACAGGATCACGCAGATAACAGCAGGATTTATCTTGTTGTCGCTACCGGAGCAGAGAGTCATCAAGCCAGTCGTCTTCACGTTCTGAAGCCGTTTCGAATTGAGAATGGGCGCTGGTGGGAAGAACGTGACTGGCCGTCATTAATTTTGAAGCCGATCAATGACGGGAAGTTTGAGGTACACAAATTGTTGCTCGTAAGTATTGCCCTATAAACGGCGTAATCGAGTCTGATCATTTAATATAGGCAGGCCGTTGTGACGAAGGAAAAGACTTTCCCTTCCTGGCGGCCGAGACATCTGTTCCCGGAGTACCCAAGCACAATGTTTCACTCCTCGATATCAACACAACAGAGGATCAATGGCAGTGGGAGTCGGGCTCAGTACTGCCGTTCGACGTTTCAGATATTGATTGCCTCTGTGTAGCGTCCAGTGTTTCTACTTCGGGAATTCTATTTTTGGATAAAACACAAGGCCAGCCGACTGTTACCTTTGCTGAACTACGCACAACCGGCCCTGCCTTCTTCTGCAACTTGCCAATCCTGCCAAACCCCACGTCCATAGCAACTATCACGGATCCGGATGGTGCTAGCAATGTTCTCATCACAGGCGATGGAGGTATTTTACACGTACCGGCACAAGACTGGACCACCTCGTTTCCATATGGTACTATATGGGAACCAACGTTGCGCGATGCAGCCTTCCAGGGTGCGCACGAGGTTCACGTGGCCCAAGATGGTCTCTCATCTACAGTCTGGGCCATTAACGGCGACGGAAATGTTGTTGGCCAGAACACGAGACTAGCGCCGAGGGTTTCTGATGAAGGAGTGTTGGATCTCAAGGCGACTGGCAAAGCGGTTCCTTTATTTCCAACGAATGATGCTGTACGTCACTTCGAAGCCATCATCGACGCGAAAACAAAAAGACGGCAGCTTTTCGTGTTGAAAGCTGGAGGCTCGGTGACTTGGTTTGACCAACCTGGTGATTCGGACCTTTGGGCTACTTCAGATTTACGGATCCCAGACATCGAAGAGATAAAAGATGTGACTGCATACACATGCCAGATCCGGTGTTTTGATGAGCATGGCGCTCCTTTGGCAAATACTGAGCTCAGAGTCTCGGCTTCGAGCCAAGTACGGAGTGCCATCCATGGCGAAGTGGTATATCTTAGCCAAGTCTCGAGACCGGTTCAAACTGATGAAACAGGAAGCATGACGATTATTGTCCCTTCAAGTGATCTAGTTGTTCCTACATTGACAATCAAGGGGGACGGGTTGCCTGAGACATCTTTTAGGCCTGCTGACAAGGTCATTAAGAAACTTTCAGCCCTCGCCCAGAGTGGTAAACTCAAAGATGCACGCAACAAAGACGGGTCGGCCCTTTTCCCAAAGCTCAATGACGATGCTGTGAAGTCAATCAGTCAGCTTCATACTTCCGACAGTCAACAACAACCACAAAATCACCAAAACACCTGGTCCAATGCCGAAACATTCGATCTTATCACAGCACAGCATGGGGATAGCTGGGCTTCTGGTGACTGGGTATTTCTACAAGGGCTAATTTCTGGTGTTGAAAAAGTCGTTGACTTTGTCTGCGAAGCTGGCAGGTTCATTGTCAATACTGCCAAGAAAGCCTGGACCTTCGTCGTCAAAACCGCCGAGCAAGCACTCAAGGCTATTTCCAGCGTGTTCGAGTGGATCGGTGCGAAGATCGAGGATGCTCTTGTGTGGCTGGCGGAGCAGCTGGATTGGGAAAGCATCATGGATGTTCAACTGTTCATCAAGTCTCTGGTTCTGACGGGCTTGAACTGCGTCGAAGACACGGTAACCATGGGTCGAGAACACCTGGATCATTTGTTAGAGCGGGCTGAAAAAGAGGTTGGGAGCTGGCACTCTCCTCCACAACTTCCCGCATCATTGGCGAACCAAACATTAAACGCAGATCCGGATAAAGATAAAGACAAGACCGACGTGATGGATAGTCCGTTGTGCAGATGGGCAGACTCCAAGCTACAGGATAAGCAGGTCCGTAAATCGATGGATGTCGAGGGTTCTCAAGCAGGGCAATCGTCACCCTCCAACATATTCGACATGTTCTTCGAAAAAGTCTTGAAAGGGTTATGGGATATACTTGGCGACACTGCGTCGCACATTTGGGAAGACCTCAAGTGTCTTCTGGACAGCGGATCATCTGTAACCATGGCCGACATATTCAAGAGCATTGGCGTCGACTTGCTCCTCGGAATCATCCAGGTCTTGCGCAAAAGCACAAGCTTCATCTTCGACCTCATTACCCAAATACTTTCACTATTCCGCTCCTTCCTCAACGAAAAGATGGATATTTGGGTCCTGACCAAGGTTTACAAGAGAGTGAGCGGCGGTGATGACCTGACTATACTCAACCTGGCAAGTCTTGTTTTTGCCGTTCCAGCAACTTATCTATTCAAGCTGTTCAGCCTTGGAAAGAAACCCCGAGACGCTCCTGCGTCTGCGAAGATTCTTTCCGAGCTGAAGTCCTCGAAGAGTCTTGAGTCCCTAACTCTGAACACACAGTGGGATGCTTTAAGCCCAGTTTCACGAGACCCGCGTGGTCTAGAATCTGCTCAGCTTCTGTCAGGACTGGACCACAAATCTAGTATGACTTGGGGAGGCGAACATGCCGCTACTACAATCAAGCGAAAGTTTGGCGAGAACCCTAGCCTCAATACTTTTATACGAATCTGTCGTGGTGGTATGGTGATAGCCTCTTGTGCAATGCCATTCTGGACAATTTTTGATACCATCACAACTTCAAAGTCCTGGTCAACAGCGGTCGACAAAGAAGGTCTACCCGAAGGAAAACTACGGTCACTTTATGAGAAATTCTCACCGACAGTGGGCCTCGTTGCTTGGGTTGTGACGCTTGGGACTTCGGCCGTGGCTGTAATTCAAAAAACCAATACCAAACGCAATACAGACGCACTTGTCCTACGATGGTGTCTCTGGGTAGGGAAGAACGGGCTGAACTTTGCCAAAGCATGCTCGCCCAAGCCCAAGAAGCCACGTTTGTGTGGAGTTATTGCTGTAGTTGATATAATTTCTTACGCATTTATACTAGCGCTGGAGACGGGCCAAGAAGAGACTGATTCTGCTCTAGAAGCGATTCAAAGGTTCCTGGAAGACGGTTGGGCTTTGGGAAGTTATCTCAACTGCGTCAGTAGGGGATTGAATCCATATCAACGGGTTCCCACCCTTGTGGCGGGAGGGGTAATGGCTGCTGGTAACACTGTTGCCGCTGCGGTTCATGTGGCGTACTATATGGACCACAAAGAGGATGATGAGTACCATGCACCATCATGGTCTAACTCACTATCAGGTTCTTTATGGTAGTTGAATCATTACGTTCTTTGTATCGATCTGTAACCATGGTCAATTTGATAAATTCACTTGTTCACTTTCCTAATAGGGTAGGATCAGATCTAAGTCTAAAGTTTAAGGCGTGGAGGTATTCTCCGATATGGGCTCTTCGCATGGATAGGTATCACGGGTTCTGGAATGGGAAGCTCAATCATGTAAAGGTTTAGCATGGACCAACATTATATTCAAGAGGAAAGCCGATGTGATGGATTCGATTGTTACGAAGCGCTCAACTAACCAAGTCTCATCAACAATTAGGGTATCCTAAGAAACCAAAAACGAATCAGCAAGCCCAGTCAGCTAATATGATACTACGAACCGCCAAGACCACCCGGCTGGAGCGTTGGTTGGCTATTTGTGGATCCTTCTCTATTGGTGTCAGTACCTGCATAAGGCTGGCCTGACAGCGGACGCCTGCGGGTTACGTATGCTATCCTAGCTGACTATTGGCGCGGGTTGGGGGGATAAAGATTGGGAAGACTGTGACATACTGGCTGATCTTGGCTGGCATTGATAGCTGGAAATAGCGGACCGGACGTAATTTAGAGATTGCAGTGGCTTGACGCTAGCCCATGTATGCTTATTATTTATCCATTATTGTTCAATGGCCTGTTAAACCGTTGGCAATAGCTAACTACTAAAATATTATTCAACGCCACCAACAGAACACATTCGTCTTGGCATTTTGACGGCGGAATTTTAAAAAGGAGGCATTTGTGAAACACCTTCAACTCAGATTTGCCCTTTTGCAACCTCACCACATTCATTCGTTACAGTCGCTTCCACTCATTTTCACATTTGCTTTATTGCTTCACATCACGCCAAAATGGTTCATTTTTCTATCTTACCTGTGGCAGCTATCGCTGTGGCCATACTCGGAGCAGAAGCTGGCCCTTGCCGACCTATTACCACGGCCGTGACAAGTCTTCCTGAGACGTCGTCGATGGTGGCATCTTCTACTACGGTTACATCATTGGATGCTACTACGACTATTTCCTCGGGTGCCACTACAGTCACTACCCTGTTAGAAACTACCTCAACCGCCTCAGCCGAATACACGACAACTGCTACCCTGGATGCTACTACAGTCACTACCCTGTCAGAGTCTACCAGTACCGCCCCGGCCGCATCCACGACGACTACTCAAGAGCCCGCCTGCGTTGAAACCCAGCTACTTGCCAACCCAAGTTTTGATGATAGCGCCAGCAGCAAGGCACCCTGGGTGGCCGATGGCTGGCTCATCCAAGACAGTCCCCATAGCGGCCCTAACGCTTTGTATGTTCCATCAGCCCTTGTCCTATCACCAAATGATATACTAACGTATTATGCACCAGGGCCAATGTCTTCTACGGCGGTCGAGGCACCGCGAATGTCAAGCAGACCTTGAGCAATCTCAAAGGCAACTACCAGTTCTATTTCCATTATAGAGTTGCCAGTGCTAGCTTCGGTGCCGACTACACATGTGGCTACTCAGTCAAGGTCGGAGATGTGTCCATTTCTGACCTTGGTCTGTATTATGATGTTGGCAATTGGAGGTCGGGAAGCCAGAACTTGGCGATTGGGGCCGAGAATGTGGCTGAAGCTGATGTGGAATTGAGCATATCCTGCGATGGAGAGTTCGCTCAGGTTGCAGTCAATTTGGATGACATCACACTCACGCAAATCTGTGATCCTGATCTTTGAGGTTCCAGGGTAGTGTGACCAAGCCCTCTCAGCTAGGACGCTATAACTCACGGGGTCGAGATTGATTGTGTAAACTTTCGTATCTAGAGATATATATTTCTTTCTTTTTTTTTTCTGGTATGAGATTGCTGTCTAGAGAGGCTATTTATATTCAGCCTCCTGTGCATTCTCATTAGTTCCACCCTTTCACATACATTAAATTTCTTCATACTACCTGTTTCTATAACTAAGTCTCAACACTCAAGACAAGCCATTCATTCACCTTGTACTCCTAAACTTTATTGCTATCCTCATTGTACTCACTGCTTATTCCTATAAGATGCCCAAGGGATTGCATTACGATGTGCAAGTCATGGCGGCTAGCGCCCCAGAGAACCTCCTCAAATGCTGACAGTGCTTGGGCGTGAGATCTAGACATAGTGGTGTAGTACTAACCAGTGAGTATTTTTCTTTTTCACTTTGACCTTTGACTTTATTAAGCTTAGGCTTCCGAATCTCTTAGTTAAGATCTTTAAGGTTTAAAAGTCTCGCATACGGCAATAGAACTTTGATCAAATGAGCACCTATGACTCACACAGTCGTACGCGTAAAAGCTGGCTTTACCTTCCACACCCATCAACCTGTTCCGCACCACAATAAACAATTAAAGGTTTACTAGTATTACTAAACTTAGTTTCTATAGCAAGGTTACATTGTAATTCTCGCTTTGCCCCAGTAGGGGAACCACCCCCGGAATACCGTGCCGCTCAACCACTATCAGATGGTTGTGGGGTAGAAAAGGAGCATAAGCCTCCGACACCCGCTTCTGGAAGCAACAGGGATTTGTACATGTTGAGTAACACAGCAATCCCAGGTGAAGAATGCGCAACGACACCAGGCTCGCAGAACATGCAGTAAAGGTACATGCGTAGAAACCAACGAGCTTGAAAAGCCAGTCCTTTCGTAAATTTGCTTCTGCTCTAACGGAATGATGGATCTTGAGCTTATCAGGGGTGGGGGGATCTGTTCCATCGTGAATTTGTGGTGAGCATCCTGGGATCACTTACAGGCAACACACAAACAAGGCCCGGTCTCCGTCGTCTAGAAGGGGAACGGACAAGGCTGGCTCCGTCTCGCTCTCTTCCAGAGCGCCTAAAGCAGCACCCGAATACTACATCGGTCCGCGACCATTTTTGGCTCCGTCTTGGGTTGGGCATGGCTCTGTTAGTATATGAATGCTACTCATGCCGTCCTTTTCAAGATCACGGTCGCGTAGATTCTACCCACGGGCCTTTACCAATCGCCAACTGGGATTCTTCATTATGGATCCATTCCGCTTCTCGTGGCTTCTGGCCCTAGTGTCTCGTGAGTCTGAACATGTTCCACTTTAACAACCTTAAAGTGCTGACCTTGAGAAGTTGCTCAGTATGTCTCTGCTCAACAGTCAGCACCCACGGCTTACACCGATTCGTCCACTGGCATCGTATTCGACACATGGGCCGCACGCAGCATGACTTTCGGTTTCAGTTTCCCTTCAAATGGGCAGACCACGAACGCAGATGAGTTTATTGGATATCTCGTAGGTCAATATTCGGAAACAACTGCGTTTTTTTCTGACTATGTGAACAGAATTGCGCCACTCCCAGCGGGAAGGGCACCGGATGGTGCGGTCTCTCCTACGGCGGACCCATGACAAACTCGCTCTTGCTCTTTGCTTACCCTCACGATGGCGATATCCTTACTACCTTCATGTGGGCTAACGCCCAGGTTGAGCCTGTGCCGTACAAGGGCAAGGCTACTCTGACCCAGATCTCTTCCAAGATCACTGACGATGGCTTCACCCTGATCTACCGCTGCCAGGGATGTACTTCCTGGTCACAAGATGGCAATTCTGGTAAATTGGCGACCACCTCCTCAATTGCCGTCCTCGGTTGGGCCCACAGCATCACGAATGTGATCGACCCTGAGTGCCCCCGTGAGGCTCGCATGCTGCAGCATGAAGACCAGAGCATCTTCGGTGGCCAGCTCACTAGCAACGCCTTCAATACTAAGTACGACACCTGGGCTAAGCTCGCCACTAAGGTTGTCGAGGGCACCTGCGACGGTGGTGGGGAGCCGACATCCACTTCCAGTCAGCCTACTACACCACCCACCGGTATCCCCATCCCTGACGAGACATATGATTACGTTGTTGTCGGCGGTGGTGCCGGTGGTCTTCCCATCGCCGACCGTCTCAGCGAGGCTGGTAAGAAGGTCCTTCTCATCGAGAAGGGGCCTCCATCATCTGGCCGCTGGGGCGGTACCCGTAAGCCAGACTGGCTACAAGGAACCAATCTGACTCGCTTCGATGTTCCCGGTCTATGTAACGAGCTCTGGGTTGACTCTGCCGGCATAGCCTGCCCCGATACCGATCAGATGGCCGGTTGTGTTCTTGGCGGAGGTACTGCCGTCAACGCTGGTCTGTGGTGGCGTCCCAACCCAGCAGATTGGGACTTCAACTTCCCCGATGGCTGGAAGGCTAAAGACATGGCCAAGTACGAGGAGCGTGTCTTTGCTCGTATTCCTGGTACACGTTACCCATCTAAGGATGGCAAGCTCTACCTCGACCAGGGCTTCAAGGTCGTTGCCAAAGGACTCGACCAGGCTGGTTGGTCTGAAGTGAACAGTCTTGAAAAGCCGGCCGCAAAGAACCGGACTTATACCCACCCACCCTTTATGTTCTCCGGAGGTGAACGCGGGGGTCCCCTTGCTACCTATCTCGTCTCTGCCAACTCGCGGAAAAACTTCAAGTACTGGACTAACACCCAGGTCAACCGTGTTGTTCGCTCCGCCGGCCACGTGACCGGACTTGAGGTCGAGCCCTTCGCTGGCGCCGGTTATGCCGGTACCGTCAAGCTCACTCCCGAGACTGGTCGCGTAGTTCTTGCGGCTGGCACTTTTGGCAGTGCCAAGATTCTCCTTCGCAGTAAGTCTTGTCGTATCCGCGCGCTATCAGACTCCTCTAGTTCTAATCATGGCTCATAGGTGGTATTGGCCCAGAGGACCAGCTCAACATCGTTGCCAACTCTAGCCGCGATGGTGGCTCCATGATCAAAAAAGAAGAGTGGATCGACCTCCCCGTCGGCTACAATCTCGAGGACCACACCAACGTAAGTGCCAATGTCAGATTCAGAGTGATAAGATGATCAGTCTAACCTTGTGTCAGACTGACGCAGTTATCAAGCATCCCGACGTTGTGTTCTATGACTTCTATGAGGCCTACGATAACCCTTTTCCAGCTGATGAGAAATTGTACCTGGGTCAGTGTGCGCGATCCTTTACAACTCGACGATGAAGACTAACTGGCAGCTAGATAAGCGCTCCGGCATTCTCGCTCAAGCTGCCCCCAATATTGGCCCGATCATCTTTGACGAGATTTCTGGTGCTGATGGCCGCGTCCGCTCCATGCAGTGGACCGCTCGCGTTGAGGCCAGTCTCGGCGAAACTAGCAACAGTAAGTACCACTTGATAGTCAGTACAGTATATCAGACCAGACTTAACACGGTGATTCAGAATCCATGACCCTTAGCCAGTACCTCGGTCGTGGTGCAAAGTCACGTGGGCGCATGACCATCACCAGTGCCCTCAACACCGTCGTCTCTGGTAACCCCTACCTCAATGATCCAGAAGACAAGAAGGCTGTTGTGACCGCCCTTGACAACCTTCGCAAAGCTCTCTCTGGCGTCAAAGGTCTGGAGTGGCTCCAACCCGCTCCTGGTGTCACCTCGCAGAAATACGTCGATGATGTAAGTAGTTTATGAACCTTTGATGATGTTTACGGACTGCTAATGATACATACAGATGGTCGTCTCGTGGAGCAATCGCCGTGCGAATCACTGGATTGGAACCAACAAGCTTGGCAAGGATGACGGTCGCCAAGGTGGTACCGCTGTTGTTGATCTCAACACTAAGGTCTATGGCACTGACAACCTCTTCATCACTGACGCTTCCATCTTCCCAGGCATGGTCACCACTAACCCCAGTGCCTATTTCGTCACCGCTGCAGAGAAGGCCAGTAATGATATCCTTGCCCTTCCCGTATCTAAGCCCCAGGGACAGTACGAGCAGTGCGGTGGCAGCAAGTGGAATGGAAACATGCAGTGTGGCAAGGGCTTCTACTGCAAGACGCTCAACCCCTTCTACGCTCAGTGCTACCCTAATGCCTAAGGTATGAGGGTCTGTAAATCTGTTCACATCATTGATAGTTAACCTAGTATTTAAAGAATTGGCTAGGTATGGCTCAAATGAGATCTCTTATTACAATATTTCCATTATCCATTATGTTTCTACTTATGCTTAGTAATTTCAGGTGTCTTTTGAATTACCCCGAACGCCGAGACTAAATTGCAAGTTTCGCCGTCTCCGTGTCCACTCCGCTCCGCGAAAGTTTATTCTACTCCGCTAAACTAGCACTTTTCTCCCTTGCATCAGCATATCCTACTTCGATAGCTATTTGACTCCGCCTGAATAGTAATCAAACTCAGTCTTAATAATTCACAGACAACTAGACTACATAGATAGCAGTATTAGTAAATTCTTCTATATAAGTAGTCCATAAGTTCTAAAATCTAGGAGGTCTTTATATCTCACTCTTAATTCTCAATCTTATTACACCATCTCAAAAACCAAAGCTCAAACTTCTCAGCCAAAATGTCCTACCAAAGTGTTGTTCTCGTCGGTGTAAGTATCCATAAACAGCTACCATGTCCAAATCATCATGCTAACAGTCTCTAGGCCAGCGGAAATCTGGGCAAATTGACGATCCCGATTTTCCTCCACTCGGGCCTCAAAGTTACTGCCTTGATCCGCAAGACATCTGAAGCCACCTTCCCTGATGGGATTGACGTGGTCAAGACTGACTTCGATCTCGGGTCATTGACCAAGATCTTGCAAGGCAAAGACGCTGTCGTTAGCTTTCTCCCCATTGTCTCTCTTGCCAGCCAAGCTGTCGTTATCGAGGCAGCCATCGCCGCAGGGGTGAAGAGGTTTATCCCTAGCGAGTACGGATCTGATTCTACGGTACGTTACCAAGCTCAATAGCATTTATAGTTGCATAGTCATTATACTAACTTGCACAGAACCCAGCCGTCGTGGCTGCTGTGCCCTTTTTCGAGGCCAAGAAGAAGTACATAGACTATCTGAAGACCAAAGAAGACTTTATAAGCTGGACGTCTCTGGTTTCCGGTCCTTTGTTCGATTGGGTACGTACTTATAGAGTGAAACGCCTTGGGTACTAAGTTAACTTTACTATTATAGGGTCTTCCTATCGGATTCTGGGGATTCGATATCGCTCATAAAAAGGCACAGCTGATTGACGGAGGCAAGACTAAGTTCACTGCCACCAACGGGGCGCAAGTCGGTCGCGCTCTTGTTGCTACCCTTGCCAACCCTGCCAAGACGGCCAACAAGCTTGTCTCGGTAGAATCCTTCACAACTACCCAGCTAGAGGTCCTAGACGTGTTCGAGAAAGCGACGGGATCTAAGTGGGAACGAGCTGATGTACCCGCTGATGTACTGAGGGCGGATGCGGTCAAGCTGCTCAGCGAGGGTGATTTACTCAATGGGGGCTCAAAGCTCATCAGTGCCCTCGTCTTTGGCAAGGAAGGGTTAGAGGACCACACGCATCTCGACACCGCTAAATGGAACAAGGAGCTGGGTCTCCCAGTGGAGACGGTCGAGGAGACTGTTCGACAAACTCTTGCAGACCTTGTATAGATGGCGAGGTTGTGGAATAACAAAGACTATGTTCAATAGTTATATACAAAGCTACTCTATTCCGAAATGATTTATTCTATTGAGCCTTAATAGTAGACTAAAAGGAAGCAGCGAATCTATTCTATCTTTTGTGGATTGCTGTTCATGGGATACTTCCACGGAGCTTTGCCCAAAAACGGCTCAGGTGCTGAGATATAGTCTAGGATAAGCCCTTGGCTAATTTTCGGAGAGGTATAATTAGCAGTGAGATATCGCTGGATATAGGGGATCGAATAGATATACCTTCCTAGAAGGTAATCCATTCTGGTCGCCCAAGTTGACAATCGCGTCGCTTGAGCGGAACGCAAGTAATCCCCCCTCAACGGCTCACATCTCTCGACCTGATACTCGTCGAAGATAGTCTCCAGAGCTGTCGCGTCTGGCTTATCCTCTATGCATATCAATGCTCGTAGTTTGTTACACAATGATACTACGTCCTGGATACCATTGTTGAAACCCAGGCCTGAGTTTGGGGTAAACTTGTGCCATGCGTCCCCTACAAGTACGATGCGACCGTTCCAACTGACTTTGCCAACAACTCCCTCCTCCAGATTAGTCATGCCTCCAATGACATCGGGGTCTTGGAGTACATCTTTGACCGTCAATTTTTCAGTGAGTGGCCAGTCTGCGAAGGTGTCCTTAAAGGACTGGATAGCCCCTTTGTCGTAAAGGCACCTTTCGTTAGACGGCTGATCAAGCTTCTCGTATAAGAATATCCAGCCTTTGTTACGGCCTGTCAGGTACATCAGACTGCGGTCTTGGCCCTGAGTTTCGTAACTATCCCCAGGCTCCGAGGGCCGACGGAAGGAGGCCCACAGGCACTTGTAGGTAGATGTGAAAGGGTTTTCAGGGTCCCAGACGGAAGCAAGTGATGGGTCATTTTGGAGCGCACAGGAGCGCATAATCGAACGGGTCTTGGAATGAGCACCGTCAGCGCCAATGATGATGGACGCCGAGTAGGAATGCCCATCGGCACAAACGACGTCTATTCCCGTTGAGGTCGCGACAGCACTGGTAAGTTTCTTGCCCAAAAGATAGCGTGACTTGACATCTTCGGGCAAGTTGTCATACAGTGCTCTGACCAGCTCGGCTCGATGAAATGCTACCAGAGAACTCCCATGACTATTGTTTATGTAAGTAATTGACGAAAACAGAGAAAGGCGATCTACCAATAGTCACTTACTTTTCCTGTAGGATGCTTAGAGCGTAGGAACGGCTGAACCTGTGCTTCCGTGCATCGAACCCCTGTGAGTGGTGTAGCAGTGGATACCCAATTCCCTTAAGATGGTGCCATAGACCGAGTTGATGAAACACTCTCAGGTTATGTGGGCTGACGATGAGACTGGCACCAGCATCTTCAAATATATCGCTTCGCTGCTCAAGAACGACAAAGTCTATGCCCGCTTGGTGAAGGGCGTGCGCCGTAAGTAAACCGACAGGTCCACCGCCGACAATAATTACTGTAAAAGGACTTGTCAACATAGTGTTGTGACAAAAACATTCGGTGGAGGTATGCTACTCCATTGATTGGATGTATCTAATCAGCCGTGGTATTACACGCTTACGGGAATCATGCCTGTATTTGAACACAGAATAAGGTGCTTGGTGAGGCCTGGCATGAAGAGCGGTATCGCGCCATCCGTCTGGCAAAAGACGAACTTGTGGGGGTGGGGTCAGATTTGCGCGTAAAGTTCCACTCGTCGTAGTTATCGGATAGAATCTAGAAGACAGACAATTACGATACCATGTAAGTTAATTCTTTTTAGCTTGCCCCACTGAATCTCAGCTAAATAATGGTTGGGAGTCAAGAAGCTGTGGCGTTCCTACGGTTGAACATCCCGTGGATCATAAGAGATGAGGTCGCAAGTACACTTCACGCTCAAGGACAAGTCAAAAGTGTGAGAATTGGTCTGCTCTACTTATGTAAAGTCTGGTAGCACGATTGAAAAAGAGACCGAGCTGTCCCAATAAAATCCATAGAAATTTCAACGATAGAGGTCTCTACACAGATTGATCTGCTTTACTGTTATGCGAACTTCGAGTTATTTATAATGCCTTGATATTCAGATTTACAGAATGATGGCTATTTGACTGATCTATTGACCTATTCTTTTCCGATACCTGATACAGCATCCTCAAATGCTTGGTCCACCTATCAATGGCTGATTAGAATTTTCGAACTATTGGGAAGGCGTTAAGCTTACATCATGATAATACATCCACTTGCGCTCCTGATTTGAGACATTCTCGATTCGACCGGCAATCTCTTCTTCCACCGACGAAGCCTCACGCAATGTCTTCCCGTGCGAAGCAGCGATGTCGTCCAGGGTCTGGTAAAGAGCACGATAGTAGGGTGATCTCACGCTGTCAAAAAGATTCAGGGCATCTTTCAAACCTCCAGTTGACGAAGCTGCCCATTTGAGCGCTCGTGCCAGCGTGTGTGCGTCTTCGAGAGCGAATGCGGCGCCAGCACCAAAAGCACCAGACAACGGATGTGACGCGTCTCCAATAAGAGCAATGGATTGGTGATTGACGACTGAGGGCAATCTTGTCCCGCCAAAGTAGTCAAACCGATTGATCTGGGTGATGAGTGAGAGCAGCTTCTGAACTGGCTCGCAATATTCCTTATGTTTTTCGATAAACTTGGCGACACTGACTTCTTTGCCCCAGGTCGATCGGTCTCCGTCGTCGGCCTCTCTGATTCTGCAGGTGACTTCCCAGTCTTCATCGTCCAATGGAGCTGTATAAATCCACTTGTCTTCGGTGCCATACCAGAATGCTGAAGCCCTCGACAGGCAGGTTATCCGCTCGACGTCAGCGACTTTGACTACCGCTCTATAAGCGGTCGCGCCTGTGTAGTGGACGGAATGATCTGGAAAGGCAAATTTTCTAACGACCTTATGATGATAATGAGTTTATTGTTGCTGCTGTCAATGATGAATTATGGCACAAACTCACCGATCGAATACCATCGGCACCAACGAGGAGGTCGACATTGTCGGTGAAGCCGTCGTCGAATGCTAGGCGAAGCTTGCCACAAGGTAGCTGCTCGACACTAACTAATTTCATACCCGGTCGAATACGGCGTTGATCTGTTTCTTTCAACAATGCCCTCTGCAATCTACCTCTGTGAACTCGGCAGGGAGCCTGATGACGAGGAACATGTGGTGGCGGATAGGTCTGCTTCACAAGTATGCCAGATATCCCGTCCCTAGAATAGAATTTTATCAGCGTACATCATCAAAAAGAACCATCTGACCTACCTGTACTGGTAATCGTGGCCATTTGAAGACCTGAAGAAGTCATTCGGTCCAAGGTGTTTGGACGCCCCGAGCTTTTCCAGTAAGCTCCAGGTGCTGCGCTGCAAGGTAATGCCAGTTCCAATTTCACTGATAGCTGGTTTCTGCTCGTAGAGACGCCACTCCACAAAGGGTAATCTGCCAAACTCAATGGCAGCTGCCAGACCGGCAGGGCCACCTCCAATGATGGCGACTTTGATACCCTTCCCTAATTGTTTTGAGGCCGACATCCTTGGTCGGTCTGTGATGTACCTGAGTCAAAAGAGCAATGGGATCGAGTTTGTTAGAGAGAAACAGGGAAATTTTTGTCTTCGAGGCTTCCAGGCTCATGCTCACAAGAATTTCTATATCGTCGTTGGACCGTCGGAATTATTATGATATAACGCCGCTGTCACAGCGATTTAGGCGGCTGCTAGGATCTTCCTCCAGTTCCTGTCATGCCAGAGACTGACATGCCATTCCGATCAAAATCTCGGATCTGTGCGCAAGCTAGATAACGAATTTCGCAGATGGTGTGAGTGATTTTTGGTGATGCTAGGCTTTATGCAGGGTGGCTTATGTAAATTGTGTGGAGCTGGTGTTGATAAAGGTCGATTTCTACATGCACAGGGGGCATTTCGTCATTCACTAGTCGAAATGTTTATTCAGCAATCCTCTTCCCAGACTCAGATTGAAGAAGTCGGGACCTTGACATAAGAGTCCCGAGCTAGTTATATGTTGTTTCTTGAGCTTGGGCCCGTTATCACGCAAGAGCAATATGTTATGAGGTAAACATCACCAACTCGGTCTACTTGAATTGCCGATGCTTGGTGAGTAGGTAACTATAGTAGCAAGCATGGTTTTCGGAACAGAATTACAAGATATATAATGATATCGCTATCCTTCTGTGCATTTGAATGTCAATTGAGTAGACTGTATTCAGCTTCAGCCTCGTTTTCACTACTTGAAGGTCTCACCATGTCTCTACCACTGAAACAAAACGAGTTTGACACCAGTATTCGAAGCAACGATGATATTGCAGATCTTCCGAGGTCGACTGGTCACGATATCCTCGAATCCGACCTTGAGGATGAGGTGCTTGCGATGAAAACTCGCCTCGTAAACGATGTCAGTCTTTCTTCCCTGCAACTAGGCCTTGTACTTACACGAAACAGGCAAATGATAAGCTCGGCTGGACGCCTTTCCACTGGAAGCTCTTCTTCCTTAACGGTTTCGGCTATGCTGTGGACTCGCTGTTGACCATGGTACAGGGTGTGACTGGCCCCCAAGCATTTCTAGAGCTTGCCACTGCGTCCTCCTACGTCAATGCAGGAGTCGTAGCCCAGAATGTGGGTCTCGTCGTGGGCGCGCTGTTCTGGGGATTCAGTGCTGACATGCTTGGAAGACGGCTGGCATTCAATGTGACGCTCTGGATCACTTCTCTCGCCATGATCGTGGGGGGCGCTGCTCCTAATCTTCTGTTCTTGTGCGCTTTCCTGGCAATATCGACATTTGGGTCCGGCGGAAACTTGATTCTTGATCCGACAGTGCTGCTTGAGTTTCTTCCGGGTAACAAACAATGGGTAGTTACAGCGCTGGCTGGGTGGTGGGGACTGGGCCAATCGATTACTGGATTTATTGCCTGGGGCTTCATGAGTATGTTGATACCTTCCCCAACCGCATATTTGCATGATCTAACTTTATGGGATAGCTCAAAGTCGTTGGAATTGTTCCGCCAGCGATGACTGTGGGTGGAATAACAACGCTGGCTGGCGCTACGTCATGTTCACGTGCGGCGCACTCGTTTTTGTCCTCTCTGTACTCCGCGTTACAGTGATAAGACTCGTGGAAACTCCGAAATACCTTCTGACAAATGGGCGAGATGCCGATTTGGTAAGGTATTACCAGGACCAGGCTCGCAAATACAACAGGCCCTGCACCCTGACGTTGGAGCAACTCCAAGCTTGCGGGGAAATACGCTTAAAACAGAGGGGGGAGAAGACGTTTATTGTTAGTGAGGCCAAGAGCCATATTCAAGGTCTTTTCGTCTCTCGTAAGACAATTTTGAGCACGCTTCTGATATGGGCCTCGTGGGCGATCATGGGATTGGCTTATCCACTATTCTACGTATTCCTCCCGTAGGTGGACCATGTTCTCCTCCTTATTGAACAACGCTGACTTGGGAATAGGGCCTACCTCTCAACTAGAATACCCGGGAAGACGGTATCGCAATTCGAGACGTATCGAAATCTGACATTGACAACGATTTCTGGAATTCCTGGCCCACTCATCGCTGGCTACCTCGTTACAACGAGATTGGGACGCAAGTATACCATGTTCATTGGCGCGCTTTCAGGCATGGCTCTCTTTTTTGGCATTACCGGGATCAAGACCGATGAACAGAACGTCGGCATCTCTTGTGCTATCTGTAAGCCACTACCCTCTCCTTAGTAGTTACGAATACTAAGACCGCGATCGCGCTGTAGCTTGCTGCATCAACATCTACTACAGTACATTTTACGCCTATACAGCCGAGGTCCTTCCATCAGCGCATCGCGCTACCGGAAGTGGCATCGCAGTGTCCTTCAATCGGGTCATGGGCATTGTATCAGCTTTTGTGGCTTCGTCTGGCAACACCGCTACAGCTGTGCCGCTTTACGTATGTGCAGCCCTATTTGGTGCCTTGGCTTTGATTGCAGTCTTGTTTCCCTTTGAGCCACATGGCCGCCGCAGCTCTTGATCAATCCCGCTCGGCGAGGGTTGGAGGATGAGTGAGAATGACACATCGCGAAGGATTCAAAATAACAGGCAACAAATATCTCACACACTAAGGTCGATTATCGCTAAGGGAAATCATGTTAGGCAGCTATAGGTCTTCCAGAGAAGGGATCGAGCTGTGTGTTCGTCTATCAAGTAGATATTCGCCACAGCCAATGGTTATAGCAAACACCATTACGGAAGTCCGTGCTTTTGCCGCAATTTTACGCTCGCCAGTATTCCCTATATGATCTCTTTACTCTCGGCTGGTGGGCCACAGTGATCTAAATGTTACTTACTGAGATCTAATGATGGATAGGAAAACGTCGCACGATGGTTTCATAGGCTCGACAATTAAGATAGAAATAAAAGCCCATCCCATAGCAAGTTTAATATAGTCACCTTAGTTATGAATTATTAGTAGAAATGTCCTAGGTCCTAAATTAATCTCCTATAAAAAGGTCTTATCTACCGTTGTGTCGAGGAATTTAGTCCCTTTAGTATGGATGTTAGAATTGAGTTTCGTAAGTTTGTCTTTGGATTCTTATCCTTGCGCTATTTCTATTTAGGACTATCAAGTCAGCTGGCTCCTCTTTTATCCATCTGAGGTTCAATTGGCTAAAACGCGCTTCCTGCCTACATGACGTCTCCGGTTCAACATTTAACAACTAGCAATACAGTAAGCACGGACCCTTGCTTGTAAAGTGAGCGCTAGGAGGGGAAGAAAAGCACTGTGAATGAAAACCATTGACCGCTATCTTACCAGCTTGGAGAGCACGCACACTATCATTACATCACATGATCACTACCGATACAATGAACAATCCAGATCATCTACAGGACATCTTTTTCGAAATCTCCAATTACCTCCCCTTCAGTTCTCTCGTTGCGTGGTCGCTCACATCTCGCACACATTACGATGCGCTTACGGGAGTCATCCTGCACAAACTGGGCGGCTGCGAGTATCGTCCCTTGAAAGAATGGAGGGATGAGGTACGCCCCCAGTACTGCCCCCACCTCCATAACCGTCGTCATATGCTGGACATTCATGGAGGAGACTTGTATTTCACGACCTTTTCGCGGGCCGCAGTCCTGGTGTGGGCAGCCTCACTGGGACATGTCCGGACAGTCAGGAACATTCTATCCGTTGAAGAGATGGGGCCATGGATTGATATACCCGTCCTCAGCTCCGGACACGGAACGTCGCTGGGGTCGCTCGGCATGACTCCTCTCCACGCCGCTGCCGATGGAGGCCATGCCGGTGTCATTGACCTTCTCGTCGAATACGGAGCTGACGTGGAGGCGACCGTAGCTGGAAACCTCCGTCCTATTCACTTTGCCAAAAACGAGAATGTCGTCATGGCGCTTGTGCGACACGGGAGCTCAATCCATCCCCAGGGGAAAAGCTCCGTGCCCCCGTTGACATATATCCTTACCAGGAATCTCGATTTGAGCGCCGTCCGCTGTCTGGTATCACTTGGATGCGATATAAATGCTCCCACATGGCTTGGGGTAACGGCTGTAGATGCAGCTATTCAAGCCGGAAACACAGAGGCACTAAAGCTGCTGTTGGACGCAGGGCCAGACCTTTCTCACTGGACATCGGGGGTTGACTCTTTGATATCCGAGGTAGTCGGCTACCATCAGAGGTTCCGGCCTTATGTGGCTCTGCGGATGATGAGGATCCTCACACAGCACTATGTTACTCACGATCCGAAGACCGCGGAGAGTAGTCTCCGACGACCAGCTGAGGTAGGCTCAGCTAGTGACTTAGAAAATGCCCATGGTCCATTTGGCATGATCTCTGAAGAGGGTATAATGGTCATCAAACGTCTACTGTTGGACACAACAAATGCCGGAGTCAGTCGTGAACTCCCGGACACGGACCAATATTTGCACATGGCCAACACACTTTTGCACTATGGAGAATCCCTTGATACCTACCGTGAAAACTCAAGATCGGCCAAATTTCTCTCAGATCATAGCCAGAATTACCCAGAATTTCTAGATTGGATATTCATGTTCTTACTAGATCAGCTGGCAGGCAACTTGATGCTGCACAGTTACCAACATCCCATCCAGCAGCCACCCATCCACACTCTCTTCACGCGAGGGTACCGTCTGTTCAAATCAGATGCCAACACAGGGAATGATACTAGCGTCTTCGAGCGGCTCCTGGACTTTGGGGCGGATCCAAATGAGCGCGATAGTGAGGGCAATACTCTGCTGGCACTACTCTGCCAGCTCCCCGCCGATACCTTTGAGAATAAAAGCTGTGCCATGCATGGGACAGTATCGTGGGTCTCGGAGTCGCGTAACGAAAGGTTCTACATTTGGTACCTTGACTCGGTATCAAGCCAAGACTGCAACCTCGACGTTCGCGACTCAAACAAGACGGTTTATCTGGGTAGACTCCCGGTGATGCCATTACCATGTTTGTTACGACACAAGAAGAAAAGGAACTTCATGTGGCATCGAGCACACTTTCTCAACTTCCTCCTCAAAAAGGGCGCTGACGTCCATAAAAGGCAGGGACCGAGTCTGGATAAGCCACTCTGCGCGGGAGGGACACCACTACATTTTGCTTGTTACGACGGCGATCCTGCCATGGTGAAGTTGCTGTTTGAACATGGCGCTGAAGGGGACGTCAACCAGCTATCCGACAGTGGCTTAACACCGCTGATGGTCTTGGAGACTGTGGGGCGCAATGGATTGCTTGAAAAAAGCCAATTTGAAGAGATAAAGCAGCTTCTTTCAGATGCCGGAGCTACCTAGAGAGAAGATTGCAGGGGGTTTACTTCTGCAGATCGCAAGACATCTTTATTTACACAGAGCGGGACAAAGGCATCCCTATGATAGATATCAATGTTTTATCCGAGACCAGCAACGGGTCAGATCATGTAAACTCAACTGTAAATACATGTTAGATGAAATTGGAAAGGTTCTGGGTAAGACAGGTTGCACAGCCCAGCTGGGCACGTAAGATGGCGTGAGGATCTGCATCTTTGCCAAGATTAACAACGGAACACGTGCTCCCACTAACATGTGCTATTGGCTAGACTTTCACACAACAAAGCTATTGAGCCGCTAACAGATGCCCTGTTTAAGCTTAAATTTTGGCAGGATGAGCTTCAGAGTCTCGTGGTGATCCATTTCTCATGCTGTACGCATGCACGGTCAAAACCCAAGATGTTAAGAATATAAACATTTACTCATTCAAGTAGATCGTTTCTCGTTATAATACGGCAAGCAATTGAAAACTTCTATAAATCCCGACGAAGCTTAAATGCATCTCCCTATCATCCTCCCGACAACGACAATCCTCATCACCGTCTCGGCACTCTCGCGGGTCAATTGCTCCGCCTCATGAACAGCGTCATCAAGAGTCATAGGTCGTTGGATAATACAAGTAAAAGCGTCGATACCGATATCGTAGTTCACTCTGGCTCCCTGGCCAATTGTTCCCGCAATCGCAATGACCGGTAATCCGTGTTTCTTCGCGAGCCTGGCCACTTCAGCAGGGATCTTCCCTCGTGGCGTCTGATCATCAATGCCACCCTCGGCAGTCAAGACAAGGTCGCAGTCGTTGAACATGCTGTGAAGGTTTATGTACTGCATGACAATCTCATATCTAGGCTTGAGAGTGGCCCCTACCAGACGAAGCCCGGTTCCAAGGCCGCCTGAGGCGCCACCTCCAGGAGCTAGACGCACTGACTTGTCGCACAGAATGTTCGAGGCAACATCTGCAAGTTTCTCCATAGCGAGACTCAGGATTGCGGATTGCTCTGGGGTAGATCCCTTCTGGGGGCCAAATACGTTTGCTACTCCGTCAGGGCCACAAAGGACGTTGTGCCAGTTTACCGCAACCTCGATTCTTGCTTTGAGCACGCGACTGTCAACACCAGAGAGATCAATCGAGTCAAGTGCAAGGAGTGATTCACCGCCTTGGGCAATTGGCAGGAGACGTCCTTCATGGTCAAACAGCTTTGCGCCAAGTGCCTGAAGCATCCCTGCACCGCCATCACAAGTCCCAGAATCGCCGCACCCGACAAGAATGCGGGTCGCCCCAGCGTCAAGAGCTGCAAGAATAAGTTGCCCAACTCCGTATGTCGTAGTTCTTCCGGGGTTGCGATGACTCTGTGGAACAAGGCTGAGACCTGCTGCAGCGGCCATTTCAAGAACGGCAGTAGGCGGCTCGCTGCCCTTAGGCCCAAGGATACCGAAGAATGACATGATGGTCTGTCCCACTGGTCCAATGACAGGCACGTTGTGCATCGAGCCTCCCGTTGCCGAAACAATTGCCGTAGTAAAACCCTCTCCTCCATCAACCAACGGTACTTTGCGTACCGAGGCGTGAGGCTCAACAGCGAGAATACCAGCTTCAATACAGTCTGCTGCCTGACTTGGCTGAAGGCTGCCCTTAAATCCCGAGGGACAGACAAGGATTCTCATGCTTGGTGCGATTTTAACGGAGCCCATTGTGATTTTGTTTGGGTAATTTTAATAATAGGTTGAATAAACGAGGGAAAACAGAATAAGTAAAGCGAGTGATGTTCTATAGCGAACGATTGTTGTGAAGCTGGGAGCTTGATTGAAAGCGAATGTGAAGATGAACTGTTGATCGATTTGATTTAATGGTATTTCGTCTCGGATCACGCATCACTATATACTCCAACGTTCTTCAATTCAGACTACAAAAGATGATTGTGCATCTTTGCAATCCCCGTTGCTCAGTGGTCTCATCCAAATTCCAGAGATACCATTATCGCAACTCAGCCTCTCAGGAAACAGTTAGCTATGTGGTAGCTCGAAGCCTCGACCAGAATAGTAACATGTCGTATGCTCTTCTATTTTCGAACAAACACTGAACATGTTATCCCCGTTTGCATCACGCGATCACCCAAGCCACCACGAGTAATTAGAGCATACTTCAGCCAACATGAGACAATGGAATCAAGTCATGTAAAGTCTTTTAGGGGACGCGTCATTCATGTGCCGCTTCCAAAGTTGGGGACTACCAAGCAAGGGCAGACCAAAAGGCTTGGCGGGCGGGGATGGCATGTTGAAGCTTATCGGAGGAGGTCAATTAAGCTTAATTCAAAGTTTCATCATCCCCCGTGGCTTTGCGTCCTTCCCCCAACATGAGTGGTCGATAAGCAGTCGGGCTGAATCAAAGAAGCAGGCTAGCAATGCTTGGCCCTGGCACTAACGTGATTCTGCTGGAAGGATGGGGAGCTTCTGCCAATGGAGAATCACCACGCAACTTAACAGGTTCATATTTAGAAACAGTGATAAGGAAGCTAAGATTTGACTTCTGAACCTTGTTGCATGAGGATGATGTCGCGTGGCAACAGTGACATACAGGCTACAGCAAAGAACAGACCTACGAATGAGCGTGAGAATATGTAGATGCTCTGTACTCTGCCTTTAAGTTAATCCATGAATTGTTTGCACTTCGCCTTGTGATGTAGCATCTCCCAAGTGTACCTAGCAGTGGCTACATTCTAATTGGCCCTTGATGATTGTTTCATGTGTTAGAGTGCGATGACATCAAACCCAGGTGTCATATCTTGGCATCGCCAACTGAGCAAATAGAATTCTTACAATCGCATAGGGCTTAGCTAAAACCACCAGCCACCACCATGACGACCATCCACCCTCGTCGATCACTTCTATCAAGGCCACTGAGATCGACAAAGACACAATCTGAAAGATGCTTCTCGCCTTGGCAGCAGGCGTTGCCAACATAGCTACATTCTTTTTTCTAAAGGGTTAGCTAACAAGTTGGGCAGTGCAAAAACTCGTTTCCTGCCACAGCTGATGTGGAATGCAGTTGCTGCGGCTTTTACGGGCTCTTACTCGGGCTGTGTTGTGGTCTAACTGTTTCTCAGATGTGATTGTGTGCTGCAATCTGCTCCAACACAATTGCCTATTTCTAGAACACAAGGGTAAGTTGAGAATTATTATTAAATGGCACCATCCAGGATAAACCAGCATTCCAATCTATTCAAACTTGTTTGATCACTACTGTCGCTCGTTGACTCCAGTACATGCTTCTAAAAGCATTCTCTTTCGTTTTTTTATTTATCTTTTTTCTCACTGCATTCATCACAATCATGACTCAGAGTACCACCCCAAGTCTCTCGAGGGTAGGCTCACGCTCCTCTATATGGAGGTCCTGGAGCCCCGCGCTTGAAGGCTTGACAGACTACGAGAAGTCACGCCAAGATTATCCCTGGTTAGCGCATGATGTTATTGATGATAGGCGTTATAACTCCAGCGCATCCAGTCGGCCAAGGCCGTTATCATCGCTTATGGAGGTCCCTGATGCCATGAGCCAGTCGGATCAGTCGGCCGAGTCGGTTGGTGATATAGAGGAGCAGTTGGTTCCTGAGGATGTTGTCGAATCAGATGACGAGGATCCCGATCTTGTGAGTGACCTCTTGATCTGTTCCGCCTTTCTCGTCCTGTCATGGGCAGTTACTAACATATACAAGGTGACCTGGGATGGCCCGGATGATCCTTCAAATCCCCATAACTGGACCAAAAACAAGAAGTGGCTGTCCACGATTCTAGTCTCTTGCTTCACCTTCATTTCCCCAGTCTCCTCTACAATGTTGGCACCAGCTCTGCCAGACTTGGCAACCGAGTTTAACATCTCATCAGATTTTGAGACATATCTGCTCATGTCCATCTTCCTTCTCGCCTACGCCATAGGACCTTTCCTTCTTGCCCCGCTGTCAGAGATGTTCGGAAGAGTTGTTGTTCTTCAGTCAGCCAATATGTTCTACTTGGTATTCAACACCGTGTGTGGCTTCTCACAAACGAAGCAGCAGATGCTTGTCTTTCGGTTTCTAAGCGGTCTTGGAGGAAGTGCTCCACAAGCGGTAAGACATTGTGATCTCTAGTACCCTCGTCATCACCAACTAATTCTTTTGTAGCTTGGAGGAGGTGTCTTGAGTGACTGTTGGCGAAAAGAAGAACGAGGAACTGCTACTGCTATCTACAGTCTTGCGCCTTTCTTAGGGCCTGCTATTGGACCCATCGGTAGGTCATTCAAATCTCTGTACTAGCAGAAAACTGACAATCGTCCAGCCGCTGGTTACCTCACTCAGTACATGAACTGGCGTTGGATCTTTTGGACGGTTTCCATCGCCGACGCTGTTGTTCAAGTACTCGCCTTTCTGTTTTTGCAAGAGACCTACCCACCCAAGATTCTCAAGATCAAGGCTAGAAAGCTCCGCAAGTTGACCGGTAACAAGCTTTTGCATACCGAATTCGAGCAGCGTGACCGTACTTTTGTTTCTTTACTTTTTCAGAACTTGAAGAGGCCTTTCATTATGCTCTTCACACAACCAGCTATACAAATCACCGCATTGTATCGCGCTTACCTATACGGTTTGATGTATCTTGTGTAAGTCGAGTAGATCGAATCCTACAGTATCACGTTATTCTGACCTCAATAGATTCGCTTCATTTCCTATGGTGTGGGAAGAGCAGTACAACCAGGAGCCTGGCCGAGCCAGCTTAAATTACATCTCACTCGGCGTTGGGTTTGTCATCGGACTTCAGATTTCAGGACCCTTGATTGACAAGGTATGTTATTTCTTAAACACCCACCTGTTCATACTGACCAGGGCCCAGGTCTATGCCACACTCAAAGAACGGTATAATCATCCCGGGAGACCTGAGTTTCGCGTTCCACTGATGTTTCCAACCGCACTAATCACGCCGGCTGGTCTTGTTCTTTACGGTGTTTCCGCACAACTTCAGCTTCATTGGATTGTACCTAATATTGGAACGGCGATCTTCTCGGCTGGACTTATTCTTTCGTTTCAGTGTGCCCAGACATACATTATTGACTCTTACGAGCGCTATGCTGCCAGCGCTACTGGGGCTGCCGCTTTTGTGAGGACCATGGCCGGATTTAGTTTTCCTTTGTTCGCGCCGAGTATGTATAAGAAGCTTGGAATCGCGTGGGGAAATGGTTTGTTGGCGGGTACGGCTATGGTTATTTGTCTTGTTGCTCCTATTGTACTTTGGCGTTATGGCGTTTGGATTAGGAAGAAGAGTCCTTACTGCGCAGGCTAGAGGGTTAAGTTGTTGTTCATAGAGTTCATCGACTTCAAAATACAAGATACATGACTTTTATTCAGTGTCAAATCTATGTATAGGTGTCAATCATGCAGCATGGCTAGTAATATTAAGAAGCAAACTCCACATCATTCATAATAAGGCATAAACAGTTTCGTCGTGTATTATTGATTAAATTGACAACATGCGCTTAAAATACCACTTAACCTATACATCATGCATGCGATAGCCCTGTTATGCGCGATCATTCACATCCAGAATGAAGTTTCTTGCATTTGGAACAGAGATAAATGTTAAATGCGCAACATTTTGCGGGTGAGTCTGTATTCGTGATTTCACTACTTGCCAAAGCTGGGCTCGTCTTTCTCAAAGTTGCAAGTCAAAGAGACGGTGAAGGTAAAACATGCTCACTGTCAAATAAAGCATTGAGCTAGTAAAGGTCTTGCCAGCTCAGACATGGCGGTCTACCCTGAATTAAGGTCAATTACCATCACGGATAAATCCTTAGTAAGTACCCTACAGGGCGCTGGTCTCAGGGGAAATTACAAAGGGACCGGATGGCTCCACGCTCGGCCCCTCGCTTTGCCGTATACGAGTTCCGCTTCGGTGTCCGCGATGACGTCCAGCCCCGCTTGGATTGGCGGTCTAACAATGGGGTCTTCCCGTATAGGTTTGGCTCGGCAGTTTGTTGAGCTTCTAGATTGTGTAACAAGCCCTTCTCTTGTTCTGGAAATGAGCTTGCGAGGGTGACATCGCGGGGATGCTGTGGTAACGGTATAAGAAGAGTTGAGTGGGATAGCCTACAGGTACCCTACAGGCTCATGCTGTGACTTTGAGAACACTGGACTGATTCAGTGACATCATGCATTGTACAAAGCCCCGCACCATCGTCATTGGTGTCAATTGTGAGATGCATCTGGAGCTTAATCGGCTGATCCCGCTGATAACCTTTAACTAAATAACAAAAACTCAGGAACAGGTACCGTATCCGCGGCAATGAATCATAGCCTCCGCAGTATGATTGCATTGGAAACGCTCAATTGCGGGTGTCACATACCAAGAACATGCATAGTGGCCCCATTCGGTGCAAGGGGGCCGCTAATCAAGACACCATGACACTGTCTAACCCCCCGGCTCATCTAATTATAACCCACCAGCCCGTGAATACGAGCTAAGCATAATATTAAGAAATTATCTATGCCGCAACAAGACAATGCATGGGCGGTCAGCCAAGAGGTCGGATGATTCGGCATGCACTGCTATGCTAGATTTCCGACAGCACCATGCGTTTTTGCTGATCTTCTAACCCCGCAGAAAATCACGAGGTTGGATTTCTCTGGTGAGCATAATGGATCAACCTCGTATAGGTGATATCAAGGCACAGCTAGTGTTCTGTAGTTCGTATCTTATCCACATCTATCCTAGATCAAGCAATGACATGTTGAGAGTCTTCTCACAATAAAAGGCATCTGCTTTCCAGCCATTATTCGATTTACTTCATCTCACCACTCACTCTCAACTCTCACAACACATCAACTCCTACTCTTCAACTCACCCAAACCCAACCCAACCAAACCGCCATCATGAAGTTCAGCGCCCTCACTGCTCTCACTGCCGTCTTCGGCACTGCTGCTGCCGCCAACAAGGCCATTGTCATCAACGACTGCGCCAGCGCCATCTACGTCCAGTCCTTCCCCTACGGCGGAGGTGCTCCCGGCCCCTTGACCACTGTCAAGCCCGGACAGCGATTCTCCGAGGACATCCGCACTGCCGGATCTACCGTCAAGATCGCCACCACCAAGACTCTTACCAACCCTCTCTTCTTCGGCTACTCCACCGAGGCCAAGCCCAACAACGTCTACTGTTAGTCTATCCCACAATACCTAATCAATGTTACCATACTAACCTCTTTACACAGACGAGCTCAGCACCGAGTTCGGCAACCCCTTCGCCGACAAGCACAACGTCCTGAGCCCCGGTGAGGGTTGTGAGAAGTTCGACTGCAAGGCCGGCGATGCCAAGTGCTACAGCACCCCCAGCATGAAGAGGGTCTACGGCTGCCCCAGCCCCGTCAACCTGTACGCCAAGGTCTGCTCCAAGTAAAGAGCCAACTTTAAAAGCGACGATGCTCCCAGTGGCATTGAATGATGCTGGAAACCAACTGGCACCTCCATAATGGTTAATTCACTGGGCCAATAATGATTAATTATATATTATTAGAGGACCTTAGAGTTCGTTGGTCTTATGACCTGTACATGAGAGACAAATATACATATACGTATTCTCTTCACTTTTGCTCCTTCTCCTCATCTAGCTTGTCCAAGATATCGGTACCGTTATGTGTCTGTTGTCTCAATCCTTCAACTCGTTAACAGTACTCTCCATCCCACGTTTTAAAGTTATTGTGACTCAATAAGCCAAAATAAACAATAATAGGTTTCCGAAGAATCTTGAGAATGTAATAATGTATACCTATATAGCAAATGAATTTTACAATTAAGGCTTAATTAAGAGGTGGTTATGGTATTTTCCTCTTCTATAAGAAATTGGGATTAGTATAAACTGACTTTACCATGTTTATTCAGCGTAATGATGAATTCATTTTGTAAAAAGTCTTGCTTTTACCTACTAAACGAGGAACTGCAAGAGAAATCAATATCATTGCGGACCGAGAGGAAGTTAAATTAAACTTGCAGATAGTATAGTAAGCTAATAAGCTCGATTCCTAATTAAAGAGGTTAGTAATACTACTGACTAACAGACCTTTCCCAGTCGCATTATCAAATGTCCTAACGGTTACATGTAGGGCTGAACAGGCTAAATCCTCAAGCTTTCTTTTATTATAATTTAGCTGTTCTTGCGATAAACACAGGGTTTAACATGTCATATAACGTCCTAAAAAGGTTTTCCTTTGTAATTTATTCAATGAACTTGGTGCTAAAAGCATGGGAAACTTGCGGCTGCTTTTAACCTGGTGCAGGGAGCCTTGAATTGCCCGGGTTGCCTACATGGTCAGTGCTTGAAATTGCATCCCCTCAATACCTAACATCGATCAATGGGCCCCTCCTGGTACCATCGCTATTAGGTCATAAAGTCTCACAAATCCGCCACAATTCCCACAGCCTCAACTTCAAGTAGAAATAAGGCATTTTCGAGCGGGGTAAGCTGTAGGAGGGAGGCCTCAATTTCCCACCCTTCTTTCTCGTACTTAAGTCCTCCCATTACAATTTACCTGACGCAAGACAGCTGCAGTCAGACCTTTACTTGCCTTTGTGAAACACTGTTTACGAATTTAATCATGGCAACTACATTCTGCAATGAATGCAAACTCTTTAAGGAGGAGTTTGAAAGCCTTGATGGTTCAGGCGAAGCTGAACGAGCCCCATTTCCAAACGTTATAGCCCTAAAGGACTCTGCGCTTTCGGGTTGCTCACTTTGTCAGATCGTATTCCAATCATGGTATTACTACCCAGATCCAGTGGTATTCCAGGAATACTCACCCTTTGAGGTTGTGGGATTTGTTCGGTTTGAAGATAATTCCGAAAACGTTGATGGAGACGATTCGCAAAATGATAGTGAAGACAGTTATGAACCCAGTTCACCAAGAGTGTTAGTCCAGCAAAGATCTATAGGGTATTCATTTTACCTAGGTAGCCTCGACAGAGATGGTTTTGGCGAACAAGAATTCGGGGAAC
Organism: Fusarium sp. VM40; assembly: GCA_954870535.1. NCBI lineage: Eukaryota > Fungi > Ascomycota > Sordariomycetes > Hypocreales > Nectriaceae > Fusarium > Fusarium sp. VM40. The sequence goes on from CATPAH010000011.1 coordinate 313,803, forward strand.
ACCAGAAAGCATCTCGTCAGGTTATTGACCTTGGCGCACCTGGCAGCATTGACAAGGTCTGTTCTCTGGCTTTAAGATGGACTCGAAACTGCGACGAAGCGCATGAGCGTTGCAGAGCATATCACACCAACTCGGAACCAAAAATAATACCGACAAGACTCATCGACGTTGGTACAGATAGCCATGCCCAACCACCAAGACTATTCATTCCTCGACACCACCTTCGCAGCCTGACGTATGTTGCTCTGAGTTATGCATGGGGATCAGCGGGCAACAACATCAAAACCACATCCTCGAACCTCGCAGCTATGACGCAATGCCTGCCTTGGTCTCAGCTGCCCAAGACAATTCAAGATGCCATCGTGATCACACGAGGACTAGGTGTTAGGTATCTTTGGGTAGATGCGCTGTGTATCTTGCAAAGTGAGGGCCACGATGATACGCAGCATAAAGAAGATTGGTCCTATGAAGCAGCTCGATTCGGACAATATTACGAAAATTCTTTATTAACCATAGCGGCAACTGGAGCCAATTCTTCCGACAATGGATTGTTCTTGCCTAGGCCAGCATTAAGATTTGAGCCAGAGTCTATTACATTTCGGCCAGAAGAAGACTTAAGCTACACTATTCGACCAATAATCCCCAGTTGGCACACCGAAATCTCTTATGCCCCACTACTTGGCCGGGGATGGGCTGTACAGGAACGTTTGATATCAAGAAGAGTCCTCCACTTTGCAAAGAATATGGTCCTGTGGGAGTGTCATGATTGCCGAGCAACCGAACTTGATCCTCAAGGGTTACGCCCAATTGGCCCTGAAGGGGCACATGAGATCATTCCCGGATTTGCGGCTATATTTCGTGATATTCGTACCGGCGGCTTGTTATCCGACGACTTCGTCAAGGAATGGTACCGTTTTGTCGATGAATATTCTCAGCACAACTTCACTTTTGTTTCAGACAGGTTACCGGCTCTATCGGGTATTGCATCTATAATCCAACATCGAACTCAACAGAAATATATTGCGGGGCTGTGGGAATCAGCTATTCCTGAAGGTCTGGCGTGGATGACTGACCGCATGTTTCGTTACAATACATCCAACTTACTCGGCTCTGGACGTGATGAGTCAAAGGAAGCAAGCGCGAGCTCACAGGTTAAGCTACCTTCTTGGTGCTGGGCTGTCAGCAAAAGCAGTGCTAGGTTTATGTCTGCATGGGGATGGAAATCCACGTTAGAAGTGGAGGCTTGGAAATTGGAATCACAAGGGATGGACACTTCAGGACAAATCTTGGGAGGAAGGCTCACAGTTCGCAGCATGTATGGAATACTTAACCTATCCGACTTGGGATTTGTGTTTCATCCGAGCCCTGCTTTAAGCGATCATATACTAGGGCGTGATCCAGTCGAGCACAGGGTCGAATGCAATCAAATCGTATGTATGGATACAGCCGTGGACCCTCAAATCAGGTATCTGTCTCTTCCATGTATTTTTGTCGGGGTATCAAACACTCTTGATAGGTATTATAAAGAACAAGTTACAGGAGGGGCTATTATCCTAGAGGCAACAGGCCGCTGCACAGGCGCTATTCAGGAGTATAGGAGGATTGGATTTATATGTTTGCCCATTGAAGAGGTATCTTTTATTTTCGAAAGGTGGGTAACAATTGACTTGGTATAATGAGTTTAAATAAATATTTTAATTTATTCAGTATCATGCAGTACAAACTTCTGAAATTGAGTGGTGCCTATGGGTCTAAGCCACTACGCACACTCATTTGACCAATGGTGCTGTCTGATAAGATGTTAGATCCCTTTTTTTATTTCAATAAAAAGCCAATACGGATAGGTCAGCTGCGAAACCCAGCCACGCGACTTTATTGGCTAGGCCGGAAGTTCCCTTGCCGAGACATAATTGCCGAGTAAATGCTCAGCCTCACAATCAGCTTTTGCTGACTCGCGAGGCCTCGCAAAGTCTACTTATTTAGCCTGCCCAAAGGCTCTGTCGCTCGCTTACTGCTACCAATTTAATACCTCCCTAAGTCGCGCAACCCATTTTAGGCGTGATGAGTGGCTCGGAAGAAGAGAAGGAGCGCAAGAGGGACAAGTTCGGAGAGTTTATGTATGCGCTATTTATCCCTACCACCAACATCTTCCACTGGACCCCACGTTACATACCCTTGTTGTGAGGCGATAGTTTATCAGCTGACCAGGATGTAGGAAGAAGAACTTGAACAAAGGTGAAATAGCATTGAAGCATGCTGTAGGTCTTGGTGGCCAACCCAATGCGGTCCCCGTAACAAAGCCAGTTGTCGATGGACCGCTTCGGCCGGTCGAGGTTGGTTGGCATCCAGTCGGTGGCTTTGCTGGCAAGTGGTTCGCCGAGGAGACTGGTCTAGGAAAGATGATCACCGAGAAGATCAACAAATATCCGGATCCCACACAGCATTGGGCAGTTTTGGTTGGCGACTATGCGCATCAGCTGTGGATGGTGAGTGGAAGGAGCATTTGATTTATCCAGGATCATGATATCTGATACGATACAAGGACGAGAATTTCGATGTCATTTACACAAACGCCAAGGTTGAGCGTGAAGAGTGGCGGACATTTCCAGTTGGACAAACACGCTTCAATGATGATGCACTGCGACGAACTGGTAAGTATGATCAGATGAAAACTATCCCATCTACTCTTTCTCGCAAGTCCCATGCTAAGTTCTTTCTGAAGGCGAATCGGTGATTCAAAGCATTAGAGACAAGCAGCCAACCTACAACCTCATCACCAACAACTGCCAGACATACGTACTACAGCTGCTGGATGCAATCAAAGTCGGTGTGAATAAAGAGTTCGGCACCACTCTGGCTGTCTACGAGAGGCTGTTCGGTCCAGGTAAAATTCAAGACTTATTTGATGGTGAAGAGAAGCCAGATGAAATCACTGGAACGCAACCTCAACTTCAACCTCAACCTCAGCCCCAGCCGCAACAACAGCAACAGATAGACCCAGCAACAGGAATGCAACAAGGCAGATCAGACACTGTCAACCTCGCTCAGGATGTCATGAATCAGAACACAACTCAGCTGGATACAGAGACAGAGATGGATAGACATGTGGATGAGAAAGAGAAGGATAAGAAGAAGAAAGGGTTCTTCTCGCGCTTTAAAAGAAGTTAGAAGTTAATTTAACGGTGGTCTACAGGAACCGAGGGGGTTTCATTTTGGGCGGGACGTCGGAGGATGGAAATTTCCTTATAAGATAGCTAGTAGAACTCAGTGTGTTGAGATAAAACGCCGAGGCAGTTTTCTTACAAGTGCTGGTTGTTGATCTTGTCGAACGAGCCTGCGGATTTAGGCATATACACATCGATTGGACTGACATGGGCGATTTAATAACAGTTGCTATTCAGCACAAATACACAATACCATGTTCTTAACCGATTAAATAACCTAAAATGCTAGACCACCTGCTTCTATGCAACCAATTCTATTTTTACAAACGCCCCAATTACCAATCAAGTTCCTTCGAAGTCTTATCACACGATTGTCCAGAACAGGATGAGTATAGACTCTCATCCTGCTCAGTCTTGGTAGCAGACTTGTCTAGAATCTGCTGGGCAGGTCTGATTTCCCGCCCGGCCACGCCTTCAAGCTTACGGTGGTGCTCAACGAGTTGATACACTTGGTTCTGGAACTGGAGAGGGGTTTGGTCAACCAAGACACCCGAGCGCAGGTTCTTCTCAGCAGGCGCCTCGTTCTCACTAGCGATTTGCTGGAGAATCTCGTCGACCTTTTGGAAGTCGTCTTGACTGGCGTTCTTGTGTCGGTAGACTTCGTACTGTAGTTGAGACTTGGTGGCAGATGTAGGAACACATCTCAAAAGGAAGAAGAAGTGAGGACTGGATTTGTTAGCTATTGATTTATAGTTGCATACTGTTGGGGACTTACGAGATGGATAGAGTAGCATTGGGAAAGTAAAAGCCGCTGACAACTGAGCTGCTCTTCTCCTGGAAGTCGCTGCTGCTGTTGGCACTTGACTTATCGGCTAGTGTCTTCCAGTTGAAGCTGCTGTTGTCCTGCTTGACGTGATCAAACTGGTAGTCGCTCAGGTTGAAAGAACCATATCGAGCTGCTTGGTTGCGGTTCTCTTCCCATGAGATCTCAGGCTGGGTCTTGGCATCCATGTTGACCCAAACAAAGCCCTTGTCATCGACGTGGACGTGAAGAGGGAACAGACCGTTCTTGGATCGGTCAAAGCCAGGAAGATCTTGATAGAGAGGAGCCTTGGCAAGCTGGCCGTTCAATCCGTAAGACCAACCGTGGTACTTGCATGACAAGACAGCGTTCTGGCCGTTGTCTTTGACAACAACGGGGAAGGCTCGGTGGCGGCAGATGTTGTGGAAACCTCTAATAGCACCCTCAGCATTCTTGATGAGGAAGAAGTCGAAACCAGCTTCAGCGTAGCGGATCCAAGAGCCAGCCTGCTCAAACCGCATCTTGTGGGTGAGCAAGATCCATTTCTTGGAGAAGATAGCCCGTCGCTCAAGTTCATAGATGTCGTCGGACTTGTACCATGTTGAGGGCAGCGGTTGTGTGAGAGGTGCAGCAGCGGGGATGGCTCTTGAGATAAGGCCTTCCTTTTGCGGCCTAGACAGTGTCTTCTTTGCGATCAAAGCGATAGCCGCAGCTATGGCGAAGAAGATGAGTGCTCCAAGAGGCAACATATTGTTGGTGTTTCTGATGGCGGAGAGGAGCGTTTTGGGGGTTTATTGATAAGGTTCTCTGGCTGACTCCAGGGGACACACGGATCTATATACTCTACCCATATTGTTTATCTGGTCCAGGTGACTTTATCCTATGGCAAGCGCCACTCAGACCCAAATCGTGATAGAACGGTTTGGATAGGCGGGCATCCGCTAGTCAACCGGTCATGTGATCGGTGATAAGGAAGTGAAGTCTGCTTCTGGCCTCAAAACGACACTACCAAGATTGGGCGGCCGTCAAGTGGATCGTGGAGTTTCTCCCGCAGTCGGTTCCATGCCGTCAAACCCCGGGTCACATCCCCCTCACGAGATATCAAACGTGCATATCTTGAGACCTGCAGGCCCCCGTTTTGACTCAAGGTGGTAGCGACGCATCAGCTGGCTGAAGCCATCCGCGGTACTTGTATTACAATTTCCTATCATGTTCTAGGTTATCTACCCCGCATTGCATCTGTCCGCATTTTGTTACTCAACTTTATCGTTTGGAGCCGGGCTTTTGTGTCCGTGCCCGTTGTTTCGTGCCCGTATCGTGACGCAACCTTGATCGGCATCGGTAAATTGAAGCCGTTTGCGGGGTTTTGCTATCTGTCACCAACCATGTAATGCATCATATTTGCCAACAACACTGATCGGCCTGATCCATGTCGCGGCATTCTAATGGCTTCTAGATAACAATTTGTGTTCTAGACCTTGGTGTTTCATTCTAGAAGTGTGCTGTTGCTTGCATCTACCCATCAGAAGCAACGTGTTCCTTCATTACTGTGTACTCTGTCAATAGGCGGTACACTATCCAAGGCGCAAATGTTTATGAAGGTTTAGACTAGCAGCGTGTTGTTGTTCTACAGCCCTACCCTGCGAATTGTTGTTGACACCCTGCAGCGAAAATTATGACTCTATTAATAGAACTTTTCGGGCTACTGGCATGGTGCTTCGAAATAGCGGCAGGTATCATGATGTGTGAGATAACACCAATTACATGAATTGTCTTATTTAATATGAATGTCTCTCTATGTATGTAATTGAGTGGAAGAAGAAGCAATTGAGCGTGTTGATATAACAAGTCTTGACTATCAATGAACATCTGAGTCCAGTGTATTGTGGGAATCGGGAAGTGCACGGTTAGATGGATACCTAGAATTTACTTATAGAGAAGACCTGGGTATCACCCTAGCATTTATCTGCTTTACAATTCCCTATCTCTTGCTAAAGAACCATACTGCCGGCAGCGAAACCGGAATGTGGAGGTGGAAACGATGTCGATGTGGATCAGACTAACTGCACCCTTGTTACTTGCAAGTTCACTTTTACCTTTTATCTATAAATGAACCTCTACGTTCTGTATCCTTGTATAACTATTTATATTGTATACAAAATGGTTGTAGTATTTGAACTCAAATAATGCTTTTAGGTACACATCTTCCCCCAAGGGGAACGTACCTGCGCTGGAATGCACATAACCAGAATAGCAGATGAATACGTGCATGTATGCATTGATATATTTACACTCAGATATCGCAAGATGAGAAATAATAATTCAAGAAGTCTTGCGATCTGGGGTACCACAAGCGGCTGTCAATTGCTGACCTAAGCCTGGTCACCAAAGCTTCCCATAGGGCTGACTGGCAGCCTCAATGCCACAGGCTACAGCAGGATGGATGTCTGCCTAAAAGAGGGTGAATGACAGGCAGCACTGTTTTTCAATCCGTCATTCTCCACCAGCAATATTGCAATTATCATCTTGCAAATCCTTCGAAATGGCGGAACAACGTCGAGATTCTATCGCTGACGACTGGCTCGAGATCGAAAGCGCTGCGTCTGTCGTATCCTTTGACAGCATTTCGCCCCCGACGACTCCATCGCCACCATCACCACCATTGCCTGTACTTGCGACTCAACCCATCGAGTCCCACGACGACCTCCCTCGAACCCCAACCCCAACTTCTGAACTTCCAGTGCGCCTGAAGAATGAAGACCTCGAGATACCCACAGCACCCAAAGAGTCCCCGCCTGACTTTACCCCATCCCAAGACCCCGAAACTCAACATGACGTCGATCCTGCCGACCCCACACCTGCCGATTATCACAAAGCATGTCAAAGCGCCACAGAGGCTCTCGCTACCGTCGCCAGGATGGCTTACGACCTGGGAGGACACCGCATTTCAACCATGAGCCTCCTCCGCTCAACATGCGAACAGCTCTCTACACAGACAGAAGACCTGAGCAAGATGCTCGAGGTGTATGCCGCGCACTGGGTTTCCAAGGGCTCCAATATGTCCTTTGTGGACATTCCACTTAATCCTGAAATATGGGATCTGATGTCGGAGCTCAATTCCCAGCTTCTGTGCGGTCAGAGTGATTTATGCAGCCTGATTCCCTCAGATGAGGACGCCCCTGTTCTACTTGCCAAGAACATTCCGCTGCATGTCAACCTGGCGCTCGCTCGTTGCCTGGAGTCATTGGAAGATACCCAAGAGCTGTTTACTGAGTTTTTGCCCATTCTTAGAGCGTAAGTTCAACCAAATCTTTCAACTTGCATTGCTAACAGATCGCAGGGATTTCGACGATTTCAAGACGCGACACATGGGCTTTTCACCTGCGCGAGACATCCAATCCCCAAAGAATCCCCGGCGTCAACCACCGCAACCCTCAATCAGCCGCATCCGTCGAGAGTTATACGAGATGAAGGATCGATTCGTCCTGATAAATGTCTTACTGTCGAGACTGAAAAACGCCGACCCATTGCCGATGTCCATCGACCCTGTACTATTCAAATCACTCAAGGGCATTGTGGAGTCCATTTCTACACTGCTCACCAACAACCCATCAGAGTGGATTGATTCCGACATGGCTCCTTCGTCTCCAGGCATCATCTCATATCCTCAGTATCTGACATTAGATCCTGATGTTCTCCATGACATTACGTCTCACCTCCAGGAATTTCAGGAAGAGCTTGACATTGAACCTGGCCAAGTCGGCAGTGGTTATTCGCCACTAATGATACGAAATCACCAGGAATGTCTACTCTCTGAAGGTGGAAAGATGGAGGAGCTCTGTTCTGTCATTGAGTTCACCGAGTCACTGTTGATGATGAGCGACTAAGGTGGTATTGCGCGTTGAGTTCAGAAAAAGCACCGGTGGGATGGTTATGATGAATACGAAAATTGAGACAAAACGACTGCTGTATGGAAACAAAGTACATGGGGAGGAGGATGCGTTATTTGGATCGATATGATTCCCTAGGCTGTTACTGAGATTGAAATTTTAATTGGATCGCTTAAGCATAAGACGGCTATTCGGCATAGGAGAATTGACATGATCCGTCGATAAAGCTGGAACTTTTGTTATCTAGCACGTCTTCCTTGTCAGGCACCCATATTAAATAGGCAGATACTTTCTTTGTATGAAGCCTGGCGTCGAAGAGTGAATATTTTAATATTTAAAAGAATCCGTGTTAAATTAAACACCCTCCTAACTTCCACTGTATCATCCTTCCACCATTGCTAGCACGCCCAAACTTGTCAAGTTTAATTATCACGCACTCTACAAATATGACTACCCAATTGCCAGCTCACGAGATTGCTGCACGGGGACGAGAGATCACCGGCCTCTCGATTTTCCAAGACACGAACGATGACATAACGAATGAAAGAGTCGAGGAGCTCATGTCGGAGATGCACACCGATGTTCCTCAAGGCGGCTCAGACTTCATCTTTGGAGAAAAAAGCAACCAACGAGTACGCCTTTGGAAGCCCGATGGGCCAAACTCAGCAAAGTCCCCGGTCATTGTCTTCGTTCATGGTGGCAGTTGGATGATTGGCACCTACCTCGACTCCGTTGGGTCAGCAAAAGTCAGCCACCTTGTTGATCGCGGTTATATGTTTGCTTCGGTTGACTACACGCTTATTCCGACGATTACTGTCAAGGAGCAGGTACAGGAGGTGGCTGACTGTGTGGCATATCTGATCAAGAATGCTGCCAGTCACGGCATCGACCCCGAGAGGGTTGTTTTGATGGGGCACAGCTCTGGTGCTCATGTCGTTACGTTGATAGGCACCGACCCAACCTATATGGAAAAAGCTGGTTCTAGTATCGATGTCTTGAAAGGCGTCATTGCGCTCGACGGCTCAAACTACAACGCTATGGCCGAGTTCGCCGACAATTCCGGACCTATAGTGACAAATATGGTTTACGGGTTGAGCGACGACCCAGAACGACTCTGCGCAATGTCGCCGACACATCACGCTTGTGCACCCAACGCCCAGGCTTTTCTGCTTCTCCACGCTCAGAGAAAGGGTGATATTCGCCAGGCGGTTGAGCTATCTGTCGCGTTGAAAGCCGCGGGAACCAAGGTCGACTTGCACGTATTTGAGGGAGAAGGGTTTGAAGGTCATGTCGCGATACTTTTGCGGCTGGGTCATAGTTCTTATCCAGCGACTTTGGTGATGGACCGTTGGTTAGAGAAGCACGTCCCAACAATTTCACAGACTCAGCCAGAATGAGAGATGGAAGTTGCTCGAACACCATGATTTATGGGAGGAGATGAGAAAAATGATAGATCCAAGTCATTTAAATGACGAATAAACATGAATTCATAAATGAATAAATACGTAGAATATGTCAAAATGGAAATTGTATTTCTTGCTCAACTGGTGACCAGGCCAGGTGTGGCGCATGCTGTGGCTGGAGCTCCACGTTCAAGCCTCAACTCAAACGCGTCGCGTCGCAAGTATCTTGACCCGGCATCGGCACACTTTCACATTCGCAACCACAACTCACAGCCCAAAATGCCTCCCCGAAAGCGAAGTGCGCCTGCCGCCGAAGCTTCTGAAGAGTCTGCACCCAAGCGCCGCTCTCTACGACAAGCTGCTTCAAAAGATCAACAAGAACCCGAACCACTACCTAAAACCAAAACAAACCCGCCGAAGAAGCCAGTCAAGGCGGCCGTTGAAAAGGAACAAGACAGCAAGCCGAAATCATCACCAAAACAACCCAAACCGAAAGCACCAGCAACGGCAAAGACAAAACAGGTGTCTAAAAAACAAGGCACTGATACTCAATCCAACAATCGCGCCACTTCCGAGGATCCTACCATAGACTCAATCCCTACAACGAACCCCGATGCCCCAAAGCATGATGGGCAGTGGTTCTGGCTTTTGAAAGCCGAGCCGGAAACTCGGATCGAGAACGGCGTTGATGTCAAGTTTTCCATTGATGACTTGAAGAACAAGACAGAGCCAGAAGGCTGGGATGGTATGTTGCCCCGCTGTCCTCGCCATGTTGCAGCTCACTGACTCTTCACTAGGTATCCGGGCGTACGCAGGTGAATATTCGTGACTGTTCGATGTTACGAAACGAGACTGATGTGTCTAGCACGAAACAATATGAGGAATATGAATGCTGGTGATTTGGCCTTCTTCTACGCAAGCAACTGCAAAGAGCCCGGCATCGTGGGTGTGATGGAAATTGTAAAAGAGTTCTCCGAAGACCGTAAGTACTAATACATCCTGGGCCTTGCAGCTACTCTTCTAACTCCCGCAACAGGATCTGCTCGCCGCCCAGGTGCTCCATACTACGACCCCAAATCAACCAAGGAGAAGCCCATCTGGGATCTTGTCCATGTAGAGTTCAGAAAGAAGTTCGCTGTGCCTATTGGTCTGAAAGAGCTTCGGGAGCTTGGAAAGGCAGGAGGTCCTCTTGAAATGATGCAGCTCCTCAAGCAATCCAGACTCAGTGTCAGCAAGGTCAGCAGTGATGAGTGGGAATTTCTCTGCAATCTTGCAGATGAGAAAGCTTCAGATGCAGGCCTGGAGCACGAAGAGTCTGGGAAGTGATGATCTTTTGGTAAGGAAGCCAAGGGAGTTACGAAGATTCGAGGACGAACTGTCTAGGAAAAGACCTATTTTTCCAAGGGTGAGAAGTCAGCATCAGTGACTGAATATGGCAATCCTAGATTTCGTCAACATTCAACCCCCAAGCCGGTGAAGATTGGGGGTCGAATCGATGCAGCCGAACTGAGTACATATCACGCAACAATGACGCTGGTCTAACAGGCTCCTGTCTCAGAGCCTCATTTCTGGAACAAGACTTCCACTGTCCCCAAGACAAAGTGTGTGAATAGAGCTGTGGGATAGTTATAACTTTAATACCCTATTAATAGAAAGTCGTTAACGTAGATTCGAAAGAATATGCTCTAGTCACAGCGGACATTTTGTATTGTTGATGAAGCGAGTGATGACCCCGCGTATCCTCTAACCAGCGCAGGCAATTTTGCAATAATTGTCAATTGTTGACTGCATCAATTGAACTCAGCCTCAATGCACTGACAGCACCGAGACACCGCTTCCAGCAATATACATTGCTAGCGCAAGGTGGTGAGAAATTAGCAGGCTTGAGCAGTAGGCTGTACGTTAAATGCGGCGTTGTGTGTACCAGGGCTGGCAACTAATTTTCAGCTGGGCGCCACCTGCAGGTCTCAACGTCAGTAATACTTTGCCACAACATTTAGGTCGGTATGCCACGCCCAAGCACCTGGCATTTCCCCTCTGTGGCTTGGTTCTTCCCCGTCCTATTTGTTAATGGGGAAGCAGGCTCTGGTCTGGTCGAGTCTGGGCCACGCCAGTATTGAGCGATGGGCTGTTGAGCCCCGTCTCAAAACGGTGTCTTTAATATAATACGCCTGCTTCAGCCCAGAAAAATGAGGCTCGCTCTACATTTCCTCTCCGTCTCTCTCATCTTGCCCCTCGTTTCCAACATACAATGCGAGTCTCCTCTCTGTACATCAAGGCCTTGAGCCTGGTCTTTCTCTCATTTGCCAATGCTCAAACCCTCCCTGAAGACTTGGCCAATGCAATCGCAAACTACTCGTCACTCTCCCTCTTCCGCTCCCTCATCGGTACTGCTCCTCAAGCGCTGAGCCAATCGCTATCTGACAAAAGCAGTAACATCACCGTCTTGATTCCCACAGATGATGCCATCAAGAGCTACCTCAAAAATTCTGGTGTATCAGACGTGACTGAACTCAATCAGACAGATCTTCAAGTCTTCTTCTCATACCACATCCTCTCTGCTTCGCTTGCCTCTTCTGATTTTGATGACCCTCGGGGCCTGTCCGTACCCACACTGCTGGATGATTCCCAGTTCAACAACAGAAGTGCGGGTCCTCAGATCCAGAGCCAGTTTGGAGAGGATGCCGGTGGCCAGATAGTCTTTGCTTCGAAGGAAGAAAAAATTGGTAAACGAGCGAATGGCGATTTCACTGGTGCGACGGTTAGCCTGCGGGCTGGCTTGGCCCAAAATGTCAAGATGACTGCCGTGGACGGATCCTGGGGATCCAAGAACGTCAATTCATTTCAGATTGTTGACAAGTAAGTACGGGACCAATCCAGACCCAAGAGTTGAATCTGACTATCATTTCTTCGTTCCTTAGGGTCCTGCAACCACCCCGATCTTGCTCCACCACTGTCCAGACCGTCAAAGACAGCAGACTTGACGGCTTGAACGGCGCCTTGATCAAAGCGGAGCTATGGCCTGCCCTGGACGCCTCACGAAACGTCACTTGCTTAGCGCCATCAACTCAAGCGTTCAAAGATGCAGGAAATCCTGACGTTGCGCTATCAAAACAGGATTTGGCCGGGGCTTTGCTGTAAGTTCTTGTTTTGTTTCTGCTTCGTATACTAACTTCCGCATAGCGCTCATACCTTGAAAGAAGTTACATATTCTAACTACCTGCGCGATGGTCAAGTCGTTGGTACCTTGAACAACACCGAAGTCCGTGTTTCAATCAGAGGCGACGATATTTTCTTCAACAACGCAAAAGTGATCGAAGCCAATGTTCTTACCAACAACGGCCTTATACACATGTAAGTCATCACAATATCTCTTATTCTGTGTCCCTTTACACAATAATAACGGATCGCAGTCTTGATTCCGTAATCCAGGATGGAGGCAAGCCCAGCGGGACCAGCATCAGCACAGCCACGAAGGAGACTGCAAGTGCTACCTCGAGCAACGCTGAGACAACCCCAACCTCCAGTACTGTTTCACCAGATCAAGGTAATTCTGGCAGTAGAGTGACAGGTGGTGTTTGGGTTCTGGGTTTATTGGCAGCCGGATTCCTAATGTTATGAACAGTTCCTAAGTAATTATGTAGTTGTCAGCAACCGCGATGGTTGGAGGTTTTTGTCCTAACTGCAAGAGGGAGATTGCCAATACACTTTACTAAATATAATATTTACACTTATCTTTCATGGCTGAAAAGTGTCTCAGGGCCTGGCGTTAGGCGGGCGCTTATAGTACAGCTGTGAGATACAAGCTTAACCAATCAATACCTTCTTGTCTCTTTTCGCCAATTTCCTTGAGCTGATAAGGAGTGAGTTTGTGTACCGCTCCCCGCGTAAGCGTGACAGCAAGCTTTATTTAATAAAGGCGTACACACCCCACTACAGCCGCAGCCTTGACTAGCCGTTCAGTTTATTTCATTTCTTCCAACCATAAAACACTGTCGCTTTTTCTTGTGTAGTAATGGGGTCGCGATATAATGATGATGACTTACTCGATGAGATAAGATCAAAGCTCAAAAATGGCCTTGAAAAGAAAAACACGAAAGAAAAATTCGCCACGCGAGGAATGGTCGAGCATGTCCTTTCGCTGTCAAATCTGGAGCTTATTTATGAAGCCTGGAAAGCCACGAATGCAAAAATGCCAACGGACAACAACCAGTTCAACGCACATAGATTTGTGGAATTGGTCATGGAAAAAAAACTTCAACATTTTTTGGCAGTTTTAATTTACGCCAAATGCTCAATCGACGCCACAAAGGAATTTCTGGTTAAGGTAGTGTTTGGAAATGAAGCGGAGTTTCAAGAAGAAGACCAAGCGACACTAAATCAATCACCAGCGACACCAAACCTATTACCAGCCAGCAAAGAATCTCTTGAACGTCTCTTCTCCCGGGCATCTGATAGAGTAGACTTCTTTGATGAGCAACATACCTTCTGCACCCTGGTGGTTGGGGGCCTAGAACTTTTGATGATTCATAGCGATGACCAAATTTCACTACCATGGCTGGAGCAAGAGCAGATCGGGACTGGGGCATTTGGCATTGTATATAAAGTCAAAATCCCGGAGGGCCACTTGACCACGGATGGGAATCTCAGTCAGCCTACTTCAAGGCTCATGACCGTCGCTCGCAAAGACTTTATCCGCACCAACACCGCGGAGGCAAGTTTCAAGAAGGAGGTCAAAGCAATCAGAGATATCTTCAGTGGCAAGGCGACGCATGACAACATCCTCAAGAGTTTTGGCACCATTGTCATAGAAGGAAAGCCATCAACTTTTAGTCTTCTGATGCCATGTGCAGATCTGGACTTGCAGGAATATATGAAGAGAAATCCGGTAATAGCTCCTGACGATACCAGTACACGAGAAAGCATCATTCGCTCTGCTAGAGACCTTGCAAGCGCCCTTGATTTTCTTCACAGCAAAATGACTACTGCAGAGAGCGAACCCATTGTTTGCTATCATATGGACCTTAAGCCGAGCAATATTCTCATCTTTCACGATACTCGCAGAAGATCAGAAGCTTCCAATCGTGACATGATATGGAAGCTTAGCGACTTTGGCCTCTCGAGAGTGAAGACAAGAACAAGGACAAAAGCAGATCTAAGTAATCTCTTCAGGACACGCTTGAAAGACCAGTCCAGTCAGGCCTCAGGGACTCAAAACTTCCGAGGTACAGACATGTATCTACCAGTCGAAGCAGAACTAGAAGGCAGGACAATGAATGAGAAGAGTGACATTTGGTCATTCGGTTGTATTCTCAGCCTCCTTTTTACTTACATGGGAGAAGGATACAAAGCTTTCGAAGGCTACAGCAACTCACGACTTCTGCATAGTAACAAAAATGTCGACTATTTCTATCAGTACAACAAATCCAAGATCGGGTTCGGGATTAACCGCGGAGTTGTTAAGCAGCACGAAAAATTGATAAAATCGGCTACCGAACGGAGTCCTTCAGAAGGAGGTGCTGTGAGATGTATGCTCAAGTCCCTGGAGACTGAAGTGCTCTTGATCGATCAGGGCAACCGGTGTGATGCAAAAAGAATTGTCAAAATTTTGCAGACGACACTGGAAAAGTACACCACCGAGGAAAGCGAGCTCACCATCACCGAAAACAACTCTAAACACCATTTTCTATTTCAAAAGGGAAAAGATAAAGTTTCAGGGTAGGTTCATGATCAATATGATAGAAAGAGTATGACTAACAAAAGATAGCTTTTTCGGACGCAAAAGCAAGCAACCACTCGCACAGACAAATATTCGTCGATGGAGACTAGAAGGGGATAAGAAGCTAAAGTACAAAGACTGCGTGTGCTCGCCAGACGGTAGCAGGATAGCTTACTGGACCAACGAAACCATCACACTATACGACGATTGCTCTGGGTTAGCCAATACGATACCGTACCGCAGGGTTCAGAGTATGGGTTCGAGAATGAGTTCAACGGACAGTGAACGAGAGTCTACCCTGGCAGTCGCTGGACAGTATTCTATTGCAGATTGGAGTCGGTCGTGGAGATCAGTGAGGTTGACTAACAGATATTTAATCGCAGCAACGACAGATGAATTGTTCAATGTAAGTACTAGATCGTCTCCAAGCTTAACCTACTAATATCTCACAGTGTTACATATTCGACGTCGAATTTGACCGGACGCTGAACATGTACAGCAGAGTAATCCTGTCGCATCCAGGAATTCATATGCTGGAAGTTCATCCCGAGGGGAACTCTTTAGCCTGTATCCTTCGGGATAACATAGGCCGGCCTTCATTTTTTACTGGCAAAATTGCATTCGATCCAGCTCCTCAGCCTATCACAACGGCAAGGTAAGTGACTCTTAGAGACATTGATCAATCCTCACATATGATTTAGCATCTATTCGGACACGGCGAGGAGCGAGCACAGAGATGCTGGTGTGTGTATCGTTAAGCAAAATGCTGCCCTCCCGGAATTGCCTGAAGGCGAAATCACCTGCCTGGCCTTTGAAACGAGCAAGCGGGGTTATATAATTACTCGCAACGGTTCAACCCTATCGGTGAATGTATTCATCATCGAGTCATTGAATATACAACTGCAACACGACTTAAAGCAAACGGTTAGTATTGCCGAAACTAGATAATCATCTGCTAATAAGGCCTCTCCAGTCCATTAACAATAATATCGAAAGATTATTTACCGACATGGCATGCCTGCAGAGTAATGATCAGAGCCAAAGATTCGAACTCATAATCGCCTCACAAGCGGAGCGACTGTTTCATCTCAGATATGAAGGGGTTGGATCGAGTCCAACGGTAGTTATCCATCCGCCCATCGAAGCCTATCGTATTCTCAAGATCGCAACTGTCCAGCATTCGAGAAAGATTCTTGCTTTGGGGTCGCATTCTGGGAGTGATCATCTATTTCTTCTAAACATTGAAACCCGAGGTCCAGAGGTTCGGCCGAAGATCAAAAAGTTAGCAGATATCGGTATATCAGCGACGTATCAAGCAAAGCTAAGTGTATGTTATGAGGGAAATGATATCATTGCACGTATCATGGTGGACATGCTTGAGGGTCGGTATTTGGTGTTCCAGGTAGATGTCAGCAACTCGCTCGGTACATAGATTTAGCTAATAGCCAGCACACTGCTAAATTACACAAGCTCTATATCCTTATTTGGTTCTTTCTTCCTCCTTCTCATCCTGGTAAACATTTTAAGCGAAGGAATCCTCCAGGTTATTCGCTTCAGCAGTGTTTTCTGGATCAACAAATGATAAAACATGTAGGTAAAGACAGTCATAGCCGCAGAGCAGAGAAAGTATATCCAAAGGACAGAGGTTCCCACAATCCGACGTGTCTCGTTGTCGAAATTGAAGAAGTTCATACCAAAGAAAGACTGTGACTAGTCAGCGTTGTATATGACTGGAGAGATGGGCAATTGAAACCTACTGCCACGAAAGATGCAGGCAAGTATAGTACAGTCAGGTTAGTAATAAGCTTGTTCAGCTTTAGCATGCTGTTGTTTTGCATCTTGGCGTTCAATTGTTCACGGAAGGATAGAGTGTTAGCTAAAAGCTGCGTGATCTTCTGAGCTCGTTGTTGTAGACATTCTGCTACTCTGGTGTAGCCTGCGCATTCGCGGATATGTTGCTGAAAGGCCGCCGATGCGGATTTTGATAATTCGGCAATCTTCTCGTCTTCTCTACCGATCACCTCACAACAAAGACCTAATAGCCCTTCAAGGACGTCCCTTGAAGCTGCCAAGATAGTGGGGACCTGTACTAAGCGGGTCTCAAGGTATGCCAGCTCAGTGAGATGATGGTATTCCGTCTCGGTCAGTTCCTCAATAAAGGTGGCCACTGCGTTGTTCGCCTGAGAACAAATTAGTCAGTGAATTGACTTCGTTGGATATATACCTACTATCGGAATCAACAGTGTCTCTAAATGAGCGTTGTAAAGTCTCCACGCAGAGAAATACGTTCTAAAAAGCTCTTTATGAAGCCAAAAGAAGTCCTGCTGGATGCTCTGAGGACCCTTTGATACCAAGGCTTGAGCGCACTGATGCAGTCTTGTGGATGGTGCAGGATTAAACAAAATGAACAAATTTTGCGAAGTTTTAGTGTTAAAGCTCTGAAAAATCCCGGTTTGCCTAATGACCCAGGTGCCCTGAACCGGCTTGAATTCCGGATAGCGGATGGTGTAAGACACTTCTAGGTTTATGTGAGATCATGAACGATAGTAGCCTGATAATTACTCACCTGTTACAGTTCCATCACAATGTATAGCCAAGGGGGCACAGTGAGTAGATTCAACATCAAAGTCTTTGTCATAGAAGCAAGAGGCCACATCCTCTGGAGAAGCCTTCAAGTCGAAATTGTCAATCAAGCAATTAAACATTGGTTGGGTTATCTCGAGAGGCTTATACGAATTGCGCTGACATATCGACCTGTAAGCGATCAGCACAGTGTATGGAAGCATAGACACACTGCTTTGGAAGTACGTACACAAAGTTGTAAGAGTGCGTGGTGCGGCTGAAGTGGGACTCGACCTGTTCCAAAGTCGAGAACTGATGTACCTCTGCACTCGTATTTTCTCCGTCTTTTATTTCGCCCCCCGTACTGATGACTCTGACGGGCACCACGACTTCGTCGACAAAATTGAGCGGCAAGGTATGCATTGATGCGAGCTGAATGTCATTGACTTGGCTGAAACGAATATTTTATAACCCAGAATTAACGAAGGAACTATAGTGCTTTACGTTCGTTTATATAAGGTAACTTGTGCTTTATTTCAACTAACTTAAATCAGGCTGTTAAATCCCCCGTCCCCATTGCTTCTATGATCTCTTAGCGGTCTGCCTCAGAGCCTGATATAGGCCAAATAAGGATCCGTGCAGTCACCAGCCTCGCTCAGCCTGTCGTTTCTCGGTCGCACTTGCGCAGTCTTACGAAGTGGAAATGATCTCGGCGTCCCTAGTACCCGTTAGTTGATACTGTCGATCTAATAGTACCTATACCCATGCCCTTACTTCAAGTCTGCCTGCCATGATGTTAGTTAGGTAATAGTGTGTCTTTCCTGAAGCAACTATACCTTGGTAACCTGCTCAGGGGCGTAGAAAACCCATTTCTCGTTAACATTCTTCAGTGCCAGTCAGCCTACAGCAGCACAACGCGCGCCAGGGCATTGCACCTACTTTCAAGTCAAACTTTCCATCCATATCGGGAAAAAGTTTCTCAAGGACTCTTTGTAGTTTCAACTTGTCATAGTACCGTGATTCGAAAATGTGTTTTATGCCCGCCATTGTTGTTTGATTGTTGATATATCGTATATGCCTTACTACAAACAGAGCCCCCTTTCGCGATGATGGTCTATCAATTGTACTTATAACAATTCAAGCCTCTGGTTGCCTACTGATCCATTCAATACCTCGCAAATGCATCACAATGCATTTTCAAGTGACACGTAATCCCTTCTGTTGATAATTTGGTACCCCTCAACACACATTCCAAGTGGATAAGACATGGCTGTTTAATATTGGCTTGGCAGGTCGCCCGCCTGTAGTGTGTCTATGTCGTTGGATGTATTTCGTTGGTCAGGACGATTGTGATAAGGCTCTGATGCAGCAATAGTCACACGCCACATGCAGCATCCAGCCTTCAAAGCCTAATTTCAAGCTCATGAAGTAGGCAGCAACCGCCCGCGTAAGCCTTACATTCTCAAGTTAGGCACCTTTTGCTTAGACTTCAACGCTTTAGATACGTGAACGGACGGTGGGGGGTGAAAGAGGCTGAGGCTGAAACATTGGCCATGTTGAAATTGTCTCATTCTAAATAAAGCATCCAAGACAATCTCGCCAAGGCAAACAGCAGTGACACATAACGAGGCTGGGATGATCGGAGTAGACAGTACTCCCTAAAGTCTATGATAAAATAGAGAAAGTTTGTCATGTATGCCATAGCCTGCCTAAGCAGAGTTTTTCTCGACTGTTATTCTTAGGCGTAAATAGCAAGTAAAGATATACTAGGTCCAATTTCTTAGATCGCTTTATTCAAGTTTCTTCATAACTTTTTATCGAGCTATCTATCCTTTGTGACAGTCAGGAGAAATCAGGCTGGCCCCAAAAACGGTTTCTGTACCTAAGTTACACAGACCTTAGCGTCATGTAAGGAATACGAACCAGCCTCTCCCACCCCTGTAATGTATCAAGAGGCGAATTTTAAAGTAATACACAATTGAGCCGGAGGTTCTTATTGATTCTAGAGACTTTCTGCGGCGCTCTAGGGCGTTGAAGGGCGCTTAGAGGCCCGGCGCTTAGGCTGTAGTATCAAGAGTAAGGGAGGCGAACATATTTCCTCAATCTTTACTCCCGCCGCGCCAGAATTGTATTTACCATACTTAAACAACCCCTAGAACCCCATACACAAACAGTCCCTTGAGCCCTTATCCATCATCTTGGCAACTCTTCACTACTTAAACTCCATAAACATGTCTGAAATGGGATCCGGTCAAGAAAATGGATCGAACATCGCTCTCCCTGACTTAGCCCCCAATACTTCTTTATCGCGAGACATCTCAACATCCAATCCTGGAATTCTCAGTGATGATCAACCCACACCTTCTGATGGACTCAATGCCACCTCCGATCCTCCAACGGTACTTAGGCCAGGGCGTCATGGTGTCACTGAGGTTCCACAACTTCCCATCCACACCGTACGACGAAAGCTTAGAGGCATTCACATTTTCGTAAGTCTAGGACACCTAGCTTCAACATTAAACTCCCCAGACTTTCATGAGCTAATACTGAAATAGATGATCGCAATCAATGGCACGCTTGGAACAGGTCTATATATTCGAAGTGGCCAGATTCTTGAGCTTGGAGGACCAATTGCAGTCGTCCTGTCATTTATTGCTCTTGGCATCTTGGTCTGGGCGGTCATGCAATGTATCGCTGAGCTTCTATGTCTATGGCCTGTACCAGGTGCAGTGCCTTTATTTGTCAAGAAATTTGTTGACAGGGAGCTTGGCGATGCTGTGGGCATCGCGTATTGGTAGGTCTTTTCGGCGCCATCTACAGTTTCCCTTCGGTAACATTTCGTCGTCAGGTTTACTTACTCTATCGGATTTGCCGCCTTGATCACCACCTCCGCTAGTGTCTTAAACTTCTGGACTGCCGATATGGATGGCTTCACGGAAGGGTTCGTATACGTCGCTCTACCAATAACACTCGTGGCAATCAATTCAGTCAAGGTCGAGGTTCGTTTATGTATCCTATCATGCAGTATCGGAAAC
This sequence comes from Fusarium sp. VM40, assembly GCA_954870535.1. Taxonomy (NCBI): domain Eukaryota; kingdom Fungi; phylum Ascomycota; class Sordariomycetes; order Hypocreales; family Nectriaceae; genus Fusarium; species Fusarium sp. VM40. Next base: position 334,378 of record CATPAH010000011.1, read on the forward strand.
CAAGCTAACGGTACAAGATATATGGTTGGCTCGAAGTCATTACTGGTATTATCAAGCTGATTTTCTTGACTATAATCATCGTTTGCCTCATTTACATTATAACTCTGCGTAGGTCATAATCAAAGATGTGGAGACATCTTCATGTGCTGATGACCTGGAATAGCCGACAGATCTGTGAGCAAGGTCTCAAGTAAGTATCTCGAAGTTACTACGAAGAATCCCAAATTTCAAAACGCTAATAAAACGGAAACACAGGTTGGACTGAACCTTTTAAAAACGATGATAATGCTGCCAGTGGTTGGTTCGAGGGCTTTATGTAAGCTAGTCCCGTGGATGGAAAACAGGCCGGGCATTCCAACCTGCTAACACCTTCCAGGATGTGTCTTTCAATCGCTACTTTTGCCTATGCTGGCGTTGAGAATATTGCTGTTTCTGTCATAGAGGCTCGCTGGCCCTCAGTACCAGAGAGACCTCAATCATGCCATGACTCGTCAGAGGGTCTAACTTCAGGAAACTCATCGCCTCCTCAACAAGTAACAGGAATAGCTGCATCTCATAAGGCGGTCAAAAAAACACTCGGGTTTACAGCTGTTTATCTGCCAATATTTGTTGCTTTTGCTTACATTATTAGTGGACTCCTCGTCACTCTAAGTCTCAAGAGAGATAATTGCGGTCTTCAGAGACTTGCCTCATTAAAGGACAAGGACTGCACAGAGCCAGACCCAAAGCAACGAGGATTCACGTACTCGCCTTTTATTATCATTGCCCAGGACTCGAAGATTGACAACCTGGATAATGTTTTCAATGCTTTTATCGTTTTTACAGCGCTGACATGTGCGAACACAAACTTGTATGTCGCGTCAAGGACACTATTCGGTATTACGCGGAATATTCGTTCCAGGGAGTATGTACCAAGACTTCTGTCCTGGTTTGGCGTCACGGACCGGAATAGGGTGCCGTTGAGGGCGATGACCATATCCGCTGTAGCCTTTTGCTGGGTCCCATTTCTCCAACGAAAAGAGAGTTTCAATACAGGGTCGACACTAGGAAAGGTTAGTAACCCCATCAATTTTCCCAACCTTCCATTATCCAGACTCACTTCTTATAGTTTGTTGAGATTTTAGTTCAGATGGGGTCTGTCAGCGTTGTTATTGTCTGGGCTTGTTTATGTTTGGCATATATCCGTTACTATTACTGGTTCGTTATGGGTTCTTTCGCATATCTTACTGGGCTGATACTAACTATAAACCAGTATTCATACGTTTCGTGATGCCTTGGCTACGGAAGGAATACACCTGGCACGAGATCGCCAACAGGAATCCGAGGCCTATCCGTATCAAAGTTACTGGCAACCACTCCTAGCCGGCTTTGCCTTTACAGGCTGTTTAGTCATTCTTCTGATCTGCAATGGAGTCTTCTTGTGGAAAGAGTTTCATATCATCCCATTCTGCTCTGGATATCTAACGGTAGGTAGCCAAGACTTGAACAATTAATCAATGCTAATCACGCAGATAGGTAATTGCATTTCTAGTAATCTGGATCGGGCTGAAAGTCTATAAAGGAGTTTGGTCGCCCTGGAACAGACTGAACGCGAACATAGCCATTGATATCATCAGAGATCTAAATGAGCTACGTGACAATTCACTACAGCAGCCTGCAGATGGTCTCGAATCTCGCTGGACTGCTTTCAAAAGGGGATTAGGGCGGAGGGGGAATGGCGCCAATTGAAGTCTTGGAAGGACAATCACAACTTAGCATAATACCCTGTAGTAGAGTATAAGTCAATACCTTTAAAGAATAGAAAGCAGTGCATATCATGGATGAATGTAGTCAATTAATTACTTGATAAAATCAAATACATTTTTAAATTCCTTCTTGTGATTGACCAATTTATATATTCCCAATAATAAATAATTGACATGTTAAACCACGGTCGTACGGACTGTAAGCTTACTCAGAAAAAGATCCGGTGCTTCCGAAATTCCCAGAGGGCATGAGAGACCTCGTAGATCTTGAGAGTCAGGCTAACAGTGTTTTTCTCTACAATGCCAGAATAGCGCTATGGTAATTTATGAAAAAGGTAATATTGTGGTTAGCGGTATTTCTATCTGGTGCACGCAGAGAATGAGGTTAGTACTGAAATTACACTAAAGAATTCGTTATGTCATTTTAAATGGATCGTGGTGAGATTCGTATTCGTCATACACTGAAGGATCCTGTGTTGTTGCAACCGTGTCATATTCACTGTCGAAGGAACGTGTACAAGTGGTGAATACGTCCCCACAACTCATTCACTTACCATCAGGCCATTCTTCTTTACGCGTAACCAGGAAAAATAAAAATGTCAAATTATAAAATTACCTTCTGTTCCTCCCTCTTTGTACCAAAATTCAAATTCTACAACACTACCCCTATCTATAAGCTTACCGCTTATTCTCTCAGAGTGGGGCAACGGCGAGGTTCGGATCCGCGGGTAAATTAATTAGCCACGGACGCACAAATTTCCTACTCCCAGCCCCTCTTCTTAGATTTATCTGATGTTCTCAATTGCAACAACATTCTTGACAGCCAGCACGAAATGGCCGAAACAATGAGAGCCATTCGGATACAACCGACTCAGGCGTCTCCGTCTCCGCTTCCACAACTACCATTGCCCGTGCGCTCCAATAGCAAGCCGCTGCTACGACATCACGAGGACATCCGCTGCATTGTCACCACTGGTCTATTTTTTACCGCATTTGTTGTCACTTGGCTAAATTTCGCATCGCCTTTCGCTGGTGGCCTGCTTTCTTTTACCCTATGGCTCGCCCTGTTTCAGCTGTCATTCATGGGCGCTGTCACAACCCACAACGCCATTCACTTGCCTGTCTTCTGGGGTAAGAACTGGAACAAGTTCTACCAGGTTTGCTTGTCTCTGCAGTATGGCGGTGCTGTCTCCATTTTTGTGCCAGGACACAACTTGTCTCACCACAAGTATCCCCAACAAGCAAAAGACGTCAGTAAGTAAAATTCTCATCCCCTCACGCCCTTTCCTTTTTCTTGTTGATGCTGGTCTCAGACCCTGCACACAATGCACGAGTTCCACGGCTAATTTTCCCCCCTCAGTGCGCACTACAAAGGTTCGGTATAGCTGGAACCTCTTGAACGGTCTCTTGTTCTTCTGGCATGTTGTTCTATCCGGAAACAAGGATGACAAGTTGTATTTCGCGGCCCAAGCCCGTCTTAACCGACCCATTGTGAAACAGCGCCAGCTTGAAGAGATTGCAGTCTGGGGTACTACCGCCGTGCTCATCTTGATAGATTGGCGCCGATGGATCTGGTTTGCGCTACTCCCACAGTTCTACGCCAAGTACTGTATCTTGTCGTTGAACTTCCTTCAGCACGACGGGTGCGATATGAGCTCCAAGTATAACTTTGCGCGCAACTTCACTGGCAAGACGCTGAATTATCTGTGCTTCAACAACGGATACCACACCGTTCATCATCTGCATTCTGGGCTACATTGGTCCGTCTTGCCGCAGAAGCACGATGAGCTCATTGGACCTCAAATTGCGCCCAGCCTAGAGGATTCTAACATTCTGATCTACATGTGGCGCACTTTCATCTATCCAGGTCTCCGCCTTGACTACAAAGGCAACCGACTCATAATCACAAAGGAGCAGTATGAGATGCCCGATGAGCCGTGGTTCTATAATGAGGCAGAAACCTTCTCAAATACGAAGGAGTATCTAGCCAAGGGCATGGAATAATCAAGGAAGAAAAGAGTTCAGACCTCTTACACTCTAAAATGAGCGTCTTTGACTTGAACGATTTACAGTTAGAGACAAGATATAAAGACTTAAAAGAGTTAGTAGAACTTAGAGTGGTTAAAGAAATAAAAGATAAATCTTCGATGTGATACCAAAATTAATTACTGAAGCAAGATATTTCTTTTTCATTAACTAAATACTTTTGTTTAAGGAATGCATGCTGAACGCTAGTATAAATTGATACAAAACCTGCTGCAAGCCTTTCCCCTACAGTGTCTCTTTCGCTAGTGATCTCGACGCTCAAATTGCAATCGACACAAGGACTAACAAAGGGACAAACAACTTCTAGAACTGAATCGATATCCAAGAATGCTTCCAAAGAAGCTTGGTCAAAGGTTCAATGGCCAGCAGCGCCTGCAGCGGGCACCTTGTTTGGGACAAAGTTGCCGGCGCGTTCGAGAACATCCTCCTCGTCTCCTCCGAACTGGGCTCCGAGGGTGGTCGCATCATCGGTCAGTTGCCCATCAATATTACCCCCGTCAGTCTTGACAAAGTCTGCCTCATTGGTCAGGCCAAGGGCGTTCAAGTCGGCAGCAGCGCCGTTGGCGATCTTATCGCCCTGTCTCTTGACCATTTTTGGTGGGGGAGGAGGTGGTGGATTACCACCGGCACCGCCGGAACCACTGCCCCTGGAAGCGGTCCCACCAAGGAGCTCAGCGAGGTTATCCTCAGCGTTCTCAACACCATAGCCGACGCCGTTGTCGGTGTCGGTAAAGACTGAATCGAAGAAGTTACCCTCGCCGGCGAGCTGGCGGGGCTTCATAACTGGAGCACCAAGGGTTACCCCGGTCGCGGCGAGAATAATGAGAAGCTTGATGAGCTGAGTCATTTTCGAGGAGTAATGATGTTTTGTTATTCTTAGATGTGCGATGGAGTTTGAGAAGTTGATTGTCGAGTTGATAAGAGGAACGGGCAAGGCAGTGGTATCTAGAGTCTAAGATGTATGAATGTTGTAGTTGGTGTCTGTAGTATAATGAGAAAGAAGTTGTGGAACAGGATGGGATGCTCCCTTTTATCTTGCAACGTCTTGTAGTGTTCGGCCAATTGAGAGGTTCTGATTCACACCATAATAAACTGATGCAACTCGCACGTTGTTTGAGCCAAAGACCCTTCGCAGCCACCCTCGTCACTTGTGTTAGCGATTCCACAGTTATTCGCTTAACAGACTAGTCTCAGGGTCTAACAACAACAAGGGATGACGTCTAGAAGCTGAGAGACAATACCGCTAGATATGCAGATATTGAGGTTGAGTTGGCATTCTAGTTGACGTATAGTAGACTGCACTAGACAATGATATCACAGCCTGTTCCGAAATATAAGCATCATGTTGTTTACTGGGGCAATTCGTCAGTGGCTAACATTGGTATATCTCTGAACAACCCAATCACGATTTTTGAAGCATGCGTCTCTACTGCTTGTGTCTCTAGAGGGAACATTACTATCAGCCTGCCATTTAAAATATGACGTTGCGCATCATGGAGATTCAGACTATTGAACTATATGGCCTTTCAGCCCTGATAGTAGGGCTGACCTTTACCCGTTATCATAGATCACAGGGTATGCTAGAGCCGTTGACCGTTACAAACGCCTAACACAATGTGCAAATGGACTTATTTGATAGACGGATCGGCGAACTGTGAAAGCTTTCGCCAGCCATCCAAACAGGAGCCACCTACGACAATATGCAGAGTGGGAGACCCCTAATGATCGTCCACTAGTGGGAAGTTCGGATCCGTGAGTGCCGAAGCCATTTTACCACAGGGTCTAATCTTAGTCTAACAGTTAGCCGTTATCTTGGGTGGTCCCGGCCGATCTCCTAGGGAAAGCTTGTTGGCTGAATCTTCCCGTCACAATGCATGAAAAAGGGTTCTTGAGGCGTACATCTTGATGTGTTGTGTGAAGATGCACTAGTGTGCCGATAAGCCGTGGTTCCGGCAACCTGGTTAACGACGCTGAACTCTATTCCTACTGGCAATAACCCCTTTGGGACGGAAGACGTAATGCTATTCCTCGAATGATGGAGGCTAAAACTAAGTGATGATTTGATATGTCATCATTCGAGATGGTACTTTGGAGTGAAGAGCCATACTAAATGACCTCCACAGAAAGAATTACCTAGAACCGGATGACGTTGTGCCGGCGCAGATTCCGAGCCGGGTAGGGACAGATTCATTACACTAATCACCACAGTGGATGAAGATCACCACTAAAGCTGCTAATGCAGGGATGATGATGTGAGATACTAACATAGAGGTCAACGTAGAGAGACGTAGAGAGACGTAGTCATGAAGCTGGTACTAGAATCTCTTCGCTGTCCAGCGCCCGATAAGTGAAGACTGGACACGAGTGGACAAATTTCAGCGACAGCAGGTCTCGTTCAACTTTTGCCATCGCTCTGTTCCCCGGTGGAATAAAAGACTGTAATTCAGATTCAGAACTTTAATACGATGCACCTCAAGTGTAGGTCGACCAACTCAACGACGCCGCTTAATCCATTACTTCATGCAGGCCTATCAGGTTGAGCAGAAGTGCACAGTCAGACAGGTGTAAGAATATAAACACTTTAACTCGCTGCGAGTAATCGCATCCTCCACGGAGCCTGTACCAGCCCCGTATATATTTGGTGCCCTTGACTCCTAATGATGTTGACCATCTGGATCCAACAACTTCTCAACTCAAATCTCAATCGAGAAGAAACAATTCAAATAACAGGGTATTAAATTAAGGGTAAATTTAGTGTCTCTCAAAGGAAACCAAAGTTCTCTATCTCATCCAGTACCAATAAGAAATGTCTAGTCCACTGTGTTATCTTCCTCGTCTTTGCCATCCTCATTCGTTTCTGTCTCCCCCCTTGTTGCTGCCTCCTCTTTTGCCAATTTCTCCTCCAGTTTCTTCTTTCGCTGTACATTCTTCTCGCGTTTCTTCTTCTCCATGGCTTGTCGTCTCAGCTCGCGCTTTTCACTCATCAGATAGCCCATGCTCTTGAACACAGAGAACAATCCCTTGAATGCCAGCTTGAAGTGTGAGAATGCCTCCTTGAAATGTGTTTTTGTTTCATTGTAGTTGGCTCGGGCGAGAGTTGCTTTCTTCTTGGTACGATAGGCCTTTTCGGCCTTTGCAGCCTTGGCAAACTGCTCTGATGCTTCTTGACGGTTGCTCATCAGGAGGATTTCGGTACATGATGAAGCAGGGCGAGCCTTGGGCGCCTCTGGGTCTGCAGAATCATTTTCAGGTACGGCTTTGGTCGTCTCAGTGACAGACTTGCCAGTTAAGGAGAACATTGAGGAATGGGAAGTTTTGAGGTGCTTGAAATTATAACTGCCGTTGATGTAGGTCACTGATTGACAAATAGAAGAATGGTTGGATGGGTAAAAAAGTTATATGGAAAGAATTGACTCGCGATAACGCACTGGGCTTGTGGTACTTAAATAGAGATGATGAATGTTTCCCGACAAAACATTTCAAGCTAGTATCCAGCTTTTGTTTCAGTTAATATAGCACACCATGCAGATAAAGAGGTTCTTATCTTGAAATGTTTTACTGTCAATCAAGGATATGAATAGCATAAACCCGATATGTCAATGCACATGTCACCAGCGTAGCATTGCATGATCATCCAATTAAACTTCGTAGCATTGCTACTTCGTACTTTGTCTGACTAAGTTGTAGTGCATAAGTTTAATCAGCACGGACGTTTGAGGCTTGAGAGGCTATCATCACCTGAGGTTTAAGAGATATTGGGGTGATAAAGTAAGAAATGCTATTCCGCGAATTTCCATAGCATAATCCCAAGTTTCTTTGCTATGACCCTTTCGTCGTTGATGCTATTTTGGTCGCATACCCATCCGGGCTAGAAAGTCTAGGGATCGATGAGTCAAAGTTCCTATGCGAGCCTTGCTCCCAGTTTGACCACAAGTTCTACAACGAGTTAAAAACGTGTGCGTTTGAATTATTCGAATACTAGTATATAGTGAGAACAAGTGTATTTTTTAGTAATGAAGCACGGTTTTGCATCGAGACCACTAATGACAAGAGCCAGGGGGGGCTTTAAAGAGTAAATAAAAGTGCAGTTCACTTTATCATTAAGGTTTTGCAGTAGATAATCATTGAATTACTATCTAAATATTATTATAACCCAAGATTGTGATCCGGTATCCAACTGTACCATATGGCACCTCAAAGTTACGAACGAACTCATTATGCACAACACTAGTCCCACAATGGAAATGAGTTGTCATCTGTCTCTCGTCAATCACCAACAATGACGCACCATTGTAATAGATAAATTCTTAGAGACATGAAGCACAAGCTTCTTATATCGCCGCTAGGGAGTGGACAGCAGCTAATACCAATAAGCTCGTTTGGTAGGTCCTGCAAAGCTAGGGGGGGGGGTGGTTAAATCGTCGAATGGGATCTTGGCCAAATGTGCAAAATAGCCAAGGGTATGGCGGAAGAATTGCCGAAACTATTTGAGATGGAAGACTGCTGTTATGGCACTTCATTGTCACGGTCACAAGCTTTGCTTAGTGGGTGGGGTTGTTTCAGGGTAGTTGAAGCTGGTCAAGGTTAATCTCCCGGATTTACCACAGCGGATTTGTAGCAGAGAGACTCAAAGAGAAATAATTGGTAGAATTCTGGTTAATGAATTGACAAGTATTTGACCTTCATGTTATTATGAATTGGTATCACTTGGCGAGAAATTCCTGTTGGTGCTGTATTGGTTCTTGTCAAAACCGGACTCGCCTGATAGCTGAACCAACACGAGTTCAAATATAACTCTGGTAAGAGTGCTGTCAAAGTTTAGCAAATCATAACAGCAGCGGAATTTTAGCAAGCTGCCGAAAGCCAGTTATCGTTTCACCTACGTGAGGGTAACTCTGACTAACGTGTTTAACTCAGTCCCAGTTACAAATCCTGCCATGCCACAAAGAATAGGCAATTAAGCATAGACCTCACGCAATTACCAGACCACTCTATTGCTATGTTGCACAATAAATTTGCTATCTTAGTGTTTAACTACAACCATACACATATTATACCTATTTGGCCCGTCCATTTTGAACCAAAAGGTTCTTTGTGCCCTCAGGAACCCCCTTGATAACATTCTTCAGAGCGATACTCTGGAGGTACTCACAGAGACCAGCTGCAGGCTTTCCACGGCCAAGGAAGTATGCTGCAAGTCCAGCGACGTGCGGCGTGGCCATGGAGGTACCCGAAATGGACCTTGTGATGTTTCCAGGCCAGGTGCTCAGAACTGCCACACCTGGAGCGTAAAGATCAACGACACTGCCGAAGTTGGAGAAGGAAGCAACAGTGTCATCCTTGGTGGTTGCGCCAATAGTGCAAATGCTAGGCTCGGAAGCAGGCGAGTGGAGAGAGGCATCGATAGGCCTGCCCTTATCGTCACCGTTACCAGCTGCGGCAGCGGCGAAGAAGCCGGCGTCGACTAGAGCCTTGGCCGCGTCGTTGATACCTTGTGATGGAGTCTCGCCGAACGACATGCTGACAACGACACCGTTGGGGCAGTCTCTGTTGGGCGCATCATGGAGCACTCTATCCATACCGGCAATAATGGAAGATCTTCTGGTTGTTAGTATTGACACGTTACAGCAGAGAAACGAGTGAAGCTTACGCAATGCCGTCGCCAGTCGAGTTGAAAAGCTTGATGCCATACAACTTAGTCTTCTTGGCAACACCATACGTCTTGGACCCAATGGTACCAGCGCAGTGAGTGCCGTGGCCATGATCGTCGAACCAGATATCGTCAACGTATGTAGCAATGAACTCAGCACGGCCCTCGAAATCCTAGACCAGGTTAGTCTCGCCGATCAAAAAGCGTGAACTTCACTTACAGGGTGTGCTGTATCAATGCCAGTGTCAAGAACATAAGCGCAGGTGCCTTCACCAGCCGTGGAGTCGTAAGAATATCTTGTTGCTCCGGTTGTCTTGCTCGATAACCGAGCCAGACCCCACGGGGCCTGCTTCTGGGTAGCAAGGATTTTGGCTGTCGAGTCTTGCTCAATGTACGCAACCTAAAGATGTCCAATTAGTTACGTCTATAGTTAAACATTCCATAAGTACATACGTTGGGGTCGTTGCGCAAGTTATCCACCTCCTTATCAGATAAAGTAGCGGAGAAACCGCCAAGCTTGTCAAAGACCATGTCAGGCTCCACAGCAACGGACTTGGCTGCCGATTTGACACGAGCAGTAGTTTTGGCACTGGATGCTGGCTTCATCATGACAATGTACTTTCCGTCGATGCCAGTTTCGTCTCTCGTAATGAGAGGTGCTCGCTTCTGCATGCCAGCTGCGGCAGCAGAGCCTGCCAGAAGGACAGTGGCGGAAAGGGTTGACAGACGCATGGCAGAGGATTGGGACTTGATCTGATAAAGAAGAGGATGAACAGAACTAGAAATCCTCTGGTCTTTGAGAAGCGGTCTCTTGCCTCTTATACTTTAGATCAGACAGTATTTCCCCATCTACAAAAGGTCTTGAGTCTCCGCTAACATATGTTGCGGCTCCATTGGGAAGGTAAGGACCCTGGTCGACCGGTTTACGGGCTCAAAAGATCCTCCAGGGGTTAAGCATATATTAGTACGGTGCAAAAGTTCCGATGATCCAATAACGAAAAATCTACAACATAAAATAGATACACAAGATAGATATAGATAATAATCGTTTACATCAAGTATTACCCCAAGATTCTATAGAATTACAAAGTTTACTGTAATTTATATCATTTCGCCTTAAATTTGGATAAGACGGGATTATTAGAACATTTGCACACCTACTGCAACAAGAACAAGAGGCAGCAGGGATCGGCGCTACTAACTACATACAGGCGCATCCCTGCTATGCTTAACGTTAAATGATCCGGAGTGAATACCACAAATGCCAACCTCTACCTCCACAGTCAATGCACATACCTCGGGCTCTGGTCCTTTATCCTAAGGGTAATTTTTAAAGTTCTATGTTATTGCTATCTACAATAGACCTTCCCTATGTAGAGGATATCATGTGGCCACAACTTTATGTTAGACATTCCCAAATTTAAATATTTACTAAAAGTTTTATTGGTTGGGTGGCCTAGACATTCTTGTGATCGCCCAAGCAGCTGAAGTCGGACCCACCCATAATAGTAATGGTTCTTTTGAAGAGTTACTGGTGTCTGTGTGTAACTATTCGTTTCCAAGTAGCTTCTATGTTAAAAAGAGGAGAAACTCTTATTATGTTTCGCGAAGGTGGAGTTGTTTCCCACATCTCACCAGCTTCGGATCCCGCAAAATGCCTTCCTGATTATGACCACCTATGAGAGATCATCCATCAAAGTGGCCCAATTATGGTGTTCCGAGGATAATTAATTGTATAAACCGATATATGATATAGCCCTTAGTTATTATCCAGGCCCATTATCCGAATTGTGATACTAGCACAGACAGGCTTAAGCGCAACCAACAACAGCACACAGTATTACCTCAGAGTTAGGTTAGGAGTATAAGGTTAATTACCGGAGCAAGATCTAGAAACCTTCGGAGAAAGATAAAAGGTTTATATCAGGAAAAAAGGAAGACTGATAGGGGGCTATCGTTATATTATTAAAAAACAGTTCATGGCCCTATAGAATTCGCCAAAGATCTGAGTCCTGAGCTTCCAGTGCTTGTTTGGGACTTTAGGCTCAATCCTTGTATTCCTACCCCTTCAGAATCCACTTGTTACCCACCTTGCATAGCTCAACATGTGCTCGTCGATGATCTTCTCGTCCCATAGTATTTAATTCATCCATTCCATGTTTCATCCTGGCCTTTTCCTCTGCATTGATGGCAAATAATACCTGTGCTGTTGACCCTTTTATAACCTCAACTCTTGCTTTGGCGGTCTCGATAATGATGCAAGTGAGGAGGAGAATGGATAGCCCGACTTGTATACTCAAAAGTGCCAGCCATTCCCATCCAACCTTGACATATACTACACTCTGAAGAGACACACCATCAACATTTGGGTCGTCGGGAAGAAGTCTGTTTGAGAGGGTATTAGTACTCCGATATGTTCGTACTGGACTTGGATCTCACGTGTTTGTAAGGCTGCTCGCCACGTTCAAAGCCATTCCATTGACAGCAATCCACCACGCCGTCTCCATTCCCAAATATTCCAAAGTCGAATTGCCCTTCGCATCGCTTTGTGCAATCTCTTTTGTTGCTTGAACTAACATGTCAGATCCCGACGTACCGAAGAATCTTTCAGCCGACCTATACACGCTTTTACCGCTGAGAGATTCATTCAAATTGCTTCTCATCATCCTGAAGCTTGAGGATCCAACAGTATAGACTTCTTTGTCGTTGCCTGGTATACTGAGAGACTGATACTCAAGATTTTGTATTTGCAAACTCGGCACATGGGATACCGTTTTGTTCATCTTGAGTATGTTATCGACCAACTCAGTCTCATACGCATTGATACACCAATGAATGGAGATTTCGACTGCTCGGGGGGTTTTCATGACTGCATCCCAGTAGATTGCGAAGTAATCGAAAACAGAGACGTTTCGCAAATACTTGTGGGATATAGCTGGCCCTTCACTCACGAAAAATGTTGGTGCACCAGAAAATTGCGTATGGCCTCTGCCTGGTAGTGTATAAACTCCATTTGGAAGTGTAATATTCTCACTGCCATGATAAAAGTCGAGATCCGCTTCAACAAGGTGTGTAACATCTTCAAATGATATTAGAGCTGAATTGAGTTGACTTGGCAGCGAAAACCTACTGGTGAGTTTGTGGCATAAAGCAAGTGTGCTGAACAGTGGCCACGCGCAGTTTGCTGCGGCACATTTCGGTTCTCGGAAGGGAGTCTCATCACGAACTAGACTATGAACGCCTTGTTTTATCCCTCTGGCGATAGCTGGCTCATTCACTGTCCATCACTGTTAGCCATATTAAATGTCAAGGTCGAGTAGAGCTAAGATGATAGAGTTTGAAGTATACACAATGCCAGTTCAAAAAAGGGGGATGAAGACTTACTGACGGCGTAATCAGGGTCATTTATACCCCATCTCTCGTCTAGCCTCCATGCCACTGCAACTCCCTTTTCGCCACTCTCCACAATTCTGGAAGGGTAAGTAATGGCAAATTGTGTGATCGTTGACGTTGCAATGGTAGTGGTAAGAAGAACAGCAGCAATGATGCCGACCAACCTGCACCTGTCAGTCAAAACGTAAAATACTTAAATTCAAGGAAACCTACCAGCCCTTGGTACGCGCGAGCAATTCCAGGCTACCTCCTAGTCCTCTTGATGCTTTGTCGAAAGCCTCGAAATCCTTGAGTGGGCGGGGCTTCTTCTTGAACCAAGTCCATTTTGCCTGTGCTAAGCCTTCCGAGACAGGAACAAGAAGCATAGTCCTGCATAAAGTAGCTATGAAAGCCAATACGGTGTTCAGAGTGATACCAGATGGCCACTGGGGTAAGGGCTGATTATCAAACCTTCTCAGAACAATCGTCAGGACTATCAGAGACACTATGCTCAGAGCACAGCAGAGCATCTCCTGCCACCAACCGCTTAGAATACGTCGCATAGACTCCCACCCTTCTACTCTCCGTTCTTTTGTGGTTTCATGTTGACTATTGTTCTTTTCTGTCATCTCTGTATCTGTGTTGAGCATAGATGTGGTTGCATTGTCAAGGGGCGCCATTTCGACGACATCAACAGGCTGCTTATGGTGATCGGACGCTTTTGTCGTGTTGCCACACTCGTTCTCTACATCGAGCAAAAGCGGTTCGCTTGCTAGCTTGATGTGATGAGGCTCATCGCTGGTAGACAGTATGCGAGCCTCACCGGAACCGACAGGCTTTCGTCTTACTGACAGCATGTGAAGCTTGTTGTACTGGGTATTCATGGTTAATAACGGTAAGTTGCACGAAAGATCACACCCGAGTAAAAGTAAGTGTTGTCTTATGTGGAAGGTGCGTGCATGGACTCGCTACTTATATGCAGGATTTCCCCTTTGTGGATACGATATTCATGTGCCTTTCCTTGAATTTCAGAAACTTCGAACCAACTGCATTATCACGAAGCCAATCATAGTATCTGATGCGATGTAGGAACTCCCTTTTGTGGGTCATCTACGGCTGAGTCTTCAGGTCAAGCCATTACTAGCCTATTCTGGGGCGACAACAAGGAATAAACAGATGCATGTTAGTGGCACAGGCAAGTCGAGTTTCATAAATGGGTTTATCGAATAAATATCAAAGATGAGTGCATTATGGTCTGTCTTGCAAGCTAAACCCACTGCCACTAATCCCCATTCAGAAAATAAAGAAGTCCAGTTCCGTGCAAAAGTTGCGACAACCAGCTAACAAGAGATAGTTACATTAGAATGGATTTTATAAAATATGCTATCAATAGAAGATTCTAGATATAACCTTTGAGTAGGACGACGTAAATTATGTAAATTAGAAAGAGGTTTTAATAATTTATGTAATCTTATATAAAGTTTAGAATAGAGTAAAGTATCTGAACTTTTACACGTCTACTATAATAAGACAAGTATGAGTATATAGATAGGCAAATAAATATAACTGGAAGGGGCTATTTTTATTGTAGATATCATTGAGAGATTTGGAAAGCCAGGGCTTGAAAAAGTTGAAGGTTAAATCGAAAAGAAAAAGAATACATATAAAATTAGTACCCTAATCTATTATCACAAAGTAAAGAAACATCAAAGCGATCATTTCCCTTCCATACTTCTGTTCCAGGTTTGGAAGTAGCAACAGCCGATCGTAAGTCACTGATCATACTACCTGGGCCGCTCGCAATTACTGTAGTAGGACCCCTAATAGTCCCGCCAATAAATGAAGGAAGCCTGCTTTTCAAATCAGGTTGACGACCGTATGTCATTATCCTACTACCAGTCCGCGATTGGACCGAGTCGCCAGATGCTGGGGAAGCCGAATAGGATGAACTGCCGACCTCTTCCAGCTTATCGACCGCGTAGCTTTCCTCCCCACCACTCGTGGCCTCTGGAGGTCCTGCCTCGCGAGTGACGAAGATGAGCACGCTGACACAATGTGCACCACTGGCTTTGTAAATAGATTGAAGCTCCTCCTGTCCCCACTTTGTGTCGGACTCATTTCTGACGGCCCAGATGAGCTGAACCTTCCGCCCCTTAAGTGATCGCTTTGAGATAAGATTTAACAGCACGGGTAAACCATAGGTAAAACCAGTATCGCCGGCAACGCAGAGAAGGTTTGTTTCTGGCGTTAAGCTTCTTGTAATGGATTCTCCATAAGGTCCGGACAGAATAACAGGAGTTATCACTGTGGTAGTCTCGCCCAGTTCCTTGCAGGCCAGCTCCGCGAGTTTCTTCGTCTCCCCTTGCTTTGCACGGAGGATGTATGAGTGCGTGACCTTGCCGTCTTTGAGCACTGGGAGACTAAGAGGTACAAAGGAATGGGATTGCCAAATACTGCAGTTGGTGAAACACAGATAAAATTGTTGGCCAATATTCCAGGAATCATGAGAGTGCTCAAAGTCTAGCCTCAAGACATCCCCATTCTCCGCATCAGGAAATTGCTTGATACTGGCATGAATGGCTTGGAAACCCATTGAGGCGTCGGATAGAAATTGGTAGTGAATCAGACCAGTTCGGATAAGCCGCAGCATTCGGTCAATCAACCAAATAAGAAGCGAGCAGTAAAGGAAATAGGAGAGCTTGTCCCAATGCGCGTAGTAGGCACCGATATAGATCATTGCTAGAATGTAATGGGCTTTCCTGAAGAATTCATAGCCAGCCCGTCGAATGACAATAGGCAAGCTCAGGATGAACAGGGCCAAGATCAGTAGTGTGGCGACAATGCCTCGAATCATGTATGTCTCAGTAACCAGTTGCATGGCAGCCGCGGGCTGCGGCGCGTAAAGCTTTGTCTCAATAACGATCCAGCCTACTGTATGGAGCAGTGCCTGCGCTCAAATGATATACCTGAGCCAGCGATGCAGAAAGTTAAAACTTTGATGTGGTATGCCAGTCAAGACGCTCAACATTGCCTCGCGGCTTGCCATCATAACACTAAACAGTGTAAGCGCGTAAGCAGGAACACCGATTCGATTTGACCAGGGGCCAAGAGTTGTTCTGATGGTATACAGACCGGGCATGTCTGGTACAGCAACAGTCCATTCCCGATAGGTAAGACCAGCAAAGCTGACAATACCCAGACAAATAACTAGAATCAATAGTAGGGAGACCTGTAAGCGTGTGGTGCGACCGAAAATGATGCGTATAGAGTCTGGTAAGAGGTATGATCGAAAGAAAGAGGCCACTGTCCTCTTTACCCTTCCTTCTCGACTAGCTGTTGTGCAAACGAGCTTTTCAGTATCAACCATGAACTCGTCTGTTTATGCCGATGGCCAGATGTTGCGGGCGAGATCCCAGGCCAGGAGAATACCGATAGCTATGGCCCAGAAGATGCCCACAAATAGCATGCTATGGTCATGGACTGAATAGACAAGATCCAGGTACTGGTAGGTCTTGACGTCCCTGGCACATGGAAGGGCACGGTCTGTATAGCACCAATAGGGCTCAAGAGTAGTAGCCTCACTCGTATCCAGGGTATGGCACGTCCTCATCAACAATGCCGCTATCATGGCCACACCGCAAGGCACCACCAAGGAAGGCTATGAGATCCAGTTCGGCACCAACTAATGGGTCACGCGCTACTCACAAGGCCCCTACTGCCCACCCTCAAGAAGACTGCCGCAACCACCAGCCCGCCTCAAGACGTCCGCATTATCAGCGTTGCCTCTTCTGAAGAAACCAGATCTCCTGCCACCGACACCTATGATTTTAACAAGCTCAAGACAGACATGGCCTCCACATCCACGCTTATCCGCTATGGTATCTCGAAAGTCGCCAACGTCCACCATGCCCGTGCTCTCTCCCGCCACCACCTAGAGATCCGCTCCATCTCGCTCCACCCAGGCGTTGTCGATACCAACCTCAAGAGTGGAATAGGTGCTAGTTAGCCGTTGATGAAACCACTACTGCCCCTGATCGGTTGGTTGTCTACCAATGTCTCAAATGGCACCAAGAATCAGCTGTGGGCCGCTGTTAGTCCTGATGCCAAGTCGGGCGAGTTTTACTTTCCTGTCGGTGTTACCGGCAAAGGGTCAAAGCAGTCCCGTGATAAGGCTCTTGAGGATGCTCTCTGGAACTGGACGGAGAATGAGATTAAGGGATATGCCTAAATCGCTATTGTGGAGTTTTACATAGGGCTCGACTTCAGGGTGGATAATAGTTAGTTTTTTTTTGTCTCTCTTTTATCTGAGAAATGAAATTCCTTGATGCGTGGATTTGGAGTACTATGATAAGAAGATCTTTTCATTGAGACAGCTGGATCTCTTTTTTAAAGGTGCTACTAGACTTCACACAAATAACAAGATTTTATACTAAGAAGGCCTTTTATTTATCAAGCTATTTATATCATAAGAGTAATATTTTAGCTTTTTAAAGTATTTAAAGAACAAGCTAACGCTACAATCTGTAATAATACGTAAGAGCGATTATGCTAACTGTAGCCAATACGTCCCGGTAGCCCGTACTTATATCCTGACTAATACTAGCTATACGCGTATAGTCCATACATCCATGCACTGGAAATTACATGGGTATAGAACTAAGCATAAGACATATCCAGTTTTAAGTACCCTCCAAGAGGAACTTGTCGTGCTGTGCATTGGCCCCTAGGATTTAGGGGTCAATTCCGCGTATTGCAATACTCCGTGTAGAATTACTCAATTCTTTCTGTAACTAGTTTAAAAATAAGTACAAATAATTTACAGTCCTTTCTTATTATCCATTTCCTAAAGTCCTTTCTTTCTTCAGCCGCCTTTCAATCCTTTCATTACATTTTATTTCCTTATTGTTCCATTTATCAGTCATTAAACCACATTCATTTCTAACAGACTTCCAACCCCACAATCATTTTCACCACCATTTTCTATCAAAACGGTATAATGGCAGGTTTTACTTTCTACAATTATGAACCCTCCTTACCAGCGGCCGCTGCATTTGTTATTATCTTTACCACCACCGCTCTTGTTCACATGTGGCAAATGTTCCGGCATCGAACATGGTACTTTATCCCATTTCTCATCGGCTGTCTTTGTAAGTACCCTTGTCTTCGAAGCTATGACAGAATGCTGATTCCCTACAGTTGAGGCGTTTGGCTATGCCGGCCGTGCGCTCTCCGCACACGAAGCTCCAGACTACACGAAAAACCCATACATCATGCAATCAATATTGCTCCTCCTCGGCCCCGCACTCCTCGCCGCGTCTATTTATATGATACTGGGCCGTTTGATAGTTCTTCTAGACGCCGGCCACTTATCACTGATTCGAACAAAGTGGTGGACCAAGGTTTTCGTCATTGGCGATGTACTATCCTTCCTGGCACAAAGCGGCGGTGGCGGTATGCTCGCCTCAGCAACGTCCAAAGAAAGCGTCGAGAAGGGCGAGAATATGATAGTTGGCGGACTACTCGTTCAGATCGTTTTCTTTGGCTTCTTCATGATTGTCACCGTCGTCTTTCACATGCGAATTCGCTCACGCCCAACATCTCGATCTCTTGTCTTGAACAATCCTTGGGAGAAGCTGATCTGCATCCTCTACGCCTCAAGCCTATTTATTCTAGTTCGCTCCGTTTTCCGTGTCGCGGAATATGTTCTAGGAAAAGAGGGAGCGCTGCAATCTGAAGAGTATTGGATCTATATCTTTGATGCGACGCTCATGTCCTTTGTTGCGATTCTCTTGAACATCTTCCATCCTAGCCAGGTTATTAACAATCCGGAGGCCGGAAAGCCTATGTATACGGTAGATGAGTATCCCTTGCAGAGCGTATAGTTTCCTCAAGGCTTATGGGGGGCTAAGTTGGTATATGACAGGACGTCTCTGGCGTTGGGGAGCAGGGAGTGTAATATGGTACATACAATAATAGATAAAATTACCTCAGGCTCTC
This sequence comes from Fusarium sp. VM40, assembly GCA_954870535.1. NCBI lineage: Eukaryota > Fungi > Ascomycota > Sordariomycetes > Hypocreales > Nectriaceae > Fusarium > Fusarium sp. VM40. The sequence continues at coordinate 353,188 of CATPAH010000011.1, forward strand.
TTCTTTTATTTATTGGCTTTACCTTTTTGTTCTATTGTATAGAAATGATGGGCATCCTCCTCCCTATTCTTTGCCTGGTGATAATAACCTTCGTCATGTCGTCCGATATTGTCTATTATCTTTGTATCAAAGTATCTATGCTCTCTAGTTATCCCCGTCATAATCTACATGTTCTCTCTTCGTATTACTACCATATGCTCAAGAGGATATTGTGTTGATATAAAGGTATGGTTAAGGAAGCTTCAATGAGTTCAAGATAGTCTCAGCTTTAAAGGTTCCGTTATAGGGATCTATTGCTGATCGATTGTTATTTTTACTTTTCGATCTAATCTTTGTCTTTATTAAGCCCAAGCCTTCTAAATCTCTTGATAATAGGTATTCATAATAAGAATAACCCATTCTTAGGTTAAAACTCAATATAATTAATACAGTAGAAGCCACACACGGCAACTAAACTCTAATTAAGTGAACACGTAGATCACACAGCCGTACGCATAAAAGATCGACTGTTAATATCGTCAGGTTATATACACATGAATCATATTCCTTCTCTCAGGATCTCAACATCCATTACCTGCCAGTGACTGTTACTCATCAGCCCCAGGAGTAACCGACCATGTTGTCGCAGTGAACAGGAGCTGTCCATCGTCCTTTAACATCTCAGGATCGAGATACACGCAGTAATTGATTCGAGAGCTGTCAAGTAGAAAGTAGACACGGAAGACCATGTAAACCTCCGTACGGTCTGGATTGTAGTGGATGCGTTCCATCTATGTTTGGTTAGTCACTGTCCAAACAATCTTCTTTCGGCATACTTACAAGTCGGTACTGATTACCACTCATGTAGAAGGGTGTCTTGCAGGGTCCACTTGTTGTCTTTACCTCGATGTAATACTTTGGTTGCTTTTCCGTCCATTCGTCGCCAGGGAGGATACCAGCTTCAACCAGAGTGTTGGTTAGCTGGCCCTCAGAATCAGTATAGACCAGGTCTGCAGTCTCTCGACGGCTCCAGTGGGTAATGCTCGAGTATTCTGGATGTATAGCCGCATACATTCTAATCGTGCTCTGCCAATTTCCTCTATTCCAACCTGGTAACTCAAGCTTGGACAGGAGCTCAAACACCTGAAAGCTAGTTAGTCAACTTGCCAAATCAATCTTACTGTTCCACTCACGTATAATTCTCCGGCGGCCCCAATCTTCTTGTCACGCTCTTGCTGACTGGTCGAACGAAACCTGTTCAACACATCCAACCCGTCAAAGCCTTCGTATGCGTCCGAGTACCCACCAGGCAGGGCGTCTCGCAAGTCGTGTAGATCGAAGGCCCCTCCAGATGGGAAGTTCGCCCTTCGAGCTGCCTGGATGACGTTCTCAAGGATCGACAGATATCGTGCGTCTTCAGCCGCCTGTGCTGCAGAAAATGTGTGTCCCGAGGACAGGCTGGCATGGGCTTGCGGCCTCGGGGGACTGTCTCGTTGCGGTGAATGAAGCACGGGGCTTGGCCGACTTTGGTGAGACGTGTTGTTCAGCTGGGCGAATGTCTCAACTGTGGTTTCTACAAGACTTGCTTGAGGATCAAAGGCAAGTGAAGCAGTATGTGGTGATGAACGACCGGTTTGGAGGGAGTGGGTGGGAGTAAGATTCAGCTCCGAGGGCACATCGTCAGTCTCTTGAGTTTGATCCGCTGTGGGTTCCTCTTGTTCGTAGCCGCCATTCTCCTCATCATCATCTTCTTCATCCTCTTCATCCTCGTCATCCTCAAATCCCACCTGTATAATACCTTGGTCGTCCAAAATCTCGTCGACTCCGCATCTATCACTAGCAAATACTGATGTTAGTGCCGTTACTAGATCGGCATCAACGTTCCCACTGATCGGATGTCTCATGAGCCAAGAAGCAAATTTCCGGGGCAAGACGGAACCAAAGCATATTTCCTGTGCCATTGGATCTCGAGGAACAAATATTATAACAGCATTTTCTGCTGAGTCGTCAATATGCTCTCTTGCAGTCGACAACGTGGCTGTATGGGAGTGGCCGCTCTGATTGATCTGCAAGGTGGAAGTAATCTCGTCAACCTCCTTGACGGCCATATTCCTGAGCTGTTTGTACAAATGTAGTCCATCGTTTTGAAACCGGGGGCTTCTGAATGTCGCTGCCACTCTAGCGGTCGAGGCATGGTTAGTGCTGCTACGTAATCCGTTCTCTTTGACTTACCGAGCAATATGGTAGGCTTTCCGTCTCAGATCTCGTTTGCGTGAAGTTATTGGGGATCCTAAGTCTCCCGAGATGGATGTTATTTCTCGCACACACCTGGATGTATAGCGAGTCTCAATCTTCAGCCAGGTAAAAAACGGCTTCAGTTGGTGGACATCTTCCAGATTGAAGTCTAATATCGCGATTTTATCTTCGAATTTGGACCGCAGATTATCCCGGTCAGCAATGGCAAAGTCCACGGCGGCAGAGCTGAGTGTGACACTTCCGTTCGGGTATCTTACAGGGAAAACCTTTGCCTGCTCTATTGGCTTAGGATCCCAGTGGCCCTGCTCGCCATCCTCACTTTGAAGAAAGCCATTCAAGGTGAAGATGGCCACCTTGATGTCCTTGATACTGCTTTGGGGCGACTCTTTGAGCTCGTTGTACACCATCTGCATTGTGGGCGATTTAACACCAAGTCTTCCAACGAAGAAGCGTTTAAGTTCTTCGTAAGATTCATCAAGGGTTACTTTGCCCCGAATTTTGGTTATGCTGGACCACAAGCAGTCGGAGATCCTGTACCAACCTGGTTTGCCTGACTGTCTGGAGAAGATGAGAGGAGACGATTCGAATGTAACCCTGACCAAACATTAATTTCATAAACCAAGACTCAATAGGGGGTTAATTTGCACGTACCTGGTGCCGGACGCAATGACAGAGAATTTGGCATCCATATACTTGTAAAGGTCCAAAATACGATCATCCTCTTCGCAGCCATTTTCACGCAGTCTGCCCAGTTCGACTACCAAATTATCAATTGTGGCGTCTTGTATCCCTAGCGTCCTGTAGAAGAGGTTCTCAATACTGCTCATGTCTTCGTCACTCAGACCTTGTCTCATATATAGACTCTTGAGGGAATGTGCCGTCATCATGCCAGGTGGTGCAGCCCAGACACAACGGGGGGTTGCCGTCCACATTGGATTTCTTTCGTAAGGGACGAGAATACCAGACTCTTTGAAGTATCCCCTGTAGATATGTTAGCGATTGATGTTGTAGATAGTTCACGAAAGCATACCTGATTCTTGTTCTTAGCTTCGTTTGGTCGCTGGATGTTGCAAGCTTTGCATAGATGGCGATATACAATTCGAACACTCTTTGCGCCTGGCGAACGGATGACGGAAAAGGACACGAGCGTTTGATACATGTGAGCAATTCAAGCAAAAACTCCATATCTTCGTCTTGGCCAACGCAAAAGTGTTTCGCTAAGAAGCCCCACTTCATACTAGACCACTGATCCTCATCGCTGCTCTCAAATTTGAGGAAAGGAAATTGCTCGGGATGTTCCATGTACCTCTCGACAGAGATTTTGAGATGAGGGGATGGTAGCCAGGTGTCTTCCAACTTGAGTGAGAAAGCCACTTTGCAAAGCTGCTTGGCAGGGAAACCCCGGATTTTGGACACAAGACCTGGAATTCTGAGAGCGCGGGTTCCTTCAAAAAGCCAAAGATGCTCAAAGAGGCCCAGAAACTTGTCTGGTCGATGGTTCATGACATACAGGAAAGGACCGGACAGGCCATCTCCTGTGGGAGAAATTAGACTAACCCTGTCATGGACACCGATGTAGTCAACCATCCATTTCTTCCAAGATATTTGGATTGGGTTTGAAGCATCTGGGAGGTCTGGAGCCCCTTCCAGGATTACTTCTTGCAAATAGACCGCATTAAATCCCGGAGCAGTGCCATGAGCGGGTAGAAGACTTCCAGGACTGTAGGGATGATCGATGCCTGGTAAATATATCACGTTAGAGTGTGGGTTGAGACCAGTACTTGTAGTGGCAAGCCAAACTTTCTTGTAATCTCCAAATACGTGTACAGTCGTCTTGTGCGTTAGGTAAAGATAACGAAGTAGTTGTAGGATGTTGTTCGTACTGATACTCTGCGCTTTCTCAAAGAATGCGAATATCCACCCTCTAACCTGTGATGGTGTAGCTTCGGTAGCTCCAAGCTTCTCGTACAATGCCTTGCGGTCCGGGTTTCGCATGGCAGAAGGACTCAAAATCCTCAGGTCCAAGCCCTCCGGAACATCGATGTCTCCTGTTGTGGGGAAGTAGACTGGGGCACTCCGTATAGATGCCCATGTGTTATCCATCAGTGGTAAGATGTCAAGCCACATTATTCTTGGGCTGCTAGGGGATTTGGCTTCTAGGATTTTCAAAAGGAGGCGTGCAACACTACTGTGCCATTTCTCGGTCATGTGCTGTCCCTTGAATTTACACTGGCTGCTTTTGAGATCCATTTGTAAAAGATCAACAAACATTTCAGCGTTCAGGTTCTTGAGGCCATATGCTTTCAAAGCATTTACTGCATCGGAACTATACTTTTCCGAGAGAAATGGGTATTTGATATGGTTATCCAACAGTGGCTCTCCATCTTCGCCTCTTGCGTCTGGAGTAAGCATGACAACATCGTGGAGGTGTCGTAAGGCACTCCATTTTCTTGCTTTCGCAACAGGCTGTTCTCTCATCAAGGCTTTGATCTTTGCATCCAAGCCAGACCAGAACGAGTCAGACCTGCTGTGTATGGGCGGAAGAAAAAGCGGCCAGTGGTAGCAGAGCGTCGGATGTTCACAAAACTGAAGGACCGCTTTGTAAAATACGTCCGCTATAAAATCACGGATGTTTAGGTTTCGCCTCGATGTAGTGATGATGTCTTGTCGATTGGCGTTCGTGTCAAAGTCTGAGTGTATGTGGAACTAGACAATTGTTGGTAGCTATCCCTTAATGGCCACAAGTATGTAGGTTCACTACTCACTTTGTACTCAGATGAACGGAGAGGTAGGAATGCGAACAGTTCCTGTCTCTGGTTGGAATAGCGAGGCTTGTAGTCACTAGTCAAGGGAAAGGCCAAGACGACTTCAGCGGTACTTGAGTCCCTTCGGGCCTGTTCGTTTTCTGGCGGGTCCCTGTTGTCGCTCAAGGCAATACCTATGCCTAGTCCCTTTGTTATGTGATACATCTGACGCTGGACAGTTTCTTCACCATCAATGATAGTGGTGGTATCGAGAGAAACCCGATGGCTGTCGATATCGTGTTTGCGGAATTGCTTCGATCGCTGGAGTTTCCCCTCCTCATCATAAAAGGCGACACTGATCTCCCGAAGCTTGCGAAGGAACAGAAGACATGTCTCTTGCAGATCGTCAAACTGCATGGATATGATCGTCCTCAGATGCTCCAGTTCTTCTTCGTCGCCTTGGTCATGAAGGTAGAGTGTAGTGCGAGTTAGAGGGCTGGGTATGGGCTTAGTATCGGGAACCCAGATAGGTCGCACCATCCCGAGACCTGGGTCAGACCTCCTGTGTCTGAAGTCGAAGGAGAAGTTTCCAGACTGAATGTGCACTCTCCATGCGGCGATGAAGACGGATTTGAACCCGATTCCTTTGGCACCGATGTATCCGTGCGTGGCCGTCTTGCTACTTTCACCTACGGAGCAGATAGCTTTCAGATCCGGTCTGGTAAATCCATCCTCGTTACAGTCAACCACGATGTGATTCGGGTGAATCTTGAACGAGATGAAAGGGGGAGCTTTTTGCTTCTGGGCCTTCTCGAATTGGTTATCCTCGGCATTCTGAAGAAGCTCAAAGACAAATTTTGCGCCACTTCCGTAGATGTTTTTTGCTAAGCTGACGAGAGCTGATTAGTCTATTTCAGGCCAAAATCTCATTCAAATTTACACTTTGATAGAATGCGACGCCGCGTTCTCCATTCTGAGCCAGTTTTCGTCAATTCGGCGACGATAATTCTCGTTGTATCGTCCGATATCGTCCATCATCTCTTCGTCCAAGTATCCATACTCTCCAGTTATCTCCTTAATAATCTGTTCGGCTTCTCTCACTGTCGCCATCTTAGGGGTTGGGGAGTAGAATTTCAAGTTTAATGGATAGGCGATGAACTTGCTTGCTGCTGTAGTCGTTGTAGCTAGTGGACTGGAAATAAATAAGAAGGTCAACGGGAAATGTCCTACAAAAGAAGGCAGTAGGAAAATAAAATGAGAGGGTTTGCTGCGGGGAGAGCAAACAACTTTTGCGAACCAACATGCATATGGTGAGACACTACTTCTGCATGTTGGTCACAATATCCCTGTCTTTTATCCACAAAGCTGAACGCATCCCTGGTAGGTTCGCGTCCTAAAGCGATCCCAACTAGGAACACATGCTGGCAGTCTTTAAATCTATTGTTATCATTGGCTGAATGCAACAGTGCTGTGTGGTACAGTCCGCGAGGTTCTAATGGTAGCAATTAATAAACCATCCTAAAATCAATACCTCCTTCTAATGCTCACCCATCCACTCATTTCGTATAACAATGAAAGACCTTTACAATGATAACCCACTTCCCATCCAGCTTTAACAGCGTAAGATTATCCGTGAAATCGTTCCCCGCCACATCGCCCTCTATATCAACTTTGACGGCGGCTGTTGTTGACGTGATGCTAGTGACATCACTTCTTGCTACAATGTTCGGCGACGCCCCGAATGTCTCCATAAAGCTATAGAGGGCGCTGATGGGACCGCTAAGGAGGGAGCCATCGGCGCCGAAGCCGTGAATGGTTGCGTCGGAGTGGAAGGACCTCGCTACTTGTGCGACGTCGCCGGTTTTGAGGCCTACGATGTAGTTTTCGGCGACAGCGACAACGGACAGGTACTCGGAGGTTGGGATTGTCTTGATGTGTTGAGACATTTTGAGGTCGGTGGGTGATAATCTGTGTTGATTGAACTGTTGTTTAGAGTTCACTATCTCGAATAGGAAAAGTTAGGAATTGCTTGAAAAGAAAGTAATTGCTCTTTAGTGTAATGGAGATAGCTTACCTAGACTTCTCTCGCTTTGAGCTATGTTTTGTAAATGGTAATGCGAAGATAGTCTGCAGTGTGATACCATTTTATAATCCTACCTTTGCGTGGGTATGTAGCTTAGAGCACAATTTACTTCAATTGGGGCGTATCATAATTAAGCCCTTTTCTACTCCATAGCTTTATTTCAAAGCAGACATCATAGGAGTCTGACTAATGGAGGGGCCCACCGGAAAAGCATATCTTTCTACCCATATCTATTTCTACCCCGATGCATTTTCTTTCTCAATTTATAACCTCACCTCTAACTTCTTCTCCAGGTCTTACTATCCAAAAAGTGAATAAGAAGAAAAATACCTTCATTATGGCACCAATTAGAGTCGGATTTATAGGTCTTTCGAAATCCGGCTGGGCTCCTTTAGCACATTTCCCATACTTGAACGCCAGTAAGGATTATCAGATCGTGGCTATTTGCAACACTACTGTTGAGAGCGCGAAGGAAGCTGTCAAGTTGTATAATTTGACTACTGAGACGAGAACCTATGGTGATCCTGAGGGTATGTCTTCCGCATTCTATCTCTGCAACTTCATCCTCTTCTTTGCCGCACGTCAGTCGGCTGACTTGTGTTTAACGTATTATTAGATCTTACCAAAGACAACGAAGTCGATCTCGTAGTCTGCTGCGTACGAGTTGATCGCCATTTTCCTACCTTAGCCCCGTCTCTGAAAGCTGGCAAAGATGTCTATGTCGAGTGGCCACTTGCTAAGAGCCTACCTGAGGCGAGGGAGTTCCTGAGATTGAAGAATGAGGGCGGTGTTAAGAAGGCCATGGTGGGGTTGCAGGCTCGAAAAGCACCCGTAGTTGCCACATTGAATAAGGTGATCGAGAGCGGCAAGATTGGAGACGTGCTGAGTAGCAATTGGACTGGGTACGGCCCGGATGGTGGCCCGACTGTCACTGAAGCTTTCGAGTATATGGGCAGCAGAGCAATTGGTGGTAATCTTGTCACAATTCATCTGGGCCATGTCGTGGATTATATCCAGAGGGGCAAGTTTCCATGTGAAAGGTAATAGGAGAAGAAGCATAACTGACGATGTGACAGTCCTGGGCTACGGCTTTCAAACTCCACCAAAATCCCTACTTGCCAATCGTCGCAAGACAGTTCAACTAGTTACGCCTGACGGAAATGTTCTCGAAGAGAATCATCCAAAGGACTCTGACGATACAATATTCCTCGATGGAACACTCAGTACTGGAATCCCTATCTCTCTGACTTTTCGTGGAGGCGACCCATTTCCTGGTACGCCCGGTCTGGATTGGCGTATTTACGGCTCAAAGGGAGAGATCCGCGTCACTGTTACTGGTTCTCTTCTCTCAATTGGCTATCTAGACGTGTTAGTTGAGCTCATCGAGAATGAAAAGACTGAAAAAGAGGTCATTGAGGTGGAAGCAGATGAGTTTGATGAGAGAGACGAGTTTGGTATATGGGCTAGGAATGTGGCCAGGGTTTACAAGGGGTTCTCCAAAGGGGAGGTCGTTTGTAGTTTTGAGGATGCGGTTGAGAGACATGCTTTTCTTGATGGACTGTATAGGGAGAATGGTTATCATGGCTAAGCACCGTTTATCAATTAGTACAGTTTGATCTTTCAAGCTCGTTTTTAGAATTCAAGTGTTCAATTCAATTTCAAGACATGAAACGGGAGGCTAGTTATAAGTACAATAATTCTATCGAAGCAACCCTTTATCTTTTACGAACTTAAAGACTCTCGCTCGCCTTATTGAACCACTCAACCACGCTGAGAATGCAATGGAAGATTATGGGAGCATTCTCCTAACAAAAGAAGATATAAAAGGATTAAACAATAAGTAGGTACCGGGGAGTCTTAAATAGAATTGTTAATAACAAGCTGACTAGGAATATATAATGATAAGTGCAGTTTATACATAATATTCTTTTAAACTTATATAATATTATTTTAAGTAAAATAATTACTTTAATCTCTATTGTCTTCTATAAATTTTAGAAAGCAAGAACTCGGTAAAGACCTAAGCATACTAACTGTAGTAATGACACTCTAGGGGTTTCTATTTATCTTTATTACGACCAACCCTAAATGTACAGCAAGTGTTAGGCGGCCAACAAACTATCGCGGCTGGGTAAGACTGTAGTGCTATAGGCAGTCCGCAGGGGACCAGTAATCATTATAGATCTGCCACTGTGGGGATATGGTTTCTGCAGATACGCCCCAAAACACGGGCATATCTCGCTCGCTCTTCCTGAGCTAAAGACTGGTATTCGTTGATTGCCGGAGCCTTGTGAAAATTGTAGACTAAAGCCCCTTTTTGGATGTACAGGACCCTGAACGATTTTTATAGATTACAGTATACAGGCAAGAAAGAGTAGCCTAAAATGACTTTAAGAATCAGCAAAAGGACTACACTTCAAAGGTCTTCTCTTAGGAAGATCAAAGCTATTTGATATTGAGCTTTATTAACATAAGGTAGCTAATAAGCCCCATCGTAAAAGTTTATAGCTACTGGCTAATTGTAGTCTCAGATAGTATATAAGCTAATTCTTAATCGGTATAGCCCCGCCACCAACACCTGTAGACATAACTCTAGCAGATATAGCGTGCTGCCCCCCACTGCCTCCATCAAACATCATCTGAATATAGGCTTCTATATCCATAAAGCCCTCTAAAAAGCCTTTTGTAAAACCATAATTATGCTCGGCTACCTTATCATCCTTATTGCGCAGCCAGTTAACTAACCCTTGAACAATCAAGGCTATGTTTTCTATCCAGAACAACATATCAGCATACTGACTGAAACCGGGAAGCTGGCCTATTAATTCGTTCATAGCATCGCTGCCAACATCGAAAGCCAAATCGGCCGCCAATCGGGCCCCATGTTCCATGGCTGCATTGAGCTTCCGATACCACTCACTGTCGCTATGGTCTGCTTCCCAGCACACGACAGTCCCCACCATGCACTTTGAAATCCAGCCTTCATTCAGTATAGTCCTGGAGGGAAAGTCACGGATGGTGCCTGTAACGACAGATCCAAACTCTGGGGTTCGGTGATGGTTTTGGCCTCTCGAGTCGTTGCCAATTCCCCATGTGAAGTAGACTTCATCTTTTCCAACTTCGTTCGATCGTCTGTAGCACTTGAAAATAGACGCCTGCAATTCCAATTTATAAATCCCATTGCCATGGGTTTGATCGGCTGTCTCTGACTCGGGTTCCATAAACATTGTCAGACCCCGACCAAGGCTAGATACAGCGGACGCAAACTCTTCAGTCTCTGGAACGTTGCCATCTAGACCAACCGCGTCCGCCCGAACGGCGCGTATGTGCGGCTGCTGAAGCGTTTCAACACCGTGCTCTTTGACCTGTTCGTTGAACTGGTCTCGAGAAACAGGCTCGTCCTCAGACAAGCCCATAATTCCAGCTGGTGCGTTGAAGGCAGCAAAGCTTCGAGAGCGTACAGCAGACTTGGCCTCGCAGCAAATCTGGCCAAGAGCGTTAAGCTCCTCTTCACTCTCTGTGATGGCCGCAAAGGGTTCAGATGCCCATTTTTCGATCACAGTGAGTTCATGGCCCTTGCTACGTCGTGCAAGGCCATGAAGCGCCGTCGCCAGAAGGAGACTACTACCTGGCTTAAGGCCGGCGGCTGTCTGTGGAGTAGACTTTGCCTGTAGCCACTCCTTGAAACGGTCGATACGAGCTTCAGAAGTGATAGCAGCCATGGCTTCAGATATTGTAGAAAAGAAGTGTTTGAGTTGGGTGTCTTAAAGTTATGATCGAATGCTGGTGGTGGGTGGCTCTGTACAGAAACCAGAATGCTGACGAGCGTAGCTGGTATTTATACACGACGATGTTCTACTAGTCAATGAAAGGACTCAACATTTACTTTGCCTGTCGTAGGATACCTAACACAAACCTTTCATGACGTAAAAGACTATCGAGAGAAATAGCGGTCTACTTAAAATGTAAATACCTGCATTGCACATGTCGGTGCCACACCCAATCAGAATAAAGTACCAACCAGCCCACATAATGCTTCTTAGGTTTTATTTTCATTCACTGATATGACTGTCCGGCCAGTATAACACGCCTAAAGACAATATTCATGTAAAGTAAAGTATGGCTTATTTAAATTCACTTTTTGCTGTTGTTTGGAAGGCTTTCCTGCCACTCCTTGATAAGTTCATTTTGCCTTCAATTCGTCGTGACATTACACTGTCGCACTTTGGCCTTGCTTCTCGTTCCTATCTCGGCTGTCTGTCTCACTGACCTCGTTTCCTAATCCAACTCCCGGCAGTTAAAGTCGTAACACAGTAAGACACCCTCATTCGTAAATGCATGAGATTCAAGGTTCAATCAGCTGCTGATGTTGGTCGCTTTGTGTTACTTTCGAGTTTGTAATTGCACAACCCCAACACATTGGGCTATTGCGCTTATCACATCCCCCAGTACGGCGACTGACAGGTCAAGCTATCTCAGAGTGAGACACGGCATGTTGATGATCCTCGGCGGTGAGTGAAGATGAGAATGAGAGTAATAGAATAGATGCCTTGTTGCCTCCGTGGGCCACGGATGAGGTTTTGGTATTGATCGAACCTCCTCCTAGGCCGACAAACCAGGAGGATAGGTTTATACAATATATAATTAATTATATTTCACAGTCAAACCGTCCACTGGAAAGCCATCCATGAAGTCACGACTTATTAGAACCATGAGTTCCTATAACGAACAGTGGCAAGAACATAGATACACCATCCCTTGAACTATTACTTAACTTTCTAAGCTATACTTTCGCTACTTCAGGACAAGGCCACAAGACCTCTCCCATTGTGTATATACCTATATGAAAGCTTGCATTAGCTTATGTACTTGCGTTTCCATGTTGCCTGTGACCTGCACTTGCTTTTTCGCACAGTCGCAAGGTTCTCCTCATTGTAGGTAGTCTTGGACTTGTTAATTATTTAAATCGGACTCAGATCTGTCTATTTAAATCATATCATGATTTCGACAATCTCTTTTACATCTTTCCATGATTAGCACGAGATACTCGAGCGATTCGCTGCATGAATGAAATAAGCACATTGAAATGAGCCATTAAATGAATACGAAACTCGATATTGAAAATCTGCCGTCTTGCTACACAGTTAATTCCCTCAATTCACAGGGAAAAGATTGGAGGAATCAGAGCGCCTGGCTAATTAGGCAGGGGGATAATGCAACTTTAATGTCTCAGAACTTTTGCTGCGATTGCCAGTTGGTTGGCCTCACAAATGCGGCGACGCCACGGGCATCGTAAACCACAAATGCATGACCCTTTTATTTAGATAAGTCAAGATACAACAAGTGAAACTTCTTTAAGAATACTTAAGTAAAACATGTTTTCGTCCGCTTTATCGCGTAAGGTTGCAAGGGTAGCTGCTTCAAGTTCACCCACCAGGCGGATATCAATAACAATACTGCAGCCACTACAGGCTTGAAAGTCTGGTCCTTGGCGACAAGACACTACATGGAGGGGACGTTCAAGATAACACTGATAGCAAAGTTGCCTTTCAAGTCATCACGACTGGTGCACTTTTTGCCTGGTAGTGGAAACTTTCACCTGCGCTCTTCATTATCGTTGCTGCAAGGACGAAGCCCAACCGGCCCTTTCCTGGCTTTTTTACTTGTTAATTAGACGATTCCATTAGGGTTCTTACGTATGTATCCTTGACATATTTTATTCGAAACGTAGCCAAGGCTGACAGGATGAATCGCTGTATGTATAATTAATCTAGGCTATATTCAGTTAGTTGGAGAGAGGGTGAAAACAGACACACTTCGATGAACTCGTCTGACGCCATTACTGTGGCGAGACATGCTTTAGTGCTGACATAGGTAGGCAAAGTCAGCTACCAGAAATACCTAATCCGTTCTTCAGCCGGATACCCACGGGTCATTACTGGCTTATCACTCATTGAGCAGAACATTCATATTAAGACGTTACTTTGCACACACAAGTGGCTTTGACTATCTAAGCACCATTAAACACGAGCTTGGTAGGAGCTGCACGTATTCAAATAGGTGTCTATGGTAGGCGCGATGAGAATCAAGGCCGATGTTATTAGAAGCAGAAGTTCGGATATTTGAGATAGCTTGTCCATGCTCATTAAATATGTTTACAAGTTATAGTTGGCTAGGCTAGCCACGCTGCGCTAGAGGCAACTGACACAGCAGAGGTTTTGGAGTTCCTCATTAACTTCCTATACTCCTCAATCTTGGAAACTCCAACTATAACTAACTCTTCAACTGTCTCTGGATCCAAGTCGTTCCTCCAAAGGCTGATAACGCCATTTGCTTGATGATCATCAATGGTGACTGACACCACAAGATTCCCTTCGTCCCTGAGCTCCCACGAGGCTTTTCCGTATGGTACGATACCAGTTGGCTTCCAATGCAGCTCGCCAATCCCCCCACTAGCTTGAAAAGGTCCGACGTTCCCCTTGATGTCAATGTTGTGTTTGCGTTGAGTGAAGTTGACCTCGGTCTTGGCTGGAAAGCTATGAAAGTCCATCACAGCTATTTCTGCATCGCTCTCAACCGATTTGACATAGCATTTATCTCCCCAGACGGCGAGGATTGCTTTTCTTGTCACTTCGTAGCGGGGTTTTCTGTCGCCCTTTATTCCTAGGATACGGCGATGTCCCGCAAGAGCGGTGTAGTGCATCTCAAGAGTTGGAGTTTCTGTGCTGCGTCTGGCATCAGGCGTTGCGTCTTCGCGGACAATGAATTTCTCAAGCCAGGATGGGGCCATGATAGGCTGAATACGATTGTTGTGATTGTGTCAAGAAGGGTTTAGAAGCGGATGAGGGTTATGGTACCGGAAGGCCCAGACTTATAGTTTGTTACTTGCAGGGCCCTTCAAAGGGTTTGTCTATAAGGGTTTAGTGGTGTTTCAGCTTGTCGGTAGTTATGGAGTAGTAATGTACACTTTGCGTAGAAGCGCGCCACTAAGAACCCGCTATGGTATGACTACTTTTCTAATAAAATTAAGATTAAATCTTAGTTTTTCAGGGTCCAGCCTTGCAGGGTTTGATTTATCTTTATCGTATGACGAATCATACTTGAAACAGCACCATAAGAATTATATTTAACTGTAAGCACTACTGGAATCGCTTACATAGGGACTCATTACTGTGTAAAGCTCGCAGACCGAACTCTAATACCGCCACCAAAATGCTAAAATCCAAAACGTTAGGATTCTCTCAGAGAAAGAAACAAGCTGTAATATCTAAATATTGTCGATATTCTTAGTCTGTAACGCATACCTCAAGTTTCACACATCATAGAATATTATCCGATCAAAGAAATAGCATAAGGAAGCTACTTGAGTAAGAGCAATCGGCGACCCGCGACATTAACTCGGTTGCCCTATCCTTTGCCTAAAAACTTGCCGAATTGAGTAGAAACTGGTGGGAAAACATCACGTGTCAGCTATGTTGGGATCATACTGAAGAAAAGGGGGCTAAAATTAAGACGGAAAGTTTACGCGAACCACGACCAAGCTGCTGCGACGTGTTACTCCATTCCACTATCAATAGCGAGTTTTACCCTCATTCCTATCCCTCACCATTCAACTAGCAGCCTGTTTGACCAGGATCTCAGCATGGCACGAATTGCCGAGATTTTCCCATGGCCCTACCAGTTTCTTTTCATGATTCTTGAGGTAAACATCCAGTGGACAAGCCGGATGGCGCGTCTTGCTTACTATGTCACAGCCGAGCGTGATTTTCGCGTCCCTTACATTGATTCCAACATCGCCGTCTAACCACTTCCACTCCCTTGCCCCGATCGATAGTGCAGGACCTTTCTGGTCGCCCTCTCCTCTATACAAACCATGCGACGCCGAATCGGCATGGAACACCCCGCAACTCCGCGCCCTCTGGTATGCATTCATCGCCGCCCTCAGCTTCAGTGGTGTTATTGAGCCGATGCTTCTGTACCTGGCTCGGTATAAGCTGCGAGACACTCGTGACGCGGAGGACGTGATAAAGACGGTTTTGTTTGCATTTATCGCGTTTGATGTTTTCCATGCAGGCGCTACGTTGGCTGTCACGGGTGCAGCGGCTGTTCTTCCTGGACCACAGGGGCATATCTATGCCATGGTCAACGTTTGGGTCCCCGTGGCGTGGTTGGTTCTACGAATGTTGTGGCTAGTGGGTGTTGGGAGGAAGTCGGCTACCAATGCAACAAAGAGGGAGTGAGTACAATTGGTGGATGTTTTCCGTTCTTTATTAAATTGTGGTGACAGTAGGGTTAGGAGAGTGGCCCATGGAAAGTTGAAACGCTTGTTCACTTGGTTGTAAACTAAGGAGTTTCTTCCCTGTCGATATATTTCACATTAGTGACTGGGGTCATGCATTCAAACAAATCATCTCAATAACCAATTATGTCAATTTCACGTCTACCTAAGATGTGGCCGGCCTCGGTTGCAACCACGATCGAAAGAGCGCGCTCTACATCAATATAAGCTTCCGTATCATATCCATCAGGATCCAATCCCAATTGGTTTACTTCCCAAGCTCCCACTCTTCACCATGGCCATCTACCTTGGTGACCAAGGCACTTCCATTACTGGTCTCTCCCTGAGCCAGGAAGTTCCTCTTGAGGTCGTTGTAGTACATGCGGCAGCTGTGACCACCAAGGACAAGCTCGCCGTTGTCACTAACACTAACATATTTCTTGTTACTCTCACCGACCGCAACAATGGAAATGTAGTCCTTTCCGACAAGGACAGTCCTATTCTTCTCTTCTTCGGCGTCGATACGGAAGATGAAACGGGTGCGTCCCTGGTTAGTGGCCCAGATCTGACCGTTTCCACCGGCGTACCAGTAAAGCTCCGGGTTAGACTTGGAGCGGATATAGTAGCTGGGTATTTGTATCAGCAAAGATCATGCCTCATGGTAGGACGGAAAAGCATACGATTGACCACTGACGACATCAGTCCTCTCAGGCTGGTTGAAGGTGGACATGATTCGGGCGTCACGGTCGTTGAGGAGGGTATACTGATCTTGTTCACAAATGAGGGACCAAGGTCATAGGCCTGAGCACCGCTGCCCCAGGAGTAGTAGTCAGGTGCTAGACGGTGGATCTTCTCTGCATCTTTGGACGATGCCTCGCGCCACCACTCATCGATGGTTTCAGCATTGGGAGCCGCGAGAAGATACCGGTAATGGGGCTCGGAGGTTTCCTATGAGTTCAGGTCAGGATGCCGGTTTTGTTTTGATATGGAGAGGATGTTTGTAAAGTCAACGTACATATTAAAGAAGTGCGTAGTAAATCATGGTTTGTGTTGTGTTTGGAATGCTTTAGTCTTTCAAGAAAGCTTGAATCTCCGTGAAAAGTATTAAACGTAAGTATAACTGGTGCTAAGGTTATATTACTAGTGGACTATTATTATAATATAAACTTCGCTGCTAAGGATGGTTAAGCAGCCGGGTAATTTCATTGTCAGAAGCAAATGCAAATGGACCTCAATTGATCTTGTGACCACGTAGTCTTACAGTGTACATTGGTTTGGCATCATTCTACAGGAATTGTACATAGTCAGACACAAGTTCCTGCGATGTTACAGGTAATCGTTTTGCTTTAGTAGCCCCGGTGACGAACGTGGTGTTCCCAGTTGGTATTCCTTTAAGTGAGTTCTTTGGAGATTACGCAAACTTTGACTGCCAGCCAGTAATTCATATGACAATATTCAGTGATATGCATCCGTGGCGTAGCTAACGACTGCGTTCCAGGAACCCACTACAGAGATGGGCGGTACTGGGTCACTCCTTTGCAGGAACCCAGTTGCCCTACTGGCGGAAAGTTTAACGGCAAAGTCTGCACAGTCCAATCAGTTCCGACATGTCGAGCTGGCCAATACTCCAATGGAAGGTGCATCATCTCAGAGTCTCCTCGATGCCGCCCTGGTGCCGTCTTCAATGGCGAAAAATGTGTCCTTGAGAAACGTGCAAGCTGCCCTCCAGGCTCGATACTCAGCGGCAAGAGATGCATTTCCAGTACTCCTCCGTCCCGTGAGCTCGGCCAGACCCTTTCTGGAGATCACTGCATATCATAGCAGCGCCCAGAGTGTCCTAAAGGCTCAACACTTGTCGGCAAATACTGCAAATTCCCTGATCTCCCTGTCTGCGAGCCCGGAACCAACCGCCACGAGAACGACTGCTCGTCTCCTGTTCCCCCAGAATGCTCCACTGGAAGTTCCTTCAACGGCGTGAACTGTGTTTCCACCGACCGTCCTTCTTGCAAGCCCGGTTTCATCTTCAACGGACCCACTTGTGTCTCTGAGAAGGATGTCCCCAACTGCCTTCAGGGCATGCATTTTGACGGAACCAACTGTGTTTCCAAGACTCCACCTGTATGCGATTATGGCAAGTCTTTCGATGGCAAGGTTTGCGTTGACCATACCGACACCAAATGCGGGCCTGGTCTTGTATTTGATGGAACTAGCTGTGTATCCAAAGAGCCTCCTCGCTGTGAGCCTGGAACAAGCTGGACCGGAAGCAAGTGTGCTTCAGAGAAGAACCCTAGTTGTGATCCTGGAATGACATACAACGCTGAGACTGAGTCTTGTGATTCTAATACCGAGCCAAAGTGTCCTCCAGGCACCGAGCTCAGAGATGACATCTGAGTCTCAATCAAGCCGCCGACCTGTCATGGAGGAACGACACGAAAGGGCGACAAATGTGTCTCTGTTGATCCGCCCAGTTGCCCCAAGGGAACTATTTCCAGCGGTGGTTCTTGCATCTCTCCGAAACCGCCTCAGTGTGGTGAAGGTACTATCTTTGATGGCAGCCGCTGTGTTATTGGCACGACGCAGGAGTGTTACACTTTGCACACATGCCCACCTGTCGGTGCAGCTGGACTTCCAGCTCTGGCTGCCCACTAGATAGATTCAGTATTCTCTTATGTAAGGCTTGATCCTCTCATCGCCGACATTTCTCTCGGCCTTAGTGGACTGGATTGGATATGATCAGGGGTCAGGGAGTCTCGAAGGACTGTGAAATTTGTGCACTGGGGACTGACATTGTATGTTGACAATAAATAATATCTTGATTAATCACAAATTGTTCCTACCTGGTGACTATCGCAAGGGTTAAATGAATGATGAGTTGGCTAACATAAACTGGCGAAGCTTCATTATTGTTACTTGTTGCTTACAGTACTCAATCCTTATCCTTCATGTGAAAGTTCTCCTGCTCCAGAGCCTCCTCATTGTCTGCCGCGAATTTACTCTTATGCCTTAATTTCTCTCCGTATTTTAAGAATAGGAATGGCGTAAATGCAAATAGACTCGCCACCGCTGCCAAGATACTCGTTGCGACATTACTCCCTAGCCCTGTATACATCTGATGTGTGAAAAGTGGAAAGACGCCGGCAGTCAGCGTACGCGTTAAGCTGATGGCACTGACAGCGCTGGCAGCATGTTTGCCGTAACTATCAGTGGCATACCCAAAAAGCACGTAACTGAAATCATTGGCACTGAATCCAATCATCACCAGACCAATCATACTAACAGGCCAGGGAATATAAGTGACCCGCGGTGGAATAGTCCAGGCGAAGAGCCACAAACCGATGGCAAGTAATGGAGCAGCGATCGCAAACGAGGTAATTTTACTTTCGGGCAGGATGCGTCGATGTATTTTGCGGTATTTCTTGTATATATAGGCGTCATAGAACCGAGGCAGAATATTCAGTATCTCGCCGATCGCGATGGCAATAAATGCCAAACTGGAGTTGTTTTGCGAAAAGTTAAAGGGTGGCGCAGTGTAGACTATCGTCAGTGATTCTGTCAAGCCGTAAATGAGACCAAACGCGATGGCGCATAGTATGGCGCAAAAGAGTACCAGAGGGTCCGTAACAAGGAGCTTCAAGGGTAGGAAGAGTGTCTTCTGCGCGAAGGCAGATACGGTGAGCTTTTCTCCTTTATCATGGCCAGACTTGATGTCATCTATTCCAGTCTCTTCCTGTATTTCTTTGATAACCTTGTCGAGTAACTGATTTGCGTTTGACTCTCTCGTGAAGATGCATGCAACAGCGGTGACGCCCATGACGATTGTGGAGACGTAGTATACCCAACGCCTAATTCATTGTCAGCCAAGCAAGCATTTTGTTTGGTCTTAAACTTACCAGCCTATGCTCGAGGTGATGAATGTCGAGTAAATAGGGCCCAGTGCCAGCCCCAGCATACCGAGAATGGTGTACATGTAGACGACCCAGATCCTATGCTCAGCGTTGTACATATCGTCAAAGTTACCAAAAGCAACAGTTGCAGGGATTGCCGCAGCCACCCCTTGCAAGAATCGACCAAAATATACAGCGATTATCGATGGCACCGCGGCCACTATTGCTGACGAAATGCAAAAGAGTGTTGCCGCAAGTATGTATATCGTCCGTCGTCCAAAGACTTCTGAGATGGGAGAGCAGAATATGCTTCCTATGGTTTGACCCAGCAAGTATCTGTTTTGCAGTATCAGCAAAAGTGTAGAAGCCGTAACCTGCTTCGAAACTTACATGGTAACAAAGGCAAAATAGGCCAGCGTTCTGCTAAGATTATACTCCTCTCGTGCCGAGTCTGCAGTAGCCGTCTACAACATTATTAGCAAGGGTAAATTGGTAGGAGTAATCAAACTAACCCCAGAGGAGCTAATTGCTGTCATGTACATCTCCAACCAACATATCAAGGCGGCGGTGTATGTCTTTGTTCCAGCCTTCCAGTTCCGGGGATGTTGTTCGGCATCTTCATCCCACCAGATTCGATTTTCGCTGTCGATATGAACTCCTTTCCCTTTCAGAACGTCTTCAAGGGAGTCTTTCTTCGTCATTTTGTTTCCAAGCTGTCGGCAGGGATCGTAGAGAGCGAGCTATCACAATTGACCAGTCCGGCACAGCGTCAGAGGCAACGAAGCTGCTGTTAATAACCTCTTTCCTCGTGGTAAATAGAAGTCACAAAACCGAATACATGCATTTTGAGAGATATTGCAGGAAAGAAGGTCCAAAGGAAAGCCTATATGGGGAATGTCTTAGAACCCTTGCACTGGATCCAGAGGCGATCGCACCGACGGGCATCGTAGTTATGGCGCAAGCATCGAGGGCCGCAACCAGATAAGATAGATCGGCTATGTGCAGATAGGAGTCTTGAGCCAATATCACCTCAAGGCCCCGTCCCTCCATGCTTACGTCCAATTATATAATTTTAGATGACGTGTGGTACTCTGGAATTTTAGCAAATTATGAAATAAACTAGTATAGCTCACTAACGTGAACGGGTAGGAAGCAGCCGAGACCTCAAGAAGGTTACTCACACATCGAACACAGCATCTACCTTCCCGCCCGTGTATCCGAATTACATAATTTTTGAACCAATGAAAATCTAAGATGGGGAAAGTAGTGACATATCGTTGACTCATTAAGAAGTTAGATGGGATGGGCGGCAAACTAACCGAGGCCTTGAAGAGAACTAGGAGATTAAAAAGGTAGCGTAAACTCTAACAGCATCACCACTGTCATTTACCATAACACTACGTAGCTTGGAGGGTGTGTAACCTTCATCTGTCTCGCCGAGGTTTATAATACTATTCTAAAGCCAGAATGGGTGTAAACTCCCCTCATGAATCACAGCAAGCTTCTGAAAGGATGCATACACAACATTACTTTTAATTCTGCCTCAAACTACTATATATTGAATGGGTTTGAAGCTGCCGCCATTGGACTTTCCGGCTGAACAGGCAGTAATGGCAACAATAAGGTCCATCTCGGCGACAAAATCGATGTGATCACCAGCCTTGCTGATCGGTGGATCGACCGTGAACTTGCCCGTCTTGCCGTCCACGGGCACATTCATGAAGCAGTTGAACGCACAAGGGATGCGGTCTGGCGCGATGTCGTATTTGCTTAGCGCCAGGGAGAGATTGCCGAAACAGCCGTGGTGCGGCTCCAAGTCTCCGTATATGATGCGAAAGGTATCTTTGGAACACGGCGTAAGCAGGAAGTCGTGGCGTCCACACGTGTCCTCGACGATCTTGAGCATGACATTGCTGCGATTTGAGTACAGCAGGTGGTTGGTTGTCAGGTATATGGTGTCTGCATAGTCAAATGTGCGTCCATTGGAGATGACTTCGTCCGTGTCATGGCGATTGAATGCCACAAGGTCAGAGACTTGGCCGCCTTTTGGATCGATGACTGTCAAGCATTGGCCCTTGTTGACGTGGAATGAAGTTCCCGTCCGAGGCGCAAGTTCGATTACGCCGTTGGGTAGTTGTCTAGTATCCTCCATTTCCGGGGACTGGCCTGTGGAGTGTGGTGAATCACGGATTGTATGCATGTGAATAATAAATCAGATGGGCAGATTTTGAAGTCTTCTCACATGTAGAACGGCTATTGTGCGATGAGAGTTTGCAATGTTCAGCATTCTCGATAACTTCAGGACTAATATTGTGGTGACAGCAGCATTCCACTATCGATGATGCGGGGATCCAGCGTCATGACCTCAGCTTCAACGGCCCGGGGGGTGTATCATTCCCCGGGTTTGTCTTCGCGCCCCGCATTGCGGAGGTTTCCTCGCACGTCATGCCATTCCCGCAGCGCTAGGATCGAGCCTTGAACTAGGATCGAGCATTAGACGATCTACCTTGCAGGAAGGGGAGGATGTTAAATCATAGAGGACTATAGCATACAGGCTGTCACCCTAATTTTAGTCTTCTAACTGATTAAGATTAGAATGAGAATCCAACATTCATACTAAGAGCTATGGTTTCTCAAAGAGAAGCTACTAGTAAAGCATTTAATTCTCTACGATAATAAACTAATCTCAAGACATCATCTACTATTCACTGGTCGCACTAGCTGCTGTTTTCGCATCATATATGTTTCCGACACGTCAGCGTCACTATGACTAAAGGAACACAATGAAGTAAGCCGGAGGATAGATCCCGGCAGCCATATGTAACATTTCTAGGCTCGTCATCGATTACCGCGTGCATCGTATTGGTTTCGTCAGGCTAGGAATCGTGAAGAATGCAATGCTGTGGTAACAAAGAGCTATATCACTTTCTCGACCAAAGACTTGCTGCCTATTCTAGCAGGTCAGTCGATCCATGTCAATGACGTTCACCTCACGATATGGTCGGCCGTCACTATGCATGATTCCACGCTGCAACTATGGCACCGTATATAACTCAAGCCTACGTCCACTTCGTGCTGATAAAGTGCTGAACTTGGGCATATCATGAGATACCTCTCTTTATTCACATAAAATTATATTTTCAATTTGTTAGCACCATGCAGATCGCGATTAATGCCGTTATCTTGGTCATCGCTTTTGCGGTGGCCACTAAGCTACTACAGATTCGAAAAGCAATCAACCAGTTCATAAAGAAGTTAGAATTCGTCATAAATGGCATCAAGCTCAATACGCCTGCGTCAGAACGGAAGGGGGCGGCCTTTCTCTCTGATAACTATAGCAGAGCCCAGCCATCTTCGCATCTGGAGTTGCTAACGAGGTTCGTCACATGCTCGTCTGCTATACCTGCAAGACTAATATACAATAGAAAGGAAGTTGAAGGCCGATTCGACGAGAATTCTTGGCAGGGTCTTGCGTACTATGATTTCCGAAGCACAATATCAGCCAAGGGGAGCGGCATGAAGACCTTTCCTTGCGTATATGCAACAATGGGCTATCGAGCAAACGATCATCGCTATGTATTCCTCGAGTCAGATGATCCATCAGAGCCCCATAATGTGCGTAAGGTAGCTCTGGCCTTAACAGAGTATCTACGCATCTCGACCTCGCTAGGTCCGAATACGTCCCTCGTCATCATCGGTGCCCCCTCTGAGAAGCAACGGACCGTCGAAGAGCATAACCGCACTTTCTGGGACATGCTTCGAGGTCTTCGCACTTGCGATCCAAAAGCGTGGCCAGGGGACATCCCGCAAGACACAGAGGATGCTAACTGGACTTTTTGCTTCAACGGAGAGTCGGTCTTCCCGGTCATGTTGACACCGGCGCATCAAGAACGCTGGAGCAGACACATGAGTGTGCCAGTCATTGCCCTGCAACCGAAGTGGGTGCTGGACAACCTGCTCAGAACTCCTGAGAAACGAAAAGCCGCCCAAAACAAAGTTCGGAACCTATTGCAGAAGTATGACACTATAGGTGTCAGCCCAGATCTGACTGACTACGGTGCGGTTGGCACTAGTGAAGTTCGCCAGCTGTGTCTGCAGGACAAGAACGAGTCTGTCCAATGCCCATACCGTAACTTTAATAGCTAGATTATGTACCTATAACAGCTGGGGATGGAGTTTAATTCGCGCAGACTTCTGATTTTCCTTGGCTTTTAGAGCATTCATACATATCAGAGATCTAAGATCTAGACTTGTGGCAAATAACTATACAGTATTAACTATCAATGTAGACTGGCAGCCTGTATATAAATCTCAAGGAGTAATAATATTATAAAATTCATGAGTCTTTATTCCAGCTTTCTATACCCATCTACATTGAACCAAGAATAGTAGTTAGGTTCGCTTTACACAGTTCACTTAGACCAATAAAGGGTTCTGCTTCTAAGTCGGTATACACCCCTCCCAGTCTGTCCTCATCCACCGTAGAAGAACCATCCGCTGGATAACTCTTGGCAGCAATCCACATGCGTCCATCTATAACTCCTTGATGAATGGGCTTCCCTTCTTGTATATGGGTTTTGGCCTGTTCAAGCAGTGTGGTTATATATGGATAGAACCAGAAGTGCTTGTAACGCTCAAGATACCATCGCTTAGCGCATGTATTGTGGTAGAATGCGTAAATATTTTCTGAAGCGATATTGGTCGCCAGATAAGTTCCCTGGATCCACTGCCTCTGTGATGATACTATTTGTAAATCAGGGACGGCAGATAGTCTGTCCCACACTCTACCAAAAGCTCGATAAACACTTGAGGGCATTTGAATGGTGTATGGTCGGAAAGCGGAGCCTTGCTGCAGAAAGTCTCCGTTGATAGATGCGGTGAGGTCGTGGTTCTTATACTTGAGGAGCTGAATCTCAAGTTCGTTCCGACACTGAGTTTGAGTAAATGCTGAATCAAAGTCTACGAAGACGTGAAACTCCGTAGTGTCTTCTGGGCCCTCTCTTGGCCTCGGTAGTGAGGTAAGATTGCTCAAATCAGCGGGGTACTCTCCGTCGTTCATATCAAGAGCACGATGATATTCTTGGCGCACATAGAGTTGAGCTGTGAACCATTGGTCCATGTGGTGAATTCTGACCCTGTCTTCGTCCTGAGGATCAACCTTGGCATCATCTGCCATAACGAGATCGAGCACAGCCCTGACAAACTTTCTTATATCACCCACAGGGCCCATTATAGTACCTGAGTTTAGATATCGTGAGTCTAGAAACCGTGCGTCCTCGTTCTCGGTCTTGACACCGAACTTGTAACGGGGAGAGTTTGACGGTGGCATTAATGGACACATGGGCTCATTTGGTGACCCGATAAAGCACATTTTTCCGGCGCCATAAAGAATAGTCTGCCGAATTCCAAGCTCATGTAATTGATCAACGGTAAGACCACGCTGGTCAGCAAGCCGTTGTTCAGACTGCGTTGAGATCTCAAAGTAACGCTCAATCATGACCTCTGCAGGTAATTGTGCTAGCACATCAAAGCTATCCACAATGATAACCAGATCATCATCTTGCGCCTTGAGATCGTTGAAGTAACGGTTCATGACACGAAGTTTAGCGAGATGGTCCGCCGAGTCGAACTCATTCTCGCCCTTATAACCAATCAACGTGGGAATTGGGTACTGATTGACAAGCGCGGAGACGATGCCGGCACAGACAGCATCGTTCACTATACTCGAGGGTATGAGGTAGTGGAGACGAGACGTTCTTGGCGCTCCATTATGTGATGATAATGGCGAAGAGTTGGTCTGGAATACATTAATTCATTGGCCATTTGATACGTGCTGGAAATAACTAGACTTACAACAAATTGGTGATGTGAATTACTAGCATATAGCCATACGAGGCAAAGTATGAAAGCGGTCACGACAAGTATGGTGCGCCGTCTAACTACCTTGCACACGAATTCCATTAGAAGTGTACGGAGTAGACGAAGCGGATTGCTCTTAGTGTTCAAGAAATTGCAAAAGGTTGTTGAAAGCTGGACCTAAGCAGAGATGTCAACTTCGGGTCCTTGGCACAGAAGGTAAGATATGTGGGACTAACTCGATTAGCTCTGTCTTGCCCCTGAATCAGTCCTCAGATGGTTAGTGCCCTGATGTGTTTGCTTTGTCCTAAGCTAGCTGGTTGGAGAACGAAGAGATTTACAGTCCTGTGCACCCCTGAGCTAAGGAAAAATAGCATGTCAAGGCTCCACTCGTCGCTTGCCCCTTGGAAGCGGGTTGAATAACCAAGTCAACTTCGAAGCTTTGCAGAAAAGGACTTGGAGAGACATCACCAAATGCTGCAACGATGAAAGCCCTTTTGTCTCGGCGCACACTCTATGCGGTTGTATCGCTGGCGCTGACGTGGATTCTCGCCTTGACTTATCGAGAGTCATTGTTCAATGGAATGAAGTCACACCTGAGATTTTCTAAGCCTTCTGGAGTCCTCATCAAAAACAAAGTCGCCACCATTACCGATACTCTTTTCACCCCTCGCTTGATTCCCCTCATTCTTCATTATCGCGCCGTTCTTGGCCCTTCATGGCCAATTGTTTTCTTTACCTCCCAAGCTACATTTGACAAACATTTCTCACCAAATGCATCCTCCACTTCTGCAGCATGGCGTCGAGCAGTAGCAGATGGGTCCATTGAGACACGAATTATATCATCTCAATTCAACCTCACTTCGCGAAAAGGTGTTAATTCTTATCTCTCAAACCCTTGGCTGTGGGAACAGCTTGCACCAGCCAAACACGTTCTTGTCTTTCAAGCCGATGCAATTCTTTGCGCAAATGCACAAAAAGCAGTTGATGACTACCTGGAATGGGATTTCATCGGCGCTCCTCTCAACGACACACGGCAAGTCTTCAACGGCGGCTTGTCCCTTCGTAACAGACAGATGACGCTCGATATCGTCAAGAACAGAGACTGGTGGACAGATTGGAATACAAAAGGCGCAGAGTATGAAGGCCATGGCGAGGATTACTGGATGAGTGTGTTGATGCGCGAGAGAGGAGCTCATCTCCCGTCTGTGCAAGAGGCGTTAACCTTCTCTAAGCAGTTGCCCTGGCACTTCAAGCTGCCAGGGGACCCGATCGGGTATCACAGGGTGCATAGACAGCTGAGAAGGGACAAGAAGGCTATTCCCAAAATACGGGAGTGGTGTCCTGAGATTGATTTGGCAGGGACTGGCAAGCTACGATGAGATGAATTGATATAGAATGCAGATAAAACAAAAGAGATCAATTACTGGGAACTCAATTGAGAGGCAACCCCTATCGACACCGCCTAAAATATCCAGTAAAGATTGAGACAGCGGACCACTTAGGGGCCTCTCTTATCTAGCGCACATCTAATGGCGCGGCTTGCACACAGCCGAGCGCTAAATCTCGCCAAACCCAAATGCGGGCATCTTTCCAGTGGAAACCAACCACTGTTTATGAGCAACTTAATCTCATCCCATCTTCCTCAAGCAATCACCCGCCCACACGACACGCAACCATGCCGAACCGCTTTCTTATCTGGGGCGAAACAGGCTGGGTAGCCGGCCACCTGAAAGCCCTTCTCGAGAACCAAGGCAAAGATGTACACACAACGGGCGTTCGTATGGAAAACGTGTCGCAAGTGGCAGAAGAACTCAGAAGAATTCAACCAACACACGTCCTGAACGCTGCTGGCTGCACAGGTCGACCCAATGTCGACTGGTGCGAAGACAACAAGGCACAGACGGTCCGGTCTAACGTTATCGGCACACTGACTCTAGCCGACCAGTGCTACCAACTTGGCATCCATTGTACTGTCTTTGCAACAGGCTGTATTTATCAGTACGATGAGCAGCATCCCATTGGCGGTGCTGGGTTTACAGAGGAAGATGCGCCAAATTTCACTGGGAGCTTTTATTCCATGACAAAAGGCCATGTTGAGCCAGTAAGTCAAGCACTCAATGCCCCGAATACGACTTGGATCTGACATTCTTCAGATCTTATCAAGCTACGATAACGTGCTCATTCTCCGCCTGCGCATGCCTGTCAGTGACGATTTACATCCAAGAAACTTTGTCACCAAGATTTTAAACTACGACCACGTTGTCAACGTGCCAAACAGCAACACCATTCTTCACGACCTGCTCCCTATTTCCATCTCACTGGCAGAACATCGAGACACTGGAGTATTCAATTTCACCAACCCAGGAGCTATCTCTCACAACCAAGTATTAACGCTTTTTCGAGACATTATTCGGCCGAGTTTGACATGGCGCAACTTCTCACTTGAGGAGCAGTCGCATGTTATAAAAGCTGGAAGAAGTAACTGCATGCTTGACACGAGTAAGCTTGAGGCTCAAGCTCAAGAGTATGGGTTTATTATACCAGACGTGCATAAAGCGTATAGGTTGTGTTTTGAGCGCATGAAGGCTGCGGGAGTTAAATGATAGTGGTGAATAAGAACATACTTTGGGGTTTGTACAGCGAGTTCCAAAATAGTAACAATCAACGTTATGTGATGACCTGAACACTACAGAGTACGTACCGCGCGATAACCCGCCCATTGAGATCGATGGTGGTGGGGCACGCTCCTCGAATTAGCGACTAACCCCCTGAACCTGCAGTGGCGTCGGGGGAAACTAGCCTGTAGTGTGTCTTTCTGGATCGCGGACTTAAGATCTTTGGCTTCTTCTTCTTCCACTCTTTCCACTCCAACTAAAGCAATCCTAACACAGACAAGCGCAACTCTTACCAGGAGAAAAAATGTTATTCAGTGCCCCCTCAGAAGACAATTCCACACCGCCTGCCAACTTCCAGCTTCAAGACTCAAGTCATAATCATCGGAGCGTACCCTATAGCGATGAAGAGAGTGATTCGTTCTTGCACCAAGATAAAGATGCTGGGGACCAGGCGGTTGAGTCAACCCAAAACCTAAAGAAGGCTTCTTTTTGGATAGCCATTAATATCATCGCAACTGTTCTCATTGTAAGCTGACTTCCCTGTTTGAAACCGTTTGGGATCGACGGTCGTTAACCATTTACCAGGTATTTACTAACAAAGCCATTTTTGATGATGACAACCTCAAATTCGTCCAGCTGAGCTTTGCAGCATTCCACTTCACAGTTACTTGGCTTGCTCTATGGGTCGTCTCTAGAGAATACTTTGCGTTCTTCACGCCTAAGCATGTACCTGTCACACAAATGCTTCCCCTCAGCGTTGCCATGACACTCAACATCGTCTTCCCCAATCTTTCCCTTGCATACTCAACCATCACATTTTATCAGATCGCCCGTGTCTTGGTAACTCCCTGTGTGGCGATTATCGACTATGCGTTTTACAGAGTTTCCATGTCTGGCTTCGCAGCTTTGACACTCGTTGTTGCATGTTTGGGTGTTACCATGGTATCTTATTATGATTCAAGACCATCTAATGATGCCAACGTCAAAACTACTTCGCAAATCGGAATTGTCTTTGCCTTGTTGGGTGTAGTGTTTTCATCGCTTTACACAGTCTGGATTGCGTCTTTCCGGAAGAAGCTTAACATCTCAAGCATGCAGCTACTGCTCAACCAGGCTCCTTTGTCTGCTTTTCTTCTACTTTACTTCATTCCTTGGGTTGATAACTTCCCAGTCGTCAATGACATTAGCATCAGCCACTGGATACTCATTCCCTTTGTAAGTCAAGTACCCCCACCCCAGTATCTGCAGAAACTGATAACTTTAGTCTGGCATCTTGGCAATGTTGATTAATATTTCCCAATTCTTTATCATCGCGGAAACTGGCCCTGTTGCTAGCACTGTCGTGGGCCACAGCAAAACATGCACAATCGTGGTTCTTAGCTGGGCAGTTTCGGGTCGAGCTGCAACCGATATGTCTGTTGTTGGTCTGCTAATAGCATTGTCGGGGATTTTCAGGTGAGAATAACGCCACAGTCTTGGAAGCCCGAAAGCTAACCCAATAATCTCCGATCTAGCTATTCATTTGTTGTGATGCGGCAGAAATAGAATCAGGCCAGAGGAATAAGAGATTTCATTAGCTGCGGTGCCTTTTGCCTCTGTTACATTATTAATGCAGAGAAGATGTATTGTCATACAATCAGTGCTATACTTGGTGTTTTTACTTCTTGTCAAAAAACAAAGTTAATAATTATTATCGAGTACTCCGTGATATACGGATATATGATCGTAAAATTTCATCTGTTAGCACCTCAAACTATTTGTTTCAGTCCTGGCAATCGCCAGCCGGAAAGCCGAGTAATTTCAAAAAGGAGCGCTAGTATAGGGGCCAACCCGCTGAGCCACTGAAAAAAAAGCAACTAAGCCGCTAGGCCAGGTCTAAAATCGATAGTGTCATTCTAGCTCTTGAGCTGAATGCACAAGCAGACAAGCCTGACATGATAATTTTAACGTGCATGCTAAGCGTTTATTGTTACTATCATTGGGTCCTGGGAATTTTGAGCCCGTATTTGAGAGGTGAGGCTATGGAGTACCTGGCTAGTACCTAATCACTAACCTGTAAAAGCGGAATTGTAATTACGTGACGTGTGGACAGAAGAGAGAATGCCTACCATATAAGTTCTCCCCACCGTGCCCATGTGAGTGTTCCTGCCTGTTGCCCTTCAGATCATATTTTCAACCAGTCATTCATTTTTTAATCAAGATATCTTCGATATCACCACGCTCTTTACCATGATCTTCACCAACTTCTTCGCCGGCGTTATCGCCCTCTCCATCGGTGTCAACGCTGGTCCTTGCCGTCCCATCACGCAGTCATCTGCTGCCACTGGATCTGTCACCACCACTGCTGAGGCCTCGCTCGCCACCTCTACCGTTCTCACCACCAGTGCCATCGATTTCACTACCGATCTTACCACCTTCCTTACCCTGACTGCCGAGACTACCTCTGCCGCTGAGGATACCACTACTGTCGAGGTCACCACATCTGCCGAGGCTACTCCTACTGTCGAGGCCACTACCACTGCCGAAGCTGTTACCACTCAGGCCACCAGCGCCGCACCAGAAGCGACCTCTGCCGCCCTGACTTCCGTTCAGTGCCGAAGCAACGAGGAGTGTGATGCTCTTCTTGATGTTAGCGGACTGAGCTGTGCGGACAACAACTGCGAGTGCCAGGACAACGTCTGCCATGCTGTTGCATACTAGAAGGACAGGAGGAATAAATCCTTATGTTGTGCTATATTAGTCTCGATGGATATCGGTGGTTATAAAGTCGGATGAAATACAAATTTAAACTCATGTAATAAATAATGCCATCCTTGTGGCTTTTAATACTTACGCTTTCATACTTGTATGTCTATGCCAGGAATTTTACGTACTTCCCTCATATAATTATAAGTTAAAGAAGGTCTTCTTGAACTGTGCAACCCAATACTGGGCCTTCTGCACGACACAGCCTGGATATTCATTTAACATCTGAGCTACTTCGCCATTTTGAGGATCTTACCGGTTGGTTTGCTCGAGCAGTATAATCATCGGGTCTACGGATAATGCCGGATAAATAGTATGGCCGAGTCCTACTGAGCGGAAGTATCAGATCCGATCACACCCAATATCATTATTTATATTACCCTGAAAGCATACGTATTAGTATAGACCACTTGGAATAGAACTACAGTATCTCATTATAACTATTTAGACATTATTATATTACTCTCTTGCTCTGAACGATTATGGTTTTAAATATACATAGAAAAAGGCAGTGGTATCTTAGAAAGTTAAAAACTAAATAAGCAGATAGCATTAATTCATATCAACAATTCCTCATTATAGATGTTTATCTGTTGTGCGAGCGTACCAGATATTTCATACGGCTACCAGATCAAGTAGAGTAAATTGTTGGTTACACTGTAGATGATCCGGACAGAAGTCACGCAACCCCACTAACCTAATGTACTCGACTCGCCAGGTCAACCAAAGCGGGGTAACTAATATTCCCTCACACATTGTCCTTTAGCATCATTTAAGTTTGTCAAATTTCACGCAGCAGTACCGCAAAACTACAGCCCTCATGGAAGAAAAACTGCAGCCCCCCACAGGAGACGAGCAAGATTCTGTGAATCGTCCAACTCACCATTTGAAAACAATTCATGTCGGAGATAACGGCGTACAGCTTCTGGTGTCGACAAAAGATCACCTCTATAACGCCGAGGACGTCGACGCTGGAGCCAACTCTTATCAGGTCATTGGTGCCTGGGAAGACAGCTCAGTCCAGGAGCTGGCTAAGATCCTCAATCAACGTCAAGTTACTGCGAACCGACAGTTGCCCGGATCAACTGAAGCATCCCGATTTGAGACGACGCATGGAACAGGCAAATCACTAGCCGGGCCTAGTAGCAACAGAACTAGAGTGATGAACAGACAACAGACGGAATAAATCTATATCCTTGATTGTGAACCCCCTCCACTGAGACAAATCTCCTCTATCGTGCTCTCATTGTGCACAATTTGTTGCTGGCTTTGAGATTTGAGCAGGTCGCTAAGGCTTCTCTCGGACACAGACCCAAAGAATTGAATCGATCCATGGCCCGCCCTAGCACTTTTGATATTGAACAGATCTCCCAACGTGGAAACGCATATTTGCTTGCCGTTATTCCCTACACTAATGTCTTCCACAACGTGTACCTTCCCTGATGAGGCCCATTCCGACGCCCGGTCACAGACACCTAAACATTGTTTTGTGCTTTCCAATTCATCTTGAAGCGCCTGGCGACTTGCGCTAGGGTCATTTTCCTGATTGAGACCTTGCCTCAAAGAACTTGACTGGAGGTTCTCTTCTGAAGTGATACGATGAGATTCGAGTCGAGTGATCGTGTCTGAGAGGCTGTAGCTGCATGCCTTTAAAGTGGAAAGGGTGAGAGAATCAGCAAGTGTCAGACTCTCAGGTGAGATAGACATTGCAGTCGTACTCGACGTTTTAGTGTCGAGAATGGGTTGAAAGTGCATGTTATTAATTTGTTCAAGGAGGTGCTTGCAATAGTCAAGGCAACGTTCAGTGCTTTCTTTTTCGATTTCAATTTTCTGGAGGTTAGTTTGGGCCTTGCTGGCTCCGGTCGTGGAGTCTTGAGAGACTAAATCTTGTAACTTAGAGTCGATCGACTTGAGATGATTCTCCAAATCAAGCTTTGTGTCACTGATCAAGTTCTTGTAGTCATTTAAAACTTCAAGAGTAACCTTGGAGGACCGCCTGTAAGTAAGTTAGAGGGACGTCTTCTGTTGGGGCAAGCAACGAACAGGTTGGCGTCAGCCAAGGCTATGGTTATAGTTGATTTATATCCAGCCAACAACTCTCTAAAAGAGGCAATGTCACCATTCATGTACATCAACTTGGCCCAATCTCTGAAGCTTGTTCTTGACTCGCCTCGAGAGCGCATGCTGCTCTTCTCGACCAGACGTTTGAAATCCACGCATGCCTGTTGGCACCGGATGAGGGGATATTTGAGCGGCAAGAAAGCCGTTTCATTGGTGCGTACATGATCCTGGAGTGGTCCAAGAACTAACTGAAGATCTTTCAGTTCGCGAAGAAGATCTGAAACAGCAGTGCGATGATTCCGGAAGCTCTGAATAGTCTCATAAAGTATTTTGCTGGATTGCAAGGTAGCAGTGACAACGGCGATGAGTCCTGACGCTATGCTCAGCGGATCGCCCATAACAGTACGCCGCCCTGAATAAGAGCTCTAGTTCTCGATAATGTCGAACCGTGTACCACAGAAGACAAGGCGATAAGATCAGGTGCGTGTGATATATTTCATATCTGCAGTGACGGGTATGGTGACTTGGGTTGAGATGTAAACTGCTGTCAGCCCGTGCGGGGTAGATAAAACACCGAATTCTAACGAGTGGACCCTTGAAACGTACGTCCCTATTCCCTGCAAGTGTGTGCAGTCTGTGTTTAAATGAGGAAATGACATCTTGAGATAACTGATAAAATACAAGCTCACATACGCGTGTGCTTATCTGCTGCCACTGTAAACTCCCAGAATCCGAGTATTTGTCTGAGATATGCTCCTCTCCCCTGAACGCTGAGGCTAATCATTGTTTTCTTCCCATCTAGTGTATCAAGAGAGACGACCGAAAGCTCCACACTGTCATTCAAGCCAAGGTTAAGATGATGGTAACCCTGTAGAAAATCGGTGGAGTTGTGCTGGACCTGACATGCATCGGGTATCTTTTGATTTTGACCTGGTCGGTTGCGCGCGATCAGCTGCTTTGGTTCATGCTGGGACTGTGCCCTAGCGAAGCGTTCTTCATTAGTGGTATCAATGCAGGAATGAAGTGCACGACAACGAAGACCAAACATTTCATCCTCAATCTGTCGAACGCGTTGTACGGCTTCCTGGTACGTGGCAGAAAGATCCTCCCATCTTTCCATGGCCGAGAAGTGAGTATCACTCAACGGAGTTGCTGGCCGACTTTGCAAAGGAGACGATGTAGTCGATGATTGGGTGCTAATCTCCCCCAGAGATACTGACTCGTTCATACTCCAGTCTACGGTTACCAAGTGTTAGAGTTATTGGCATAACTGAGTATAGAAATTTACCTTCAAAGTCTAGAGTGGGTAGGAACAATTCCATTCTTTCAGTAGAGATGCTCGAAACATCGCTGAGATCTGAACTGTTTATCACGATCATAGTGTATGTTGACGTAGAGTAAAATAGTATGAAACTTCCTGATCAGACAGCTTCACGGCTATGAAGGAGGTAAGATTACAACAGCCAGCAAAAGGAGCAAATTCATACTCCATGACAGGGTCAATAATACTTACTATTATCCAAACCTGAACTCTTTAGAGGAAGAGTGCAATATAGTCGTTAAAAACTGCTTTGGCGTTCGCTATGATTAATATTTCTTATCCAGAGGAATCAGCGACATGGATTAAGAAGAACTCTTACTTCGGGATACAACCACATTATTATACTATTTCATTATGTGGCTCAAGTGGGGTTATCTGAGACTTCCAATCCTGAAATTCATTATTACCAGCCGTTAAAGTTCATGTGATAACGGGTGAGAAAATGAAGGTTACCGCCACTGAAACATCTTTCAGGGTTCTAGCCACGATGGGATATGACAGGTAATCAGTAACGTATGAATTCGTTGATCTTGTCATTAGCTTCAAACTTAAACAGCCACACTCACAAAGTTTCAACAGGACGTCAAAGCGGTGAGTTAATAGAAGATGCTCCTCGTGTCGACCTACTTACTCCTGCCCTGCTAGTCCTTTGGACAATCTCTGTTTCAAACCAAGCCGCCCTTCATAGCATATTGAATCCCAATAGATGTCATATCTATCACTGTTGAACGTTAGAGCACACAAGGTTAGAAATCTCTGTTTGAATCCCACTTGAGAGACAAGTACCGGGCTCTACAGCCAGACGAGGATCTACACCGTATTTGGCTAGGCCTTGGCGTTTATTGCATTCCTCAGCTCAACCTATCAACTCATCTGACTCGAGCGGGTTCCATCCGCGTGATATTCTTCGTCCCTTCTAGCGAACCGTACGGGATCAGCGAGGCGCTGCCGTTTTCTGCCGTTGAACGGCAAGTTTGATGTATGAACTTTGGCGCCAACCAGTGACATATGGAAAAGGTAAGCGAAACGTCGCTCTTTGTGGCCATAGATGTTTGAGAAGAGCTTGCTTAAGCACCGGGAGTTATACAAGCTCTGGGAGTCAACTAGGTAGTTTTACAGCCTGATTAAACTATTTAAGGCACCCGGAATTACCAGGAACTGTCCGGACCAACTTTTTAAAATAAGGCTTAAATAAAAAAGACATGGCAAACTCAACCTACATAAAGAAATTATCAGAGCCAGTACTTACTGTACCTCTGCGGAAATCGATCGTCCTATAGACGCTATTAGTTAAGTAAAGGAGATTCCAGCCGAATATCTTACCATAAGTAGGATTCATAAAAATCATGATATGTCTGATGTTTGGTGTCTATAGGGTAACCCATACTCTCCTGTCTCCTTATATCCTTATGGCCAAAGTTTTGATTGTCCAGCCAGTTACTTCGAGTATCTTCGTTTGGCAATTTCTCTTTAGGTAAAACTACCTGGAATGCTGACCGGAAATGAAAGATGCCCTGGCATGTTCTTTTCAGTTCAGCCAAGGCATAACCACATGCATATGAAAGACGCGCGTATATGCCAACGTGTAAGTAGGCAGCACTTTTCAAGGCAGGATAACGTGGCAGTACCTAAACACCAAGTGGGATGAGTAACAAACATGCCAGGTCAATTACAAGCCAGTAGTACTACATGTCCTTTCACCATCGCAATAATTGCCATTGCATCAATCACATCAATCACCAATAACAATCTACTCACTTCGAGAGACTTGACATAATAGTGTAGAGCTTTCACTTCTAAATAAAAGTATGGTATGAATAAATTGAACTTCAGTTATATGATACGTGCCAATCCTGAATAGCGGGAGTCAAAACTATAGGTGTGGCTTGCATTAACCGTCCGAAATCCAACTCGTTTACCACCGCCGGCGCCTCCGCTATATGCCGTACTTAGGTCATCAGGCATAGACGACTCATGAAGTCACAATACAACCGGTAATCCTTAGTTTTGTAAGGCCGAGTCCATGCTTGGAGTACTCTCATGCCGAGCTAATCCGCGTGTAACCTTGCTGTAAGTTGATCATCGGGTTCTAGCAAAACATCCAATCCGCCTATGATTGCGTATGGCCAAGGCTTTTTTCCGCCGTTGTCATGATCAACATTTGTCTCAGCACCACTCCGGGGTCGTAGGGCGTAGTAGCAGGGATGATAGGAAATGTGTGTTATTACGACACGTATTTGTCAGCTTTGGAACAACAGAGGGCCGATCTCGGGGCACGTAGGGCGCACACGGCTTAGAGGCACTAACTAAAACCAGTCTGAGGCTTTTGAGAGCTCATACATCGCCGGATGTGACCTATTTGAGAATGGTCGATTCCTGGTTGTAATCAAGTCTGAAATATCAGGAGAGTCTTTGTTGGTTGAAGATGGACCTAAAGGCCTACAACAGAGTAAGTTGCTCCTCTTGGAATTGGTTTTGACCTTATTCTCGCACGGAGGAACCCTTCAAGAACAAGAAAAAGAATTAATTTACTAACATAAACGTGTGGCCCTTGCTGGCAAGACCAACGGGATGCTGTGTCCAGGTTGCGTACCGTCAATGTAACCTCTAAGGGCCCAGACTGGTCTGTTTGTGGCATTTGCCTCCGTCAGCACAACACACTGTAATTCCAGCAGCCTTCCGCCCGGGATCGACGCTCTGCCGAGATTAAACATGGCTTAAGCCCAGAAGAGCCGGGTTTACCCCGTCGTTGCCGTGATTAACATCCTCTCGAGTTGAAGCCTTATGCTCCCCGTTACTGATATAATATGCCCTACTCATATGCTTTCAATCAATCAGTTTCACCTCAGCCCCATCTCTATTACTCTGTTACAAACATATTCTAACTCTCATTTTACAACAACAAGGGGTGGCTCTTGTTGCTGAACTTGTCATGAGTACTAAATTTCCTCCAACGGTGCCAAGCAAAGGACCAAAAGAGTTTATCTGTATCATGCCCGATAAGCCTGATGCATTGGAGCTTCGAAGCAAGGTGAAGGCGTGAGCTTCAGCTTTATTACTTGGTTCTCGTCATGGAGATACATCATCTAATTCCTCCGCAGCCAACACTACGAGGGAGTCCAGCCGCTTATCGCTTCTGGCAAGCTTTTAGCAGGCGGTATGTCGAAGCATAATTATCCCAATTTCCCATGCTAGGAACCACATCCGTATTCTGTGATCTAGTGGGCTGACCTACGTGTAATGAAGGCCCCATGCTTGAGAAGCACCCAGAGGAAGGGGACCCAGCGCTCTTCAAGGGCAGTGTGGTGATATACACGGGCGAAACTGCCCAAGACGTCCGCAAGCTGATTGAGAACGATATATATGCAACCAGTGGCGTCTGGGATCTGGACCAGGTCCAAATCATTCCGGTAAGTGATTTCTGTATGCCGAGAAGTGCGAAAGCTAATTAGATTATTTAATGTAGTTTATGTCAACTGTGCGAGAACCACTACATCGTAAATAGCAATGCACATAGATACATTACAAAGCTAGTAGTACATTGAAGAATCATGTTTAAAATTGACTAAATAAAACGACGAAGGCGGTAACGTATTACTTGCACTGTATTTTACAGTCCTCATGTAATTCCCACGGTATTCGTCCTGTAATTTGTTGGGTATGAACTACCGCCCGTCCTTAATTTCCTGGACGCGCAGACTTGAAAATTCCAATTCAGAAAGGCTCAAATGCCGTTCAAGTTAAAATTGGCTACTTTGTAAGGATGAGATATATGGAATATAATGTGAAATCTAAGAAGGTATAAAATAGTATTAAGAAATCTTCAACTTGGCTTTTTGCACAAGGTACTGAAGAAGAAGAAGGAAAAGGAAGTCTCATGATTTAGGCTTTATAAGCACGTTTGTACAGTACCATGATTCAAAGCCATAGCTCCACGCCTAGTATCGGTATTAAGTCGGTACAGCAGGCTTCGGCGGCATTGCGACATTTCTTTCTGTAATGACTCACTATAAAGATAGTTGAATGAAATATTTATTCCTTCGACAGACCCCAGACAGATGAACTCCAATCTTCTACATCCAAGTCTCTTTCAACCATCACTCAAAATGACCGATCAGCTGACATTCGTTACCCTCGACGTCTTCACGACTACGCCGTTCAAGGGTAATCCCCTTGCCGTCGTTCACTTGCCTCCGGGGTTATCGATCTCTCAGACCCAAAAGCAGACTATCGCCCGGGAATTCAACCTCTCCGAAACGGTGTTTATCCACGATGTCGACAGCAACGACCAAGGCCGATCCAGCCGGCACATCGACATATTCATGACGGACAGAGAACTTCCCTTTGCAGGCCATCCCACAGTCGGCACGGCTGCCTACCTCCGGCTGCAGGGTGTCAGCGAGCTCATCACCAAGGCTGGATCTGTTCCTATCCGGTTCAACCCAGACGAAGGCCTGGTTAGTGTCTCTGTCCCCCACGACACCTACCTCAATTCAAAGTCTTTGATCAACATTGAACCGACCCTTAACACCGATCGCCTCCATCCCAACCCTGAAATCCGCTTGGCAGAACTCAAAGCACCGCTCTTCAGTATTGTCAAAGGCGTAACCTTTAGCCTTATTCGTCTGGCATCCCTAGACCATCTGTCCCAAATCTCCTCGGGCGCCTTCCCCTGCGAATCGGAAGACGTCATGGACGCAGTGCGGAGCGAAACGTATATTGGGCGGTATTATTATTCGCTCATGGAGACGAGTATCTCGAGTGGCGGTGTGAGGACGGTTGAGTTGAGGACGAGGATGGTGGAAGCCAAGATGGAGGATCCAGCTACTGGGTCAGCAGCGTCTGCGTTGACCAGTTATCTTGCGCTCAAGGAGTACAGTGAGACTGATATTCGGTTTAATATCACACAGGGCGTTGAGATGGGACGGAAGAGTGAGATTGTAGTCGAGGTCAAGGTTAATATTGGAAAGAATGGAGAGAGGAGTGTAAACGAGGTACAGCTTGGGGGCAAGGCAAAGCAGATTACGAAGGGAACTATTATCATCCCGCTTGTTTAGCTACTATAACCAAATGTTTATATGTAATAAAAGCTTTAATAGGATTCAACGTGATAGCGGCGCGAGCATAACGAGCACGACCAGTATGTCTCATCTCATCAATTGATCTATGGCAGCACGCCCAATCTACCCCTCTCCGGTACGATAACTGTAAGAAAAGGACTGTCCACTACTCCACAGATCCGGCTTGCAGAGATACAGCTGTCGACAACTTTCGGACAAAGGGTTTACTCGTGTACTTTGCCGTCTTTTTGGTGGAGTAACTCGGGGCCCTCGGTCGTAATCGGCACAAGTTCAACCTTGGCCACCCGGTACATGTATTACAAAGCCAGCCCATGAAAATCTGTGGCCACTGAGTCAAGGAGGTAAAGACTAAAGTGGCTAGAAGCGACATGACTAGTGTTTCTCTTACCCACGCGTGAATAAATGGGAAGCAGTTTGACAATTTACTCGAACTGGGAGACCTCTACCTGACAAATCACTACTTTTACGCATGTAAATACGAATAATCAGGGATTGTGGTTGGGATTAGTTCGAGATTAGTCCAATTAGCTGTTTACTACAGAGGTAGCTAAGCCTAGACCGCCGTCCACCCTTGCAAAAGTGTCGTAACACCATTTGAGAGGGGTAATGACCCTTGCAAGTTCAGGTGGATTTATTGAAGCAGAAGAACGAACCCGCGTATTCTTCAGACTTTTCACCACTAACGTTAGGTTCATTGCGCAACCTCTCTTCTCTCTTCTCTCTTCACCCTGTCCCTTCTTGCCACGTCTTGCCCTCATCCCTTACAGCGTCACTTTCGTATCATTGCAGATCCTGGCCGCAGAACTAGACACCCCCTCAACCCCATTAACTTCTCCCTACCGCTAAACTTAGACTACATCCAGTAGAGCTAAAAACTAGATGCATGCTTATCAATGGCAAGGTGGGGCGCTTGAGAGGTACTCTTGGTACTGTACCCGTAGTCTAGTTTAAGTGGCTGTCGATAACAGACAGAGTTTCAGGTGTCTCAACTCCCAACGATTTTCATTCCCCCCCGATGATCGCTGAGATCATCACTGTAATTACGCACACCGCTTCCCCCAAATCATTCAATTTTCAGCAACAGCTTGCCAGTGGTTTTTCGGCTCTCCAGGTCAACGTGCGCCGATGCGGCATCGCTCTGCTCGTACACCTTGTGGACGTCAACTTTCAGCTTTCCAGATACCAGCATTTCAAACAGCTCCCCGCTATATTCTTCCAGCTCTTCCCTGGTCGCGACGTAGTGGTCGACCACTGGCCGCACGAGCTTCACGTTCTTACTCCCAAGCCTGAGGATATCGAATGGCGGGACGGCACCGGACTGTAAAGTAGCTTTGAGTTAGAACAATATCGACTTGCTTCTCCGGAGTGACTTACTGCATTTCCCACCATTACCAGGATGCCCTTACGCGCCGCCAGTTCAATGTCCTGATCGAATGTGGCCTTGCCAATCCCATCAAAGATGACATCAATGCCATGTCCATCCGTGATCTTCATTACCTCCTCCACGATGTTTCCTGTCTTGGAGTTAATGACCCACCCCGCACCGTTTTTTTCTGCCAGCTTGCACTTCTCATCGGTACTCGCCGTGCCTATAACCTTGGCCCCAACCTCCCTGAGCATCTGCACCAACTGCGTGCCGACACCACCTGCAGCCGCGTGAACCAGCACCCACTGGCCAGCCTTCACTTGTCCCGCCTCCCGAATGAATGTCCATGCTGTGAGTCCCTGGAGCAGGCTGGCAGCAGCCTGCTGCGTGGACAAGCCTTGGGGAATACGCAGGAGCTTTGCGGCAGGTATGGCTGAGTAGGAGCCATAGGTGCCGGCGTTGGCATCCATGTAAGCCACTGAGTCGCCTTCCTGGAAGGAAGAAGCCACGCTGTCGTGAGCCTTGACGACGCGACCAGCCCCTTCACGGCCCAGGATCATGGGGAGGGGAACCTTGTAGAGACCAGTGCGGTAGTAGGTGTCGATGAAGTTGACACCAGCGTACTCGTTCTTGACTAGAATCTCGCCCTTTTTGAGCTTGGGGACAAGGAGGTCGGTTCTGTAGTCGAGAACCTCGGCGCCGCCCGTCCTGGAGAACTGGACGCCGTTCATGGTTGAGGGAATTGAGGCCATTTTGAGACTCGAGAGTGACGAATATGTATTGAGACTCCTAATAAGAGGCTTTGTGATTGTTGAGATTTGCCTAAGAGTGGCGGAGGAAGCCAATTTAAGTGCCATTGATGGTGAAGAACGAGTCGATGGTTGAGATTTCCTTCGACTTGATTATTAATATACGCTGATAATCTAGACGGCCGTCTTGAACCAGCAGTGAACAAGTCAGGATGCTCTGTTTATTGCGTTTCTAAGCATGACGATAACTCGACAGCTGGTGCTTCAAGTCCGGTCCGACCCCGGAGGTTTCAAGTTCGAGTGCCGGGCAGCTTCGGCCACTCCCGGCATGTGTCGGCGGAATGAATATTGAGCGACAGTGCATTTGTAATCCTGCTATTGATGGCGCATCATTGCAAACTCAATCCCATCTCTCTCAGCCATGTCATGCCATGCCATGCCATTCCTATTTAATAGCCCCCAACGACCGCTACGGTAGAACTTATCAATAAATTCATCAGTTTGCTATTCAACATCAACATGTCTACTTCACGTATTGCCGTCCTGGCCCAAAAGGCGCCTAAGCCTTACTCCTTTTTATCCCAAGCGATCATTTCAGGGAGCCATATTTTCTGTTCTGGTCAAATTGGCTACAAGCCAGACACGGGTATCCTTGTCGAAGGGACGATCAAGGACCGCACTGTCAGTACCAGTTCATTTGAAGGAATGCTATGAATGACCCACTCACAGAACATTACAGAAGCAAACTCTCTCCAACCTGCAAGCTGTCCTAGAGGGGGCTGGAGCCTCCCTGCAGGATGTTGTCAAGGTCAATATCTACATCACCGATATGGCAAAATTTGCAGAGATGAACGAGGTTTATGAGACGTTTTTTGTCGATCCCAAGCCTGTAAGAACCCAATGGTCTGTTTTCTGTGGTAATGCAATGCTCATATTTACTTTAGGCACGAACATGTGTTTCCGTTCAGGCTTTGCCACTGGGCACTGATGTTGAGATCGAGTGCACCGCAAACCTGCCACAGGATTCGAAGTTGTAAAGAAGTTTTACGTCCCTCGGCTGATTGTGTGTCTCATGTTTCAGTGACGGATGTGGATGTTTGATGGGTAGCTCAGCTTCACAGGGCCAAGAGGTCGCTTATCGTAAAGTCTGGTTCTGCAATTGATACTTGATGCAAATATTATTCCACATGCTT
Organism: Fusarium sp. VM40; assembly: GCA_954870535.1. Classification (NCBI taxonomy): domain Eukaryota; kingdom Fungi; phylum Ascomycota; class Sordariomycetes; order Hypocreales; family Nectriaceae; genus Fusarium; species Fusarium sp. VM40. Next base: position 395,402 of record CATPAH010000011.1, read on the forward strand.
ATATCATCATGATCATGAAAACAATTTATCCTACAGATCAAGGTGACTGGCCTTGGTTTTTTACACGCTTCTTTTTACCTCGCTGGAGCTCAGTCAAATGGTTTGTGGGAAGAGATTGGCAGATTCTGAAACTGCAATTAGCTTTGAGTCATAGTATTAAGTGTCTGTAGTAGTAGACGCAATTCATAAAATATTAGACTACTTACTCAAGACCCAAGGTAAACAGACCCTAGATCTTTGGGAAAGCCACATCTATAACAGGGTTTTATAAACGAAACTACTCCACCTCATCTATAAAGACCAAGCTGCCACCATTCGCACCGCGCATTAGCAGCAGGGTCTCTCTCCTGATTTATACCAGCAGAGGACATTCGTACGATATTTCCATTTTCACCATAGGGTACCAATCGCTCCAGCTCATCGATCTCACTCTTGGGCAAGCCGTGAGCGGCAAAGGTAGTCAGGTAGTCCTGTAGAGTATAGGCCAAAGTCCTGTTCACAGTATCGTTCCCATCATAGTACGCAAACGCGCCCTCTGACCCATGAAGTCCGAACCCATCTTCAAGTACGTAGCCATAGGCCGAGGAGTTCGCCCTGGCTAAGCCATGGCCAAGTGCAGGCACTGCGCAAGTGAACGCAGCTTCGGTTACCGTTAGCCCCATGCGCCTAACGTTGTCCGGATAAAGCGAAGAGTTGAAGATAGGAGGATAGAGTGTGTCAGCAATGTGATCGATGACCCGCGGAATAGCATGCGGGAACAGGTCCTGGAGCCCTTGCACGTATTCTGCGTCGGTTACAGCCGGCGGGCTAAAGCCAAGCCCTTCATTGGGGGTGTGTCCCATGAAGACCTCGACAGATTTATCAAATCGGCCAGTAGCTAGGAGAGACCTGGGATCATCGCGAACTAAGTCGCCGTCGATCGTGGGACCGAACACAAAAGTACCGTGAGCGGCGTTGAGGATTTGGACAGCGTTGGCATGGATGAGCTCTTCTGTGGACAGAGCGCGAGCCTCGTATAGACTGGCAACATTGGCGAGGTGCAGAAACTTGTGAAATGCTTCCTCCTGCTGGAAGGCCGCTGGACTCGGGAACCATGCTGAAGATAGAGGTATGGCTCTGTGGAAGAGACGTTGAGAGTGCTCGCCGCCGAAAGCTGTCACCTGATGAATGATTGAGCCTGCACCAGCCGAAGAGCCAATGACGGTAACACGGTTCTTATCTCCTCCGAATCGATGGATATGATCCTGCACCCACTGGAGAGCCTTTCTCTGGTCGAGCAGCCCTGCGTTTGGGGTACCATCCTGTTGGAACGTGGGACCCGACATGAAGCCGAAAGCGCCCAACCGATAGTTAATTCTGACGTACAAGAACTCTTCAGATGTGACGTTTTTGCCGCGACGAAGAAGGCCCCACGGATTGGACTCAGACTTGGAACCTTGGACGTAGCCTCCACCTGGCACATTTGTCAGTCGCGACGGCATACACAAGCGAGGAGAAAGGGGACGAACCATGAATCTCTACCATGACTGGAGCACCGGTACCATTCTTCACATTATCCAGCGCGGTCTTGGGGGCAAAGATGTCCAAGAACAGACAGTCTTCATTCTCACGAGGATCCCGAGCTGGCAATAGAGACATGTTGGCAGAGTTAGTGCCGTTGGGTTGGATACCTTTTGTGAGATAGGCAAAGAGCCACTGCGGAGTGGTCGCCATCCAAGCTGGCTGTGCTTGCGGGCAAATGCGAGTTTCCCGACCGTCTTGAACGATGGCCCTATTCTTGGCTGGAGGTCGGGGCGCCTGAAACCGCAGATGGCCTACTGGAGGCGCGGCATAACGGATGTTGGAGAAGTTCCAGTAACCATATCGTTCCTACAGAGATTCCACGTGGTTAATCACGATTGAGCAGGGACCAGCATTTCGTACTTACATTGAACTCGGTGGGTTGGTACAGCTCATACCCAAGGTCGATGACTGGGGTGCACTCTGTTAGCCTCAGCAACGGCACGAAAACAGCAGCCCAAGTGAAGCGCATGGTGCAATAATGATGATGTTTCTGGGGACTTGAGAACTGTAACTTCAAGACCAGACCTTGCTTTTATATTAGTCACTAGGTAGCTGGAGTGGAGGCGCAGAGCGTGGCTGCTAGACACCCGACAGATCCGTGTTTAGCGGTGTAAATTTCGTACATCGTATAACAGAGGTCATATTCGTATTGTTGGTCTCCAGGCCATTTGCACTCCTTTTATTGCCACTAACCCCACTGCTGATATAACTACCCCTTGCACGTTGCTTAAAGAGACGGCTAGTCAAGCTCAAAGTATTCTTACTCCCTGCAGTTGCCCGTGTCAACGGGAGATCGCGCGAGTCTGGAAGTTATATTATATTTAGTTCTTAGTCGGTCTTAAGCTCTAGCGTACTATCCCATACGAAAATTCTAACATCGAGCTAACTAAGAATACGTGCAATAGTATGGGTGGGTGTACAAAATTAAAAAGAGTTTATTATAATCTAATATAAAATCTAACATCAGAATGGAGGAAAGAACTTTTGCACACTGTCGCACGGGCGATGTAACCTGCCCTCCTGCCCTCCTCGACACGACAAGTATTGGTTTATTGCCGGCGTTACTTGTGACTTCTTGTCATTCTTTATCTACCATTCATTCATCCCCACTTCTGTTGACATTTCCATCGCGCACTTCGTCATTTCTATCGATACAGACGCTGAAACAATCGAGTCCATTAAACCTTCATCCAAATTTATCACTCACACCATCAAAACCATCCCGCCGGCCTTGTTTCGATGACTGCACCACGTCTCAGCCACGCGAGATCGTTCTGTGCCCCTATCTACCTACCCTTCATATAGCGAGTCCCTCTCTATTCCCAAGAAGTCGGGTACCGAAAGGACAGTCAGTCAAGCCTTAGATTGCAAATACTCAGAGCTTAACCGCGAACAACTCCTCCTTCAACGAACTCAAGCTGGCCGGGAACTCAGCAATGCGCTAAAACACCTCAAGAGACATTCTTCAATGGGTGCTGAGTACTGGCATCGATCGATACGGCGAACTTGCGAGACTCGTCCGGGAGACCTCGCAGATCGACTCACAGAAACGACTTAACGACACCCTCCAAGACAAGAAAGATGGGCATGATGTGGATAGTATAGAGGTGACTGACGAGCCCGAGATGTAAACTATTAGTGCGCTGGTAGGGGATGCTATGTTGGAACCACAAGAGCACGAGCATTAATGGGAGACTTCGGAAGAGGACAGTGTTGGTGAAGAGTAGGGGATGCAAGAGATGGGTCGTCCTTACTCTGCTTGTTTTGCGTTGTTTCTGTTATCACGATTAGACGAATAAATACCCCTGTTTTTGCTAGGAGTTACATTTCACCAGACCGACAACACCAATCCTTCTCGCTTCCGCTTTAGGTGTTGATTAAGAGAGGTTTCGATGAACCACAAATAGGGGGCGACTTACTCGCACATCCAGGCGAATGAGATGAGTGCAATATCTACTTTTGTTAGTATACACTCACTCAGTTCATCAGTGCAATTGTGTACTAACGCTCAAAGGCTATCTTCTTCTCAATGAGTAGATCATTATACCCTCCTCCAATATTGATGTACACGCCTGGGAGCCAGACCTGCAACAGCTCTGTGTTATCACGCAACCACTAATGTTGCATGTAAATAGGCAGAGCCTTTCAAGGCGGGATGGTGTGGCAGTACCTAAGCGCCAAGTGAGGTGAGTGCAGTAGGCGTGTAAAAGTTAAGTTCCAACAACTTCCCCCCTTCCAAATTTACATAAAATAATAAAAGTTACGAAAACCTATTCTATTTTATGTAGTCTTTTATAATCTTGGGATAATATTATACATATTCTTTCACCATCACATCAATCACCAACAATATCTATTGTCTACTCACTTCACTGAAAATGCCTGACAATCCACCCCGTCCACCTCCGCCAGCGCCCCCGCTACCGCCAAGCCTACACAAGAAGCAGACAAAAGAATCAGCCTTTATGCTAAAAGTAAAAAACGCGCCAGACGATTGGTTCTACCAGCCTCCCGAGCCGCCGGCCCTGGTCGACCTCTTCGAGCCACCCACAGGACCTTATTTTGTGTATGGAACTTTGATGGATCCAAAGATGCTAGCCAATGTCCTTGGGGTGGAAGAAAAGCCCGAACTTCGACCTGCAAAAGTCGTAGGCTATTCGCGTAAGCTCTGGGGACAGTACCCTGCGATGCAGGACGGACCACAAGATGCTGAAGTCGACGGTGCTGTTTATCATGTGCAGTCTGTTGCCCATGCAAAGCGATTGGGGGATTACGAGACGAATAGTTACAAGGCCAAGCCATGCCTTATCCAGTATATAGATGGAAAGGAGCCTGTCGAGGATTTCGGTTATGTGTTCATGTTCGTTGGTAATCCAAGGGATCTACAAGAGGGGGATTTTGATCTTCAAGTATGGCTAAAGCGGATGGGTCGATAGCTAGTATCATAAGTCAGCATAGTTTTATGGCTCAATGTCAACTGGACTTGAGCGTTTTGTAGGGACATGATCTCTTGGATATCTCCTGTTCCGAGAGAATACCTTCTTCCCATTTTCTTTGGTTCACCACTCGAACCTCAGAGCAGTTCAAATCCTCGTACCAGCGCACAAATAAGAAACGACATGAACATGCGCATGACAATCGCGGCAGTCTGGCCGTCGAGACAAGCCAGGGTCTTCTACTTTATGAATTGGCCCTCTCAAAGTACGAGTCTCACTCTAGCACGATGAGGAAACGTGGACAAGTTGTATTGCGCCATCTCCGAGCACTATAACAACCCAGAGCACTTTTCATATGGTCCACCATATCTTGCGCTCTCCATACTATTTCTTAGGTGTGATTGTATTGTCACCAACGGGAGTTAATTACATCCCAAACTGTTGCTAGAGCCTTACTATCTACGACTAATATTAAAATCGGATTCGTATTGTAATATTCGCCTGAATAAGGACAAGGTCGCGAGCACGTAATTGGGTATGTTGTTAGCGAAAGATTGCAACGCTAGCCAACCTAATAAAGTACCGGTGTTACGATGACGTATCCGGCTCGGCTCATTATCGCGTGTATTTAACAGCTGCTAAATTGATAAGCTTTTGCAACTGATAAACACCCCTCTCACTCTGCATCTCTCATATTATCTGCCGTCACTTCGTCAACATCACCCAAACCAGTAGAATGATGCGGCGTCGATCCCAAAGTTTGCAAAGAAAGCGAGCCTCACAGGCATGTGACTTCTGCCATTCCCGAGGGCTGAAATGCCGTTGGCCATCGAGAGTGGAGTCAGTATCGCAGGAGCAACACAATACCTGTCTTACATGTGTCGATTATGGTGCCCAGTGCACCATGGATCGGCCGGTTCGAAAACGGGGCCGGAAGTCGACGGTGTCAAGTGCAAAGAGTTGCACGAGAAGCCAAGGGGATAGTCAGGTGTCTGACTTCAAATCTCCAGAATGTTTACATCGTCTCATAGACATCTACCGCAATACCATGTACCAATGCTAGTATGACTCCCTGGTTCAAGTAACATGTGAATACACCTCTGACTGGAATAGCTTTCCGTTTCTTTCGGAGAATGATCTTGAAGTGCGATGGGCAGATAACATAAACACCGACAATGCGCCATCATACATGCTTCTAATGGCACTCTGCGCCGTCAGCGCCCAGAGTCTAACTCTCAAGGCAGTCTTCGATAGCACCCTATTGGGGGACGTCGTCCCACACAACAGCGACAGCTACTTTACCGAAGCTATCTCACGTATACCAGCACGCGTTCCTGACTCACATGACCTGGACTATCTGCGTTCATTTGGCTTGTTAGCCGTGTACTCCCTCAGGAGCGGCAACAAAGGCGAACTTCACCGATACCTCGGATTATGCCACGCGTGGATTGCTCAACATGGCTTCCATAACGAGGACCACTGGGATAGTTCCATATCGCTCCTGGAGGTAGATGATAGGCGACGTCTGTTCTGGTGTGTCTATCGTCTCGAGATTCATTCGGCTTGTGTGCTTGGGCATATAATACGCCTCCCCGAGGCCCAAGTTACAGTTCTTTACCCGCGTATCACGCCAGCAATGAAGCGGGAAACACAGGCATGGACAGCTGGTTGGGACTATATCACCGACCTCTTTCGACTGATGGAGTACGCAATTCTCAACCTTCGCCAGCAGAAGCCTCCAAAAGCAACTGCAGTGTTCTGCGAACGACCCTCTCCGACAGCATTACTCGAGAGCTTGGCCCAACTAAAAGCCAGCAAACCTTTTGTGCTTCGTGTTCTTTCGCAATCGCCCGATGAGCTGCAGAGTAACCGATGCAAATTCATGGCCGTACAAATCACCTGTACCGAGGCACTCGTCAACATCATGGGTCTGCTCCATCGACAAGCCCCAGTAAATGAGGTAATCAAGGTTGCAGAACAATTCTTGAATGAGATAACCGAAGCATCTCTTATTATGTTCAAAGTGGCGAGTAGTCAGATCATTCACCAGTTACTCGGTGTCGGTCACATGGTTTATAACGCGTTCTTGTACGACGAAAGTCAATCGCAACTTGCGGTAGGCAGATTGATTACCTACCTGGAGGATATAGTCAAAAGTTTGGAGCAAGACATTCCTACAGCTGCTGAGGCGCGAGAACAATTGCAAAAGCTTGCGCAGTGTATTATATAGCTATCTTCATAAAATAAAGAATCGATTGCTCATCTGCCACCTTGTAACAATTTTGGAGCACATACTTATGCACTTTCCAGAAGACGGCTCCTCCCGCTCGCCTCATTCATGCCCAACGCTCATGGCAGTCAGATATTTGCGATAAGTCGGGGCGGACCACCTTCTGATCTGCTTCCCATACATGATCATAATGAAGAAAGTGAATGTGCATGCGAGGGATATCATAGCTGCGGTGATAAAGCAGTTCTTCAAGCCTTGCGTCGTCCACCAAGGTGTGATGGCATAGCTGAAGCCGAACCCAATGGTGTTACGAATCAGCATGATAGATACCGTGGTTTCGCCTGCTATCTCTTTGAAACAATCGACGTTGTAGCTGACAGCAATCGCTCCACCAGCTACACATCCAACCGTGAGCATTCCGAGCCCGAATACGAGCCCTACCCAGTGGATGTGATAGTAAGCGCCGACCCCCCATACGATAAGACCGGCGGAGGAGATAATGCCAGAAACAAGTAGAACCCAAAGGCGATGTTCAGGCTCCCTGATGCCGCCATTGCGACGTGCGAGCCATAGGGCGATCCAATCTGCTGCCTTGCCTACCCAGAGACAAGCAACGGCGGCACCAATGATTGGCCCCGCGTATACGCACCCGACCAAGGCTGCAGACCAGTTGTAAGGGTTGCTTGAAAGAACGGGGCTCGCTGTTCCGTTCAAGACGTTGTACCAGGCGAGGTTGATGCCGTAGAGAAATCCAGCCCATGCAACGGTAGGAAACTGGAATATCATGAAAACAGGACGGTAGACCATGTGCAGCATCTCGACGTTGCTAGGCCGTCCTGTTAGAACTTTGAACCAGGTGTATTTTCCTCGACCAGCATTTATATCATGGTAGCTTGTTGAAGATGGGGGAGACGGTAGAGAGCTTCTTGGTGATGCGTCTCCTGCTCGAGACTCATCATCGGGCGCCCTGCCAGCCTTTTCCTTTCCAGAATCTCGGTGATTGTTTTCCTCGACAACAAGGCTTTCGATAGACGTGTCACGGAAGTACATGGTCTCCTCCATGAAGAAGAACATGATAACGAAACATACAGCGCAGATAATAACACCAAAATGCATTGTCCACCTCCATCCAAAAGCATCGTTGAACCAACCAGCCACGAGAGGGGCAAGAAAGTTGGACCCAAATAAAATGGCGACGTAAAGCCCCATGTATGTCCCGCGGTTGTGGGCGAAAAAGAGGTCGAAGACGGTGACTTCGCATAGGGACTCGATCGGGGATACGATAATACCGATCAATATCCTGTGGGCAAACCATTCCCCGGCTGAGGTAGAATAAGCAGTCCAGACCATGATCGGAACGGTAAGCAGCATGGTTGTAAGATATACGCCACGTCTTCCATAGGTGAGGGCAATTGGTTGCCAAATTAGACAAGCCCATCCAAAGAACAGGAACATAACGCCCGTTCCTTGAACAAGATTCGCAGTAGAAATACCAGTGTTCTTGGTGATGTCTGCTAGGACAGAATATTGCAGAGATGTCGCGATTCCGGTTCCGAGGACGTAGAGGTACGCCATGCTGACGGCCGTGAGCTTTCGACGGTAGGACCAATTGAGCGGGTCATTTGGGTCAGAGCTGGGGCGAGGGACCAGAACGATGTCTTTGTGTTGGGTATCGTGTGGTCCAGACGAGTTCATTCCGTTGATATCGACGAGACGGACGGTGCCGGGGACATCATCGTGGTCAATTGAAGTCCGTGCCATATTGGAAGTAGGATGATAGTAGCAGGCTAACAGTTGGCATACCAGAATGTAGTAATGTCCAAAAAACAAGTGGATATCATGGGGTTATATGCTTGAAACATTGAGGTTCATTCTAACTTGGTCTCCCATCTCGCATATGGGTGTCAAATACGCGGGGTGATAAGGATATGATATTAACAGCTGTAGATATGGTCGCGGGCGTATTCTTGCTTGACTGAGGTTAGCGTATCGACAGTCCAAGATGCGATAACCGAAGATGCAATTGTTTGGTTTGAGTTAACCAATAAGAAGGAGGTCGTGATAAAGGGTGAGATTAGTTTAATTAGTTTTGCACTTGCGATTAAGCTATCTCGTCTTGAAGATTGCTGAAACAATAATATTAATAGTTGGTGAATTATTTAACAGCTGCTGATTATTATAACAGCTGGTTATTTACTACGCCGGTAACCAATCACTGTTAATATCAACGGCAAGTATACAACCGGCACGTTCATGCTCATTGCTAAAATAGAGTGTGTTTTGTTATTTAAGCTGTCTTCTTATTTCTCAACATAGCCCATTTATCGTTCACAAAATCAATCTGAATAACATCAAGGGATATCTTGAATGTCATCCTGCTTTATCAGCCACTAGTCTCCATACCCCTTCAGTTACCTCAGCTCATCATGGCATCCAATGATGTAAACAAGGTTAGTTATGAAACGGTCCTCTAGAATACCTCCGTCTAATACTGACTCTTCAGACACTCTCCGTTATGGAGGCCCCCATCGCGGCTCTTGCATCCGCACTCTCCAAAGGCCACCTCAACAGCGTTGAGTTAACCGCAAAGTATTTATTAAGGATTGCCAAGTACGACCGCCGCACAACCCAACTCAACGCTATCCCAATTATCAACCAAGATGCATTTGATGCTGCTCAGCAATCTGACCAGCGTCGGGCATCAGGTGGCATCTTGGGTTTACTAGATGGAATCCCCTGCACCATCAAAGATTCGTACAAGATTCGGGGACTGACAGTGGCCGCTGGGTCTCCTGCATTCCAGGACCTCGTTGCGAATGACGACGCGTTTACTGTTCAGAAGCTCAGAGAGGCTGGCGCTGTCTTCTTGGGTCGAACATGCCTCCCATGGCTGCTGGGGGTATGCAGCGCGGCGTGTACGGTCGTGCTGAATCGCCCTACAACGAAGCCTATCTTACAGCAGCTTTTGCCTCTGGGTCGTCCAACGGATCTGCAACTGCAACAGCCGCTAGCTTTGGAGCTTTCGGAATGGGAGAGGAGACGATCTCGTCTGGTCGTTCGCCTGCTTCCAATAACGGTTTGGTGGCGTATACCCCGTCCAGAGGGTTGGTGTCCATCAGAGGAAACTGGCCTCTCTTTCCAACATGCGACACTGTGGTTCCCCATACTCGGACCATGGAGGATATGTTTGCGCTCTTGGATGTGATCGTCGCAAAAGATGAAAAGACATCCTGCGATTTCTGGCGCGAGCAGCCGTTTGTTAAACTTCCCGACGTTGACTCCATACGGCCAAAGACGTTCTTCGATCTCTCTGACCCCCATGCGCTCCAGGGCAAGAGAATTGGTGTACCCAAGATGTATATCGGTGGCGTTGACTCTGCCCCGGAAGCAAGAAAGGTCCATACTCGCGAGTCTGTTATTCAGCTCTGGAGGCAGGCCAGGACAGTCCTCGGGGGCCTTGGTGCCACTGTTGTAGAGACAGACTTTCCTCTTGTTACTGAGTTCGAGAAACCCGAAAGTTCTGATGTCATATCCGAGACACCCCCTCATCGTAATGAGATTGACATGTGTCAATTGATGGCTTATGCTTGGGATGACTTCCTGGCAGCAAATCAGGACAGCAAGGTGGCTACTTCACTGGGACAAATAGAGTCGTCCACCATATTCCCCCATCCTCCTGGTTGTTTACAGGACAAGTACGACTCCAACGGCCCTCTGGTACGACACACCGCTGTCGTAGCCCACATCACCGAAGGCCGTATCCCAACTTATGAGATCCCCAACCTTGGCACAGCTCTTCAAAACCTCGAAGCCAAGCGAAAGTCAGATTTCGAGGACTGGCTTGATGCCTCGGGCCTGGACATGCTTGTGTGGCCTTGCAACGCCGATGTGGGTAAGGCTGATGCGGATGTAAACAAAGAATCTGCTGATCACGCATGGCTTAATGGCGTGCTGTATTCAAACGGAAACTGCGCCATTCGTCAGTTCGGTATTCCAACTGTTAGTGTGCCGATGGGAGTCATGGCAGATACAGGAATGCCAGTGAATCTCACATTTGCATCGAAAGCTTACGATGATAACAACTTGTTTCGATATGCTTATGCTTTTGAGCAGAGCAGTCGTCTCCGAAGACCACCTCCTAGAACACCAGAACTGCCCACGGACACAGTTTCACTCAGTGAAGATGGACGGGGTATGGGATTGGCACCACCGCAGTTGCAAGTAGATGCTACGTCTTCCACTACGGATGGGGAGAAGACTGTGAGCATTTCAGGTGTTGTTGACGGGGACGAGGTTTCCGAGATACATGTTTACGTTGACGGAGACGAATTGGAAGACATTGAGATTGTTGATGGCAAGTGGGAGGCTAAGTCGAGGGTAAGGCGAGTGAGTAGAACCCACCCGAATGAGAAGAGTATCCCTGAGTTGGATGCAAGCTTTATTATTGTCTTGGTCAAGGGCAAAAATAGAAGGTCTAGCGGTAAGATGTTGTTTGTTTAGTTATGAGTTCAAGATAGGCTACAGCATTATTTTACCATGAGCAACTGGCCGGTACCTATCACTGTTCCAATCGTGGAGTGTAAGTAGCAGCCACCATGTCAGAAGCTACGCGTTATCGTATGAGGTCATTGAATTTTAATCTTCCAGCGCAGAACAGAAGCCGATGTTCACGACACATCGTCCGGGAGAACACTAGAAATGATAGGAACCTTGACCTCTGAATATGGCACCTCGTAGTGCTTCACACAATCAAACTCGTGTGTAAACAGCCAAGCAAGTTCCTCAAAATAGAATTAGCACCCATCTCCAACCTACCATCTCAAAGAACGACGAAAAAACGACTTACCTTATCCAGTTGCTTCCAAACAAATGTACTTATCCCGGCATCCGGCATGACACCGACCAAGACATCCTTCACAAAAACATCTTTCGTCTTGCCACCCTCTGGCACCTCGGACAGCACAAACGTCAACCCGAGAAGCTTGCCATCTTGTTCGACGTCATGGATTTTTCGAATACCGGCGTGGTGACAAGGATCCCATTGCCCGAGGATGTCAATTTCCTTGTTGCGTTTTGTTATCTTCAGCCCCATGCAGCGAGGACCACGGACTTGGGTTTCTATGCTCAGGACGTCTTTGAGGATGGTGCTGGTTAGGAAGAGTGCTGATGTTTCGAAGGGGAGAACCCCATGTTTGTGTTTGGGTGGAGCGTCGTGATAGGGGATGAAAAAGCCTTTTTGCTCTTCTTCGACGTAGCTATCGTCGTCGCTTTCTTGATCCTCGTCGTCGCTTTCGTGTTCGTCCTGATCATCCATTTCTTGACCGTCCTCATCCTTTTCTTCGTGTACTTGTTGTTCTTTTTCCTCCTCGACATGCTGCACGTTATTCTCGTCACTATTGGGAAGCTCCAAGAAATATGTCACGCCAAGACAATCCAGCCATATAGGGCTTGGCTGGCAAACAGCAGTGAAAAGACCTGCAAGACGATGTTCTTGGCCAAGATTGTAGTGACATCCTGCGACCGACAGACCGTCAGGGATCTGTCTAGCGCCGAAGTATAGGTTGCGACCGGTGCTAGTCACAGCCTAGATCGTGCCGTCAGCATAGCCATGAGGTTGCGACTTGCGACTTGTACTTACAATTATCCCTAATTGATGGGTCTTCCCTTTAAAGACTAACTGAAGAGATGTTAGAGCTTCGCCCTCCCGCAGGTAGTGCGTGACGACACAGCAGTCGCTCCTGATCTCTCCTAGCCTGTTCTTGTCGTCGTCGTTGGCTTGGATGCAGACCACACCCAGCTCGTGTATGAACATGGTCAAGCTACGGAGGCCCTCGAGAGGCAGGTATCTCATGGGCCGATACCCGCCGTGGGTCGTAACGAAGTCCTTACGCTTGCGGAAGTCCAACAAGCGGCTCGACAGGTGTGGTTGTCGAGGATGGTCGTTGTTCCAGAGAATCTTCACGTCAGGTGGGTTCGGCTCTTCGTTAATGATGTCGATGAATTTGGTGCCCTGTTCTTGTTGGATGTATGCTCTCATTATACTCTTGAAACTTACTTACGTCGGATGCAAGACAGAGTTGACTCTGGTAGTCAAACTCGGTATTCAAGAACCACTGTCTTTGTCCATTGGTCTTCCACCCAGATTGACTCCCATCTGAAAAGAACAGGCGCAGGTCTGACAATCCGTACGCACTGTAAGCTAACTGCGCCCCAACAGCATGAGTGGTTTCCAGCGGATTTCCAGGGAGAATTGACAGAGGATTGACGCGTACAAGGCAATCATGGCCCAGTACGTGGACAGACCTAAGCATGAAATCCGCCATCTGATTAGGGAGCTTCAATTTCGCAGGTAGCCTTGGGACCTCGGATAAAGTCTCCAGTCTCTTTGCAGAATCCAACGTGGTACAGGCATCAAGCAGAGATCGACACAGCCCGTCAACACCAGAGAGAATCATTTGCTGGATCTTGAAATGCAACTTCTTCGACATATCATGAAGCAAGAGTCCCAAGTCTGTATCAAGTGACAAACCCGGGGGCGCAGGTATACTAGGAACTGTCCCCACGCTGAAAACCTTGGGCGCAACACTGAAACTCCATGGGAGTATCGTCCTGAAGCAGCGAGCGAGATCCCGCAGATGGCGTGCTCGCAACGGACCCAGCGTGCGTCGGGCGAGCTGCAAACATGAGACGTGTGTGAAGTTCACAAAGTCTCGCACGGCGCCGTCGTGGGATGTTTTGGGTGTTGTGTAAAAGTGAATTGGATTACCAGTTCCGTCGGGATCCCACCACTCGTCGTTGCTCACGTCTGCACGGTACGCCCTGCCTGGAGCCGCGGGAGGGTCTTGGGGGCGTTTGTTTGGGTAGACTGTGGGCTTCGTGTTAGTTGATTTGGAATGGCTTTGTTTTGTTGAGGTTGGGGATCTACAGCATATGGTATCCGTTGCCCAGCTTGATGTAGTGCATGCGCCTGGGCTGGCTATGTCAAGACGGTGTCGACATAGGATGCAGTACGGTTCGGCGTGTAGTTGGTCCATTTGTGCTTGGCGCTGGCGAGTGAGACGTTGCAACTTGGATGCAGTCTTGGAGGGAAGAAATGGCTCATTGAGTTGAGTGAAAGTGCACGTTCACGGACATTGAGAGTTGTGAGGATGGAAGGCGACCAGCCTGGTGCTGGTGCTGTGGCCCGCTGCGGCTAAAAACTAGACCTAGAGCGGAGTGTTCACTTTTAAGCATAAATGGGGTTCGATAGTACTACCACCCGGGGTCGTAGCACTAACGTTAGAGCTTACTTCGGAATTTCGTAGGTAGTCGTCCTCTTCACCCTATATATCCGTCCCCTGCTTGACAAGACAGGCTGCTACTCTTGGGGCATCTCTAATTATGGACAAGTGGAGATACGTGATCTTCTTTTTCTTGAAACTAAACAAAGATACAGATCTGATAGCATTTTAGACGATACTATACTTCGGGAAGCGGGGTATTATTGGAAAGTATTAAAGTCGTGGGTGGTGAATGGGAGGTAAAGTCGAGGGTTGAGAAAATCAAAAGGTCTTACCTAAATGAGAAAAGTGTCCCTAAGTTTAATATAAGCTTTACTATTATAACGGCTAGAGGTAAAAATAGGAGGTCTAGTGGTAAGATATTATTTATTTAGTAATGTAATTCAGGATAGGCTATAATGTTATTTATTATTATAAATAACTGCCTGGTACTTATTATTGTTTTCCAGTTATGTGCTGGAAGAAGTAATCACCATATTAGAGGATATATTATGGCATGGGGTTATTATTAATTTGAATTGCAAGGGGTTTTGGATCAGACACAATTAACAATGAGCTTGAATATAGTAGTATTAATCTCTGCAAGTGCATCACTACTATCTACATACTATGTTGTCTGAAGCCCTCGGGGCACACCTAATATTTCCGACATCTATCAAAGATACCTTAGAAGTGGCGAGCATGGCGACGGGCCTTCTGGGAGCCATTCTTCTTTCGCAGCCACGCAATGAAGGTGTCAAGAGTGAAAGTCTCAGGAAGAGCATCAGAGTCCTCCTCAGCCTCACCACCAGCAGCAGGCAGAGTGGCAACGGGAGCCTCAGGAGCGGCAGTGGTAGTAACCTCGAGAGCCTGCTGGGTGGGGGTAGCGACCACCGAGGTCACAAGGCTGGTGGCGATAGGAGTAGGGGCAACGGGAGTGGGTGTCGAGATGGTGCCGTTGGAAGGGGTACCGGGAATGATGGGCTGGGAGCCAGAGCCAGAGCCGTACAGAGCAGGTCCGGGGATCTCGTACGTGGTGGAACCCTTGTAAGGGTCAAAGAGAATACCGGGCTCAGAGTCGGTGTAGAGCTCTGTGGTCAGAGTACCCTCGGGGTTGTCAGTACCAGAGCCAGTGATGTCGATGTTGAAGCACTGGGGGTAGTTCTGGGCACCATCCTTGGAGCCAGCGCCGTGAAGGGCGATGATCTCGTGACGGAAGACGTAGCTTCCAGCGGCAAGAGTCTCGGGGACAGTGCTAGTCCAGGTGTTGTTGTTCTTGATGAGATCGGCTGCAGCCCAGGTGCCGTCGAGTCCAGCAGCATCGATCTTAACCCACTTGAGGGTGGCAGGGTCAGCCTCAGTGCACTTTCCAGAGCACTTGGCGACGTAAGTCAGGACAGGTCCGATGTGAGACTCGGGCCAGTTGGACCACTGGAACTCAACGGAGCCACCAGCCTTGACGGAGACAGACCTGGTTCCGGGGGCAGCCTTCTTGTGGCAAGCAATGTCGGAAGTACCGAAGTCGCTAGGAGGGACAAAGCCATTGTCGAGGTTCTCGGCAGACCAAGCAGCAATATCAGGGATCTTGCCACCATTCTGGGCCAAGTAGTAAGAGTCGAGGCTGTAGCCGGCCTGGTAGACACCATCGACCTTGATACCAGTCACGGTACCGTGGGCGAGGGCGACGGAGGCGAAAGCGCCAGCGAGAGTAGCAGCGATTTTGAAAGACATGATGATGACTTGATGTTGTGGTTTTTAAAAAGAGGGAAATGTGATGAAGATCTTGAAGATTGAGTGAGAATTGAAAGAAAGTGTAAAAGACCAGCTTCACACAGTGAAGAAATGAATGGAATGAAAGAATGAAGAGAGAGTGAATGCACTTGAGATGAGAAACTAAGCTGAAGAGAAACAATTAGACAATGACAACTTCAGTTATATATACCTATCAAACATATTTTCAAGAGACGCACCCATCTCACTGTATGAAACAATTGATGCCATCCCGACTTCTAAAAGTGGACTCAATTGATATTTACTGGTGGATAATACATCTGTCTCAGCTTCGTGGAGTCTAGGCCTCGTGCAGCCCTAGTCACAATCAGTTCCCAAGCGCGCGGCAGCAGGGTCAAAGCTTTGTTTACAGGTTGAAAAATGGAGGTCCATGTTCCAGTTTCAGTTGGCGAGGGAAACGATCGATAGCACAGGGTGATCGATGAAATATTCGTCCTGTCTCCGACATGGTGGGTGTAACCCCCTGGGCTTGGGCGCGGGACTGCAATCTAAGAGTCCGCGTACCGCGTATTATACGCGGGTTGCGCTTATCTGAGCGAGACAGCCGGTCTTATAGCCCAAAATGTTAAGAGATAGCCGAAGGTTTGTTACCATCTTGGATTTGCGTTTGTTTATGCGAGGTACGAGGTACGGATATCCTGTCTCGTTTCAGGGTGTCGCTGCACCAAGGACTGTTGCGAAGGCCTTCCATGGTCGAATCCTCTCATCTCTTTGTTGAATTTTTAACTCGCTGTGAGGCAGTGATGCTGGCGTACTATTACTTTTCGTGCAGTGTTTCATCTGCTGCAGAATAGCAGTACATTCCTCACCAAAATTTTGAGACCATTGCGATATCAAATACTCCTCATCCAACCAAAGAAAACATCTTCAAATGAAGGGTGATTTTTCATAATGCAACCAAACACGAAAACTAAAGCATGACAGGACTTAAAATCACCACTCTGGCGTACTATCGACAAGACCGAAAAGCAATGATAGCTTAAATCTAATAAGGTTATCTAACCATATTAATTACCGTAACTCTATTTCTAAAAGGCATACAAAGCTCCTGCTAGGGTCATAAGTCCCACTCCACACTCTAATCAACGTACCCGAGCTTACGAGAAGAAAAGAAGATCTCACACAATGCTCTCCCAGATGAACGGATTTGTAGCGAGCCGCTTTCCACTATATGTTGTCCTCTCTTGGTACAAAATCTAAATTAGCACAAATTCCTCCAGGTCTTGACCGACATTATTGACATTCCCCTTCTCTTCCATCTCATTGTGGCATATGAATCCCAAGCCTTCTCTTTTATAAACACCTGCCTGGTGAGAACTTTTCGAAACAACAAGCACGCAATGTGCATAGGCGTCAGACCCTATTTCAAAATACCAGAGTGGCTGTTGTTCTGTTTCTTCTTTAGACTCAAAGTCAAGAACCACCAGCCCTATAACATCTCCTGCCATTTCCACTGGCCTGAACCAAGCCTTCATTAGCTTAGAGTATTGCGATAATATTGTTGTAATGCTCTTATTCATCTGCGTTGGATCGGATAACGCTTTAGAGCGCTTACCCAGTCGACGTAGCTTTCGTGGAAGACCCACGAAGCGTAAAGAGCAAGGCGTATCTATCCAGATAGGGGGACTATGGATCTTCTGATCCGAAACACGACAGAGTTGTCCTCTATCTGGATGTCTGATAAACAGCTTTGACGTGTCTAGAAAATCCCGCGCTGCGTTTTCAATGTATTTCTCGTCTCAGTCTTTAGACCTGTGGGAGAGATAGGTAACTGGCCCATCCAACGAAGCCCATGACCAACTGGGAGCGCGAGGCGACATAGGTCTTCTGGATCGAAAGCCGTCAGCTACCACCCAAAGCAGGTCTTCGTAGAATGTGTGACCCCATAGGCCAGCAAAATAGTCATCATGTGACTGCCGTTGTATCATTGTTGCAATGCCTGCCAGAGCAGGGAGCTTATCCTTCTCCAGGGTCAAGGAGCAGTAAGAATACCACTCAACAATTCGATGCCATTGCTGCACTTGCTTATTGAACAAACCGGACCAGGCTATGTCGCTGAGTAGATGGGGAGAAAGTATTCCTGGTGTGGTATCAAGGTAGTTGGACTTCATAGTGTCCAGTGCAATGACGTTATCGCCCTGTGACTCGAAATACATCTGCGATTTCATAAAATGGATTATTCGGGTAGACAATAAACGTTCCTGCAAAACCCAGCCGCGCCAATTGAGAACACTGTCATAAACCACTGCTCTTGAGAATTCGCTTGGCAATGACACCCCGAAAGCTGTTTCGTGTTTGCCTTGCACAATCACAGAACCTTTGTCGAAAGTACGGTCCAAGAATCCTTTATCGTTCTTCTCCGCCGCGTGGCATGCGATAGTGCATATGGATTTATGGTAGATATCGCCCATAAGCTTAGACTGACGTGCCCAATCGACCTCATCATCCTGGACAATACACAGCGAGTCGATCCACAGATATCGGACACCAATATCCCGGCAGACTATAATGGCCTCCTTGAAAGTGGGAGATAGATCCTTCCATTGGATTGCCTGTCGGTGCCTTTCAATGTTGCTCCTTGTCGTGGTTATGGGATCAACCGAACTCCACCGATGGCTCAGGGTCATATAGGCCCCACGGGACTCTTTCTTCGATTCCACGAGTCGAACTTGTTGTGAACCTCGCGATGGAGAGACGTCATATGATACCTCTTCTCCCACGTCCAATATTCGAGCCGGTAGCTTGCTTTCCATCTTGCCGCTTCGGTGCACGTCTTCCCAAAGTAAAGCCTTGGCATAGAAAAGCTCCGGACTTCCCCATCTGTACCTGAAGTTTTCGAATGTAAGTCGATGGGTCACCCCAGTGTGTGGAATCATGCACGAATCATTGGGGCGCAATGAATATACTTCTACGCTTCCTACGCTTTTGTCAGTTCTAGGTAAACGGAAGACAAGACATGGCTGTACCAAGTTCGTTTATACTAAAAGATTTAGAGACTTACCAAGTACAGTAGACAGCAACAGCACACAATGAGCCCGCGGTGAGACAAAGACATCAATAACGCTCTCAGGCTCTTCCCGGCCTCGAACAGCCACCCATCCAGGTATTGCTGGGACAAAACGATTGTTGTAAATGACGCTGTCGGAAATCTCTTTGTCAATCCAGCCCATATCGCAATTATCCAGCTGCGCTGTAGAGGTAGCCATGAATTCTCGGCGGAGCCCTTGACGCACGAGATGACACAACGCACAGTGATCTGCCCGTGATGTGAGCTTTTCATATCCGTGGATGTGTTTTTCAAAATTCGGCCCTAGAGGAAGTCGAATTCTTTGGCAGCTGTCGCACAGGGATTGCCCGAAAATGTCCACGGAGACGCTCGGCTTTCAAATGTTAAAAAATATACCCCTAACAAAACCAAATCTGACAAATACCTCGCTCATTTTTGCAATGTTACACAGTATTAGGGATAAGTCAAAGGGGAACAAACACAGCCAGCAGTGAAATGGTGTCAAATGATGGCTTGGAAAAATATAGAAAAGGGGAGACCATGAAATTATCTGCTTTCTTATAAGAATCTAGGAATTATAGGCATATTGTGCATTAGGCTTGAAATTACAATATTGCAGCAAGGCACCGACAAGGCTGCAAATCACATAACAGTATGTGCCTACTGTACTTCTACCTGCAACATCGCCTCCTGTAATTGTTGCTTCGCCCCACAAGGCTAACTTCTTCTACTGACACCGCTTTTACACTATGCTTCTTTTTCAGCCTTTGCTGCTTCTTCCAAGGCTCATTACTAAGAAAAGATTTTAAAGTGCGGTTAGAATGTAATAGACTCTAGCATTTACCAGCCGCCTAGAATATCATTCGACAAAATGTAAAGAGGGGAATGGGAGCCGTAGGATAATAAAACATTAACAATCTCGAATGTTTCTGTGGGATATACCGCTTGCCAGGCTTTGAGGTCGGAAGTTCCCTGGCTGGCCGTTTTCTACGTTATATAGATGGGCTTATTTTCAGTAGCAGTTGTACACCAGAATTGCCAATATTGGTGTATTTGGGATTGTGGATGAGCTAGTTAACATTTGAAGACCTGTCTTGCAAATCGGGATTCGAATCATACTTCATATTAGATGCAATGAGTAGCGTTAGATTGATATGGTAAAGCCCGACAATTTTCAGTGATGAATGGGTGGGCATTTGCACGTTTGTGGGTTCAGACTCAGAGTGAAGGCCAGGTCGGGGTTTAGGCTTTACTGTTATTTCGTCTTAGCCGTCAGTAGAATCATGGATGATAGAGGACAGTCGAAGTATTTCACTTGCTGCGAGCAGCAGTATATAAACAGTCGAGCCTGGTGTCTCGGCCCCTGCTCCTATTACCATTCGGAGTCCACTTCATATCCAAGCTGAGATCAGTCATCGTCTGGACGGGTTTGTTAGCTACACTAATGTGTAAAATAATATCTTGTAGAATCAAGCTTGCGTGGGTAAATCATAGAGTCACTGGAACTGGAAACTGAAGTTGTACTCGGCTTTATGCCAGTCTCAATATATTAATCTAAGGGAATTATCTATGTATAGAAGGTAAATGGATAGGTGCAGGTAATAGGTGCATGTACATATGCAGCGTATGTGTATATCTCCAAACCGTCATGTACTCGTTGCTCCTCTGAGCAGTCAAATTATTTACAGGAAGAAAGCGACAATACCAGCGGCAACGAGAGCGGCCTGGATGCTACCACCGACACGTCCGGCAGCGTTAACAACCTGGGCGGGCTCGGTAGGAGTCTCAGCAGGAGGAGCAGGGTAGGCAGGCTTGCTGGGAGCAGGGACAACAGGAGCAGTCTCTACGGGCTTGGTCTCGGTAGGAGGCTGAGCAACGGGCTTGGTCTCAGCGGGAGGAGCAGGGTAAGCAGGCTTGCTGGGAGCAGGGACAACGGGAGCAGTCTCTACGGGCTTGCTGGGAGTAGGAGGCTGAGCAACGGGCTTGGTCTCCTTAGGAGGCTGGGGCTGCTCAGGCTTCTCAGGCTGCTCGGGCTTCTCAGGCTGCTGAGGCTTCTCGGGCTGTCCGGGAACGGGGTAGGTAGGGTGAGTCTCCTTAGGGGGTTGAGCAACGGGCTTGGTCTCCTTAGGAGGCTGGGGCTGCTCGGGGTGCTCAGGCTGCTCAGGCTTGGAAGGATGTCCAGGAACGGGGACGGGGTAGGTCTCCTTAGGAGGCTGAGGCTTAGGAGGAGTCCAGGTGCCGTTGCCAGGGTTGTGAGGAGGAGGGACAACCACGGGGTGAGTCTCCTGGGGAGGAGGAGCAACAGGCTTGGTGTCCTTGGGGGGAGTAGGAACCACGTAGGTCTCGGTGACAGGGCACAGAGTGGTAGAGACAGCGATGGTCTCAGTGGTGACATGAGGCTTCTCAGGGCAGTCGGTAACCTCAGGAGGACACTTGGTGACAGTGTGAACCTTGGTGGTGTAGACAGTTGAGGTGCTCAAGTGAGTGGTGGTGTGGTGCACAGGAGGAGGGTACTCGCCGCCATGTCCGGGCTTGGTCTCGGAAGGAGGAGGGTACTCGCCGCCGTGTCCAGGCTTGGTGGGCTTGGGGGTATCGGTGTAGACGGGAATGGTCTCAAGGTCGGTGGGGTGAGTCTCAGTCACGGGGCAGACTGTGGTGGAGATAGCAATGGTCTCGGTGGTGACATGGGGCTTCTCGGGGCAGTCAGTGACCTCAGGAGGGCACTTGGTGACAGTGTGGACCTTGGTGGTGTAGATGGTTGAGGTGGTGAAGTCGGTGGTCTCAGGGTAGCCGGGCTTGGTGTACGAAGGCTTGGTGTAGATGGGCTTCGTGTAAGAGGGCTTGGTGTGAGACGAAGGAGGAGGGTAGGCACCTCCAGTAGACTTGGTGTGCTCGACAGGCTTGGTCTCGGAAGGAGGAGGGTAAGCACCTCCGGTGGACTTGGTGTGCTCGACGGGCTTGGTCTCGGAAGGAGGAGGGTAGTGAGCAGTCTTGGTGGAGATCACCTCAGTAGAGACATCCTCGGTAGGCTTGGTGTGCTCAGGAGGAGGGTACTCGCCAGTGGGCTGAGTCTCATGAGGAGGAAGCTCACCAGTAGGCTTGGTCTCCTGGGGAGGAGGAAGCTCACCAGTAGGCTTAGTGTGCTCAGGAGGAGGATACTCGCCAGTGGGCTGAGTCTCATGAGGAGGAAGCTCACCAGTAGGCTTGGTCTCCTGAGGAGGAGGAGCCTCGCCAGTGGGCTTGGTGTGCTCGGGAGGAGGGTACTCGCCGGTAGGCTGGGTCTCCTGGGGAGGAACCTCAACAGTAGGCTTGGTCTCCTGGGGAGGAACCTCAACAGTAGGCTTGGTCTCCTGAGGAGGAGCCTCGCCAGTGGGCTTGGTGTGCTCGGGAGGAGGGTACTCGCCGGTAGGCTGGGTCTCCTGGGGAGGAACCTCAACAGTAGGCTTGGTCTCCTGGGGAGGAACCTCAACAGTAGGCTTGGTCTCCTGAGGAGGAACCTCAACAGTAGGCTTGGTGTGCTCGGGAGGAGGGTACTCGCCGGTAGGCTGGGTCTCCTGGGGAGGAACCTCAACAGTAGGCTTGGTCTCCTGGGGGGGGACCTCTACAGTAGGCTTGGTGTGCTCAGGAGGAGGGTAGGCACCTCCGTTTCCGGGCTGAGTGGGCTTCTCGGATCCGGGAGGAGGGTAGGCACCGCCGTGTCCGGGCTCGGTAGGCTTGGAGGCCGAAGGAGCGGCAGGAGGAGGGTAGGCACCTCCGTTTCCGGGCTGGGTAGGTTGCTCAGGGACCGGGTAGGCGTTTCCAGGGACGGAGGGGACGGGCTCCTCTTGTCCGGGGACGGGGTAGTGCTTCTTTTCGATGGCGGCAGCATTGGCCAGGCCGACGGCCGCGCTGAGGATGACAAGACCACGCATGTTGGATATGTTTAACGAATGCTGTAAACGAGTGATGATTTGTTAAACGAAAGGTGGGTGAGGAAATCAAAAAAAGAGTCTTTCTTGGGGGAAAGGATGCAGGACTTCTTATACTCGATTGCATGTTTTTGTTTTCCCCCTTCACCCCAGATCTTCCCTGCCTTGACATGTCCTATCAGCTCGTTGTGTCGGCCTTACTCGCTCTGTTCCGAGCATGAATACGGGCGTCTCCATAGTCATCCCCTGGTAAAGGTCGATGTCATGCTGGGGACAGCTTGCAGCTGGTGGTGGATCGGCCCCTGGCCTAAAGGTTGGCAGGCCGGGCTCACCTTACGAAAGGGACAGGCAGGATCCATAAAAAGAAAAGTGGTGATCACGATGTTGCAACAGTCCCGGAAGTGACGGAATTTTGGACACCTGGTTGGTGCTATACGGCGGTGCATGGCATGGCATGGCATGGCATCCAAGCATCGTGTTCGTCTGGTGTGCTCCAGTTGATTAGATTAGCTCTAGGCTCTAGCTCAGGGCACGGTTGAACCGTTTAGCTGGTGGTTTGAGCCTCACTCCTCACTCCGATAGGCTGGCCGGGCATTCCGCCGATGTCTCTTTTTAGATAGAGTTAATTAAAACAACGCCTCCCCCGTTGTAACCTTTCAGGCACAGGCACAGGTACAGGTTGCACACAACCGTATACCCGTGATATTCCACTGCTAATGCCAACGCCCAACTACCTAAACGGTACACATCTAGACATGTACACATGTCACAGCATGCACCTGCGGGGTAAGCAACAGTTGAGCTACCCCTGCCTTAGCCCAGCGACTTATGATCTGATACGGCCTGGGTAAAGGTAAAAAGTAACAGAGGGGGGCAAGGACTTTTGGGTGATCTGCGGGCGCCTGAAGCCCCCTATTTGCTGTCATCAGTTTATCCCCATCAATTGTTAATGTTGCCCGGCCAAGTGGTCCTGCAACTGCTTTGCCTCTGTGCTGGTGATTCGTGGGGCCTTCTGTGGGCCAGGCAGGGCAGGATAATGCTAGCATTGGCATTGGGTCTTCGTATAAAATCATGGCCCGTGGTTTCTCCTTGGCGCGCTTTTTTCACCTACATACACGAGAAAAAAGTTCCCTGTTGGCTGTAAGATCGCCGCTCGCCTCTCCACTCTCCACTCCTCTTGCACCCAACTCTGAGGTTGGCCAGCAAGTTTCTTGCCTTGGTTATGCTTGGCTGCTTAGGTAGTAAGAGGATTCATCATGCACAAGTGCACTTTATTATGCATAAGCTTATGGAGGAGTAAACAACCTGAGTCAAGGCAAATGTGGCGGTCGGAAGCAAAAGAAAAAACCGTTGGTGATGGGTTTTTGCAATCCCAGCCTCGAATCAACCCACTCTTGCTGATCAAGGTCGCATTCGTAGGTGACTCCCGTAATTATCCTTGTCTGGGCACCTCAATCCCCTTGTTCGGTTGGCAAGACAAGCGATGCTGACTCAACTGCTGGAAGATTAATTACCATGTCATCCTTGGTATCCATAGATTGGAACTTTCTTTTTGTTATGATACGGCAAAAATAGCCATGTCCATGTATGAGTTTGTTCGGGCCTCGCCGTGAATTGCTGAATAATGCTGTGAGTACCGAGTAATGGTGATTGGTTCATTAATTCAAAGTTTATGATGTGTTAAACTCAGTCTCATATCATTGATAATCGTCAAGACGGGCTGTTTGAGGGAGTTAGAGCGATGATGACATGACAGTTTTACAAAGACTTAGTTGATTATTGTTGCGTAAAATCTTGATTAAAACAACCATTCAAGTGATCCAATTAACTGTAGTCAATCTATGAATCAAGCATATCATACGTATTGTAAAGTCATTATAAGCGTACCATGCAATGAACACTCTTTAATTCAAAATTCAACTCTAGGGTAAGCATGTAATCATCGTATCACGCATGACTCTGTCGTGATCCGGAGTTTGTTGCCGAAGCCCAACTGGGCATCTTGGCTCCACGCGACAAGCGGAGTCTCTCCGCCAAAGGAGGAGGGAAATCGATCGGATATGTCCTCAGTTAACCAGAACCTACCAAGGATAAAATATGGACCATTTAGCGGCTCAACGAACACGAGCAAAAGATATTCATCGCTATTAGTAAACACCAAGAGACTTGCACCTTGGTAGATCGTCATTATTGTGCCGTTCGAGCTGGAGATGAGGCTTTTTCCGCGGGTACCTAATCGTTGACGTCAATTTCGCTTGGTTCTACGCAGCCTACGGAGTACTCACCAATACGAGTCCTACATCCAAACCTAAACTACAGGCTAATGGTGTTGATCTCTTGTTGAGTTTTCC
Source organism: Fusarium sp. VM40 (assembly GCA_954870535.1). Lineage (NCBI taxonomy): Eukaryota > Fungi > Ascomycota > Sordariomycetes > Hypocreales > Nectriaceae > Fusarium > Fusarium sp. VM40. The sequence continues at coordinate 420,447 of CATPAH010000011.1, forward strand.
ACGGCAGGGTAAGTCCCTGTGAGTTCTGAGTTTAGGTGGTCTTGCGCTGAAGATAGGGCTGTTGAGTGCTGAGCCCAAGCTTCCACGCCAGGCTCGTAAACTCCCTTTTTAGCCCCTGCTATTAATAAATACATTGACGAAATTGCATCAAAGGCATCAGAGTGATCAGATAAACGCAATTGACCAACCGCTCTTTACGGTCCGTATAACAAATTAAATTGATGGCAAGAGCATGCCCAGTCTTGAGATTAATGCGAATGTGACATTCCCAATTGAGCTGCAACCAACTCCCCACCCCTTTTTTCTTGTCAGCACCACCACCACCACCAACAAAAGTGTATCGCAGAAGTTCCTGCATTTGTGCAGCCACAGGTTTCACTAATTGCTACGGAGAAACAAAAGACGTTCGCTCATCCTCTTTCTCGCCCGCCCAGAAGCAGCGAGAAGAACTAAGATCGACAGGGGCTGGTTTCATGTGTTGCAGGCCCACGCTCTAGTCTCGGAGAATGACGAAGGTGTCCATGACCTGAACGGGTTTAGCGCTCGTATTCTTCGTCTCGACTTCAAAAGAGGCTAGTCGGAACAGCATAAGCCGAGGCTCAAATCGTTCAACTCGGCCGAGCTTTTTATTCCAGATGGATTTTGCATTGATCTTGGCATTAAACAAACTTGGTATATCTCAACTGTGATTGTCTATGACGTGACTTCCATGGGCAATGTGGGCAAAGTCCATTATTTTCTTATGGCATTTCCAGAATCTTCTTGTTTTTATGGGCCTGATATCGAGATAAGGTCTTGGGAATCTGCACATCAGTCATACTGCTGGATCCTAATCACAGAAAGAAATTATAAGCCATGGACAGCGCATTGGCAGAATAATCACTGATGTTGGCATGGCATAGGGTAGGTCAATACTAAGCTAACCGCTACGAACACTACTAGCCTCGAGACCATGACGGTCAAGCCATACAAGAAAGACTGGAGCATTTTTTTTAGAGTAGTTTCTATCAGAATGATTTTGTAAAGCTCAGGCTTGTCGTGAATATGAGCAAGTGTATTTTGTGCAGCTGCATCGGAGACAGCGGTCGATTGTGGCGGTTGCTATGGCTCTATAACCAAAAGACGTAGGAGAGTTGTCCACATGCAAATCAAGTGATAGACTGGAGGTGAATGGCTAAATTGCCGATGTGGCCCAGATAATAGGTAGTTACATCTCATGTCTATACATTCTATAGTAGTGATACAATTAAGAAGTTATTCCCCTGTTTTATATCTGAATATTTGCGTATCTAGAACTCAAACGTCGCTCATCCACTGTGAGTTTTGGTTTGGTGGCTCGCAATATTAATATCGCATACCACTCGTATGTATGTTCGTCGGTAAGAGTCTCTTTGCACCCGTACAAGGAAAATGACGCTTCATAGACCTCTTAACCCCTAACAGCCTGTTGCAATACCTCGGCGACATCGATCAAGGCTATATGTTACAAATCTTTCACAGGTTGAGGGTATCACCACTTTAGCGAGGAAAATTGAATGAAAAGGGCTTTGCCATATTCGATAGCTACCTAATTTGGGCGAAGATTCACTGAATTCTCTTTGAATAGGAAGAAAGAACATAGTTTTCTTCTATAGATCAGAGCATCACCTGGGAAAACAACTGACTAGATTTACAGTATCCGACACTAAAAAACGTCCTCGTCATTTAGAAACCGTGGTGTGACATACGGTATAGGGTCCACGTGGTGTCCCATTTGAGGTACTGAATACTAGCGGGATATGAATATCCATGCCTCTAGGGCGTTGTCTCTTCATTCCAGTGCCCAACAGTCGAAACCAAGTAGCCACAATGCTGGGGTCGCCACAGTTGGATCATCCTAGAGTAGCCCATCACAAACAGGGTCTTCGTCGTTTCTCGACCGTTGAGCTTTACACAACATCATGCTCTTTGCACGCTGACTGAGAGGTGGGGAAGGCATCGTGGTGGAGGTCCAAAGTTCAACTTGCCGCCTGATCACGAGCATGTTTGAAGATATATACGTGAGAAATGACATGTCGACGGTCTTGGATCTGGTGGCGTACAGTCTACAGTATGCAGCCTGTCACACCCGTTTCCAGGGACGAGGCCCTTTTTCCGTATGGCTTACCTGCTTGGGCCTAGATATTTTACGTTCCTGTCAAGGGAAAGTGGCGTTTTAATGGTATGGTATGAGCCCTGAATTGCGCAACGGTAACGTATCGGTAATCATGGCGTCAACGATGTACGCCAAAAGTCGAAAACACCGTCTCGGAAACCAGCTGAGACCCGCCTTGGAGTCTAGATTCTATCCAATTTGGGCCGGGGAGTCTCAATCCCGATTTCAGCCACTTATTCCCAAGTCCGTGGGTTTCTGCTCCTGGGTTAAGTACCCCGGGCTGGAAGGCCCTATTGGCCTGACGTTCAGGGTATTAACGTACCCGTTCATAAGGCTGTGGGAGCCAATCGTATCTTCACGCTGCTTCCTGGATGAGCCTGGATCTGCTTTGTCCAATTCTATGGCACTGGTTCTGTACTAGTTCTCGATAAGCCTTGTGTTTAAGCCTTTTTCTGTAGATTTGTCAATTGTGAGATCGTGTTGGCGTGCGTGGTTTGTCAACAGACGTTCCCGATAATTTCTGACATAATTTCTTGTACAGGAGCTACTTCACCCGTCGAAAGACAACGTTGCACATAGACTGAGATGTCCGTTCTGTTAGTATCACAGGAAATTTGTGACAACACCTGGCTGTGTTGAGTCCATAAGCGACTTGTGGCGTTCAGGAACTCATTGCATTCCAATCACACTCAGCTCACATCAGCTTCGAGGTGACGACTAACTTGTTTAGTATCAACAATAAACTCTAAAGGCCAACGACTGATCGTCCGCCTTGGGGATCTCGGATACAAGACCCCGGACGTCCTCTTTTTGCTTTTGAACAAATGGCCCGGGAATACGCACCCTGGTCCGTCACTTCTCATTGGGCTATCGCCGTGCCTGAAAAGATAGCTTCCAAGCCACTGCCGAGGTGGCACATTCTGTCTCACTTTTTGCTGACGATTTAATAAAAAGGACTGCACAGACCTGTTTTTCTTGATTTCGTCCTTTCGCCTCTTTTCGACGGTTGGACGTCTTTAGCAGTAATGGTGCGCGTTGGGCTTCTTTTCATACTAGCAGCGCTATGTCTGCTATACGACACAGCAGCGGCCCAGTCTCTGGGTTCAGTTTTGACGGATGCGCCCAAGTGTGCAGTAAGTAGGAGTATTTTCTTGTCAGATGGCGAAATGGCTGACGATCTCCTAGACGGACTGCTTATTCAATGTTCTTGCCAGGAAAGAGTTCGTGGGGAAGAATCAGACAGTGATTTGCACCGACAAACAGTTCGCCAACGCGATAGGCGATTGTCTAACGGCAAAGTGCACCATGAGACAGACGATGGGTGAGTAGTCGCGTCGCGTCGACTTGTGTACTGGAATGGCTGACGTGTATTGCAGATTTTATCAAAATGTCAGCTGCAGTGTGCGGAATACGCCCGACCAATGACCAAACGAAATATCGAGTAGTGACAATCATTATGGCTGCGTTGGCTATTGTGTTTTTTACTCTAAGAATAACAGCTAAAGTTGTGCTATCACTCCCATGGGGACTAGACGATACACTGACAGTTCTATCAGTCGTGGGTTTACTAACTGATTACAATTTAGTGACATATGCTGATACGAGATAGGTCTTTATGATTCCGTTCCTCGTATTATTGCAAATATGTATGTCCCTCCAATTGCTTAGATGCTTCCAGATCTTGCACTGACTTGATGTGGTGGTTAGCGATCACACTAGGCCTCGGCCTTGACATGTGGTATCTATCAGATTACCAGATCACGGCAGCTTTCCAGGCAAGCAAACACCCATATACCACAATCCTTGCAGGAACTCTCTCTGACATCTTTATAGTATTTTATTTTTGTCGAAGTCTTTTACGTCATCGGGCTAGTACTTGTCAAAGCAGCTGTGCTGTGCTTCTTTCTCCGTATATTCCCCGACAACAAGTTCAGAGTAGTCGTCAAATGCACACTTGCCTTCAACTTCTTGATGGGCATCACCTTCTTCGTTATGGTCTTCTTCCAGACACGACCTCTTTCCCTTTTCTGGGAAGGCTGGCAAAAGAAGCAAGCACACCTTGTCATGTCGGGCATCACCAAATTGACGCTGCCGCACGCGGGCTTGAGTCTCTTGGTTGATGTCTGGATGCTTATTCTGCCGCTTACGCAGCTGTGGGGGCTAGGATTGAAGCTGAAAAAGAAGCTGGGCGTTATTGCCATGTTTAGTGTTGGTATCTTGTAAGTCCTGCAAGGTGGTGTGTTTTTGGGTTATAGCTGATACTAACAATGGCCTTCCAGTCTTACGGTCGTTGCTGCGATTCGCATTAGTGAATTGGTATTGTTTGCAAGCTCAGCAGATCTGACAGGTATGGCTTATTAACTCTGGATAAACACGAATGCTTGATTTAACAATGAATAGTTCTCAACGCACAAAAAGCTATCATCTGGTCGAGCATCGAGATATGTGTGGGTATTATGGTCGCCTGCATGCCTCACATCCACCATCTCGTCCGGCACATCATGTCACGAATCAGAAAAACCAACGGAGAGATGGAAGATAGCAACCGAGGAGTGTTTGTTGATCGATCTCTTGCAAGAATTACGATGGACAATGCGACAGGTACAACGGGCCCGCAGCTGCACGATGAGGGAGGACTTCTTGAGAAGAACATCGCGGCGTCAGCTACGACAGAGAGTAGAAATACTGGGTCACTGGGTTATTCAAGTGATGCAGAAACCCAAGTATAGGATTCTAAGTATTGAATTATTTGCATATAGAACACATACAGCGTTGGTGTTTTGACATTGATTTCAGCCGTCGGGATGGGCGGATAAGATCGACCACACTAGCAGGCATCGTGAAAGTGTCAAGTGGGCTTTGCTTTATCTCGTTGAACTACCGCACTCTAGCTCCATCTGATAAGACTATGTACGGTTACGGTATTTATTTATTGACTGACTACTCCGTAGACTACTGCACGCACATGCACATCCACCAGGAACAGGTCCACAGTGGAGAAGAAACAAGAGAGAGAACGTGATGGATCATCATGTAGTTTGTCATTACTATACTATATTTATATTTATATAATTTTGTTTGGTATCATCAAGGTCATTAAAGACGAGACATTTATCGGCAGGTGTAACCGCCGTCAATGACCAAGTCGCTGCCAGTGGTGTATGTGCTGGCGTCGGAGAGGAAGTAGACGTAGGCAGCCTTGAGCTCCTTGGCGTCACCGTTGCGGCCCATGGGGATCATGCTCCTCCAGAGCTCCTGGGTCTCGGTGTCGATGAAGTCGGAGAGGCCAGTGTCGATGTAGCCGGGGGAGATGCTGTTGACACGGGCAAAGTCGCGCCACTCGTTGGCGAGGGACTTGGCCATGTGGATGCAGCCGGCCTTGGCCACGTTGTAAGAGGTCTGTTCCTGAGGGAAGTTGGCGATGTGGCCAGACATGGAGGCTGTGATGACGAAAGAGCCGTGGCCCTGCTTCTTGAAGAGAGCGCCGACGGCCTTGGCGCAGTAGGCGGTGCCGTTGAGGTCGATCTGGATAACGTGGTCCCAGTCGGCGGAGGAGCCGTCGACGACACCAGCGTTGGCGGTAGCACCAGCGCTGTGAGGGATGTTAGCAATTGAAGGTATACTCTGTGCAAAGACAGAGACAAAGGCAGTGGGGGCATCTTACTTGGCAACAAAGCCGTCAATCTTGCCAAAGTCCTTGACAACCTCACCGACGAAGCGCTCAACGTCGTTGTAGTCGGCAGCGTTCAGCTTGTAGGCCTTGGCCTTGACGCCGTACTCCTTGATGAGCTCCTCGACGTTCTTGTCGGCGCCCTCCTTGCGGGAAGCGTAGGTGATGGCGACGTCGGCGCCCATCTCGGCAGCGCCGCGGGCAGCCTCGATACCCATGCCGCGGGGTCCGGAAGCGCCGGTGACGACGACGACCTTGCCCTTGAGGCTAAGGAGGTCGAGGATGTGGTTGGCCTTGGGGATTTGCTGAACCATTGTGAAGGATTTGTGGTGGTATTTGTTATTTGGAGGGGTAGTAAGAAGTGGTTTGTGATAATGAAGGAGGGGAAGAAGGGAGGGAAAGGCTGGTGGCTAGAAGGATGGTCTAGACTATTTGTACGAATTGAGTTTCTCAGATCATGGCATGGCATGGCATGGCACGGCCGAGCATAAAGCAGCAAGCCATCAAACAGCAGAGGCTGCACAGCTGGTAAGTGGGTGGTGGGATAGATGGGTCTAGTGATGTCATGGAAGCCATGGGGCATGCAATTAGACTGCAACAAGAGACGCGAGAGACGTGCAAAAAAACGAGGGGCATCGCCGATTACAGAGGGAAAAGGGCCCACTAGTCAAGATGCAGAATGCAGAATGAGTTTTAGAATGGGTTTGATGGAGTGGTCGGCAAGGATTGGAAGCTGCAAAAACCCCTCCATAATTATCATGACAGGACAAGACGCGTTGAGGGGCAGTCCGAGCAGTCCATTGTTGGGTGAGTAGACTTGGTAGAGAGTTGCTAGCAGATTCGGTGGGACATGGTGATACAGTTGCACCACATGGGACGCATAAATCAACGCTTTTCTTGCTGCTTGTGAGCCAATTGAGCTTGGTTCCTAATAGACTTTTCGATTACAACGTGTACATACATACATACAGGCGGGGGAGACATGAACATCAAGGTCAACATGGGGGTGATGGTTCGGCCAACAGGCCATCTCTACCAATCTGCCCAGGTACTGTACTGCATTGCTACGGCAGTCACAGCTGCAGTCAATTGATACAGAGATTGTTTCCCCTGATGGGACATTTCATCATTGATCCATAAATCGCATCTGTGATCTTGATCATGCCAAATACCACCGAGAACAGAGCCCCGCGGTGGGTAACGCGAGCGTCATTCTCCCGTCCCAAGCTCTCCCTCTGAAGCCTCTTCCTTGGCTAGAGCATCGCAGAACCCCGCAGAACGGCCGGGCTTCACCGCTCCCTGTAGGGTTTAGCTCGGGTTAGAGGCAGCGGGAAAAGCACCCGGTGCGTTCCAGCTAACCCAAGACAAAGACGCGTCTACGTGTTTGTGTGTGTTTTGGTTGTTTAAAGGCGCATCAGACGATAAGTGCCGTCCTCATCCCGGCCCGACAGTTGCTACGGTGCCTGAGAGCTACCCTAGATAGGATGGGAGTGACGTGTTGGATGTTGCCAATGCTTACCGAAAGCTTTGTATTGTTTGGTAACTAGACATTAATACTGAGTAATGCTTATCGTTCAATTGTTAATCTTAAACTTATCTCTTTCTTGCAGCTACACATGTTCATGTAATGATTTATCACACGCACAAAGATGGCCCATGCATGACCAACAAGGTACAAGTTGTCTGCAAGATGAGGGGTCATCAGCCACTTTCTGGGAACATTATTCACATGTCGCATCAATTGAAGAGGCACAGCACGGTAGTTCGTAGTAAAAATGTCTCATTAGGGAGTCTTGATGCGCATAGGTACAGAGTACTACATACAGCGCAACACCTTGCATTGCGCCTGATCCGAGCAGACCGAATCACCCGCCGCTTTAAATAAGGTAGCGGAAATCCCGCTTCATCCTCAAAGCCTCGTCCGGGTTGTCCATGACCTCGGCCGCTGCAGTGTGCGCAGCCACATCCTGGCGCGTCTCCCACGCATCCGCCTCGCCCGATTCCAGCTTCTTGTTGAGGTCGATCAGCACCATGCGGAAGATATAACACCCAGCCACCGTCACGCCGAACATGGACAGCACAATTCCGTAGCTCTTGCGGTATCCGTTGTCCTTGAGGTTCCACACGTAGGAGCCTGCGACGTTGCCCAGCTGGCTGAAGGCGTTGATCATGGCGATGGCTACGGCGCGCTTGGCCGGTGGGCGAGGGAACGATGAGCTGATCCATGAGTAGAAGACGATGAAGCCCGCGTACGACGACGCTTGAAGGAAGAGCGCTAGGTATCGCGCTGCGACAGCCTCGGTGGCCATGCTGATGATGAAGCCGACTGTTCCAACGCCAATTGGTCCGACAATGTGCCAGAACTATTTATCGTTAGTTTCAATTGCGCCAGCGACGTTAATTATTGTACTGACCTTTTCTTGAGTCCTGTCCGAGTGCCAAGCGTTGATGACTGAGACGATACAAGAGAAGACCCACGGGGGAGCGCTCATGAGAAGAGTAGGCACGTAGCCGAAGCCAAGAGTCTGGGTCAAACTGGGCTGTTCAATTGTTAGTTTGATGCACTTTGCAATGGCGACTAATTGGAGACTTACGAAGAAAGCGTTGAACGAAAGGCCAACGACGTAGGCAGTAAAGGTGAGCATCATGATGTAGATCTTGACGTCCTTGACCGCGAGCTTGAGACCGTAAAAGACGCCCTCCTCTGCAGAATCCTCATCTGCCTCTCCGACATCCTCGATCATGCGCAGCTGCGCAACCTGTCGCTCCTCCTCGGTGAAGCCCCGCGAGTTGTGAGGCAGGTCGGGGAGGATGAAGGCGGCCGAGATGGCAATTCCCATGGTGATGGCGCCCTCGATCCAGAACAGCCATCGCCAGGCCGCGTGCCCGAGAACACCCTGCATGTTGGACAGCACGCCCGCGCCGACAAGCGCGGAGAAGGCGTTGGAGATGAGGTTGCCGCAGAACAGAATGGCGTTTCGCTTGGTCAACTCCCGGCGCGTGTACCACTTTGACAGAATGAGGAGCGCACCGGGCAGGAAAGCAGCCTCGATGAAGCCCAGGAAGAATCGGATGCAGACCATGCCGGCAAAGTTGTGCACGCTGCCGGACAGCGTCGAGATGAGGCCCCAGAGGAGCATGGCGGCCGAGATGTACAGCGAGGGCCGCTGGATGCGGTTGATCAACATGTTGGAGGGCACCTGCATGAGGATGTAGCCGACGTAGAGGATGCTCAGGCAGGTGGCGTACTGGTTGTAGCTGAGATTGAGGTCCTCCTGGAGGCCTTTGAGGCGGGCGGCGGCCATGTTGTTGCGGTCGAGGTAGTTCATGATGTAGATGAGCACGAAGAGGGCGCACCGCGTGTCGAGCTTGCGCTTCATGCTCTTCTCGACGGCCTGGCGGTGCTGCGAGTCCATGGCTTGGGCGGCTGCTACTCGCGACTCGGGGTGCGAGTCGACGCTCATCTTGGCCGAGGCGACATGGTCGTCTGGCTTGACGCCTTGATCAGACATGGTGTTTTGTCTGGTTCACGATGGTGGAATCCTTTCTATCGTGCTGAACAAGACAACTCCTTCAATGCGCAAGACCAGTCTTACACAATGATCATCAACTGAGGGGATAAACACTCAGATACACACACTTTTAGCCGGGCATTCTCGATCCTTTATTAATGGATTGGGATCGCCTGTTTAGCAAGAATTACCGGTTCGGCTCACTGTAGCCCTGTTACATCATCGAGCAGCCCCCTTCACCGTTGTGTGTGGGAGCGGTAACGCGGAGAAAAAAACAGAGTAACCTTAGGGAGAGAAAAAAACATGGGGAAAAAGAACGAGACTTGACCCGATTCGGTGACTATCATGGGTTTTCCCCAGAGAGCGAGAGGCTGACTGTCACCCTCGCTTGAATTAATAGAACCCGAGGAACTGCAAATTTGAAGTGTCACACTTCCGAGCGCTGGGGCCAATGGCTTTTTAGTGGTGTCTTCTGTGGAGGTGTTGGGTGGTAGATCTTGTCCATTTTGAGTGGGGGACGAGAGTGAAGAGAATTATCTTGAGACTGGGGGACGATGGAGAGAGCCTTGGAGATGCAGTAGGAGGCCGGATTGATATATACATTCACGGAGTAAATAAGTTATATGCACCTCACTGCATACTATATCTCGATACACAGCCAACGTCCACGTCCAACGCTTCATCCTTTTCCATCCTCCGCACCAATCTCCAAAGAAAAGCTGCAACGTTGGAGAGAATGCGGAGACTCCGCAAAGTGAGGGGAAACCACCGGAACCGTGCCCAGCCAACCCCGGTAATAATAATAAAAGGCCCGAATACTCTCCCTTTGCTGCACGGAGTTACTGCTCTTGGACCCAGAATCCACTGACTCGATACCAAACTCTCAGGCAGCAGAGTTTCTCCTCTGCCCGTGGGGAAAAAGAGCACGAGACGTGGGGGGGATTGGTTTTGATGGGTTGGGGAAAAGGTTGGGGTTTGGGTTTAAACATTTTCCCTGGAGATTAAAGGGGAACAGGGGGGGAGTTGAGAGTCGGGAATTGTCGGTAGGGTGACTGTGAACCCTATTACGTATAAGCATGAATCGCAATTCTAGGTTTATGGTTATACCCGGTACTGGGCTGGGATGTTGTTGCTGTGGTTAATTGGGAATGCTTGATGGTTCTAAACGGTCTGTTATGCTGTTGGACAGGCCAGTGCTGATTAATCCAACTGTAGGCGGAGGAAAGTATCGACCCTTGGCACATGGAAGTATTCTAGAAGAAATCCGCATCTAAACCCTAATCCACTCCGATCTGCATTTGGTGATGAGTTGGGTGTGGCTTATTAGCGGCCAGCAGACTCGGAGGGTGTAACAACCTTACGCTGTGATGTACGATGCTATCACCTTAAGTTTCATCAAGATGGATGACACGCAGCAAACATGAGGCAAGTATTTATAAACAAATTCATTGGACAAGGCATGATCGCACTTGTCGCGCTCTATCTAATCGCTAATTATATCTATCATCATCATTATCCAAAGCCACACCACAAATTAACTACCTCTCCAACCTCCCAGCCTCACTGGTCTCATCCCTTGATTGCTTCAAAAACGGCACAAGTGTCGTCCCTCCCGTCCCCGTCAGCTCCTCACCAGCCTTTTTCGACGACGAACTGGCTAGGTTCTGCGGCCCAGCCTTGCTCCCCGCCCGCGACGGGAGGATGATGTACCGCGTGACGATCTGGATGTGCTTGTTGCGGAACAGCGTCAGAGCTTCCGTCGCCGCTGTGAAGGCTTGTTGAAGACGCTCTTGGGATGGCGTGCTGGGTGTTTGGAGGGCGAGTTCGCGGATACTGCCCATGCGGGCTATGTGTGTGAGGAAGCGGCGGTGGGGGCCGGGCATGTAGTCTTTCACGATGTCGTGGTAGCTCTTCTCGCCTTTCACGGCGGTGTTGTTACCGCTGGTGATGTGCTCGACGCCGAGAACGACGTCGAAGAACTGCACAAGGGAGCTTTGACCGTTGCTGCCGCCGCGGAGATGGCGCCATTCTCCCTTGCCGTCACCTTCGTCGTAGAACACACCGTTTGGTAGACCCGCGGCTTCCATGTTTTTACTTCCAGCCAGGAACGGTCGGATCTTGTAGTAGAAAGTCATGGGATCGCACTTTTCATACATCCGTTCGAGCAGATCACCCACATTGTCGATGCAAGTCTTGAGCTGCTCCAGAGCTGCGATGATAACATCGTAGTCTCTTGTCTTGACGGCGTTGAGAGCCTCCATCATGCGAGGGATGATGGCTCCTGCTCTGGCTTCCATGGCTACACTGATGAGTAGAAACCATGACTCCGACTCAGTGCCGGTGAAGGTGTGTAGAGTGTCGAGTTGACTAAGGTCGGTAAAGTCATCGCCTGAACATGAGAAGTTCCATAGGTTGGCAGCGGCGTATGTGAGAACTGGGGGAAGCTCAAGGTGTTTTGAGACGGCGAGGAAGGGAACGGTGATTTGAGGGGGTAAGATCTGAAAACAGAAAGTCAGTAACTGTATTGCATCATTTATCTTAGTAACTTACTTGTGCAGGCTTCTCTCCTCCCCAGACATAAGCATGTGTCAAGAAGGCCAGAATAGTGTATGCCCTCCTCCACTCCGGCTCCGACCGAAGACGATCCGTGGACAGGACAGGGAGAGTATCAACAGCTCTTCTAATATCGAAATATTTGATCAGAGCAGGGAGATGCTGGATAACAAGCTCCCAGGGCTCGTAGTAGGAATCGGGTAATTGTCTCAGTGGGCTGTGTTCTGGGAGGAAAGCATTGCTCGTCACGGCGAACTCTTTTAGCTCGGCCGTGAGCTTAATTCGAGGCAATTGGTGTGTTACGGCGTGTGGCGACATTATGAAGTATAGTGTAGTATAAAACAATAGCGAAAAGGCACACAAAGAGTCTTAGTAGAGAGAACTTGCTTGTAGAACAATAGAAGATGTACAATTGATCAGACAAACGGCATCTAAAATACCAATTGTCAAACCCATGCGCATGACCCTGTCGCTTTCCCTCCCCTTCCCAGTTTTTGCAGCATCCGTCTTCCGTATTTCCATCCTCCGTGTTTCCTCCTCCGTGCTCCGGCCTCCGAAGCGATGATCCCGAGTAAAGCGTTGCATCCGATCCGTGGTCACGCGCCATTTTGATAAAACTCAGTCCGTAGCCAATCACCGCTCGCGGATATGTCAAATATGGATAATGACGTCCACTACGCGGCTCCCAACGGGTCTCGGCGCGCGGAACCTCGGATGTGGACGTCTTCCGCGCTTCCGCATGGTTTTGGAGGGGCGTCTACGGAACATAAAGTGATTTCGCAGTCCCCTTACTCACCACGAAATCATACGACTTCACTTCCAAAGCAGAGCATCTTGTGTCTTTTTACAGAATATTCAGCAAATTATATCCAATTGCAATGGAGCTGTCAGCGCTTGTTCAACGCCTGCGAAGCGGTGCCTCGCCCAAGTTTCCCACCGAGGCCAATTCGCTCGACTTTGCCCGCAACCTGGACTCTCAGGACGAGCTAAGCCATCTTCGGGAGGAGTTTGTTCTCCCTACCAAGAAGTCCCTCAAGAAGAAGGCCCTGGACGGATCAATTCGTGAGTAGGCCGGTTTTGAGATTTGAATTGATGCTGACTTTCAATAGCCAACGGTGTTGCGCAGAATGGCACAAATGGTCATAGCAATGGTTCAAGTGACGATGATAAGCAGTGCATCTACTTTGTCGGAAACTCTCTTGGTGCTCAACCAAAGGCCGTGAGGGAGTATCTCAACGCTCAGCTCGAGACATGGGCATCCATTGGTGTGAACGGCCACTTCAACGCAATGGAAAACTCGCCGCTCCCTTCGTGGCAAGATCTCGCCGAGGACTGCGCTATTAGATCTTCTGATATCGTCGGCGCGTCTCCTCACGAGATCGTCATTATGAACACCCTCACAGCCAACCTTCATCTCCTGATGGCTAGCTTCTACAAGCCGAATGAGAAGCGCCACAAGGTCATTCTCGAGTGGAAGCCTTTCCCTAGTGACCACTATGCAATTGAGAGCCAGGTTGTCTGGCACGGTCTGGATCCTGAGAAGAGCATGGTTAAGATCCACCCTAACGAGGACCACATCATCACAACGGATCTGATCCTCTCCACCATCGACGAGAACGCCGACGACACTGCGCTCATCCTCCTCCCTGGTATCCAGTACTACTCTGGCCAACTCTTCGACATTCCCCGCATCACAGCCTACGCGCAAGCCAAGGGCATCGTCGTAGGCTGGGATCTCGCACACGCCGCTGGCAACGTCGAGCTGAAGCTCCACGACTGGAACGTTGATTTTGCCTGCTGGTGCACGTACAAGTACATCAACGCCGGCCCTGGCTCTATCGCTGGTGCTTTCGTGCACGAGCGCCACGGCAAGGTCGAGTTCAAGGACGAGTCCGGCAAGGCGTCCTATAGACCTCGTCTGTCGGGCTGGTACGGCGGTGACAAGAGCGTGCGGTTCAACATGGACAACAACTTCATCCCCACAGCCGGTGCGGGCGGTTTCCAGGTGTCCAACCCATCCGCCATCGACCTGGCCAGTCTCTCCGGCGCGCTATCCGTCTTTAACAAAACCACCATGCACGACCTGCGCTCCAAGGCTCTCGCCCTAACAGCCTACTCGGAATACCTTCTCGACGAGATCCTCTCCGAGTCATCAGACGCCGAGCCGCTCTTCCGCATCATCACACCGCGCGATCCCCTGCAGCGAGGAACACAACTTAGTGTGCTGCTGCGGGATGGCCTGCTGGATAATGTGAGTGCTGCGCTGGAGGAGAACGCGGTGATTTGTGATAAGAGAAAGCCTGGTGTTATTCGAGTGGCGCCTGTGCCTTTGTACTCCCGATTTGAGGATGTGTGGAAGTTTATGCAGATTTTGAGAAGTGCTTTGAAGCCTTAGATTGAAAAAATGGTGGTGGGATTGTTAGATAATGAAAGCATATAATGAAAGCCTCGTTTCTTTTTGGTTAATTGTTTGATACTAGCCGTTCACGTGTGACTACCTATGTACTGCTATTGGTCGACATCTTCAGGAAGTATACCGGTTTACTTTTATATTGTGCTATGTAAGCAGATCAGCAAGCTACCACATACAGACAACCATAAGTGTGAAGGCACTGAGCCAAAATGATCTATCACTTTACTTTTCCCGCTCGTCTTACTCTTCGGCTAAAGATGGCATTTAAATCCATAGCCGAGGATCTCTGAATCCTGCATGTATGAGGCACGCAGTAAAACATGACAGCGTCGGATCTGGGTTTATGATATCCATGGACACACCCATGATCAATATGTGACATATCCGAACTTCCGTCACTCGGGCCAGATTCGACAGAGCCCGTCAATTTGTTATACACTACACCCTCAGCCGCCTTATCACCAAGCTGACGTATTTACAAATGATGCGTCAGATCAATACCACCCCCAGCATCCAGCAAGGCAAACAGGTTCAAAGCCGATCCGGAATCAGCTTCAGCGCCCAGCGGCCCGCCCCAGTAACTCGGATCCGGCGTCTGCATCATGGACTCGCTTAAGCCTAGGAAAGCCGAATCGAGATCGCCAAACAGCGGCGACCCAACATTCTGTAACCCGTTGTGCTGCAAGAATGATCTATCCAGTGACTCGCGGCCTCGGGCTGGGCTGGCCACCGAGTTGCTCGCCTCTCTGCGGAGACTCGGAGACGAGCCTACGCCCGCGTCGGAAGGGATGAGGCCGAAGAGCTGGCTTGAGTTTTCGGTGCGGCGTTGGCGTTCGGCGAGTTCTTGCTTTTCGAGATGTTCGAGAGCGGTGGTTAATAGGGATTGGGCGATGAGTGAGTATTGTCCTGCGTGGGTGTCGTGTTTGGAGCAGTGGTCTAGGGCGTGGATGGCCATGCGTGTGTATTTTTCGAGGACGCGGCCGAATCCACCGAGGAGACCTATTCCAAGCACGAGAGAGCTGGCAAATAGCCATGATCTATAGTTCGTTAGAACGGTAGACTGCAGAACATTAGATGGAGTACTTACACCAAAATAGGGACATGTCCAACAAGAATACCCCGTTGGATCAAGTCCAGTATCGGATCAACCATAAGACTGGCCGCATCAATACAAGCATCAGCCAGCTTTGATTTTCCAGACGTCAAGGCAGGCCGCCCATTCGACGCCACCGAACTATCCGACAAGCGTCGGCAGAGCTCATACATGAGAAATGGCCGAGATACCAGCATGACAGCGTAGTAATACGTGGCCAAGATCTGACAGGCACCACTTGCTTGAGCCCTGTCATGCACTTCCGGGTTTGCGACCATGTCTTTGAGCTGTTTTAACCAGCGTGAAGACCAGTCCCGTAGCTGGAGCGATATACCCTCTGTAAGCTGTAGCGAGATCTTTCGTCTTGAGTAAATCTCAGTGACGACTCCCTCAAGCACTAGAAATATCTGCACCGACGCATTGAGTAAATCTAGAGGTTCTTCGAGGTTTTCATCCGGGCTTTGATACGGAACTGTGCAGTCCACGTCGGAAGTCGCAGGTGGTCGGCCCATGGAAGTGCTCAGGAACAGATCAACCACCCGCAAGCTTTTCCACAGACGGTCTCGTTGTCTATGGATGTCAGGGCCGAAACGCGCATTAACTTCTGTTCTATGGATGCCGATGGAGTAGGCTGCTCGGACGGCTGTGCCGAAGAATAGGAAGGCCCCGTTGATCTGACAGGAGCAGAGCATGTATAGCGTGATGAGAGTAAACATCTGCACAGTTGTCACGCTGAGATTTCCAGTGAGGTTGGAGTAGGCCTTTTCTCGCGCATATTCAAAGTAGTCTTGAGCACGTTCCTCGTTGTTGATCTTTGTTCCAATGGCCAGCACGAGGAGATTGACAACAGTGGTAGCATCATCTTGCTTTTGATCCATATTCGCCCATAAGATAAGATCCTCCTGGAGTCTTCGATTGTCAAAAAGATCCACGAGGCCAGTTGCAATGGAGAGGTAGTTTGACACGGCTAGTGGAATGTCATTTGGGTGGACGCTTGGTATGCGGTTGTCACCTGGTAACCGCCGCGATTGATGCGCAGTGGCATTTTCGAGGACCGAGTAGCGACTTGACTGAGGAGCAAATGCGTTCTGGCCAACTCTGGTGGTGACAAGTTGTCGAACCGATTGGAAGAAAGAAAGCGGTGCGCAATCTCCCACAAAGATCAATTTGCCCTGGGCATCACACACCAGCCGCGCTTCTCTCGGCACTTCGGTCTCATCATCGGCATCAATTGGCTGAGTCTGCGCCGTCTCCTGCTGCGCAGTTGCATCGCCATTGACCGGTGTCGCGGGACTCGTGTGTCTGGTAGAATGAGCCCTCCCCTCGGAAGCGGCGGGCGACCTCAAAGAAGTCACGGAGCCATGGCCATTCCTCCGGCGCCGAACCTGCGGCGAGTAGTGACAATCGCCGGGCTTCTGACGACGCGCGCAGTAGCTGCAGGGCAATTTCCCGTCGCACTTGACTTTGCGAGATTTGCACCCGTCGCAGGCATTGGCGATGCGGCTGCGGATATAACGCTCTGGCTCTTGTTCTGCGGGTTGCATTAGATGGGATTGGATGGATGTGATGGGTGAGAGATTGTGCAGGCGGAAGCGGAAGCACTGTGGACGTGGACGTGGAGAGTTTCTGTCGGGCCCCGGAAAAGTGCGGATGTGCGGGATGGAATTGGATTGGAATATTGTTAGTGCACTTGCTTCGGCCCGCCTTGAACTTCCGGGGCCTGGCTGATAGAAAATGGATTGTGTTTATTATTCTGCCTTCAACATGGGAAATGTACAATAAAAAGATGAACTCAATGATTGCAGGTGGTTTTTGAAATTAGTGGTAATCTAATCGCATACGCTGTCACACAAGTGCGCATCCGCACTTCCGACGTGCATACGCTGCGGCTGTGGTCGGTGCAATTGTCATTTGCAGCGCTGGTTTCCCACCCGGGGTTGTTAAAATCATCAACGGTTTTAGACTTGCACCCCAAGGCAGAAAGGATTACAAGTACTGGCAGCACGATAACAGGCAAAACTATCATGAAATTAGCTAGTGACACACTTAAGGACAAGTCTACCAAGGCCGGCGGCAAGTCCTCATTCATCATCTTCCTTTGCACAAACATAGATCAGGCTAGCAAATAGGCTGACTTTGTGCTTTCAAGCCACATCTGCATAGCCAATTCCTGGCTGATTCTGCATATTATTTATAAAGGTCGTGAATGTTAAGAATGGATAATAGTTTACATGACTACCTAATTTAGGCAGTGAAAAGTTACTAGGATAAGATATGTTGACTAGAGAAGTAAATCTTTTTCAAGACCTTGATCTTTACTGTGTTCAACAGATGTCTACTTGAAGACCGAGACAATAATATACGTACCTTAAGCAGATAGACAAAGCCTCTGGTACGAGGTTGACAGGTGGGCTGAACAATGTGCAGCGGCGGTGTGAAGTAAGTGGCGCCTGCGAGTCTCATTCAGTTGTGGTTATCCTTGTTTTTTCTATCGCTGGGATTCTAGGACTTACACTTTATACGTCATTCGATTAATCTAGCAGCAAATGCAACACTTTAGAAAATGGTGGCCTCCCGCTTTGAAAGATGCCTTATTGCTTATTCCGCCTTATGTACTTACTATAAGAAGTGATGTATCCCCCTTCCTATAGCGGAACAGCCTGGCTATTCCTACTTATCCCTCAGGTCTTATTTGTCTTGTATTCACCTTTCAATCTTGTCTTCGAATTCATCACCACACTTCAACATTGTACTATGGATGTCAACCAAAGAAATTCTTCGCATGGCACGCCAATGACCCCTGTTGTTATGCGAGCTGCGATTAATGATGCCCTTAAAAAGTCTGTTACAGCCTTTCGGGCCGAACTCGAGTCCGAAAGTACTACGAAAGAAAATGGCTCCATTGTTATTGACAAGTCAAGATGGATTTTAGATGCCGGCGAAAGGTCTATATCAGATCTTAACTATTTTTGGCGAAATATGAGCCACTACACTATCCGGCAAGATCCGGAGTATCTCAATGTTTCTATTATCTCGCTGCAAAAATGCGCTCTAGGTATGATTAAGCAATTTTAATCTTGTTATATCAGCACCGTCTAACAATGAACTTCTCGTTCCAGACCGAGGGGGTGGTCGTGCAAGAAATCTGGAGCAACTGTGGAAGTGGTTAGAAGACTCTCGTGAAGTAAGGTCTTTATCTTATAAATTGTGTTTAGAGTTAATGTTAATTTCTCGCTTTATAGATATACTACCATGGTATCCTTATGTAAGTAATGTGCAGTTTAGAAGATATAACTGTCAGTCATACTTCTCCAAGTAATTATCTAACTCCTTGTAGCGTCTGCACAGATAGAACCAATAGGGATCAAACATCCACGGGTAGGAACCCGGCTTTCTCTTTGATAAACAGTGCCCCGAATTTCAAATCCATTTGCAAGTCTGCTCTTGTTGCCAGTCTCTTCCTGTTGAAGAATAGATTCGGGTTTGGGACGAGCGACATGCATAGTCTCACAACCGCGGCATTAGGTGGGGAAAGTACTGAAGATAGAGGCTTACTGGGCGATGTGCCACAAAGTAAAGTTCTATAAATACCCCAGTAGAAACTTTTCTAACTTAGCCATTATCAGAAGATCTATACCCAGCCGTCCTCAGAGAGGGAGAACCACCACCTCTCAGTGCTATAGCCACACGTCAGGCTGGGTGGCATTCCATCAAGTCGAATTCGATACTGCCAAACTCATTAACAAAACCAGCAACTAAAACAATAACATTCCCTGGTGTCTTTCCTCGCTTCAAAACAACCTGGCAGTATATGGATATATACCAGCCTCATGGCTTTGTTCCAAACTCTAGATCTGTCTGCGGAGTTTGGGGCAATTGGAATACCGATTATACATCTTGGACATGTGTTACCACTATACGAGAACCCGAAATGGCTGATGAATTCTGGAAGGGCTTGCTGGATGTGTTCTCAGTCGCTTCGCCGGCCATTCTCTCTGTTCTCTCGTCTCACTGGACAGAACTAACGCACTACCTATATGTCATTGGACCTAACAATGCACGGCTAGTGCTGCGAGATGCACTCAAGGCCATTCACACAATTGTAAGGGGCTTAACTCTCGAATCTTGTGCTATTCAATTACTGACTCCTTTAAGAAATACCAAAACGCCAGCAATCCAACAACTGGATCAGCACATGTATGCTTGATGTATATGAACCATCTGGAATACCACCAACGTCTGTTAGATCGCCTCGAACAAGAGTTAGAAACATTCCCTCCTGTGTGGCGAATTGTCAGCACGCCAGTTTGGC
Organism: Fusarium sp. VM40; assembly: GCA_954870535.1. NCBI lineage: Eukaryota > Fungi > Ascomycota > Sordariomycetes > Hypocreales > Nectriaceae > Fusarium > Fusarium sp. VM40. The sequence goes on from CATPAH010000011.1 coordinate 440,134, forward strand.
CAGATGGTCTGGTAAAGACTTGTCGCTATCTCCAAGGAGACCTCGTAAAAGCTCTTGCTGAAACAACGCAAGTCAGGAATATGGTCAGTGTAATACAGGTAATGATCTTAGCTGGCTTCTAATATGTCATTACAGATAATCCAGCAATATAGTCTTTCCCAATCTCGAAAAACTGGAGTATTAACCATACTGGCATCCATTTTCGTCCCTATGAGTTTTGTTGCTGTTAGTATCTCGAATTGCTTAACTTATATTAATTACTGACCTACCCACTAACGTTAGACATTCTTCGGTATGAACACGAAAGAGATCAACAACTCTGCCTGGCCGTTGAAGTATTACATTATAGCCGCCATTTCTTTGACCGCCGTAACTGTGTTTGTGCCTCTTCTTGGTCTTCAGCTCTTTAGCCAGACCGCAAGAGTAGTAGGGAGCAACACATCGCTACGTCGTGCTATCAAATGGGGCTGTATATTGCTGAGCTTTGTCATGAACCTGATCTTCGACATTCTTCTAACGACTTTGCCTTCGAATATGTCTATGGGCTCATTTTACTTCAGTATTTTGGTCTTTTGCACGTTGATTGGAACTACATATATAATCAGATTGTGCTGGGAAATACGTCAGCAGGAAAGTCCCAAACTTACTTACCTCTGGCGACAGAAAGAGAGAGTTTCCTTCTATTGTTTTACACTTATATGCTTTTGTATAGGCTGTTACGTTCAAATCTATATTGAGCTTATACCCTATTTTCTTTACCTCATTAAAATAGGTTATAAGCTCCCACGAAAGAATCAAGTTTAATTATAGTTTAGTATAATAAGTAGATGGAATTTAACACTCATTTATTATATATATACTTTTAGAGAGTAAATATTACTTTAAGAATACTTAGTTTATATCAATTGGTATGATAGGTTTAAAATATATCGAAATAGAATACTTTGTAAATCCCATTAAGATAAAAAACTATTTTCCAGGTAAGACCACACTCTGCAATATATAGTGTCCCACTCCTGAACCTACGAACGTAGCTAATTCCTGTGAGTATTCTTAGGATACATATCTATGCCCAGATGGAAACCAAAATAGGCTGAGTCCAGATCTATGGCATACCTGACTATGGACTGCCGGACGATCCGAAGGGGGAATGTACTAACAAACAGCTCTTGATACCTACTTGTTCGTTCTTGGTTAACCTGACAGAAAAGATTTACGCCCACAAAGCTTTTAGGCAGAAGATAATCATATCTTAAGCTATCCGCGATACTATAGAGATTTCATACCAATCGAATTTAGCGATGCTGACATCATACCTATCCGGTTAAGGTGTGCGGCGGAGTTAAGAACTACATCACCGCTCTATAGGTAGATTATAAGGATCGCGGATCCTTTAATGTAACACTCATTCAGCCAAAAATCAGCTTACATTTATCGCGCGGTTCTTAAAACTTTCAGATATCTTGTGGATCCCCTCTTTTCAACAAAACACACACATCTGTCATCGGATCATAATTCTCTCCAGCCAAATAGACCCCCGAACTTTGATTATTTTCCTAGATTATTCCCAACATGTCAGACTCGACAGAAAACCTCATCCGCCAATTCGCCGAAAGCCAGGCCAGGGCCGTCCAAGCAAGAGACCCCAAGCTTGTATCCGCCACACTTGCTGACAACTGCCGTCGTTTAATCGTACCCGCATCCTTCATGAGATCCATGGGGATACCTGTGGAAATGATCGCAGCTGGCTCCTCGAACGAGCTCTACGAGCAGAACTTTGCGATGCAGCTTCCGCTCATTGATTGGACGGCTTGCACGATCCACGACACTTCGTTTGACGCGGAGAAGAGGAAGGCGACAGTGCACCTCACGCATCGCATTCAGTTGCATGGGGTAGAGGAGGAGTTTGCCATTGAGAACCTCATTCTTCTGGACTTGGATGAGAGTGGAAGGAAGATTGAGAAGATCCTTGAGTTCACGGATGTAGCGGAGAGTAAGCGCTATATGGGGGCACTTCAAGAGCTGTTGGCGGCCAAGTCGGAGTAGACTTTGACAAGAGCTTATCATATCTTGTGTAGTACTTTCATTCTTCAAGCATCAACACACTCGAGTCTTGTTGCTTGACTATACCTTACCTCCGAAACAAATCAATCGTCAAGATAGGAACAAGTGGGTTCTGTAAGCACGTGAATTTCGTCTGTAGAAATGGATAGTCCAAGATATAGATGTTATATCAGTAACAAGTAACACGCTGCGCTTCAATAGCCGCGGTATGAGCGTGTAGGAGTTTATGTAAGAATCATGCACATAAAATTTGATGAAATATTTACTCGAGCTAACAAGCGATAGGTAGTGACTGCTCATAAGAAGAACATGTACATTGATGCCATTTTATAACATCAAATCATATGACCATCAGGTCAAAAACCACAGACGAAGATCAGCGGGACGTTACTTAGACCAATTTGTCACAAGTGCCAAGCTGCTCAACCATTTAACACAGGCCAGCCTTTGTGGGCTCGCATTCGCCGTTGGCCTTGTCGCAGCCATTGTAGCCCTGGCATTGAACCTTGGGGTAGCAGTTGTTAGAGTAGGTAGCCTGTACGATTTATTAGCCATATAATCAGTCTTCAAGAACTTATTTCATACCTTGTCACCCAGGTTGGTGTTAATGCCAATCAGCTCACCGCCATTAACAGCAGTGGTACCCTCCATGTGCACAGAGCGTTTGCAGTTGGAGTTACCCTTGCAGTTACCGCATGACCGGTAGACCTTGCCATAGTCGTTGGCGTAAAAGTTGACGATGTTGACGTGGCCACAGCCGTTGTGTTGGATGACCTTGTCAGAAGCCTTGTACGCTCCACCGCCGATGATGTTGGCTGTGCCGCTGCCCTTGATGGAGATAGCATCCTCGCAGACGTCCTCGAACCACACAAATTCGAGATTACATGCACCGAGGCAGTACACGCCCTCCTTCTGGTTGGCGCCAATGATAACGTTGCGAAGCGTTGCGCCGTCTTCGAGAACGAAGACAGTATCCGCCTCACCTATCGTATCGTCAGAGAGTGCAAACATGGAGGTCAAGTTTTATAGTTGCTTACCGCCTTCACTCTGACCGGTGCATTTAACGCCTCGATCGTACTTGACCCAGCCGGCGTCAAAGACCTCCCCTTTCTTAAGGTACCGAGGAGCACTGAGGGACTTGGTGCCTGTGTGCTTGGGCAGACCACCAGTGTAGCCCAGACAAGCTAGGGTTGAGGGAATGGTAGCGAGAAGAGCGATGGAGGTTGAGAAATGCATGATGAAGGAATTCAATATCAACAAGTTACTAATGGATGATTGTCACTTTCAGTATCAAGAGGGATCGTCGGAGGCTGTTGATGTTGAACACGAAGGACGTTTATTGTGGAATAATACGGCCTTTTATGATCACCGCAACGTCTTCTCGCATGTCGCACTGCATCCTGTCAGATACGCGGTATACCTATGACTTACCACGGAACCAAGCATCCTCACAACGTTTGATTTACATCACATTCATGATAGATGCAAGGGGGTACCACCCAGGTGGTAGCTACCAACGATCGCTAGAATTAATTCCTCCACTAAATGTCGAAATGAACGTAGTATTGGGCGATGGAGGGATCGTCCCCTAAGACGCTGATGTGTCAGTGCCGAATAGTCATTGGTGGAAATGCCTCGGTTAGGAACGCGTATATGAAGCTTGTGTTTATGCTTGTCCAGGCTCCGATGCTCCGAGAGGATGGTTTCTCAATCAGGCAGGTGGCAGCCGATCGGATATTGGTTAAAGCATAGCTGAATCTCACGGTGAAGACTGGCGATGGAGATAGGCGCGCTTGATTAGAAAGGTGTAGACCTGTGATGATAGAAATAGGACTGGTGATATAGCTTCTTTTCCGCGTATGTTTCACTTATTGATTTAGGTACCGATATCTCACTGTTGCAACACAATCCCGTCGCAGACCTATGAAGACGTTTTCCGTCCATGAACTAGCTAAATTCATGGCACTAGGGACGGAAAAGCACATATTTGAGATATTCTATACGAACCATTGAGTAAAGTTGGCATTACACCAAGTGATTGAGTAGGTGACAGGTGCCCTTCCCGAATGAAGAATTTGAACTCTCGTCTTCTTGGCAACAGACTGTGCCATGGCACTCATCATTCCCAGGTTCACACCGTCACTCTCGGTTAAGCGTATACCCTGATCAATATGAAGATAGTTATAGTTCACTGAAATATGCCTGTCCGCCTCCAAAACTGCCACATGATGTAATGGACTTATGATTTCTTACCACTGTTTGCAGAACAGAGTTAGATTTTTACTTTGCTCCTTTGAGCATCTGGATAGTGACCGTGTATTGAGACTGCAAGAGATTTGCAAAATGATCATATTACGAAGAGGTTATGATAGAAAACATGTAGCACTGTGTAACAAAAATGATACCATCTATTTATCAATATGAGTCGTGTATCTATACTTGTATGTCTGGCTTAATTACCCCAAGTCAGCTATTTGCCAGCAGCAGCCGCAGCCTCCTTATCAGTAGCCATGATCTTCTGTATAGCCGGCCGACTAATAACGCGATTCCACCAAGCACCCACAGCCTTGCGACTCGTAATGACATCTCCATAACCACAGATAAAAAGCCTCTGGACCAAGGGGATATAGTAAATATCCACCAGCGTGAACTCATTTCCAGCCATGTAGTTCTTACTTCCTAGCAGCCGCTCTGCAACATCGAAATACGCCTCAACCGATTTGAGCGCATCCGCGACAACAGCTTCGTTGGGAGGTAGACCGATGAACTTTTTGGCGAACTTCTCAAAGGCAATGCGACCGGCAGGCTCAGCGAAATACTGTATTTCTTCAGATTGTGCCTGCTCCAAGAGTGCTGAGGCTTCAACATCGGACTTTGAGGGGAGAAGAGGGAAGGAATATTTCTTTGCAAGGTATTTACAGATTGCTCGGCTCTCGTAGAGGGTGAAGCCGTCGGGGAAAGTAATTGCTGGAACTTTGCCCCATGGATGACGGGAAAGGTTCTCTTTTGACTGCAAAATTTTAGTTTGAGATTGAAGGAATGGAACTCATTGTGATGACATGATAATCCAAGTCAACTCGCGAGCCTTGGAGAGAAGTCACATACCTTTTGCTCGCCCTTGGCAAGGTTAAGAAGTACAAGTTCGTAGTCTGTAAAGCCACCTTCCGCAAGTGTCAGGCGAACGCGATCCGTGTTGGTCGAGCCACGGGCACCGTAAAGGGTAAAGGAAGGCATTTTGAAGTTTTTGATTAGTCTTGAAGTTCTAATGGAAGTCATGGAGTATAAAGCTGAATTGGAAAAGACGAGGTAGCGACTTGAGGCTATATATAAGCCGCCAAAGCTAGGTGAGAGTTGTGGTCCGAGCATAGTCCTCGGACAATCGCTCTGGAGATAATGTCCATCATGGCGGACTAGTAGTTTGATGCGCAATATACGAAATAGTTTGTAATTGAGGAATTAGATCGCCACTATGTTCAATTCAATAGCAAGTCTCATCAAGTTGATCATAGTTTGTTCAACAGCGATTGGCTGGATCGCTTTGCTCTCCCAATGAAGCTAGCGCTGACGTTCCGGGCCTGGGGCTTTGACAAGCGCTAAAACGCGAGGCGGATCCTTCGTTTGATCCTATGAATGACTCCAACTCACGTCTTTTCATTCGTCCGTTCGGCCTTTTTCCTCTTTGCAACTCACCATCCCCTTGACTACGAGATCTGCTCCCCGCTATGACCGACCGCAAACCAGTTAGCAAGGGGCGGAAGGTCAAGACGGGCTGCGCAACCTGTCGGTAAGTCTTGTCCGCGAATTCTCCGTTGTCCGGTACAGGCCATGTCCAGCTAAAACTGGATAGCATCAGGAAGATCAAATGTGATGAGACTAAACCGGCTTGTCAGAAATGCGTCACGACCGGGCGTACCTGTGATGGCTATGAGTCTCTGTTCAGACCATTTCCCAATCAGCCCACAAATGATGGCCGTGGATCTGCCGTCAAGCAAGATGCTGCAAAGTCTATGAACCAATCAATACAAGGAAAAGCTCCTCTAGATGTCAACTCCCTGAACCGCTACTTTTCCACCAAGACCCTATTCGACGTGGAGATGAGCTGCAATCAAGAAGCTCACGAGGTTCTTCAAGCGAGCTTGACTGACTCTTCCATACGACACGCTCTTTTATCTCTCAGAGCTCTTCGTGAGAATATCGAGACACATGATGACAACTCCGCAACTCCAGAGCAGCAGACATTAGGCTACAACTACGGCCTGGAACAGTACAGTAAAGCTTTAACAGGTCTGGCATCAAATCTAGCCTATCCGGATATTGATAGACTCAAATCCGCCTTGCTCTGCTGCCAAGTCTTGATCAGTGTCGAGCAAGTTCGATGCAACTTCTCTGCTATGGGTCTCCATATAATCCGAGGGCTGGATATCATGCGCGAGTATAAACCAAGGCCGTACCTAACAGCCACTAGCGGCTTATGTCCTCCTCGATATGGTGGCCTCCCGTCTTTGGACGTTTTTATTATCAAGATGTTTACCGCCCCTTGCAGGTTCTCTGAGCCTCAAGCTAAAGTCCCCGCCTACGTGCTGACACCCCCTCCTGAGACGCCATCTAGCGATCGCAAACTGGCACCAAATATGCGAACGGAACTCATAAGGATTGCTACAGCGACTATAGAGTTTCTCTCCAAGCTTTCACAAGCTAGGCCAGAGATCAACATCTCCCTACTGTTGCAAGAGAAAGAGACCTTGCTCAATTCTTTGGACGTATGGGTTGGGACTCTCGACGATCTCCGGACAGAGTCCCAGCCCCAGGAGGAGCCTATTCATGCTAACTTTCTCCGTCTCTTTCACCATGTACTCAGATTAGTTCTCTTAGGCAACCTCAACTTTCCACCAAATATTGATGCGAAGTTGAAGATGGAGAACGAGCGACTGCAGGAAATAGCCAATACTGTCAATGAACGGCTAGAGGATTATAATATGCGCCATGGGATTGCTAGTAGCTTAGAAGACCGAGCTAGAGAAAAGAAGTAGTCGGAGAATTTATTACATTCTCGCTATGACATTTATTTCCGAGTGCCGAGTAATTGATAAGCATGAGCACTAACTAGAGTCATCTGTCGTTCTTTGCATGTGCCTCACTTTGTGGCGCTACTGGTTCTAGAAAGCTGAGCGAACGAGCCAATCAGAGGCCAACCAAGTCTGTGAGCAGAATTCTGGATTATCAACGCCTTTGCATATAAAATAATTGACGACCCATTCTCTTTTACCACATCATTCTTCTTTTCATCTTGACTCTACTACTTAAACTCACTTATACCCTCAAAGCTATTTATTCATCAAAATCATGCATTTCTTCCTCCTCGGCGCAACAGGCCGCACTGGCAAACAAGTTGTCTCTGAGCTTCTCGCCCAAAACCACACAGCCATAGCCCTTGTGCGAAATTCCGCCAGCATCACCACTCAGCCTGGCCTTACGATCGTTACTGGTTCACCGCTTTCAAAAGACGATATACGCAACGCTTTGAAGGCAACGCCTGGTCACTTACCCATTGCGGCTATCATGACTCTAAACGCAGTCCGCAAGTCCGACAGCCCATTTGCAGCACCTCTTTCACCCCCTCGTTTCCTAGCAGACTCATGCGCCAACGCCTGTGAGGTTTTGGAAGAAGCAGGCATTTCTCGCTTTGTGGTCATGTCTACTGCCGGAGTGGGAGATTCATGGGTCCAACTACCCTTGCTGAGCAGAGCTTTCATGGGCTTGACTAATGTCAAGTACGCACTGAAAGATCATGGCTTGTTGGATGAGGAGATTCGGCAGACTCCTTTGGATTGGACGCTTGTTAGAGCCGTGAGACTGGAGTTTGAAAATGCGGACAAGAAGGAGATGGAGAGGCTTGGAAGCGCGGGTGTTGGGATGACCATGTCTGATCGTGCAAGTGTTGGCAGCGTGGCCAGGTTTCTGTTAAAGGTTGCGGTGGAAGGATTGTTTGTTAAGGAAGCGGTGGTTGTGAGAGATTGTTGAGGTTCTAGCTGGTACGCGAGTGGCGAAGGCGTGAATTTCAAACAATAATTAATGATGGAATAATAATACAGGAGTTGGTTTAGATAAAGATATACTTGAAGATATACTTCCAGATATACTTAAAGATATACATGACACACTTCTTTCATATGCACTACTCCGCGATAAACGGGATCAGCTGTAGACTACAGGGCTTAACTGGAGGGATATGTTGGGAGTAGCATGGATTGCGATTTACCAATAAAAAGAGCTTTAACCCCAGATCAAGCTCGAAACATATCAAGGTAATGCATTAAATAGACGTCGTTGGCCGACAAGCATTCTCATAGTATTCACATTCCAACGTCATAACTTTACACAGATCTGACATATATACAGGTAGTATCCAACTGCCAAAAACTATATCCAATGAAGAAACCTTCGATCCTCATATTTAGTATACAGTGGTGATAGGAGTCTTGATGTAAGGCTTCAAGCTCGTCTTGCCGTTCAGCTCCTGATCAATAGCCTGGACGAAAGCCTTGGCAATGAGGTCAGCAGCCTCAGGGCTGGTGTGCGTGTGGTCCTTGGGGTACAGAGAGTTGACCTTGGTGTTACCAAGCTTCTTGTACATGTTGGTCACAGCAGCGAAGTGGTCAACGTAGGTAACGCTGGAGCTCGCAATAGCCTTGGCAGCGATAGGCACGTAGCCCACGAAGCGAGGCGCACCGGGCTCGAAAGTGCCAGTCTCCCACTGGTTGTTGGGAGTCTGCGAGCTGAGGATGACGGTGGCACCCTTGGCGACGAGGGCTTTGGCGGCCTGCGAGACGTAGAAGACGAAAGTGTAGACCTTCTCGCCGGTGACGTCCGAGATGCAGACCTCTGTGCCGCTTCCGGGACAGTCGGAGCGCTTGTTGTCGTTACTGGTGGGGGAGCCGCCATCGTTGTGGCCGAACTCGATGACGACGATGTCGCCCTTCTTGACCACGTCGATGATCTCCTGGAAGCGGCCCTCGTTGGTGTAAGAGCGGGCGGAGCGACCGCCGATGGCTTTGTTGACGGCTGTGACCTTCAGGTATTTGGCAATATAGTTGCCCCAACCGTCAGTCACGCCGTCGTTGGCTCCGTTCTTGGCCATTGTTGAGTCACCTATGGTCTAGTAAGCATCTACTGCTGAATATTATCAACTGTTTACTTACCAGCAAAGTAGACTGTCTGGCCAGCCACAACCTGGAAAGCTCCAGAGGCGAGAGCCGCGAGTGAAAGAGAGAACTTCATGATGACTGGCTATGCTTAGAGGATAGACAACTAACGAGTGTCAAGCCGATGCAGACGGCGCCCAGACCTGTATATATCCATTTCCGATCTTACCGCCACAAGTCAATGGACCCTGATCACAACATTTCCAGACGATATTGTTCTACCAAACAGGAGATTAACGATCTAGACTCCGAGGCTACCTGTTTCGGTGTCTCTCCCCGCGTGTGCCAAGCCACCCAGGAACAAGGGTTAGTGCTTTTCCCACCACTCAAAAGCCCATGTCGCGGGGCTTTACCCCGGCACTTGTTGCTGGAGATTCATGCAACTTTGTTTGATGCAGGGGAACCAATTGATGGAATCCCGATATTAAAGTTCCGTGCGCGCTTTCGCATGCCGGTGGGTGCTTTTGAAACGAGGCGCTCCTATAATGGCGTTGTGCTGGGTGCATTCGGTGATCTCGGCGTAGCATTAGCGGTCTGGAATACAGGTCATGCGCATGATGAATCTCGGTGGTATATATGCCGAGCGCGGGGATGGTATATCATTTCCGATTCGAGTGTAAGTGAATGTTGGGGGCAACGGCTATCCTTGACTTATTATTTTCCTTCCCTCACTCGCTCTTGTTGGATTTAGGAAAGTCACAAGAGTAGACCAGGTCTGTGCGAGGCTAAGAGCACCAAAAAGCAGTGGACGGCGAACGTTGTTCATATGTAAGGCTCCGAAAATACTTTTTGCAATTCGTGCATAACACTCAACGACTGCGATGTCTAGCAGCAGTACAATATTAACTCTCCAGTCTTCAGTACAGGTACATTGTGTTCGGAAAACCCTTGGAATGCTGGTTTGGTCTCTGTATAAGACAAGGTAAGATTTCTATCTCGCTTCTTTATAGGCGAAGTACTCCCACGCTATTATTCATAACCGTGTGATTGGGTAAAACAAAATAAGTGAAGGTGTTAGATTGGTCCGATTTGAAGAGTGAAATCTCTGCTTAGAATTGGAATAAGATAATTTAATCTGAATATTTCTTCTTACTGTGAGCGCTGGCTATAAACGACATCGTGTGCCGGCTCATACATAACATATCCGAAGCTGAATTTGTGGCCCTAACTACAACTTTCGCATAGCTAAGTAAAAGTCAACATCATTTGATGGAAAACTTGCAAAATGCAATATCGCGATGTGCGGAGAGACGTTATTTCAACACTATTAAACTTTCTTAAAGAAAAGACTGTTGCGTTATCGGGTTAAGGACCAATCTATTTTCAGAAATGATCACAGAAAGATAGAAATTCTGAGACGTAGACCCTACATATATTTTGAGGAACTAAATTTCCTGTTACTAACTCCTTTCTGCTTAAAGAAATGTTATCATGCGACCTCGGCTAATGGCCTGATTGTTCAAATTTTTAGATCCTTAAAAGAAGAGGTAATCCAGACCCAGGCAAACGATACCAACAAGTCCAACACCGCTGGAAGAAATTGGTGGATGACAGCCGCCGAGTCTTCAACTGCCTGTAAAGCCAATATCGTCGCTCCTCCGATGGCGCACAGGGCTATCGGGAGGTATCATTCTCTCCATGGCTCCGACTGGAAGAGTATAGAAACACAACCCCAATGTATAAGTATTGCAACGCCTGTGACGAACAGTAGCGTCTCGCAAGTGACGGTCAGACATAGAAAGAATAGGCAGAAAGGTTGCAACTTGAATGGACTCGGGATTACAGGCCTATCAAGGCAAACAGGGATTAGTATACATCCCAAGTTGGTGGGGGAAATCGGATTAAAGAGGGTTAGGAAAGCCCAAGTTTACAGGAAACAACCCACAGAGCCTCAACGGCCATCCCGGCCCCCGATTGCGAACCAAGCGCAGCTGAAAAGGCGACAAACAGATTGGTTAATCTAAACCAATCAGACTTGAACACGCAGTGAAGCCCGCGAGCCACGGCGGTATGCGTAATGTGAACATCGCCATTCTCAAGGCATTCAAGTTATACAAGGCTTATTATAATAGCATAGAACGACAGATCAATTGGGTAAATAAGATCTTAAAAGATAACGTATAGGAAGAGTTTTCATACAGGTGATTAAAGGGCTACGATAGAAATGCAAAAGATCAAGAATTACTATTAACAGTAAGTTTAGTAATGCTTCAAAACAAAAGATCTAGCTATGATACCTTCTAGCTATTAGATATTCGTCCTTACTTAAAATTACATACCTATTAACTTACTTCTAATTTTAGCATTGAGATGTAATAGATACTAATAATTCTTAGTGATGTCCAATTATAATTTGATATTGGTAACACCACCGGTTTTACCTGCATTGCCGCTTCTCGAGGAAGTCAGCCACCGGAGCCTGATTCTATTTGCTTCTTTCTGTAGGCTTCTGCTTCAGGGTACTTCAAGTCCCCTCTAGCGTCTTGTCGCCAACATTCTCTCGTTTGTTTTCATTCATCATGAATATTCGTCATGCCATCTAACCATACCGCGGTTATCCAGAACTTCGGGTTCAAATGCCCGAGAGGCGGCAAATTTTACATTTGCGAAAATGCATGGTCTGAGTTTATTGGATGTTGTACTAGCGACCCGTGTGCTGACGGCAGTGGGGTTTGTCCAGCCGACGGCGCGCGACCTTTGTCTTTCAACGTCGATAGGTATCATGACTTGCCTACCCAAGATTGTCTCTCCTCTTCATCGAGCGATTGGTATGCCTGTGCGTATACTAAACCACCGTTTTATGGTTGCTGCACCATCAACCCATGCATCTCTGGTTGTCCTGACGAGAATCCTGGAATCCCGGGATTGTCCCAGAACGAAGAGAATCGGCTTGCTCTGCTATTTTTGTCTGGATCAAATTCAACAACAACAACATCATATTCAAAGACACTTGTGCATCCAACCGCGACGCTACTTCCCTCTTCCTTTTCCATCCCAGAATAACATGAAAATTCGACTCGAAATGCTGCTTTAATGAAACCAGAAGGAGTGGCAGGAGTTTGCGGCGCTATCCTCATCGCTACATTAATCTGCCTTGGCATACTTGCAAGATATTGGTGAGTTTCATTACTACCCTTCTCATATGTAAATATTAACACATTGGAAGGAAGAATGGGTCGACCAACACTAAGAAGACGCCAATCTATTCCTTGATCAAAAGTCAGGATTGTGGCGACACCAGCCGGGGCATGAGAACGATTTCCGTCAAAACTACTGATCAAGATATTGGATCCAAGCTTGCATCGGTTTGGGGTCCAAGCACGCTCGAACAAACAAAATCAACTGCTGTTATTGGATGGGCCTGGAATACCTTGTTGACGTTGATCCCGATGTGCTTCTTGGGTAAGGCCCCCTTCTTCAATGCATACCTATCTTTGAGTCCCATCCGCTAACCGACTATATAGCTCTCGCCATAGTTGCTGTAGACCTGGATGGCCAAACTAGATCGCTCTATGGTGAGCGGGTCTTAGAGCTGACCAGGTTAAGTCCTTCTTTATACCCTATTCTGTTCGCTGCTATAGCAGGTCGATTCTATAAGAACCTTGCGCGCTGGTACCTGGAACAGCCAGGTGGTGTCAGGCTTGCCGTCTTGGAACAGCTCTTTGGTAGCCAGAGCTTTGCCACAGCTTTCGAACGTGTGTTCTTGGTTCATACCCACGTGTTCCTCAGTGTTCTCATTCTCGCTACCTGGGCACTTTCACCATTGGGCGGCCAGAGCTCATCAAGAATTCTGCTATTCGGAAACGCAACAGAAGTTCCCAACGGAGCTGTTAGTTACTTGCATCCAGCATATCAAGTATCCAGCTATGTCACCCGGTCATCTTTCTTATCGAACAAAGGTAGTGTGGCAGCAATATATTCTTCAAGTCTCCTGTCATCCCTTGAGCAGAAGCGATTTCCTAGGGATATGTGGGAGTTGCCAAAGATCCCCCAGTTGAAAGAAGACAAGAAGGTGGGAGAGACATACCTCGTTGACCTTGACGCCCTCGAAAAAGGCCACGACCATTATGCATCCCTTTTGGGGATTAAGCTACATGGCCTTTATTCTTCGCAAAACAGGACTCAATACAACCTCACAGCGGAGACTTCATATATCAGACTCCAATGCTCTTTAGCCGACGATCAGTTTAATATTACACCTATTTTTGATCGTGCGGTTATCAGAACCTTGACAGAAAAAGACATTATGGGGGCAATTATTGACATTGAAAATCCACTATCACAGAAAGAGTGGAAAGGCCTTGAAAGTCCACCTCCCCTGCAACTACTTTACTTCATTAAGTGGCAACTTCAGGATGAAGACGGTTATCCCTTGAGTGCCTGGTCAGCTATCAACTGTACCATGGGAACAATTTGGCTTGCAACAGATATCCACTGTGGTCCAACCTCATCACCAACAAGTTGCTATGCTTACCAACAACGCCAGGTCAAGGGCAAAATCTCGTCCAATCATCTCCCAAGACTGATGACCAAGAATCTCGATAGATTCAGGCAAGCGGTCTCCTTTTGGCCACAGGCATCAGGGGATTTGGGGGTTGGCAAGCCATCAGCCACAGAGAATTATATCCTGGGCGAGCGTCATCCCTACGCTGGACAGGACTTCAGGAACTGGACGGCAATGGATCGTTCAATCTTCCCAGAGGAAATTTCCAGCCGACTCACGACTGCCTTCAATACCTTCTGGGACGCTACACTGAACCCCCTTGGACATACCAACGTCACTTTTAGCGCCATGGATGGCAATATCACAACATTTGAGGACGAGTTCAATCCTGAACCTTTCCTGAATTTGACCGCTGCGACTATGACTACGACCCTTGAGGTATATCGTGCCAGCCAATTTTGGGTGGCTATACTTCTTGCAACTACTCTATTTCTTCAGATCCTCGCGATTCTAGGAGTAGTGCTTGAAGCTCTCATAATAGGACCAGGCATTCTTGGATTCGCAAGCTCGTTAACATGAGATAATCCCTATGTACCTCTCCCACGAGGCGGGTCGGGGCGAGGCGGGCCTGAGAGGGCAAGAATCCTTGGTGATCCTCGGTTGCAGCTTGCAGATGTACAGCCTCGAGGGGAGACTGGGTATATTGCTGTTCAATTACCTCCACAGAAGCAACTGGGTACAGATTTAGGGGAAGGCTCAGTACTACCAGCAGCACAGGACGGGGTTGGTGAAGATGTGGTGTCGAGACCGCTTGACCGCACAAGATTATATAGATAGTTTTCGTCAAGGAGGAGAAGTATGAGTCTCTAATAGCAACTATACGTATCACTGATATGAGGATCAAGGTAAGATCACACATTCTGAAGCGATATATAGTTATCTCTAAATGTCATATTTGTTAAAGAGGTTCGAGCAAGTTATGAAACTGTTTCTTTATTATACCCATATTTAACCCTCTATATATTGTTACCGCTCTAGACCTCTATGAGAGGTAGAGGCCCTAGCTAGTGAGCAATTACATAGGTATAAGAAACTTTAAGCCCTTGAAATTAGTAAGTGCGTCTTTGTTTTTATGCACTTAACAAAGCGCCATATGCTCGCCCAAGCTGGAAGACGGCCCTGGTTGTATAGATATAGATGTGTGGCCACAGGATATAAAGCCAGCTCTTTTGAGATTTTAACAAACGCCCTTCCGAAGTGTATGGCGGCGGGCATCGTCTCTGCAAAATGAGAAGGTGAACTTTCACGCCTTGTTGTGATCATTGTTATAAACAGCTATTCGTCCCATGAGGCGATCGCTGCTTTCCACCGGGAAAAGTTTCATGCACTCGCAGGATACCTACAATTGGCTCCTACTCGGGCATCTTTATTTTGTGTAATTGTGCGTAAGGCTGATGTGGAAGTTATCGCATATGGAACTTTCTGTCCATGTCGTTCGCCTGATGTCAGCAGAGAAGCGCATGGATGAATCACTGGCGAATCAGAGACTACACCGTAGATGATCAACATCCAACCTATCGGAATTAGGATTATTCATCGCTTTCAAACAAAGAGGTCATGGTTGGACATGTGATACATAACTAAGTCCCCTACTCTCATTCTTTTTCATCCTGTGTCGTGATAAACGATGGGGCAATGATCGACAGACAGTTTCAGGTATCGCGACATGTCCACTATACCGTCGGACTGTCAGGCCCGGCTGTCCGCAAAATTGGTCTGGGCATGTTATCGTGGGGCTTCTGGGGAGATAACCTCTAGTCTAGCAAAGCTTGTTTTCTATTGGTGATGGTCCGTGGCGTCATGTCAATAGCTTTCACTTTGATAATGTTTTCATACCGCGTAGTAACATGCTTCGTTCACCCAGTATGGTTTTTAATTATCTAACTTGTATTTCAGTTACCGGCGTAATAACTTTCTTCTCCGCGTGTAGATTACAGGTAGACTTGGTCGCCGTTGACTGTCCATTGTGAAGTGGGAACCAACAAGATATCGCTTAACAATCCTTCCAAAGCTCTCCATATACATGAAACAACCTCTCATTCTGCACCAAATCACACAACAGAGATAACAGCTCATTAGCAACAATGACCAATCTCCGTCATTCGAATCATCACATGCATAAGCGCTTCCCTGAACCACAGGCCTCTCATCCCCCAACCAAGACACAACATTCCTTTTTCGGCAATCCCCCTTCAGCCCCTTTAATCAATCTCTCGGGCAAGATGAAACGAAACGAGCAAATTCTCGTTCGCTTGGCGACGTCTTTGGCATTTATTTACCCCGCCAATGGCAGCTCAGATATTTGAAACAGGCCAGCTTAAGGTGCAGGGGTAAATTGCTTATCCTGGCCCTAACTGACATCCTTGTCTGCCTTGTTGCTGTGAGCCTCCACTGAAAGGATCACGCAAATAACCTTCGCCTTCACCTGCAGGATCTGGAACGCAGGCAGTCTGAGACGCTGGAATCCTGGTAAACTTACCTTCCTTGGTTTCTCAGATAATTCTTCCGTTTTGGCTGTTTACGCGGATGTGGCTCGGTTAGCGGGACATTAAGGCCTGCATGGCCGGATCATATCCGCAGATCGACAACAGCCGGGGATGCAAGAAATATATAGCTTCTGAGCCATCGCCATGTAAAGCGCTTCTTCTCTTCCTCAAGCTACGCTTTTTGTCGCTGTTTACCTTCTTTTTTTCTCCCACCGCCAGTCCGGTGTTTTTGTTGCCTTTCTACCGCTCGCGGTAATATTCATTCTTTCACAGACCCTGGTGGTCAACACTGCATTCACTACTCCTTCACTCTCTTAGGACATCCATTCATTCCTCATTTCCCACCGAACGATATACCGACTTCAGTATACAACGATGCGTTTCTCCATCTCTAGCGCAGCCGCCCTTCTGGGTCTCGCTGGCTCAGCCGCCGCTCAGGGCCTTCGATCTTCGGCTTACACCGACCCCAAGACTGGTATTGACTTCCAGCAGTTCTACGACGATGGCTTCACCCTCGGTATTGCCGTCCCCGAGACCCTCGGCAAGGACTTGATTGCTCAGATGGTCTTCCCTCACGACGAGAAGAAGGGTTGGGGTGGTATTTCTTTCCGTGGTGGCATGGTTGGCGGTCTTCTCTTCGTCGCCTGGCCTAACGGTGATGATATCGTCACCAGCTTCCGTCTTGCAAGCTCCTACGCCAATCCTGACGTGTACACCAACAGTACCGTCAAGGCCACCCCTATCCCCAAGGGTACCTGGATCAACAGCACTCACGCCTCGTACACCTTCCTGTGCGAGGGCTGTGTGGATATAAAGGTTACCAGTCTCACTGCTGAGTCTCCCGTCGTTGGATACGCCTGGTCCTCCACCGCTGTCGATGCCCCTGCTGATCCCGAGGCTGCTCTGAACTACCACGGTGCTGGCTTCGGTCAGTTTGGCCTCAACATCAAGGAGGCTGCATCAGCCAAGTACGCCGACTGGGCTGCCATGGCCGAGGAGTCTGCTCCCGTCCCCGCTCCTGCTCCTGGTACTGGTGGTAACGGCACAGTTCCCATCCCTGGAAACTCCACCGTCACTCCTCCCACTACCTCCAACGTCACCTACGATGTCATTGTCGTCGGCGGTGGTCCCGCTGGTATCATCGCCGCTGAGCGTCTTGCCGAGACCGGCGTCAGCGTTCTTCTCATCGAGCGCGGCCCAGCCAACACCGTCGCTCTCGGAAACACTGCCCAAGGCCTCCCCTGGAACAACACCCTGACTCCCTATGATATCCCCGCCCTCGGCAGCAGCCTGGGTAGCATGGCTGCCACCAAGTTCTGCAGTGACACTGCTTCCACTGCTGGTTGTCTGCTTGGAGGATCCAGCTCCATCAACGGTCTTAACTTCATCCACCCTCCTGAGCGCGACTTCTCTCGCTGGCCTAAGGGCTGGGGCTGGGCCGATGTCTCCAAGGCTGCTGATCGTCTTTACGAGCGTAACCCCGGCACCACTCTTCCCTCTGACGACGGCAAGTACTACAATGACCGCACCTTCAAGGTCCTGTCTGGCTACCTGAGCGCCAAGGGCTGGAAGGAGGTTGACTCTATCAAGGAGCCCAACGAGAAGCACCTCGTCTACTCTCGTCCTTCTTGGTCCATCAAGAACAACATGCGTGCTGGCCCTGCTCGTACTTACATGCCCTTTGCTCAGGACCTCCCTAACTTCACCCTCAAGCTGGAGACAAAGGTTATCCAGCCCATTCGATCCGGCAGCAAGATCACCGGTGTCCTCACCCAGGCTGCCGACGGTAGCAAGCAGATCATCAAGGTCAAGGCCGGCGGCAAGGTCGTCCTCGCTGCTGGTGCCATGTCTACTCCTCGTCTTCTCTGGAACGCTGGTATCGGAAAGGCCGATGCTCTCGCAATTGTCAAGGAGGGTGCTGCCAAGACTGGTGTCACTCTTCCCCCTGCTTCTGACTTTATTGACCTCCCCGTCGGACACCACCTCCAGGACCACGCCCAGGTCATGCTCCAATTCAAGAGCAACAGCAACTTCACTGCCTACAAGTTCAACGACATTGCTACCAAGCCTGTTGAGGGTGACTTGGATCTTTACTACCAGGGCTCTGGTCCCATTACCCAGGCTGCCCAGCGAATGCACCTCTGGACCTCCGCCAAGGGCGGCGACGGTCGCGATCGCTACCTTCAGGGTACTGCCAGCGCCATGGCCGACGGCATCATCACTGTCCGCAGTTTCCTGACCCACGGTACCACAACCGTTGGTGAGCTCAGCATTGCCCCCGGTGGAAACACCATTCTCAAGACCAAGCCCTGGTTGATCGACCAGGAGGATCGCAAGGCCATGGGCGACTTCGTCCAGTACTGGCTCGATCTCGTCGGCGGAAGCAACTCTTCCCTGTCTTACATCACACCTGGTGCCACTGTCGACGATATCCTCGCCACCAAGATGATCAGCGGAGACCACTGGATGGGCAGCGCCAAGATGGGTGTTGACGATGGCCGCAAGAGCAATGGCAGCAGTGTTGTCGACCTTAACACAAAGGTCTACGGCACCGACAACCTTTTCGTCGTCGATGCCTCCATCCACCCTGATCTTCCCACTGGCAACACCCAGGCCATCATTATGGTCGCTGCCGAGCACGCCGCTGAGAAGATTGCCGCTATCAAGGTCGGCGGTAGCAATACCACCGTCCCTGAGCCTATTTCTTCTACTCCTACTCCCGTTCCTACTCCTTCCACTGGAAGTAAGTGCAAGCGAAATCTCCACCGTCGTGGTGGTCGCGTGCCCAGGGACTTCCGTCGACGATCGCTCTACTAAGCGATGTCAGCCCCGGCTCTGAGGGGCATTGGTTCAAGATACTGAGCTTTTTCAGTATATCAAATATTTCATGTGTATAGTAAAGAGATTTAGGCAGCTGTAAATAAATAGCAAGCGGTTCATACAAACAAGTTTATCGTCCAGTAGAAAAATGTGTTTTTTTAATCCCTGTAACCTTGATCTATCTCACTGAGAGGTTGGGAATAAGGTTATTCGACCACGATATGCAAGGGTGACACCCAGGGATCATATCGCTAACAATGACGACTGTGTCAGCACTTGATTGCCCCAATATTTCTTCTCATCTTAGACTATCATTGGTCAGATCTGTCTCGGCTTCGCGTTTGCACCAGTAAGAAAATTCGGGATCGGCTTTTTCAAACTCTCCGTCAGCTCACTCAAGCTCCTCAAGTTCGCTATTACACAGCCAGCACGTCCCCCAAACAATCCCTCGGAACGAGTGCGAGCTGAGAATTCCTCTTCGAGATCGACCGTTACACTTCCATTTTTCTTCCACCTGCTTCAGGCCATACATAACTACATCTTGTCTCTCCACAATGGACGTGGACGGGCACGGAGACGACCAGGCCAAGTCCACCCGCGTGGGGTACAAAAAGTCCCGAAACGGTTGCACGCGATGCAAAAAGCGGCGAGTCAAGGCGCGTCAATTGAGTTTGGGCTCATGACTAGTGGAATAGAAGTGAATCAAATCTAACCAAATAATAGTGTGACGAGGAAGTCCCTTGCTCTGCCTGCGTTAGGCACAAAGTCCGCTGTAGTCTGGAGCTCTCAGTCTCGGAATCTGGTTATCAAGATAGATATCCTCGTTCGCTTCAACCACCCACCCACAGCCTATCTGCTGGCAGTCCGTCGTCTCTGTTATCGGGCTCGTTGTTCTCGAACCCACTAGAAGAGCCTGATTGCTGGGTTTCGACAGCTGAGCTTATGCTACACTACACCACCGTCACCTACAAAACCATGGTCTTCTCGGAACGAACTGTTCCCACTTTTCAGCAGCAT
The DNA here is from genome assembly GCA_954870535.1 of Fusarium sp. VM40. Lineage (NCBI taxonomy): Eukaryota > Fungi > Ascomycota > Sordariomycetes > Hypocreales > Nectriaceae > Fusarium > Fusarium sp. VM40. The sequence continues at coordinate 460,227 of CATPAH010000011.1, forward strand.
GTACCACAAATTGCTTTGGCGTACCCATGGTTTCTACGTCAAATATTGGCTTTCTCGGGTTATCACCTTGCGCATCTTCGGCCGGACAAGAGACAGTTCTATCTGCTCCAGGCGTCAAAACACCAGAATGCTTCCATCCGTGGAATAAGAGAAGCGCTTTCCGAGCCGGTAAACTCCAAGAACTGTCATGCTCTATACGCCAGCACCACGTTCATAGTCGTCAACAAATTCGCAGCCTTCCCCAACTGCGAAGACTTTCGCAATCATGGGTGTTCGCAACCTGTTCAAAGCTTGATGGAGATCTTCTCTCTTGTCAACGGGATGGAGGCCGTCCTTCATTCGCCAGGAGCTGCAGACCTTTTCACCGGCCCTCTTCAGGAGCTTTTTTGCGAAACGCCAGAGATGCACGTAAGCAGCTATCTCTTCCGTGGCCTCTCCGCGAGGTTACCCGAGCTAGCTCGTCGAATATCATCAGACTATATGGAAGACCAATGCAGAGCTGCTCTGACCTCGGCCGTTGAGACCATCACCACTTGTGTCAACGACTCATTGACAAGCTTGAACAAAGCATCCCCGCCAGAACTGCGAGGGTTGTTCTGGTGGCCCATGACCGTCTCACGAGATTTCTTGGATCTGGCTGTATCTGGCCATCCGCTGGCTCTTGTCATTCTCGCATATTACGATATTCTGCTGTACTGGGGAGAGTCTGAGTACTGGTTCTTTGAGAGCTGGGCGGAAACACTCATCACCGCCATTGTGGAAAAGGTCAAGGGATCGCCCTGGGAAGACCTGCTGAACTGGCCAGTTGAGGTCATCCTGCATCGTTAGTGAGCGCACGTGGGGCGAGCCTCTGTTTTATTGACCTTGTTTTGAACTAATACAAAGCTTTGGAATATGCTTTTGAAATGCTTGACTTCCTAATGGTCACCGCCATTACCAAACTGGGCCGTGCCGCCCCGTGGCGTCGCGTTGCTGCTGACGATCAGCTGAATTCTCCATCAAATTATCTTAAAGTGCCGATTATGTGCCTGCTAACCCATATTAGCTCTCTGTAGCTAGCCAGATTAAACAGGCTGACCCGGTTTCCCGTCAGATCTTGTGGGGTTAGTGTCCAATTGAATAAGCTACAAAACAAATAGCGTTGATGTTTCCAGGGATGCCTCGATTTGTGACGTGAGCGGCTGGTCGTGGGGCCGCCTTGTAGCCTCTGATACGCTTTGGGAATATGGGACACAAAGCCTAGTGTCTGTGCGTTGTCTCTTGCATGTGAAGAATCTGAGACTGGATACCATAAACTGCGAGGAAGATTGAGTTGAGACCCTTTGAGACGCCCTTGCGTCATATTGACTTGGAAACGAGTTGATCTTCAGTCTCAAAGGCAGGGCGCCACATATAATATGGTATATGACACAAGTGGTCCCTTCACCTAGTTTCCAGGCCTCATATTCAGGATAATCTTCCACCATTATGGGTGACGACGCTTCTAGCCGCAATCAAACATATGGCATCCAGGGTCTTCCCAGGCCACCGCATGCCACACGACATCCTGGACAGATACCTTGCGTTCCAGGTTTGCCAGTCCGCAAAGAGATATCATCTCTCGCCAATTCAAAAGATCCAGAAGAGATAAAACAGTGGACGCTCTTCATCCTGGCAATAGAGAGGTTCAAGCGTATGCCTGTGGACGACAAGTTATCTTACTTCCAAATCGCCGGTATTGTAAGAGCCTCGCTAGCTGTACATCAGAACATCCTACTAACTCCCAATGAAGCATGGCTACCCAGAAGTCGCCTGGGATGGAGATCCTCAACCAAGAACCGCACCTAATGCCGAGACTAAGAGACCTGGGGATCAGCCTTTTGGTGGTTACTGCAATCACAATAGTCTTACTTTTCCAACGTGGCACAGACCTTACATGCTGCTATTTGAGGTACCCGTGGCTTCCATCCTCTCTTTCACGCATGCTTACACAAATAGCAACGGGTTTGGGAAACCATGCAACTCGTTATCGACAATTGGGTGATAGAATCTGGACTTTCTGTCTCGGATGCAGAAGATTGGCATGCAGCAGCAGATACTTGGCGGATGTCGTACTGGGATTGGGCTCGGCGTCAAGATTATGGCGAAGATTTAGTCCTCCCACAAGTCCTCACCCAAGCTACGGTTCGCATATCCCCACCAGATGCTGTACAAAACCACTTTTCTGCTGATGGTCTATACCCGAATCCGTTGCTGGGCTTCGAGAACCCTGATAAAAATCAAGAAACTGGGGAACCGCTGCCTTTTGGAAATTTGCCTGGGTTCAAATCGACTTGGAACATCAAAGACAACCCTGCAGTGCATGATGAAATTCCGCTCAAGGAAGATTGTGATTGGGCACCTGTAAGTGCGTCAACACTCGTGCATAGCTCGAGTACTGACATGTGCCCAGTGGAGCAAAACATCCGGCACCAGTCGCTATGGTATCTTCAGAGCAAAAGACGTATCAGAAGCAGAAAAGGACCCCTGTCGTCACTTTACCGGACTTCACGGAGTGAGTAACTGCTCTCAAGCCAACCATAGACTTGCAACTGTCCACCAGAACGACCCAGATGGCAAGTCGCGGTGGGGAACTATAGAAAGCTACTCCAAAGGTCAGACATGGAACCCCGGAAGCCTTGCAGATGCTGTCAATCGCATGTTTTCCAGGGGTTACAATTCAACTTGGGGCCATTTCGCCTCTACAAAGTGGATCGCTGAAAGCGAAGACTGTCCTGAGACGGGATACATATCTCTGGAGTATATCCATAATAATGTGCATGTAAGTCAACTGTGGCGATTTGGTGGAATTGACTAACTTGACTTGCAAGAATTTGACTGGAGGAAGTGATTACGTCGCTGGGATGGGTCATATGAGCGATGTGCCAGTGGCAGCCTTTGATCCTATCTTCTGGCTCCATCATGTGTCAGTTCCCCTTAAAACATGCTATCTTAATCACACTGACTTTTCGTAGTCAAATAGACCGTCTACTAGCTATCTGGCAATGTCTCTACCCAAACCTGTGGTTCGATAAGGAACAATCGGAGGTATCAGACCCAGTCAACTTGAAAACGCCAAACGTCGTCGATGACAAAGAAACAGACCCTCTCGAGCCCTTCCACAGAAAAGATAACGATCCTGAGAAGGAAGTCTGGACTTCTCAAGCTTGTCGTGATTGGACAGATATGAACTACCAATACGACGATCTGGCCGAGTTGGCACAGGAGATTGTACGCAAACATGGAGAGTTTGATGAGGAAGAGTACAGGAACGAATTACACGCACATATCGACAACTTATATCCCGCGACCGGACATTTAATACAGTCTATGATGAAGCATCAGAATAGTCCTCAAGGCCTCCAAGCAAGTTATGCGGATACCGAATCATGGAACGATTATATCATCAATGTAGTGTACGACCGATACGCTATGGACGGGTTATCTTACACAATTGAGTTCTTCCTCGGTCGACCCAAGAACGAAAACAGCACCCACTTCGACAGACATAACTACATTGGCCATGTATACTCCTTTGGCGGAAGACTTAGCTCACCAGAAGGTTCCTGCAGTAATTGCAAGAGTCAAGCCGAGGAAGAAACTCTCTCTTGTGCACAGATTCCTTTGACGATACATCTACTTCAACATGTCAAGGATAACATCTTGGATCATCCAATTGCAGATTTGTGTCAAGTTGAGGACTATCTAAGACTGCATCTGCGGTGGAGAGTTGTCAAGTACGGCGGCGAGGTGATGCCTGACGATGTCTTTGAGAGTAAATTCTCCAAAACTCGGATCTCGGTCTTACGGGGTCTTGGCAGTAATGTCGATCTTGAGACTGCACCAATCTCTGACGAGACATTTGATCCCATGGACTCAAGGCCTGGTTTCTCAACGGTATACAGCAACTACACGTTTATACCGGAGGCCACCGACGGAAAGCCAGGTGGTCTACAGATGGGAGAGAAGGATCTATCTAGTCAATGGAGTGATGTAGGATCACCAGTGAGAGAACGCCTAGGAGGAAGACAAGGCATCCGTGCGCATCTCTAGATTCCGCATATCCCGTGTTACTTTTAGTCATGATGCTGAGAAGATCGGCATTTGGTCTTGAATCGAGTGATCGACAATGCATAGACGCGGGCTGTGCCGTCTGGGCTAAGTCATCTGAGCTGACTTGATCTTATCTTACCGCAATATTAGTCTCAGCCTCCACATTTGGCACTACCTCGATCTTATCTAATCGCAATATTAAGCCATGAATTGTGTCCCAAAATGTCCATTAAGAAATATCATGACGAAAGTCTTCGTCTTAAGCGTTGTATCCCCAGCCTTCACATATGCCTAAATGACGATCACAATTACCGGGACACTAGTGTGGCAGCCGCCAAGGGAGCAGAGCATTGGTGCTAGTTGGTTAACACATACTCCTTTGGCATGGTGATCGTGACTAGATGACGTCCTCATGGTTTGATCCCAACGCGTGAAACCTTGTGCAGGTACTGATGAAGCGCTTGATAGCTACATCCGTACGAGGAAGATCGCAGTTGTTTATGCTTTTCATACCTCAAATGGTTATTCTCAATAGGTAGTTAATTGCGGAGTATAGAGAGAAGGATTTCACAAATGATGCCCTGATTCTGTGAGGATTTTGAAGTGCAACTGCGAGGGTTGTAACACCTGTGCGGATGTATGTGTGGCGGGGATATAAACTTTATGAGCGATCCTTCGGCTTGCATGAGTGGATATGAATCCTACATGGGCGATCTCTCGTCTTCGGCAGGGCGGTCACGGTGGTGAATATGATGAATCGAGATTGATATACTAATAAACTAACTGTCTGCACATCTATAAAACCTGGCTTGAACCCGAAGAAAGAAACATAGAAGCAATTCACTCAACTTATTCAACGCACTCAACTCACTCTTTGGCTTCTAAGCAACCATACTATACCGACAAGATCATCTCCTTACTTGACATCATCAACAAACAACATCTTCAACCATGAGACTTTCAACCATACTAGCTCTTGCTCTTCCAACAGCCCTGGCTTGGGACCAAAAATGCGACTATCGGCCTATCAACGGCGGTAACACACCGGGAGAAAACGCAATCGGATGGACAATTACTGGAAAGGACATCGGAGATGAAGTTGCCGGGGATGCATTTTGCAACGGCATCAGGGATAATCTGAATTGTGGCACACTCAACTGGGATTGTAAAAGTGATGGTAATCGAGGCCTGAAACTGACATTTGTCACGTCGGAGTTTTGCACCGGGAACAACATTGATGATGCTTGGTGGTTTGCCACCAAGAATGGATTTGGCCCCCTTTGTTGCAAGTCGGGTCCTTGTTAAGTGGCCTCCTACTCGAAACCACTACCTGCTGCAACTCAAACACCTTCACGGAGTAGAAGATGGGAATCTCGCAATGGAACAAGTCTAGTCATATCGTGTTATTTGGTTTCGGGATCCATAGCTGTCGAGGGAATACAATCCATGTGAATAGCACGAAATGGTCATTTGCGATTTGAAGAAATACACAATCAGTGTTAACCCCGTAGTTTCAATCTTGAACTCTTGCATCCATTTTCCCCAGTCTAAACAATCCTGGAGAAGGCGAGAATTGGATCTGTCATATATGGTAGGGATAGGCTAGATCTATAAGCGTGATGGATATTTTTATGATCACAAGCCTCAAGCCATATGCGTGACTCTTGGTCACTCGAATATTCTATCATATTGACTAGATTGAGGGATACTGGCTCTCCAATCTTGAACTTTTCAATCTCCCGTCGAGCTTCTTCTTGCGCCAACCGGAAATTGTTCATTCGTCGTCTGGAATCCTGCTCTGCATCTTTTTCGACCTAAGCCTTATGCTCACGACATTTCTCAGCCTCTTCGTGCACGGCGCGCTCAATACGATATTCTCTAACTCATTTGTTCAGCTGATCGATCTATTTATTTAATTACTTGATCAACTCCTCGTGTCCGCTTAGTTTGGCTCCCATAACATCAAATTGGATATTTGGATCATTTGAAAAGACAGATATGTTTCTAGTTGTGGCATACCGAAGCGATATGAACCGCCGTAACTTATTGTTGATATCATTGAGAGATTTTGAAAGCCTGGGCTTGATAAAGTCGAAGGCTAAAGCAAAGAATGAACCGTCGTAACCATGCTGCCACTCAGTACTTCTTAGACACTTGAACCAGGTAGTAGATATGAATCAGGATGCGACTAAATGCCTGACCTACAGTGTGCTGGAGGAAGACACGAGATCCGCGCGCATCTCCAACTTCCGCACATCTCGTATTGCTTACATTTATGCGGTTAAAAGCAGCGGCACTTGCATTTGAGTTGATCGACTGCGCATAAGCACGGGCTGTGCAGTCTGGGCTGTGTAATTGGCACACCTTGTCTGGCTCTTATTGGATGGGATGAGATGAGGATCAGCTGGCCTTGGCGCTCGGGCGATCGGCCGTAAATCAACGGAATTTTCAGATGATTTCAATTCAGCTAAAGGGAGGCTATTCAGAAATGGGATCATTTGATATATAAACGGTTAAAGCGCCTAGAATGTACCTATCCATACATCGCCCAACAACCCGCTCTGGATTTTCCTTTGTTCTTGAGCGCCTTGCATATTTCCTTGCTTATGTTGTAACAATTTAGAATTCTCTGCCGCGCCCGCTGAGACAAAGCGTAATCTTACATGGCAAACTAGGGAGATGATCCTTCGGCTGGTCGGGAAAGCAATATTACCTCCGTACTGCACAACCTTAAGTACAGAACCCTCCATCATTTTCTCTCCCTTCTGTTAGTCTTTATTCGCAGTCCATTCGCAGCTCAACCCCAATTCCAATCATGGAGCCCAAAGAAAACAACAACGTCCCAGCTATGAGCGAGAAAGCCGGAACGTCGGTGACTCGGCCACCGCCACTTCTCTGCTTAGGCGCCCCCCGCACTGGAACAGCTTCACTCATGGCCGCTCTCCAAATTCTCGGATATCCAAACGTACATCATGGCTGGGACGTCTCTGAGTCTGAACATCTTCAATGGCAATGGCCTATCTTTAACAAAGCCTGCGACGCGACTTTTTCAAACATCCCAACCTACAACGGCAAATCATTTTCGCGCGCTCAGTGGGACGAGGTCTTTGGGGGCTATGATGCTGTCTCGGATGTCGCGTCGTTCTTTGCGGAATCGTTGATCCCTGCGTATCCCGACGCGAAAGTCATTCTTGTGGAACGTGATATCGAGAAGTGGCTCCCCAGCATGCGCACCGTAGTCGAAGGCTCGGGGACTGCAACAAAACGAAAGATTGGGATTAAGGTCGGGAAACTGTCCGGGTATACCAGCCCCGAGCCCTGCTACAAGATGCACCAAGGCTGGTCGGGATCTCCATCTCCGGACGACGTAGCTGAGCATCTCAAGTCAGCATATGTCCGACACAACCAGTACATCAGGGACAATGTTCCGGCCGAGAGGCTTCTGGATTACAAGCTCTCAGATGGATGGGGGCCGCTGTGTGAATTCCTGGGAAGGGAAGTTCCTGATGTTCCTTTTCCGCATCTCAACGACTCGGCGGAGTATGCGGTTAGGGGCAAGCGGCTGGGCAACAAGATGATCAAGCGTGCTCTACGAAATGTTCTATGCCCCTGCTTTCGTTGATTCCTAGGTTACGTGGTAGCTGAAATTCGGGATTGGTGGGCTTAGTGAGCATTCGGATGTGCTGACAGCCTGGGTGGTCTAGGGAGGGGTTAAAATTGCAGTGCAGACAAGTTTGGGGCTGCAAACAAGGTTGTTGGCCGTAGCCAGGCTGTGAGCACTATTAGGAGGGTTTGGTAAGTGTTAAGATGTGCAGACAGCCTGGGTGGCCTTTCGGAAGGGGCTAAAATTGCAGTGAAGCTTCTACGCCGACTGGGGGCGATGTTTGGTCGTCGCAGATATGCCTAATATGCCATACTAATCTATCCAATAATATGCTAGACATACAACCAAATATACATACGCTTCACATTTTAATAACCCAACCTCTCCCGATTATAGGTTAGCCCTCTCTGACAGACTGGACCGTACAGCCACGGCAGCTCGTGTTCCTTCTTCGATGGCACCATCAATGAAACTACGCCATCCAAGCGCCCAATCGGAACAGGCAAAGATGATGTTGCCCTGAGTTGCTCTCATATCACCAAGATGGTCTGTTAGTAAACCAGGTCGTGGGAAAAACCTTGGAATTTGTTAGCACGATAGCCACGGGGGAGTGTATTTCACTTACCATGCCCCTTTTGCGAATTCATCCTTAGACCAGTTATGGAAGACCTGAAATTGTGTTAGAATACGTGTTTGTGGGTACATCATCTTCAACTTACCAAACGCTTGACATCCATTGGGGCAAAACCTTGGAACGCAGAAATAGTCTTTTGGATATCCTCTTCTGGGTGAAAATGGTTGTGCTGGCCACCAAATGCCACAATATGAGTGTTCCCAGCCGGGGTAGTACCATCGCCAAACCCGTAAGACAGCTTGTTGTGAGGATAGCTTATACTCGTCATAGAACGAAGATCCCGATCTGAAACCTCAGCATGAACTTTGATACACTGATTGACATGACCGATATCTGCTGCTGCCTTCTTCCCTGGGATTAGAGGGGGATCAAACGTCACGTCGTTCAGGATGTTGAGTGGTATGGCACTGATCATCTTGAGCGCTCTGAACTTTTGCCCCCCGCAAGTTGTGACTTCGACACCGGTAGGTCCGCTCTTCACCGAAGCAACCGGTGTGTTGAAAGAGTATGTCAGATTGCCAGTTGCCAAAGCCTCTTTGAAGAAGCGAATAGCAAAGCTCGATTGACCTCCTCTGAACTTGTATTTGATGAGGTATTCAATACAGCCCTGGTAAGTGAATCCGCATAAGGCCCACCAGTGTAGAAATTCGTAAAAGCTTGTCGTTTCTAGCGTGCCGCCGCTGCAGAGCAGCACGAATGCCTCCAAGCAGATGCGTTCGTTATGCGTAAGGTCATTTTTAATCTCGGCGAGACGGTCTGCTATGGACATACGGTCGTATTTAGCGGCAATTGGGCCAAGGTTGGCAGTATGAGGAAACATAAACGCCTCTCGGGCCCCTTGGCCGTCGATGTTTACCAGCTTCTCAAGACCGCTCTGCATTAGTTGATCCTGGTTTATGTCAGTCTCTGGCGGTATACCAAGCCCAGAAAGTACTCACCTCTTCGTCATGAGTAAACTTCTGCGTGCCTTCAGGCGTGACAAGAAGATATTGGTTGATGCCTCTGGAGAAGTCGTAGGTGAGCTCAAGCTCATCCTGCATGCCGTATCTTGAGATCTCACGCCATACGTTGGCTTGTCCCCAGTATACCCAGGTTCCGCCCATCTCGTATGGGTAGCCCTCGATGTTGGAACTCCATGAGCGGCCACCGATGCGATCACGAGCTTCGACGAGTAATACTTTGAGACCTGAAATGGTTGTTAGTGAGCAAGTTGAAGAAGTGTGAAATGCGGTTGTTCGACACGCACCAGCAATGCTTGCGTCGCGAGCTGCAGTCAAACCACAGTATCCAGCGCCAACAACAATCACGTCAAACTTGGTGTCTTTGTTGGTCAGGTTGTTGGGAGGGCTGATGGCACCAATACATGGAACACCAGCCTTTAGACCTTGGGACTTAGTCCACGAGAATCCGTCCTTGGAGGACATGGTGTGATGGTGCTTGATGGTCGTGTTGGTGTAAGTAGGCGCCGCAGGGACGAAGAGCAGTCTGTTCCCAGTTATCGTAATGTCTAGGCTGGCGACTAATCGAGGCTATGTAGCAGCGCCACGCAACAGAACAGAACTATCAAGAGCGAGAATAAGTAGTTACTGTTCCACGAGTATCAGAGGACGGCTACTCGTTTTATCCTCGGGCCGTGTTGAGTTCATATCAGTTCATGTCGACAAGACAACCGAAATGACTACCCGAAGAGGAAGTTTCCAGAGAAGATAGTATCAATCACGCATCTTTATCAAACAGGTCCATGACACGAAAGGATTTCAACAGGGGCGATAACTGATATCTTGATCTTTCCAATATCGGTTACCCAAAGAGGCAATTTCTCGAGAAAACCGCCCATCCAGGTCTTCCCCCGCAATACGCTAGTCAGTGATGTCAAGGGAGTCCCCAGCAACCAACAAGGTTTCTGATAACCATTGTTTGTAGCTGATAATTGGATGGCGTCGAGCTAGACTCTTGGCCATGTGTCTATCCAATCATGTAAGTTACTTTTCTCGAAAGATTTCCGCATGCGGTAGTTTCAGTGGATCGTATCGACGTCCGAGAACCTGGGGTAGATCAAAGTCTAGTGCGATAGGCTATCTGAGCATTCCGGCAGTTTGGACGACCTGCGATAACATATCATCCAGAGTATCGTTGTCTTGTCTTGGTCGGCAATTGAAGACTATCACAGCGAGCACTGCACTACTGTGTGAGGTCGGATAAGCTACTACCCCTTTCCTTGCATTGGCTTATCGACGCGTGTGACGCTTGTGCTACCGTCCCAGAGCCTGATCTACCTCTGGTACCCCATTCATGTGACCTCTGGTTATCTATATGACTCCAGGTCGCTCCTCAATAACACCTTGTCTATAGTAGTGCATCTTCTATCTTGGAACAGCACAACATGACAACCTCAGAGATGATGTCGACCACGAACGAGGGCACTCTGCAACAGCGCCTCTCGACCTTGACCATGGTCGCCATGGCCTTTGCCATCCTCAAGTAAGTCGCACTCTACATGTTTGTTACGTGCTGCTTGTACTAACCCTGTATCAGCACATGGATCGCACTCGCAGGCTCCATCGCTTATATCCTACCGTCTGGCGGCTCGGTTTCCTTCATATACGGCTTCGTCTTCTGCGTTATCTGCAATCTGGCCCTTGCTGCCAGTCTTGGAGAGCTCGCCGCGATATGGCCTACAGCTGGTAAGAAGATACCGAGGGACCTTTACACATAAGACATTTTGGTTCTTAGACAGACTCTGACACCACTGCAGGAGGACAATACCACTTCATGTACGCCCTGTGCACACCACGATGGAAACGCTCCATGGTACGACTTCCTCCTTTACCAGGCAAACGATCAACTAATAGTCCCCAAGAGCTTCTTCGTAGGGTGGACAAACATTGCCGGGTGGTTGACTATTGTGACTACTCAAGCCTTCTTTGCTGGTAGGTTACAAGATAAATCTCTTATGCTCGTCCACATACTGACTTCCGTAGCCCAATTGGTCTCTGCAGCGGCAGTCGTGGCCTCGAACAACGCTTACGAGGCTACTGCGTGGAAAACATATCTATTCTTCATCGCCATCCTCTCCTTTGGAACAGCAGGGAATATCTGGGGGAACAGAATCCTAGGTCGATGGAATGACCTTGCCTGTAAGAAAGCCCTGTATCTACGAGGCGCGTCGGCTGATTGACATGATAGTGTATTGGTCCGTTCTGGCCGTCGTCATCATCAGCATCATTCTACTTTCCATGTCACCAAAGACAGATGCCCGACAGGTTTTCACAGAGTTCAGCAACGAAACCGGCTGGCCAGACGGAGTTGCCTGGATCCTCGGCCTACTCCAATCTGCTCTGTCACTTATTGGGTTCGACGTTGTTCTGCATCTTACCGAAGAGATGCCTAACCCGTCGCGAGATGCACCACGAGCCATGATGTTGGCGATTGTTATTGGTGGTGTCACGTAAGTTGCCCATGCAAGTACACTGGCTCTGCTAACATTTCTTAGTGGGCTAGTCTTCATCCTGGTGCTTCTCTTCTGTTTAACAGACCCAGCGACAATCCTAGCAACTTCCACCGGGATGCCCATCGTGGAATTATTCCTGCAGAGCACAAAGAGTCGCGCAGCTGCGACCATCTTGGCACTTATGCTCAGCATCTGCTTCATCAACGGTACCTCAGCCAGTATCACCAGCGCCAGTAGACTGCTCTACGCCATGGCCAGAGACAACGGTATCATATGCCACAGATACTTTTCTCATATTTCGCCAAAACTTAACGTCCCAGTTAGGACGATCATGCTCTGCTACGGCTTCAATATTTTGTTCGGGCTTTTATACCTGGGGCCTACTGTGGCATTTAGCGCTTACATCGCCTCGTGCACCATATTCCTAAACGTCTCATATGCTGGGCCTGTTGTTGCTCTGCTCGTGAGAGGACGAGGTATTCTCAAGGAGTATCAAACAAGAACGACACCTGCAAGGATGGGTTTGAGGACAGGTGCAGTTGCCAATGTCGTTTCGGCCGCATTCGTGGTTGTCATCACTGTTGTAAGTCAGAAGATTGAGCGTGTTTGTATCGTTCTCGACTAACTGTCTATAGTTCTTCTGCTTCCCTGCCGGCCTCCCGGTCTCTGCCAACACAATGAGTAAGTAGCCTTTGCCACCGCAGTTTATCAGACTCTAACTTGTTTAAGATTACGTCTCCGCGGTTGTTGGTGGATTCTATCTCCTTCTTGTTATATACTGGGTTGCCCTTGGCAAGAATTTCCAAGGCCCTGTAAGTTTTCGTTCCTGTGACGAAGTATTACACGTCCTAATCTGTTGTGCCAGAACTTCGAAGCGATTATTGGACAGCCTTTACAGATGAAGGTGGGAAATGATACGGATACGGTGCAGGAGAAGGTTGATTTGGCAACGAAGAGTCAGGCTTGAGTGGTGGCAAAGGAATATGGTATCTATTAGGATCGCAATTGTAGTAAAGGCCTCTTCAATGTCTGAATGTAACATATTTGATACCTGAAAGAGTTTTAAAACATGTAATCACAGGATGTCTCAAGAAGAGTCGAGGTGTAAAAGAGTAGGGAGCCTTGGCTGACCAGACTAGCTACACTTGGCGACGCAGCATGCTCATTACCTACCTTGCAACAGGACGGTGTTCAAGAACTACAAGTACTTTCAAGGTCAGGTTGCGGCGGTCTAAACTTTTCAATATCAAATTCACAATTCACAATTCACAATCACAAAGTCTGGCAAGAAGCAAAGTCTTGAAACGTAATGTTCTAGTGGGTATATTTAAATAGCGGATCTAGTCATCCAACTATCACAGAAATAAAGCAGTTCATACCATGTAAATGGTCAACATGCTATCGCTAACATCATCCTCCAGCCTTTTCAAGCACTCATAAACGCATTAACTAGCCAATTATATAGATTACCACTCAGCACCGGGGAGAGCGATCTCAGTTCCCTTGAAAGAACCGCTGACCTTTCCGAGCTCGAGAGCGGCGTTGATGACACCACCGAAACCCTCTCCAGCGATCAAACCAGCAGCGATAGCGAAAGCGTGCATCTCGTAATGGTTGTTGAAGAACTTGCGCCACCACCAGGCAGTGATGGAACCGAAGAGAATGGCGTTGGCGTAGCCGGAGTCGGGGCCGAGAACCCAGGCGACACCGACGGACATCCAGTTGGGGAGCCAGTCACGGTACTTCTCACGGGAGCCGACGAGCCAGAAGTGCTTGACGATGGCCTGGATAGCACAGAGGATACCCATGGCGATGGAGAAGTAGGCGGAGGACTTGGGAATGGGGATGCTGGGCATGGTGACAGCAGTGGCAACAGCCTGCCAAGCAGCAACGGAGGGAGCGGCGAAGGGGCAGATATCAGCGGGGTCGTCGCTGGGCTTGTAGACACAAGGGTAGGCAGACATGAAGAGGACGAAGATACCGGGAGCCAGGAAGACGGAGACGAGAGTACCCATGGCCTGGGCGTAGAACTGCAGCTTGGGAGGGGTCTTGAGGAGGAAACCAACTCGGAAGTCGCTGACAAGGGAGTTGGCGACGTCGGCAGTACCGGAGGCGATGTTACCGGCGACAAGGTTGATTCGCTGAGCGGCCTTGACGTCGAAGTGACCCTTGGTGATACCACCGTAGACGAGCTGAGAAGCCTTGGCGGAGGCAGTAAGAGGAGCACAATCGGTGACAGCGCCACCGTAGATGGACATGAAGGCGAAGATAACACCGAGGATACAGGCGAGGAAAGCAAGGCCAGCGTTCATGTGGAACTGAACCTCGGTGACAATCATGGCCAGGACGAGGGCGAAGATGGTTCCAGTGACCCAGACCCAGGTAGGGACCTGCTCGTTAGCGGAAGCAAAGTCCTCAACACCACCATCGGCATCGGCCTTGGCGGCCTGCTTGGCGAACCAGGAGTTGTGAGAACCGCGGGCGACAAGGCGGTTGTTGATGGAGCGGGCAGACTCGCGGACGGCGAACTTGACACCGTCCCAGACAACCTTTCCGTGGAGGAAGAACTCAATGAGGGAGTAGACCATGAGGACCATGACACCGGGCCAGAGCATCCAGTATCGGGGAGAGGGGACGTAGCCAGGCTTATCAACACCGGTCATAACGCTGAATCGAGTGATGCCTTCCCACTTGCCCTCACCAACCTCGATACCAATGCACTCGCCGTAGTGGACAAGGAGAGGACCGATCAAACCCCAAGCAACAACGGTACCTCCCCACCAAGAGAAGGCGGCGTTGAGACCGACGAGGATACCGGAGCCGAAGAAAGCGGGAGTCAGCTGGATGTACCAGCCCCAGTTCTCGGGCTGGAGGAGACCAGTAGCAGTGTATCCGGACCAGACGTAGAACCAGGTGAAGATGTGCCAGTTGTGGAGGATACCGTCGGCGTACTGTCCAACGCAGATGATGAGAAGGGCAACGATGAAGGCAATGCCGAGAGACTTGATCTTTCGGACGGCATCAGCAGCACCGGAACCAACAGCGTGCATGGATCGGATGGTCATGGCAGTGGCGGTGGGCGTGGGGAAGACAAGGTTCAGCTCGCGCGCAACGTTGATGATGAAGAAGCGTCGGAGGGGAACAGCAGCGAAGAGACCGAAGAAGGCGCAGACGAGGGTGATGGTGAGGATGCGGCCGAAATCCTTCTTGGGGTCGTCGGAGAGCAGGTCGAGACGGTACATGGCGGGGAGACCGGCGACGAAGACACCGGACATACCACCGGCGCCGGTGGCGGCGGCCTGGACGATGGAGTTCTCCTGGGGACCGAAGCGGCCGCCGAGGAGAGGGACGTTGGGCAGGGCCTTGGTCAACATGAGGATGAAGCCGTAACCGAAGATGGCGCCGAACATGGTGGCGGGGAAAGTGAAACCAGTCTTGAGACCTGTGCAGCTGTTAGAAGACTCATACTGAGAGTTGTTGACGAAAGGTTGAGCGTGGCATACCGAGGTAGACGTTGGAAGCGTTGACGAGAGAACCCAGCACGATACCGACAATGACGGCACGGGCAGTCAGAGGGTTGGGCTCGTGCTCGACGCCCTTGGAAGGCGGGAAGCTGGAGAAGAGATCGGTGATGCGATCATCCTCGCTGTCGGCCTCTGACTTGAGGTCGAGGTCGATATGAGGCTCCTTCTCATCGTAGCCCGGCTGGAGGGAGTCCTCGGGGACGCGGTCGGGGACGACGGTTTCGGCGACCATGATGGGCAGTTTTTTCTCTTTGGTGTTTCAAAGAAAAGAAATGCTTTGAGAGGCTGTGGTACGGACTGCTGTTCTCAAGAAGGAGAAAGCGAGAGTCGAGTGGGCATCAGAGTCTATTTATCTCTCTGTGACAGTGGCAAGCAGATGCACGCATGTAGTACAGTAGAGTACCATTGTAACAACCCCATGCCTGTCTACCTGTGTCTGTCTGTCTCTCCCCCAGACAATGGCCGAGTCACTTTGCAGATAGTGGCACTTTTGGCAACACCACCCCCGAATGCAGCAAGTCTACGGATATCAGTGTCCCCTTGTCCACATACGAACGTTGATCCCGAGCGCTGGGGCAGGGGGCGGGACTTTTTGTTCGATTGCCCCCCAAACCGAGAATAGCAAGAGAACAAACGGATCTTTTGAGTTGGGTCTTCCCAGCGGGATGGAATAGGTTCCACAGCGGAAAACGGTGTGTTGCAGCTGCTAAGTTAACTGCCTTAGTCAACAGGTAGGGGAGCTTATCGTCCCGGCGATCGGCGAATGAGGTTAGCGAAAAAAGAGCAATTGCAGTTGGGAGCTGCCAAGTTGGGAGTATTATCGGCCATTGCAACATTGAACTTTTGTGCATGAGCCAGCCCCCTAACATTCACTGTTCCAACCACTGGAGGACTGTTCGACCAGGGGCCATGGAACAAGCTCCACCCCCAGATAGTGAGCGGGTGGCACCGAGAGATACTGGACGCCACATGTTACATCTCCTTTTACATTTTACCTTTTACAGGGCCTGCGGATGCAAAGCCTAACGTTAAAAGGTTTATTGTTATGGTTATCAGTTGACAGAGAGGGTGGCTAGTGATGCATCGGCGAGCTGTGATTCGTGAGTGGTGGAATTGTAGGTGTTGATCGCAGCGCACCATTGCCCTATAACCGTCCACAGAACACTAATCTTCAGTTACAGCACCTCAACCCTTGCCCGGCCACTATCGCCGAAACATTGCAATTTACCCGAAAATCCCCATGCGCATCTCATCTCATCTAGACCTGTCTCTCTCTGTATTGCCCCAGACAAATCTCCTGACACGTTCCGATAACGCAGCTCCCATATCCATATCACTACCGCAATATCCCAGAGACAATAAGTCCTCCCTCCCAATTACCTACAGACACTTATTAACAAAACAGGCTAATCATCAAACTTATCAAAAGGGCCACCCCAAAGCGTACAGTGTCTCCGCGACAGGCCCGGTTGGGGAATATGCTCCCCCTGGTCGGGCCAATCATCTCGGGGAACCTTTGTTATGCTTGGCGCTCGCTGCTCGCTTTTGCGGAGACCTTTTGTCTAGCGGCGCTTTCCTGGTTTTGGTTTTGGAGAAGGGCCTTTTGGTGCGTCTATCACTGTAATATCTCCAACATTATCTGTCTTCGTGGGGCAAAAGGGCAAAAGATGGGGACTTTGTTTCCCGACAGCGGAACTGAGTGTGACTGTGAGTCGAGGTGAGAGTAGACCCTACCAAGTGTTGGGTTGGTCTGTCGTCTAGATAAGGCCATGGAGGATCTGATGTTATCCTAGTCATATGTAATCAGGCTATCAAAAGTGAGACTGTCAATTAGTCTACGATGTTTATCGGATCCGATCATGTCATTACAAAATCCACCAGCGTCATTCATGTCCATCACAGTTACGTTGCAGCCTCAGTGTCCGTAACAGCACATGCCTTCAATTAATTAAATTTCCCTTATTTACCTACTGCACTGCACTGGCCCATCGTGTTTCGCCTCCCCCGCATTATTCCACTAGAAGTTAAATTGACGGGACGTGATTCCGCGCTTCAGTGCCGAGGTCAGGAACCGCAAAGGTCCAAGGTCAGGGAAGGGAACCTTGTGTCGCTTTACATCTCTTGGTCTCGGATGATCTGCCCTGCTCTATCTTGGCTGCTTGGCTCCTTGGCCTTTTTCTACACGAATCACCTGGTGCGGCCACAACGCGGACTTTTGTCAAGACTTAGATGGCAGCCGCAGCCGCTATACCCAATTCTGTTCCGCGAGGTTTGACTCCTTCAGCGCGCCCTTTGTGCGGGTTTCGTTGTGTTGGTTGCTGTGTAATCATGCCATTTGTTCAGGTGAAATGCCCCGCTGGGAACCAACAGACGATACACGCCAGCTGTCGCGATCGTGATGCTATCTCCCAGCTTCTAAATCTGTAGAGCTTATTAACCAAAATACCCGCCGATTTGAAATCCCAATCCTCTCCCACCACCTTCAACCACAAACATACTAATCCCTGATACCGTCACATGCGACACATCCCATTTAGCAAAATCGGCCTTGCCCATTGTCGATCATGTTCCCAATAGCTGTAACATGGTATGCACCGAGGTTCTGGAAGGTCGCTGATACCGACAAGATTGGTTCTGCATGTAGGGTAGATCAACAAGTTGCCACTGTAGAGTATTTCCAGGATGAGGGATTGAAGGGTCGCATCTCGGTAACGGCACGATAGCCAAGACTGAGGCGAAACGGTCAGTCGGGTATCCTAAACGGTCGCGCTGTCGTTATCAACGGTTTGCCACGCGAGAAGGGCTATTTTCGTGTCTGGGCGGATGCTGGGGTTTGGGAATCCCTGCCCGGCTTAGACGCGATGTCAGATCCCAGATCATGATTCGCCTCTGATTGATTGGTGAGGTTTTAGTAATATTTATTCGGATTACTGCTATAGGACGTGAATATTTGTCGCGTGATATCAAAGTCGCTTGAGCTTAAAATCTACCATTAATCGTGTGTTAATCCGGGGTATAATGCGTCCAAATTGATCATCATTAAATAACCTCAGTTGTGCATATCTCCGCTCGATTATTGTCATCGGGGACCAAACGTCGAAATAGACATCGAGATTGCACGATCGCTACTTTACAGCTAAATATCAGCCAACACAATAGTACCATGGCAGTAGGGTAGTCGACCGACACTCATCGTGCATCGAAACACTAACAAACCGTCAGCTTCTCGATTCCGTACAGCATTGGGTTGCTTCAAGTACGGTACTAATGCACCACTAAAGCGCAGCTATCCAACTGACCAGACACCGATAACCACATCTGCAAACTTCCCCATACTTAAAATTGGCCCCTATCATTCAGCTCCGGACCAGGGTACTATCTGCTTGCCCAATGCGTCCTGCTGCTTGGTTGCATACCACTACCCCAGCCTGTCAAAGGTTCCTGGGGCTAGGGAGCTTCCACTTCGGGACACGCCCTTTTCGCTTCTCGCCTGGCCACCTCGACCCCGATAGGATAACTTGGTCCTGCTATGAGACTCTGTCGTCTTAATGATCATCACGCTGCGAGCACGATCAAGCGGTTTGTGACGGGTCTTGAAACGGCTCTGCACCTTGACAAATTGACTTTAACAACTATGCTTATTTCGGAATGAGGTCTCTTATACGATGGCACTCGTGATAGCTGGGTCGCCGCAGAAGTTCCACAGCGGTGTTGGTGCCAAGTACATATACTGGGATTGGAGTCCTTCCTGTTGGTTTGTGCGGCACAGGAGTGGCTATCAGGGTCCTTTTGACCTTACCGATCCCTTGGCCAATTAGAGTCATTCCAAATAATCGACCAAGATTCGCCTCATGATATCTCGTGAGAAGGTTCTCTCGTGAGAGGAGCCTATAGTCAGAAACCGTGACTCCGACAAGTCGACCTCTTTGAGATGTGAGTGGCGATATGTATCTATCTCGGAGAGAAGCAAAGCAGATGCCATCCATGAGATACAAGCTGGTGAGATAACTGCCCCAACCTAGTTCGATAGATACCAGAACTGATTAACTGTAGGCTGTCAGAAAGCCGTTATCAGATTGCGAGTACACTGCACTATCCCATTTGTTGAAAACGCGCAACCGTGTGGAAGGTTTCTGTTTGATAAAGACTGCAATTAGATTCCTCTTTCCCGCCGCCCTGAACCTATCTGTTCACAACAGATAAGCTAGGGACTCGAAGAACTTCATCTGGGCCCAAAGAGCGTGTGAGTTTGTTAACCTGACATAGACAAATCCCGAGAATACCCCACAGCTATTCGATCCCAAGCCCCGAAAACACCACATCCTTACAACGCTCAAGATACCCTCTAACGTCACCCTCCGTATGCCAAGCATCATTATACGCAGCACTCAAGCACAACTCGCCCTCGAACGTCCCAAGAAACCCCCCCAGCCCGTTACCAAGCTCCTCGCCGGTCACCCAAGGATCTCGAGCGCTAAAAGCTTTCGTTCGCGGAGCCACTATCGTATCTGTGCGTCCCATACTCGAGATCGATACGGACGGGTGAGCGTTGGGGGCAGGCACGGGGAGAGGACGAGGGTAGGAGGGCAGTGCTGGGGTACCTTGTGAGAACATCACCGGGGCGAGGATGTAGAATTCTTTGTCTTGCTTCACGGTGAGGTAGAAGTCTTTGATGGTTTCGAGGATGGAGAGAAACTCTTCTTTATCTGTCTGCTCGCCTTTTGGAGATAGATCCATGTCTACAACGAGACTTTGACCAGAGACAGAGTGATACACCGCAGCGGGGTGTTTAGTAGAGCTGTATGGCTCCATGCAATTTGAACGTTCGTTTCGTAAGATGTAGTTGATATAGCGAACTCTTTTGGTCTCTGATGGTCTGTCCTGGAGATCACGCATGACGATGGCAGCAGCGGCGTGGAACACATGCGTTGGTGTAGCTCCAGCTTTCTTACACGATGCCAATAATTGTAGCGTTTCCTTCTTCGGGAGAGTAAGCGCCACACGTTGATGACGGCCTGGTACCTCAGCGCCATGTCGAAAGGGTAACGCAAGAATTTCGACCTTCGGGTCAGATGTCGCAGCGGACTTTTGAGCCGCCATTTGGTCTAGTCTGTCTAGCTGAGCCTGGATTAGACTCTCAGGGATCTCAGCTGCTATCCTGTATGGAGGACTCAGATTTGCTGCCTCGCTGCCGTCGAGAACAGGGAGATCGTAGGTATCGCCTTTCTCGTAGGCCTCGGCGGCGAAAGTGATGAAGTTGTTTAGCATAATGAGTGTTCCGATTCCATCGATGATGTCGTGGGGAGAGCGGAAGACGAGATCTCGATGGACCGTATGTGAACCCTCATCTCCTTGTTTCGAAGGAAGATCCATGATGAACAATTTTGGGAATTTAGGAGCAGGAGGGTCTGAATTTGCCCACTGATTACCACTCTGGCCGTTCGAGACGTGAACAAGAGTCTTTTCAAGCCATTCGTCCTTCTCTGCTTCGCATTGGATTTCTTTGTAAGTTTTGACCCATTGGCCTGTCTCAATGTCATGAGTGACCTGAGATGCAAGTGTAGGGTGGGCATGCCTCAGAGCAAGCCAGGCTTTTCGCAATGCTTTATCGACCTCCAGCTCAGCTTTCTCCAGTGGCAGATTTCCAGTGTTTTCGATAGAGAGCGATACATGGCCGGTAATGCCAAAGAACATTCGACCACTACCTTCGTATAGAGTGACCATGGTCGAGTAGAATTGCTCAAGCTCGTCGATGTAGCGTTGCCATATCCCTGGTTTGGCTTGGCGCCAGTGGAAGTTTTTCTTGGAAGCCATAGCTGTTCAATGAGGTGATCTGGGATAGAAACAAACAGTCGATCAATATTGAGTTACAATAGAATGAAGCAGAAAGTAGGAAATTCATGGGGCTGTGATGATATATGTAGTCCTCTAGATATTGACGTAGAGCTGATACCTCTCCGCTCTCGGATTCACGGCCCGCACTCCGAGCTGTTCTACCCGACAACACCACCCATATTGGTCAGGTCAACCTTGCGCCTACGGGATGAACTTAGGTAAAACCATGGATAAACCATTTTTACTTTCGAAACAAGTAAGCTAAATTCCCGAGTATTGTTTCTCCAGCCAATGAGCTGGAAGCTATGTTGAGTGAATCGCCCTGTGGTGGATCGTACATGGTTGTCGTGACATCTGGATGGGAGGCTGAGGCGTGTATACTATCATGATAAACCCCAGGTACCCCTGTTATCCAATCCCAAGGTGGAGGCTTATAGGCTTAAGAGAACCAAGAAGAATATGAGCTGGGAGTATTTCCTAATAAGGATAAAGCCAAAAGATATTCCATCCGAACTGGGTAATACAACAAGCACGGGTTACATCAGCAGTTCATATACAAGAAGGGTTCTAGCTTTATTACAATATCAAAATTGACGATTTCTGCAAGTGGAACGCTGCCGTCAGAGATGATTGCTCTGCGCTCCAGCCAGATTACAATGTCTGCGTTGGTGGTTAGACATTAATTTCTTCACCAAAGAGGGGACATGAAGCTTAGCTTATTGAGGGACCATATACTCAGAGAGCGACAGGTGGACCAAATCAAGACGATGCTCAATGATTTGTTACGAATTCTCATGTATTTGGTTTCGTAGTATAACATAATATGACTTTTTCTATTTTGAGAGACTTGTAATCTTCTTGTTTGAGTCTACGTAAAGTTGTCCTGGTCAGAAATGTACCAAAAGCAAAAGAATACTTGTTGATTGCCTACCTCATATACCTGTTACTAAGTATATATTCTTGTTAGTATGTGGTGCTCTGAAACCAGGGTTAAATATATCCCGCCTAACGCCTCCTTCCCAAGTATATATTATGTCTTGATGTTGAGCCAACGGATTCTTTCCTTCTCCATACAAAAACGAATAGACAAGGTCGTCAATCTCGACATACCATCCGTCCCTATCTCCCTCACCAAATGCTGACCCAGAAACGATCATGTGTACCTTGGGTCTTTCTTCGACGGGCCTTGATCGCCAGTCAAGGACATCATGCATACTAAGCAGCAACTCTCTGGTTCGATGAGTCAAACTTCCCCATGCCAAGTTACTTAACTCGACGGATCGTAAAGTTCGTGGCAAAGCGGAAAGAAGCTCCATCAAATCATCGAGTTGAACGAGCATATGGGAGATCCCGAAATGACGAAGCCGTGGCCACTGATCAACAGGAAATATAGTCCGAAGCGGAAAGACATAGTTCTCGATTTTTTCCCAGTCAAGTTGTTCACTTGATCCACCGGTGATCTCCATGGTACTGCGAAAGCATATGTGCTCGAGATCTTTGGCTTGAGCCAAAGCATCGTGCAGAAGTCCGCTCTTGTATGACTCCCAGTCCTCGCGTTCCAAAAGGCCAGTAAAAAGGTCAAGATTGAGGTATCGGAAGCCAGGACGCGCCAGCATGGTTACCAGATCGTCATACTCAACGCAGCGCTGATCGAAGATCCGGCAGTTCAGCCCACTTTCAACCTCATTACCCCCGATATAAAGCTCGGTGATGTCATGATCGTCATGCTCTGCCAGGGCTCGAATCACTACCCGATAGCCACGCCATTTAGCCCTGTAAGCCTCAACAGTACAATCAGGACCGTACATCTCCTGATAAGGACTGTCATCCTCCGACACCTACGGGAGCACATCGACTGGCCCTGGCAGCTCAGTAGCATAAGAAGGCCATCCCGTAGGCACAGGGTAATCAAAACCGCGAGGAAACGCTCTGATCATAGGTGTCTTGTAGAGTGGGTTTCGTATTCTCCCATGAGCCGAGGGCGTAATAGTCACACGCTTAAGCGAAGGAAATCGCTGCAGGCCATACTTGAAAGCCTCAATGTCTGCATCAGACGCGAGAACCTGGCGCTGATCTTCAAGTAGTGGTTCGTAATAGGCCCAGGACTCTTTAATGCCCATGAGATAATCGGGGAGAATGAAAGTCCCAGGATTTCCATAATCAGAGCGACCCTTTTCGAACCAAAGGGGACACCCGTTATCGGTCACGGCATCATCTGGATCGACGCCGTCTTCTTCGTACTCCATTCGCTCTTCTTCTAGTTCTGGTCCTGTGGACAAGCGTGCGTCGTCCCACACAATCTCAGTGACTTGGTGGCGGATAGTCTCATCATCTGCAATTGCGCGAAACACTTTGAGATTGAGAGAGTTGGCTGAGATGAAAACGCGGTCAAAGCTCAGAGGGATAACCTCTGCCATTGCTGAGCATGTTGCGCGTAGGTTCTTGACGTCGTTGCTGTCTAAGAGAGCAAAGACGGCTTCGAGCAATTCATTCGGCAGTTGTGGTAAAATGAATGGCTTTGCAGAAGTCATTTTAATCACACGGATTTAATAAGATAGAGTGTACTTGAAGGTGAGGCCGGCCTGTGCAGTCACGTTTTGATCATCTTTTATCCACTACGAGGTGGATACCTAAAGGCAAGATTGTTGGCAGAGCACAGATTGGTTAGGCTTGTGGTAGTACAGTTCCCAGCAAAAGTTCAATAAGAGATATATTAGAATAAAAATTTAAATATATCATGGCTAGAAAACTGTACATATCACCCTTCACAAAGTCTAGATTGGTGAATATTGTCGGAACTTGCAATCAATTATGAATAGCGAAATTTTACAGAATGTGTTTGCAACCCGCATCACTTCCCAATATGAACAGGAGCCCATAAACTTATGTCATGAGAAGGCTTTCTAATCGACTAACGAAGCATCCAAGTTTATTAGGTGAAGTACTAGGTTCGCTGCAGTCGGGACTCTTGCACCTGGAGGTATGTTGGCGTCCATTAGCCTTATACCGCACCAAGGGGTTATACTTATACCTTGAAACAGTAGTAGTTCTATAATCTATGGAATATTGTTAGTCAGGTTGAGTCACCGATTACTGGGATAGATATAACCCTAGACGCTAAGATATACAGTGAACGTAACGCCACCTGAACTATCGAGACTCTCAGCCCGCTTACACAGCCATCAGCTCTCGTTCCTTGTAGCAGATAGCTTTATTGCCAAAATAAGTATTGGCTGTGGAGGTATTGTGAAAGAACCCTGAACTAAGTTCATCAGTCATGAGCAATTGAATGTTTCTAAAGTTAGAAAATGTCGAGGATCTTTCTTCGCTAAGATGAACTCCTTCATTTAAATCTTCCACTAGATTGAATTCCAATATTCAATTTTCAGCCTACATCAAAGAACACGTCTCGTTCAATCTCTCACTCTCCAAGTCGTTGAAATACGGTGACCCGTTATTATCTCCGTTCACAAGCCGGCGCAATATCTCAGTTAGGAAGTCATGATGCGAAGAACCTCGGCAGCGCTAAACCTTTTAGCGCATCTCCGAACTTCGAATAAGGACGCTGAATCTTAAAATCTTACTCTTCCGTATCTTCATGTGAACGAACAGCCAGCAAAGATGGCACAGTCAACTAAAACACACCAGGCTTCTAAGCCATCGACTTACCTCTTCCTCTACAACACTCTCTCAGGACTACTACGAACCGCTATCTTGGCCAGGACTATCTATCTATGGGCTAACCACGGTAATGGCGCTGTGTGGGATGAGCTTAACGTCACAGCGCGATGGACCGAGACATTGACCGTAATTGAGGTCATACATGCTGTGACAGGTCTGGTCCGAGCAGCTCCAGCTACAACTGCGTTGCAGGTAGCTGGTCGCAACACCATCATCTGGGCCATCACCAGAAACTACCCCGATGTTGCCTTCAGGGAGACTGCGTATAGTCTTATGCTCATGGCTTGGAATGCGGCTGATGCGGTGCGATGTCTCTACTTTGCGCTCCAGACAGGAACTGGATCTGTTCTATCGGCTCTGACATGGTTGAGGTAATAGAGAACAAATAAGATAAAGGAACGAAGAAAACTGACAATTTTTCAGGTACAACATGTTTTTCGTGCTCTATCCCATTGGAATTCTCTCTGAGATGCGACTCGTCTACGAGGTCATTGTGCCATCCAGGGCTCGCAACTCCATGTATCAATATCTACTCTGGTTTGGTCTGACGATTTATGTCCCAGGTGAGAACACCACAAATAGGAAACTCAATCGGGTTTTATACTAACCACATTATGTTCCAGCGTTTTACATCTTGTTTGGACATATGCTGGCTCAAAGGGCCAAACTGAACCGCCCAAATCTCAAGAAGCAGACTTGATAGGCCATCAACCATGGAGTTCTCGGCCACAAACTATGCTTTAGCGAACTATTACTGTTCAGGAAGGGGCCTTTGAACTGGTCGTGATTGAGGTGGCCTAACCTACTTAAGGACACCAACCCTTCAATTTGGTTCAAAGATTTATAAGCATAATTCAGAGGGTTGTTTCAAGGGAATCAGAAGAGTATGGCAAACATATCTGATAGTTCAATCCAGAAATACGCTTAAAATCAGGATTTGCAAGTATTCTCCGATTACTCGTATTCCGGAGATGTGAAGTAGAAAAGGTTTATTGCTGAACAGTCGGGAGATACTCCTTGAAATACTTATGCCGGCGGTGATCTAACTACCAGAACTGAGCTTCACTGTGATTAATTCTATTGCGCTTTTTATCCTGCGTTCCCTGGAAGGGTGGGGGAGATTGGATGTAAGAGGGCTTGTGACAGTCCCGGGTCTTTGGGCCCTTTTATCCGAGGGAGTCGTACCCTTCTCAGAACGTAGACGATCCAGGTTACTAAGCGTCAATCGGGCCCTTATATCTGAGGGAGTCTCCGTGCCTTGCGCTGCCCAGACATCAGGTAACTCTGCGGGCTGTCCGATCCATGACTTGATCGCTTCTGATTCGAGATGCTGGTTCACTTTCCTTGCATACGTCCCTGTTGAAGAATCATCCGACAAAGATTTTTGGTCTCCCAGGATAATCCCGCTAGGAGTCTCGAGGGGTATGTCTTGCGCTTCAAGTTTGTCTTCCCCACCAGTTTCCCATTGCATAGCCTCCGTCTGCTCATCATCCTCAACATCATCGCTACTTTCGTCATCGTTCAAGGAGTGTTGAGGTAGTGTGAACAGAGCCAAGTCTTCCTGATGGTGAGCTATATGTCTTTGGTATTGGTCGAAGCTTTCAAGTGTCTCCTTACACAAAGGGCACTCTGCACTATCTTCAGTGGGTTTTGGTTTCTCGCAAATACTAAGCAGACCCTTGAAATTAGCCGATGTCACGGCTACAGAGTGTACTTGTGTCAGATGAGCTACCATGCCTTCCAAAGAAGTGAATGAATTATCACATCCAAGGCAGCAGGCCCATGATCTCCAGTGGTGTTTCCGCATGTGGTCTATCCATTGGTGGCGATGTTGGAAATCTTGGTCCGGGGCCGGACATTCAAGTTCCACGCATATGTATGGACATAAGTCTGAGAATACATGCTTTCTGCAATAGTCTATTAGTATGATCCGTTTTATATCGGGCTGCACTCACTTCCATAGGGCCTCTGATGGCGCTGATATCATCAGGAAACAGAAAGGGCATTCGAAAGACCCATCTCGAGCCCCTGCTGGAAGGTCTGGAACCTTTTGCTGTCCTGGGATTGTATCAGACGTCGCGTACGAAGTCCTTGATATCGAAGGCTCCGTGTCAGATTCTTGGAGCTCTGAAGGAAAGAAGTCTGTCAAATTGAACCCCTGTGGTGATGATGAGGCGCCCTCTCTGCATTATGGTCATAGCTATCGTCCTGACCGCTTGCGAGCTTTTTACGACGTAACTTTCGGTAATTGAAATACTGACGCCTACGAGAGTTTGCTTTGCCGAGCCTCTCGATAATTGCGTCCGAAGCTGTGGAGAAAGTTTTACGGACATGGTCGATGTCAAAGGACTCGAAGTATGAAGTATCTGCTGACGATACATCCGTGAGACGATCATGAGGGAAAGGGTTATTTATGGACACGGAGAGTCGGAAAAGGCAGTTTATGCTCTCAGCAATACTGATTAAAATCTGTGGTAACTCTGATGCACCCGAAAGGCCTACGAGTGGAAAGCTGTCATCATCTGGGTCATCGTTCAACATGTCCAGAGACGGTTGGTGCTGGTGACTGGGAGCTGGTTTCCCCTCAAGTATCTCCTTTGCTACCTCCTATCAGTATGAGGTCACATAGGAATGATCTTGCAACTTACTGTCGCCGAGCAGTTCGATCAGATCAAGAAGGATCTGTATAATATGGTCCCGGATATTTGACGCATCTTGGAGCCGATGGTCCAAGGAATTGCAGCCGTTTCGATGTGCGCCAATGTTCCCAACCCAAACCATGAATCTGCTCTGCTCATCCTTGAGCTTCAGTAAAGACATTTGTTCTGTATCACCACGCTGAGATGCGTCCTTTTGGAGGGCATTTTCCCAAATATGGGGTGCATCATAGAGAAGTTTGAATCCATGCAGACATGCCAAAACATGATCAGCAAGAGCGGGCGATGAGCTTGTAGCCATGATTTGAAATGGCTCGGGAATAAAACATGAGCTTACTGAGGGGTTTTTAATTCAAAGTCGCCCTCCTACAGAAGTCAGGCTCTAGAAAGACACGCTCTTTCTGGACCAATCATTGTGTAAATATGCTTGATTTGTTGGCTGGCGTTACCTGCAGTTCAGCCTCAAACCCCTCATCTTACGTCTTTGGCTGGAAAACCATGGGATCTCGATAACCTTCGCTCCTTCAGTAATTCGGATATTTCGTCTTCCCAATATGTCTGGCTTCGAAATCGTCGGTGTTGTCCTCGGGAGTATCCCTATTGTCGTTTCAGCATTGGAGTACTACGTCAAAGGTCTGGGCATACTTCAGAATTTCCGCTCCTGTAAAAGAATTCTCAGGAGCCTGATACTAGCCCTCAAAACAGAGCATATCAACCTGCAGAATATCTGTGAAAAGCTCCTTGTAGGGATTGCACCACAAACATGTATCGAAATGATGATTCGGGAGCCGTTTGGCAAGCTCTGGAGCGAAGAAGGGATCAATAATAAGTTGCGCTTGAGGCTTTGGACTTCCATTTCAATATTCGACGAAAGAGTCCAGGATATGAAACTTGCTATTGAGGAGATGATGGGAAGGTTGAACATTGGTCCAGATTTCGAAGTAAGTGATACGTTATACTACCTCTTCCCTCAAACTTAATTCTGTGTGCATTTACTAACTCAAACTAGTCGAGTTGGATTGAAGGGATGACTCTCAAAAGCCAGCTCAAGCGAATTATGTTTATTATCCAAAAGTCAAACTACGACGAGGCCTTGACTAGGATTCGAGACGGCGTCTCGGCTCTCCAGACACTAGCTGCTCTCAATACAGAGCTAGAGCCAGCGAGAAAGTGCCGCTCATTAGGAAGATTGAACAAACTTGTCAGTGAGATGTTGACTGGCATCTACCAAGCACTCAGGTCCACCATGACCTGCAAGTGTACGAATCTCCATGACATTGGCTTGAAACTGAGACCTCCGGCAATAACCATTACTCCTACTGATGACGATCAGGAAATCATTAAGAAACTACAGTTCTGGCTGGCAGTTTCTTATATGAAGCTTTCAAATCGAGCGTCCATCAGGCAGTGGAACGAAATTGTTCTCAAACCCAATCAATGTATGAAAAATGTGGGAGTTGAGGTGCCTTCATTGAGTATTCAGAGAAGTAGGCAATCCACACCAACTACCACCGCTACCCAGTCAAGTGGATTAAACCTCAATTTGAGCACTGTTACAAATACCCGCAGTCTCGAGATTACACAGAGTATTGACAATCTCTGCCAAACGATGCAGTCCATAGGAAAGAAGAAGGGAGGCGAAAGGTGCGGATACATCAAAGACTTTCGGATGCAGGGGGATCTCAAGTACGACCTATATGCTCACGATTGCCTAGGGAGCAGTGATGACTGGTCTCTCGTATCGTTGAAGCAGCTCACCCAAAGCCACACCTTGCTCTACGTTGACAAATTGCGGCTTGCTTGGACAATAGCTTGCAGCGCTTTTCAAATGCAAGGTACACCTTGGATATCCAACATCCTCAGAGCCGAGGACATATTCATCGCTCAGAGAGAAGGTGTGCTTCAGTTCAATCATGTCTTCACCCTTCGGCAGCTTCCTGAGAATTCCAGATCTTCTCCACTAAAACCTTCGCCTACCAACCCATTTATGCTGTACCTTGGGATTCTTCTGATAGAGATAATCCTTGGGCATTCTATAATCAAACTCGAATCGACTTCGAAGGCAACAGTAGAGCCTACGGTTCCCCAGTATGTGCTTGACCTCGACGTTGCGAACAAATTCCTAGGTCGAGTGAGGATGGCGGGAGGCTCGGGGTATCATGATGCGGTTGAACGATGCTTGAAATCAAGCATGCACCAAACAGAATGGAATCGAGGACAGGCTTGGTTTCAAGGCGATATAGCTGCTGCCGTGGTCAATCCTCTTGAGACTGACTTGAGAATGTTGGGCTTTGATTAATTCGATATCTGTTTCTCACTGAATGTAGCGTTAATACAATCCGTCAAACGTATATGTATCCCTAGATACAGGAGACACACGATGGAATTCCTGAAGTTTGGCATCGGTTCCACAAGGGCTTGAGATGAACTGTTGACTCCTCGGAGACACTAAGAAGTCCATCTACTAATGACGTAACATGGTGATAAGGGGTTGAAAGTCTGATCAACGGACGGTGGTTTCTAGAGGCGCAGTTCAAGTCTTGCGGTCTCGTTGGTTCCAGGTAACGAAAAGGTTCTGGAGGCAGGATCATACAAGAGTTTAGCAGCCATTTTAGGACCAACTCACGACGGATCTTGGAGAACTATTGACTTTGACACTTTACACAGGCCTGAATGAAATGTTTCCTCTCACATCACCCTGATTGATCCAAGCTCCATTTCCAAATGAATTACCCGTAACGATGCGTCCATTCGATTGTCTTTGATCTGCCTGCACGTTAGCCTGAAAAAGCTTTGGAAAGGAGACCGCGCTATACCGTTTTTCGTCAGACTGCGGTCTCCATCATGGGACACATATCGTCCCAGAATGGCCTTCGTCACAGATGCTGCAGTAGCTGCAGCAAAGTCTTGCCAGGCTTCGTTCTTGTGGCTGTCGGCATAGTCACTGATGCCCTTGACAACAATGCACCGGCCTTCATCCCATGTGCCTGCGCCTTCCATCTCGAACGCGATAAGGTTGTTCGCAACAGCGATACGATCACGATCTTCTCCGCTCTTCATGATAAGGTTGCCCGACCCGATACGACCGATGAAGATCTCAGGGCTGAAAGCTTCACCACTACCCTGGACGAGGTCGGCAGAACGTTCTCTCAGAATCAGATTATTGACATCACATTTAGCCTCAGCACATGTAACTTTAGAAGATGCCTCGCAGAAGATGTCAGGGTCATCTGCACAGACACTGCACCACTCCTGATGCCTGTGAGTATATGTCGGAGAAAACAATTTATCTTCCTTTGCTCCAGGATATTGGTAATTGGCTCGACGTCGCTTTTTCTTGGCTGCTTTCTGTAAACTTTCCAAATGTTTGGAAGCTTCCGCCTGCAGGCGTTCCCTCATGAGCTCTGTCTCAAAAACTGCGAGTAGACTTCGGACGTCATTATTGGGTCTTCCAAGGCTATCTTCGACTGTGTTCTTTACAGCGAAATGACCAGGATATTGTCTGCCATAGTCGTATTGGATGATTGTCTTGCTGACTACTACATCACCAAGGAGCATATCGAAATCAGCGATACGGGGAACACCACCACAGATACCAACGAGGATGGCGAGCTTTAAACCTGTGTAGCTCCACCGCAAGCTGGTGGTCGCAATCGCTGCGTTGATGTTTCCTATATTGGGAAGTATAGCTAGAACAACGTTATGTTCTCCAATGCGGCCCGTTATGTAGGTATTCGCATCTCCATCGGCTCGGCCATAGGGATCGTGCTGCTCATCCCAGAAGTGATCAAATAGTAGGGTGATAGCGTCAGCCTCGAGGGGCAGAGCACATACTATAGCAATACGGAAGTCTTTGCGGCCGGCAGGTGGTTGTAAGATAGCCATTGTGTTTCGTGTGATTGAGCCAGGCAAGAGGGGAAGCCAGCCTAAGACGGACCAACACAATTCAGGGGTTTGTGACAACCTTGCAGCACTTGATCACGTGTGGGCCTGAAGTTGGGCCAGCATTTTCCTCTGCTGCTATCCGTGGCGCTTAGGCAATCCTCAGATAAATAAATCACCGAAGCAATGTCAGAATCGACGCAGGAATCGCGCGAGGTTAATAACTGCCAATTTGGCGACCATACCATCATCCATCAGGGAAACGTCCAAGGGAATGTATATTATGGCTCGCCGCCACACCCGCCCTACCCGCCGGCCCGTGCCGAAGTCGTCCGCGTCATCCCCTATCCCCGCAACGAGGACATAGTCCATCGACGAGATCTCATCGACAAGCTAGACGAGTTTTTGCCGCAAAGTACTTCAGGATCTTATTGTGCAGCACTCTGGGGTCTGGGAGGGTCAGGGTGTGTATCCACTTTCAGCATGTTACGCGGGAGGGCTAATAGACAAACGAACCAAGTAAAACACAGATTGCGCTAGACTACGCATACCGACGATGCGACACCGATAAAGAATGTTGTATCTTCTGGGTGCACGCCGATAGCGAAGCGACCTTTTTGGCTGATTACAAGACCATCGGCAAGAAGCTTGGGGTTGATGAGCAACTCGACGGGACGGACCTGCTAGAGGCAGTATGCGACGAGATTGAAGGACGGTCGAAATGGCTGTTAATCCTCGATAACGCGGATGATCTAAAGCTATTTAGAGTGGGAGTGACTATGACAGACGAGAGTGAGAGTCAGAACCTTTACAAATACGTGCCTTGCACGTCGCATGGAACAGTGCTATGGACAAGTCGAGATGCGCATATTGCGGGCACGCTCGTCGGAGCAAGTCGCAGTATCCAAGTACAGTCTATGGAAAAAGATGAAGCGACGACACTTCTGGCAACAACGAGGGGTGACCAGCCAGTACTAGACGAGGCGGGAATAGATGGCCTTCTGGAAGAGCTGCAATGCCTACCGCTGGCTGTCTCGCAAGCCGGTGCATACATGCGGCGCATGTCCATGACAGCTGAAGAATATCTGTCCCGACTTAAGGAAGGCAATTCTCGGTGGGAAGTGCTTAAAGTGAGCGATACGGACCGACATCGACGGCCGGAGGCATCGAATAGTGTGCTTGAGACATGGAGGATCTCAACGGAGCGAATCCGAGCAGAGAGTGAGATGTCGTATCGGATTCTACACGTAATTGCATACGTGGATAACCAGGACATACCGGATGAGCTGCTAGCGGAAGCGGCTAACGGATTCAATCATGGTCGCAAGAATGATCAAGCTGAACAGAAGTCAGACATGCAAGTCTCAGAATTCGAGGTCCTTACAGCCGTGGCACGGCTGAAGGAGTTCTCTTTTCTCAGGCTGCGTCAAACAAATGATGGGAGGCGAAACTACGAGATGCATAAGCTCGTACAAGAGGCTCTGCGGTATGGGCTGAGGATTCAAAGCCTTATAGAGACGGCCAGGGGGGGCGTCGTAGGAGAAGATGGCAGAGCAGCGCAGGCCGAAGCGTTGTACAGTGGCAGGGCACTAGAGGTGGTAGCTGGCCTGCTCCCAACTAAACCAGCCCCGTCGGAACGATATGAGCAGTATTTAACCCATGCTGTACGAGTAGGAGAGTGGGCAGAGGTGGGCAAGACAGAGATTGAGACAGCAAATATGCTTGCGAGAGTATCGCACTTTTTGTACGAGCGACAGCGATGGACAGAAAAGGAGTTAGTGGACAGTCGGTCATGGAGCCTTCGACGAAGGGCGCTTACGGAGAACCACCCGGATACACTCAGGAGTATGGCAGAATTTGGAGCGACATGCCAAGGGCTGGGTCGGGCAGCTGAAGCTCAAGATATCGCAATCAAGGTGTTAAAACTCCAGCAAGAGATACTTGGGGAGGAGCACCCTGATACGATCAGGAGCCTGACGAACCTTGGGGTAACATATCAAGACCAGGGTCGATATGACGAGGCCGAGAAGCTATATGATAAAGCACTAGAGTACCATCAAAGAGAGTTTGGGGAGAGGCATAGTGATACGATGAGGAATATGGCAGATCTTGGGTCGTTGTACCATATGCAGGGCCGATATGACGAGTCTAAAAAGATGAGCGATAGAAGCCTACAACTCCGACAAGAGATGCTTGGAGAGATGCATCCTGATACAATTAGGATCATGGCAGGAATTGGGATAGCATATTATGCGCAGGGCCGACATACTGAGGCTCACGATATCACGATAAAAGTGTTGGAACTCCGGCAAAAGGTACTTGGAGAGCGTCATCCCGATACTATCAGCAGCAAAACGGACCTCGGGGCGATATATGATGTGCAGGGCCGGTATGAGGAAGCTAGGAGAATAAATGAGGAGGCCTTACAACTTCGACGAGAGATACTTGGAGCAAAGCATCCCACTACAATCAGGAGCGTAGCAAACATCGCGATGATCTACTACAAGCAGGGCAAATATGACGAAGCCCTTCAGCTTCATCAAACTGCCTTGGACCTTCGCCGCGAAGTACTTGGAGAAACCCATCCGGATACAATACAGAGCGTGGAACAAATCGCCTACACTCGCGAGATGTTACGGCGCTTAAAGATAAGACAAAACAACAAATTAGAGCGAGAATTAAAGCTATGGGATAGATTGTTCTGGGAGATTATGGATCAAAAGGTTAGGCAGATTTGGAAACGGAGATCCCACAAAGATCAAGACATTAATTAATCTTTATTCCTCTTTTGGAGTCTATTATTCCGTGGCATATCCGCCTGTACCTCATGGAATTTTGCAGTGTGCCAAGGCCCTTCATGTAGTACTCCAAAGCTGGCATCACGATCGGTATGCCCCCGAGGACAAGACCGGCAATTTCAAAGCCTGATATGTTGAAAGCTCTTAGGGAGCGAGAAATGCAATGAATGAAAAGTTTGAACCTCAAAGCCTGGCAAATCAGAGACGAATAAGAAGAGGGGGCTATGGCTGAGCTGCAGATTTGTTACATAGCAGCAATACCAGTAAGTGCCTGGATTGATTCTGAAACGGAAGAATTGTCGTCAAACATCGCCACTGAAGCTCAAGAACGAGTTGATGAGGTTCGAAGCATGGATAGAATACATGTGCTCACCAAAAGGGAGAAGACTCACTCTAAAGGCAACTACGAGATGCTTACAACATTCGAGAACAAGTTGCACGACTCGTACTAGACCTGGAAGAGTTGCGTCAACAGAACACATCAAACAGACTTGATGATAACACGGACGACGAAGCTCGGATTTTTGAGGGTTCTGCCATACCACAACCATACAGCATGAGACGCAGATTCTCGCAAGGTCCGGAAATAAGAGGCTCCGAACAGCTGGATCTAATGCTCGAAGTATCTACTGCATATGTAGAGTAAGTGCCAATGCCAGATATTCTCAAGGAATCGATAAAAGGCCCTTTTCTTAGCGGGTACATACATCGTATGGTTAGTGGATAATACTAAAGATATTAGAGTACTGGTTTACCGCTAAAATCTAGGATACGTATCATAGACTTATTGTAAACTTATCAGATAGACTTTCTTGAGTTCTTGAAAAACATACTTGATAAATATAAGAATGTCATTTCCCGTTTATTGTTCTTACTTCTATAGAAACCCTCCTCTTACGCTTAAATATAGTTCTAATTAATGTATAGAGTATTCTTAAGGCCTTTACTAACAAACATAGCTGATAGTAGAAAACGTTGGATTTGGTAAGAGGATCTTTCTTATTACTATTCTGTTTCTACACCCTACATACAGATACTTCACGACGGAACCATGATAAGAATTCGAGATGGCGTCTAACCCCTAACAAGTTGGCAGCCTCTAACATGGAACTCGAGTGTTCAAGGAACTCTCTTTCGGATGGAAGATCGCACAAATTGGTCAAGGGAACGCTGGGCAGTATCTAACATGTCTTTCAATCAGCCTTTACGTGCAAGTGTACGAACCCACACGATATCGGCTTGAGACTGAATAGACGCAGCTGATGATTCAAGCAGTTTCCAGGGTAATGCGTCCTCTGGTATGGCCGATCCACTGGAGCAGGACTTTGTAAGCACAACAGCGGTCTTTTAAGTCGAAGAATGCTCAAAGTTCGAGAAAATTGTTCCGAAAGCTTCGGTTCTCGGAGACTGTGTAGACCTCGTAGGAATGGACATCCGGAAGATATGTGGCTGTTCGGCACTTGCTAGGCTCAGTACGTGACATTGGCGGCTATACGGATAGAGTAATTCATATTCGCTATCATGGTACTCGTTTCCGTAAATCGTGGCGGTACCTACCCGCGTAGGGAGTATTCGTGCATGGTTTGGAAATAGAGTGGCGGCAAGGAGTCTCCTGTTGACAAGGCTGAGGCAATCTGGTTGCCGGTCAGTGGTCACATTAGTCGGTGAAGAGTCATAAGGTTCATTGGCATTATGCTTGAGCTTGAGGTTAGGATCTGTGCAGAGTCAAAAGACACATGTAGGAGCCAAGAAGCAGCTTATGAGGATTCACAAGTGTTATATCCCTGTGACACCAGCCAGCACGCGTAGTAAACACATGGTAATTCTATAACAGATCCATCCTCGAATTCATCAGCAAATTGATAGTCCACCATCTTTGATATCATTCACCAACCAGACGATTTAAGAAACCGCCAAGAGAGACCCTTTATGCAGGAGTATGCGCTCAGCCATAAGGACGCGCAATTGCCAAGCCCCGGTCTCTCACCACGGACCTCACAACCCCTGCTGCGTGTCTTGTCAGTGGAGTCACCAAGACCCTTGACTGAGCGGCCGTAATTAACCAAAAGAAAAAGCCCATTGAACCTTAACAGAGTCAATGGTTATTAGCTGGCTCGTATATAACTGTTGTAAGGCGGCTGGGGCCGTAATTACCGGATATTAGTGATATTAGTCTGGACCCCGGGAGCCAGTGGCTTGGCGAATGAGAGCGAAAATCTGTCAATTCGCATTGCCGGTAACAGCTATTTGCTACTTGGGGCACTTGAACTTGGGTGCCAAGACCACGGTTAACTCGGCGTCGCTCACGGCCATATTCGTTATTACGCCAAGGTCAAAGTCAAGAGCCAAGAAGGATACAGATCATCAGAAGGCGCCTCGATTTGCTGTCAGTCTGAGCCCCCTTGCGACCTGATAATAGATATATCTAGACGGTAGGCAGCTCCTTTCTTCAGCTCTTTTCAACGTTGACACCATCATCCGATTAACTAAAGCCATACCACAATGTCTGCTCCTTACGATCCCAACCAAGGGTAAAATACTCAAAGTCTCCCAGGCTAAGTACCAAAACTGACATTAGCAGTTACGGCCCCCCTCAGGGATATGGTCCTCCTCCTCCTCAGGGTTATGGTCCTCCTCAACCCCCCTACCAACAGCCTGTAAGTTGACGCCAAAGCGAACATCACCAACTTCAAGACACACGACTTACAACCTCCCAGATGCAGTACCAGCAAGCACCACCACAACAAGAAGAGAAGAGCCACGGCTGTCTATACACATGGTAAGCACAATCACCACACTCGACATTCCATACATGACTCTAATTCTCCACAGTTTGGCCACTCTCTGCTGTTGTTGGCTCTGCGGCGAGACATGCGAATGCTGTCTTGACTGCTTCGACTGCTGCTGTTAATCGCCATGTACCTCTTCGATCCCAACAATCTTAGCGTTGCATTTACCAAAGGCTCCGGGGGAAACGCATTTTTTTTTTGTATCAGCTATAATGAGACGCTATTTGTCTTCGCTTTGGACTAGACCGCGACACGGCTTTCCTACAATACCAAACTCCATTGACACGCATTTATCTGAACTCTCCTGCTTTTTATACTACGTGCATGTCTAGATCAAATTGGTGGCACTCCAGCTCTGCAGTTCTTACAGCCAGCATTGGTCAAACATTGGAAGTACCTATACACGTAAGTCGACGTCTTGAACGGGTATGGAAGACTTACTCTTGACTCTCTTTATCTTTGATACCTCTGCAGTCGCAAGTATCGGGACATGTATCCGTAGGCTTGGGTTTCTCCGAAGAAGATGAAGTAGCTTCATGTTTTCTGCAGGGTATGCACTCTGCATTCGTGACGCATTGGAAGTATCTTAGTGTATCAGCAGGCCATTTCTGGCTCATTCAAGACAAAGCTTACTCAGGGCTCTCTTTGTCCTTGATCCGAGTACAGTCACATTCTTCTGGGCAATTTCCTTTGCTCGTTGTCGTTGGCGTGGGCTTGTTGACGACGATTATTTTGACCAGTCCAGTGGAGATGGTCTCCGTGTAAGTGCCGGGAGGCATCGTTCTGTAGTCGGTCGACGAGGTACCTGTCACTCCAACCACTTCGCTGACCATACCTCCATCTTCAAGGCCTCTTCTGTCTCGCCGTGGAATGGCTTCTGAAGCACCAATAATGAGGATGAGGACTACCAGGCTCTGCAGAGACAACATGATGTAAAAGGTTGAGGGGAAAGCGCTGAGTGTCAGGTTTTATCCTGAGATCGAACTGTTTGTCTTGTATACAACCCGCTCGAAGTCTTAGCAGTCGACCCAGCCGTCTGGCTCAATTTATGTAGTCACCCTTCCCACTCTGTCTTACACGAACCACACAAAGCAACTGCTGCCTTTGAGCGATGTTTACACACACGATCCTGCGTGACATACATTCGCTCCATAGCTGGATCTGGCAGCGTTTACTTTGTCGCTAGGCAACGTAAACGGCTGTACCCCCGTGAATGAACCCGAGCAAGAGTCTTTGACATCATGCTATTGCTTCCAGCTCAGTTCGTGTCAGCTGAACGAAGCGAATAGTTGAGCGTGCAAAGGAACAAGTTCATGCAGGAACTGTGATTGCATCCATGTGTGGCGCGAGTTTGCGATAGATACTTGTTGTAATAGCTTAGCGACACTCAGAAGTAACAGGACTAGGTTTGAACATGTGTGTCAAATGGGTTACAAACGTATAAGATCAAGTTTGGGTACGGCCCAGGCAAGTAATGGGACAAGATTGTGACACCTTTACTCGAATGGGTTGCAAGTATACAAGATCAGCTTTGGGTACGATGGGGGGGAGTATATGCCCTTCCATAACTCCCTGCCTAGACTTATCAACACCTCTCTACCAAGACCCTGTAACTAAGAGTCTATCAACACGTCTCGACCAAGAGTCTGTAACTAAAGAGTCTATAACATTCGCAACACCAAGCAATCATGTACAACCGCCACGCGTCGTTAATCTTTGTACAACACCGTTACCATCTGAACTACCAAGTTCAGCTCTAACGGCCTCTATCTGGGGTCACCTACCTCCCGAACAAGACCACCATCCTATCCTAATCCAGCATGAAAGCTCATCCTCGCTCGCAATGTCCACTTACATCCATCCCCAAATGCGATTGGCGCTGACACAAATGTCTCGGCCATATAAACATCCAATGTTCAACAACATAATTCACCGCGGGAAAGCCTAAGCGAATAACTCATGAAACCAGAACGCTTGTATTTCTATTGATCCAGGGAAAACAACACACAAAACTCTATCAATTCCTCATTTTCCCATGCAAACTACTCCTTCCGGGCAGGTTGTTTCCGACGTCTTCGTAGAACAAAGTCCTTGGTCCTTGCCACGCCGCTGTAGAACCGACTGTCGACATCGACACCGTAGGCCTCGAGCACTGAGAGCGCGGCGTACAGCTGGAGCCACACCAGGACGCAGACGTCCCAGATGTGGACAAACCACCAGAAGACCTGGTTGCCCAGTGGGCACGTGGCGTACTCATACTTCCACTCCCACGACTCCGTGTCGAACCACAGACTCAGCAGACCGGCATTTCCGCCAAAGTCGCCCATCATGCTGCGCACCGTGATCTCGCGTCGGCCGGGGATGCCCTCGCTTCCGGGGATCTTCTGGTCCTGCGCTTCTGACCAGGTGGAGACCTGCCACTGGCGCTGTGAGGGGTCTGTACCGTTCGTTTGGTTGATGTAGTGGTACGTGTCACAACCGGCGTGGTCATGACCGTTGAGCATCAGACCGGCGCGTCCGTAGCCACCACCAGGGGCGGTGCTCTTTGCGCTCATGCCCCAAATACCCTCCAGGAAACCCCGAGTGGCATCAGCGCTCAGCTGGTTCTGCTCCTTCAGACCTCCGCCGTCTGCTGTAGTGTGGAAGTCGAAAAATGGTTCATCGACACAGATACCCGCAGGCTTGTACATGGGGATATGTGTAAGAATCAGGGTAAAGTGCCCCTTGTACTGAACAGCGCCCGAAGACGAAATCACATCGTTGATGAAGCTGTAGGTGGCATCCTGAAGAGGAAGCGACTTGGCAGGTGTATCGAGGTTCATATCGTTGACAGTGACGATGCGAAGCTGAGGGATCACTCGCTCCGAATCGGGGTTGGTGTCAGAGTACAAAGTAGCTCGTGTCTCGGGATCTGTGATGGGTAGCTCGAAGCGAAGCTCGTAGTTGGCCTTTCCAAAAACTCGTTCGAAGCGCTCAAGACGTTCTTCGGTCAAATCTCCAGCATATCCAATGTCGTGGTTTCCTGCCACGTTGAGCATTCTCTTCTTCCACACCTTCTCTTCTTCGCTACCATCCAAAACACCCGATAGCTGATGATCGCTACTCGGGCTTTTCGCCAGATCGTCCGAGAGCCTCTCGGTTCCTTTGAACACGCGATTCCAGTATCGTCGACCTCGCTTGTCGAACTCCTTGTCATCAATCCACTGACTGCCGACAAGATCGCCCAGCACTGATATGTGTGTAGGGTTCGACCACCAGTTGACTTGACGGTATATATGCGCCAGGTAAAAGTCATTGCCCCACAGGTCAAATCGCTTGCGTTGCGACATGAGATAGTATGGAAGATCCTCCATGAATATGTCCACAATGTCGTGTATTATCTTTCGAACTCGTTCGCGAAAACACCAGTGACTCGTCTGAAAGGTAGCATGCTGGTAAACACTCTTGATATGGGGGAAAGTGCCCAAGTAGTTTGTAATGATCGATGTATCGCCTTCTAGCTGGGGGTCGCCGAGCGCAAGCAATCGAAAAGGCGCAAGTTTAGCATGGTCGTCTGCCGATGGCGTCGAAGGCCAGTGAAACTTCTTGGTCAAGTCATACGCCTCCTTGCTATCTCTTGACTCGACGGGGAATGCGCATCCTTGGATGACGGGGAAGAGGTAGAGGTAGATTGTGAAAGCGAACGAGAGGGGCACCAACAGGCGCAGGCCATGGCGGAGAAACACCACGACGTTCATGTAGCCGACCTCATGCGCAAGCTACCGTGGAGCTTTTTAAAAGAGTCAACGAGACGTTGTTGGGAACGGCGCAAAGCTGAAAGCGACAAAGGGGATTGATTGATGGTGTCGGTGATACCCCTGGAATGCCTGTAAAAGACACATGAAAACAAAATGGCTTAGTCATGCGACTGTAGCAGCCCCTTTTTTAGGGAGACCAATACAATACACTTGATATAGGCATTCTGTAACGAGTCATGAAGAGCTTTGATAGATACTATATTTTATTCTTCATCTTCAATTTTCATCAGATTAATAATTCGACATGGAAAGCCTGGTGTCATGTTGGATTGAGTAGCCGAGATGCAGGCTCGGGGTTTTACTACCCTACTCGATGATCTGCACACCCTTGTCTTGTACATCACGTCCAATGTTGAAATAGGTGAGAACTCTGTCTTTTTTTTTGCAGATCCGACCAAACCCCTGTAGTTGAATCCCAGATTGATGTCTGGAGACACCTCGTTTTCGTGGGTGCCCGTGGTGTAGTTCTCTCTATGACTGACCTAACCTACACCACTTTGGTGATTCCTCTCAAGTACACGCTTGATGCCAGCTATCAACATTGAGAGTTTCATGCTGTTGGAATCGCATTTAATGATCATGCGGATACTGAGCTTCAGTTGCACGTTCATTCCTGCTCGTAAAGCTCCTCATCCTCTCTTGGCCACTCCACCTCAAACTCGGGCTCATCATCCTCATCGTCCAAGATTGTAAACGCAATCAAGCTATTGTTTTTCAAGCCCAGCTTCGTCGGTGTCATCTCCTCGTTACCTGTCTTGAGTCTAACCCATCCCGCGGAGGGATCATTGGGGACCTTTAATGCGCCATACGCAAGGGTTGAGTCTGCGCTGACAGGAGTGGTCCTGAAGGGTGAGATCGCGGTGGTTAAACCTTGGGGGTATCGCTCGTTTAGGACGCTGAGAAGCTCGGCGGTGACGTTGGAGAAGGGGGCGAGGGCGTCGATGAAGAGGTAGATGGTATGGATGCCGTGCTTGAAGCGCACTGAGATGTGTGCGTCATCGACGTCAGTCTGAGGTCGTGTCAGTGTCTATCGGTGGAACAGGGAATCGGATCCATCGGTATCTTACCATTTTGTCGATCTTTGGAGGTGAAGGTTTACAGAAGACGTCAGGTGCAACAACAGCCTCTGGTTGTTCACATCATGAGGGGCACGGTGCACGGCGCATTCAACTCCGCGAAGCCGAACGCGGTGGTAAGCGGCGCGACATCACGTGAGATCGCGTAAAGTGACTGTGATTCAAGAGCAAGAGATGAACATTGCACCAATGCGGCTCAACTAGGGATATCCCAGCAATTCTCAGGTGACAGACGGAGTGCTGTGCTCTTGGGAAAAGAGCCGTGTAAATACGTCACCTTTGTCAAGGATCCATGTGTGGCAGTGACATGCAAATGCCAGGTACCGCCGTCACGGAGCGATTCTCAACAGAGAGAAGGGTTCTAGAATGAATGCTACCCTTGAAGCTAACGTAGAAGGTGGTTTGGAAACTTGAGCATACGGATGGATACACCACACAAGGAATTGATGTCCAGCTGTTGACAAGACCAAAGCCAATACATACAGACCGTGCGCAAGTACCGTACTAATGCACGAACGCACTGTCCAACATCGCATGAGCCTCCAGTTCGCAGCAATGGATCAATTTCCAATTCATATTACATTACCTACCAAGCTGTCACAATCCATCACCTCATAAATTCCATATCGGGCCTTCGAAGGAGTCACCCGACCTTTCTATTTATCACGTCCAAGCCCAGTCTCCCCTCAGCCCCTCTTGGCTTCTCATTACCGACAACAAGCGCAAGCGGCAGAAAAAAGAAAAAGAAAAAAGAGGTAACACCGCCGGGATCGAAAACTCCGGCCGGTCTCTTCGTTCTCCGCATCACCGCCGAGGAGAAAAGGGTCCCCCACATTGATAATCAGCTGCGCAGAGCCTCGCGACAATCTCGGCCTTCTGCTTGGGACTGGTGAAAAGAGAGACAGAGCTCCAGAAACATTACCCAGCCCCCGATAGCAGCATCGAACCATTATGGCCGCTACCACACCCGCTCCGAGTCCGACTTCAGCTCCGTCATCCCGGCCCGGCCTGACCACCAGCCCCGGCGCCGCAATGCCCTCTCCCTCCCCTTCTGACTTGTCCTTCCCGCAGGATGCCTTCCCACGTCTCTCAGTCGTGACGCCCACGCGCCTCATGCTGGGAACTATCTCGTCAGCGCTCGTCGGGTTCTCACTTGGGGCGACGCAGGGTGGACAGATGGCGCAGCTGCGGTTCCGGGCCGAGCATGCACACAAGATGCCTGACACGACGACAGGGTGGTACTTTTACCACAAGAGCAAGAACTACCACGCCATGCAGGGCGGGATCCGTGAGGGCTTTCGCATGGGGTTGAAGACGGGGTTCTGGAGCTTGATGGCGTTGTCACTCGAGAGCACGGTCGATCGTTATCGCGGGGCCAGCGACATGTTTTCCACCACGATAGCCACGCTTACGGTCGCTGGCGCGTTTTCCCTCTGGCGTAAGTGGTCCATTTTCCTTCTGTCTATCTTGATTTACCAAACCTCGGCTGCGCGCATTGACTAAGGGAAACGCAATTGCGTGAAACCCCATACGGGGAATTCCCACCTAAAAACATGGCACTTGTCGCTGTTGGTTGTTGGTGCGGCGGTGCGTCCCATCCTAAAGGTGTGATGGAAAGCGACGGGTAGATATTGCAAGCATGTTTATGTGGGAACCCGTTTTTAGCTAACAAGCGCCGATGTTCGGCGTGTGCATCTAGATCGCCTGTCATTGACAACGGCCGCCCGGACCGCGCGATACGGGCTCATGTTTGGTCTCGCGTATGGTGGGATTCAGGATCTCGTTGGCTTAGCCCGAGGCAGACCGATCGGGTACGTCGAGGCTCTGCGACGTCGCGGTGCAAGGACAAGGGAAGATGATTCACACAAAGCATTGTAGATATGATGTAATTGGGGAAACTCTATGTACAACACTGTAGCAATAGCAATATCAGGCTGGAATAATGGTTCACGGCCTTGATGTAAAATCGCATTGACCAGCACAGACAGGGGCAATAAAACAGAAAAGCAGACGGCGTGAGATCAATGGAGATAAAAACAAAATTAGTGCCCTTGGTTATCGGGGCAGTCCGAGTGCGGTATCTCTAGATTGACGCCTCCCGCAGAAAGCCTCAGGGCGAGCGGCTTTGGTCGGTGTTTTATGGAGACCACCATCGATAAGCAAACGCTGCCGAAGGGGCAGAAAGCTTCTAGCGAGATGGAACCTTTCTTTTTTTGCTTGCTCTGCTGACGGCTGTGTTTATGTGCCTAGATTAGGGTGGCCCAGGCCAATGCAGACTGCAGAGATGAGCAGGGCAAAGAGATAGAGATGGATCAAGCAGATTACATGAGCAGAGCCCCATTCGTCATCTCGGCACATCATATTTCGCCTTATCTACCGATCGTAACGACACATCATCCCCCCTTGCAACATCACCGTCAGTGTGAGAGATAGTGGCTTGGAATAAGAGTTGGCATGAAGATCATCGTCATCACTCGAGTCACGGGGTCAACTCAACTGTCTCAGCACCTGAAGCACGAACCTACGCCTTGTCTTGCGTGTCTTGCGTGTCCTGCCTGTCTGTCAGTCAATCTCAGTCCGTCTCAAAAGAGTTAAAAGAATGCTTGTGATGCATCTCCCAGGTTTCCCCACAAT
The DNA here is from genome assembly GCA_954870535.1 of Fusarium sp. VM40. Classification (NCBI taxonomy): domain Eukaryota; kingdom Fungi; phylum Ascomycota; class Sordariomycetes; order Hypocreales; family Nectriaceae; genus Fusarium; species Fusarium sp. VM40. The sequence goes on from CATPAH010000011.1 coordinate 504,660, forward strand.
GCCCTGTGCTGCTAGCTTTGTCGCTCTTCACCAATTACATAACACGTATTTACTGGGATCGCGGCCTGTTGCGGCAATCAAAGAAAAACCAAGGGCAAAAAATACACTGGCCTTTTTTTCCCCAGCTTCTAATCTCTGCTCAAAGGCTCCAGGCCAATCGCTGCCACTATCCCCATCTTTGTACACCCCCACGCCCCTCAACGGCTACTTTCGGCCCTCTGATTTTCTGCTTGGTGATGCATGCTAGCGGTAGCGGTAGCGGTCGCGGTAGCTCGAAAAGAGAGCCACGTGACGGTCGATAAGCTCCATTCCCCTGCTACTTTTGCTGGAGCTGAGTGAGGAGACCCGGCAATCTGGGGCTTTGTATGGTTTTTCTCTTCGCCTCGCTTGGGGCCTTGCCTTGGTCTGATAAGTCCAAGCGGGTTCAGATTTAGTCACGGGGCCGGACTCGCTCGGCCTTTGCGGAGGAGACCTTGCAACACAGACCATAGACAAGGGGACCAAATAGACCATGACTAGCTCTGCTTGGATATCAATGGCAGAAATTGGCTTGGAATGGGGAACAAGGAGATGGTTAGATATGGCTCGCGATAGCGCCACCTCCCGCACACGCCCCCAAGCACCGCAGTCAACCGATAGACATACTGACACACTGACACTGCCAGTGCCAGTGCCAGTGGGTGCCAGACATAGATATAATAAGCTCTCTGCCACCCGTTCACTCTTTCCATCATCAACCAGATAGAACTAACTTATCTTGCATCACCACTCCAAAGGACCTTCGTGCCTCGTAAACAAACATCACCAATCACCACCATCATCACCACACACAACATTCTCTGGATCCCTCCATACTGATCCAGACTCTCCATCCAAACACCACCTAGGACCTTCAACCTTCACAACCACAACATCTCATATAATGAGCTCGGCCCTTCGGCGAGGGACTGCCCAGCCCCTTCGCTGGGCGACAGCATCCTCCAACGCCATCGCCATCAACACACTCCGACCATGCCTCGCTATCACAAAGACCAACATGGCCGCCCGCCGTCACATCCACTCCTCTGAGCGACGCACCAACACCATCGTCGATGAGCGTCACGTCCCCGACCCTCTTCCTCCTCTCGCTCCCAGCAAGGCGCCTCTCTCCGTCCTGCCTCTTATCATGATCCTGCGATCTCTCGCCACCATGACCGTCTCCTCCTCGCCTCTTCTCCTACCTCCATCCCTGCGAGTCATGGGCGTCTTGGCCAACACCACCAACCCTCTCCTCAACCCCGACAAGAACCCTATTCTCCGATACTTCCTCAAGAAGACCTTTTACGCTCAGTTCTGCGCTGGCGAGAAGTCACCCGAGATCAAGCAGACTATCGATGGACTCAAGAACATTGGTTTCACCGGAGTTATTCTGAACTACGCCAAAGAGGTTGTTCTCACCAAGCAGGAGGGCAAGGACCTTATGAACGCCGCCATTGAGACGGACGAGTGCATCCAGAACGAGATCCTGCCCTGGGCCCGAGGCACCCTCGAGACTGTCCGACTTGCTGAGCCAGGTGACTTTGTCGCCCTCAAGTTCACCGGTGCCGGTAGCATCGCTCTTTACCAGCTCAAGGACCGTCTTGCTCCTGGCCCTTCCATGTACAAGTCCATCGACTCCATCTGCCAGCTTGCCCACGAGCGAGGTGTTCGCCTCCTCTTCGACGCCGAGCAGGACATGCTCCAGGACGGCATTGACGACTGGACTCTGGAGTTCATGCGCAAGTACAACAAGGGACTTGGCGAGGCTGTCATCTTCGGTACCTACCAAGCTTACAAGAAGAAGTGCCCCGAGGTCCTCGCCAACCACCTCCAGCTCGCCCAGGCCGAGAACTTTGCTCTCGGAGTCAAGCTTGTCCGTGGTGCCTACCTCAACTCCGACCCCCGTGAGCTTTTCCACGACACCAAGGAGGAGACTGACGCCTGCTTCGACTCTCTTGCTGCCAGCGTCCTCACCCGCGAGTGGAACGTTGATGTCAAGGGTTCTGGCGAGTACCCCGCCACCAGCCTGGTTGTCGCTTCCCACAACGCCGAGTCCGTCCGTCGCAGCCGCGCCATCATGGAGGCCGGCCGAGCCAAGTCTGACATTGCTTTTGCCCAGCTTCAGGGCATGGCTGACGAGGTCAGCTGCGAGCTTGTCGAGGCTGGTCAGTCTGACAAGACCAAGGTCCTGCCTGCCTACAAGTACCTCGTCTGGGGAACCACTGGCGAGTGCATGAAGTACCTCCTCCGACGCGCGCACGAGAACAAGGATGCCGTGCAGCGCACCAAGGGCAGCCGAGATGCTCTCTGGCAAGAGCTTGTCCGACGATGCAAGAGCGTCGTTGGCTTGGCTTAAAAATAAAATAAAAGGAAAAAAGAAAAAGGAAAAGGGAAAGAGAAAAGAGCTTTGATATCATGTCTTTTTGTTTCTTTTGTTTTGCATCATGGGTAGCGATAAGGAGTCCGGGGCGTCTAACATCTCAAAATCCGAGATAGATCAAGCATAGATGAAGAAACGACTTACGTTTTAGTCCTTAACAAGAATGATTGATTGACTGAACATTTGACTTGTGATTGTGTTTCAAACACCTCGTAGAGCCATTGCACCAATGACTAGTGACTCCATTTCCTGCTTCTTAACCTTTTCGTCCTTGATATCATCAAGCCACTTGAGTCCATTCAACTTGTAGTACTTGCGTACCTTTGGCACGTCAGTGGTGGTAGAGATCTGGTCATCTGTGATGGACACGGCCTCTCCCTCCACGTTGGATTTGAGATGTTCCCAGATCTGATCATGGGTCAAGGGCTCAGCACCATCCTCTCCAGGAAAGGTGACCTTGACAACAATGAGGTCTTTAGTAGATGGTGAGATACCATATCGGCGGTAGGCATCAGCAATCTGAACATGACTAGTCAGTCCAATACAAAGACATGCTTAGAAACAGGGGTCACATTACGTTATTAGAGGAGCTCATAGTACAGACAATCTCGGAGTGAACGTTGGGAGTCCTGAGAGCGCCATTTACAGCCGTCAACGTAGCCTTGAAGACAGCGGATAATAACTGAAGCCGGGAAACAACCTGGTGAGACTTGGTATTAACGATTTTGCCCTAAGCCCAAGTCGGGTACTCCGACTCAGTTGCTGTGCGGAACTCACCACCGAGGCATCGATGAAGGCGTACTCGAACAGGGGGTTCCGAGCGAGCAGCTGCTGGTGCAGAAAGGCCGAGTTCTGTACGTCACGGAATAGGGCAACGTAGATCTTGTGCGATTCTGGCAAATGCTCGAGATTCACTGTTTCGAGAGACATGTTGGGCGATGGATGAGAATTGAGGATGGACTGGACAATGGGATGAGACTTGGCTTCAGAGCCGATGTAGCGGTTGTGCTTGCTTGGCAGCGTCGTCTTGGCAGGAGAAAATAGTGCAGCAAAAGTTCGTTTGGAAATCTGCTGATTTTCCCAACTTTAATTCCTTGGTATAGTGCGCAACGTTGTTGTCGTGACTTTGTGAGGTTTCGCAGATTCGATATTTGGTTTAGTGTAGTGTGGAGGGGTAAATGCGAGAGTGAGATCTAAGGACAATGATGGCAGTGCTGCGGGGCACTTTGCGCCATCACATGTCGTTTTACTGTGTTCGTACTGTATCTCGAGCAGGCTCGCTTACATCTCCTACACTACTACACTCAAATTAAGAATCGCATGTTGGAACGCGTCACGGCATGAGGAGAAGCCGGATCTCGATATGTTGGGCATCGGAGATACTTGTCAAGTTTTTGCTCTTTTCTTGGCTTGAACTTCAAGTCGCTTCATCCGTTACACAAAGGTCGCTTAACACTTCACCCAAGTCGCCCAGTAACTTAAAGCCTTCACCACAAACCGTTGACCCTTATAATACCGCCGATCATGGGCCGGCGCCATGACAAACAAGGTTGACAGATGCCGGCCGTAGCGGTAGTGGAAGAACCTGAACCTGAACCTGATCAGCAAGGCACCAGGACTGCACAGTTAGTCAAGGTACAATGGTCATGGATATTGAATTGGGGTTGGCTGATCTTGAACGCAGAAACACATTAACAAAGCTCATGCTAGGAATAGCAAGTAGGGTTACAGTTCCATCAATGGTTTCATTGAATTAGTGTTGGATGCAATCATGATACGATATACGAGGTCCTTGTCAGGCTCCGCTACCCAGCTCGTTTTCTTCATGGCCTGATGGCCTTTGTCAAAAACTGTCGTCATACCGGTCATTTTCACTGGCGGTAACACCGAGGTTGTCATCTTGCCTCGTCCAGCCACAGCATCATGGCACCTGCACAGCATCTCTCCCAAGACCTTTGGTGGCTTGCCCAGAAAAAAGACCCGGCCTAGACCTTGAGAGGGTGATCCTCTGAAAGCTGATCCCCCTTGCAGCGCCTCTCAGCTTTGCCCTGCCATCCATGTCCTGCTGGAACTCTGACACATGCGGATACTCTACGGAGAATTTCATCCACCACGCATCGTGGCTTTCTGTCGTCTACCGGTGTTCTTCTAGAAGGCGTGTCCGTTTCGCAACAGTTTATCTCGATTCCGGATGAGAAATTTCCCTTGTTCGTGAGAACTGCATCTTCAAAGCAAGATGCGGGCCTTCCGTCCAAGAGAATCTATCGGGAGAGAGACCTGTTGCACGCCAACTCCGATCATGTCTGTCGTTGGTAGGCAAGTGTATCTATTTTAACTCATGAAGCTAAGAAATGGGCTAGAGATGGATGGATGGTTACAACTTACAAGTTTGACAACAGATCCATCCGCCAAGTCTTGTTGCTTATAAGACCAGACCATTCACCAGCCTCATACTCCTGCTTCTATCATCCCATATCGTTAACATACGTACATATCACTGTGTCCATTGGTTTTCTTCATTTGAACTGCAAGACATTATAAACAGCCACATATAGAGTCTAGACCCATCCGCATTTTACTCACAAATCACAATCATCCTCGCTCCCTCCATCCTGACTCTCATCCCATCCCCTGGTCTCATTGTCTTCACTGGACTTCGTCGAGGCCTCCACTCAGCCCAGCCCAGTGGTCCAGTGCATCGACCCTAGAAGGCCGCTAATGCACAGCGCATTCCCCGCGGAGCCCATCCCCTGTGTACAGTGCCGTTACCACTGCCGACAGCACGTCCAACTGCAGCCAACCACTACGAGTACCTGAGCAGTAGTTATGAGTATGATGGAGGCCATATCCCAGCGCAACTTCAATTCTTCCATCGCCAACTTTTCCACGCCTGCGTCGTTGTCGTCGACGCCCCAGCCAGGCCCTCTCTACTGGCCCTTCGACGCACGATCCTACTCGGCCCTCGCATGGGCTCCTGATACCTTTGCCTTCAACTGCAACCCTGCTCTCGCCGCAGTAAAGACCCCTGCGACTTCTACCAGACCAACTGGGCGCCGCCCGCGCCAGCCTGCCGCGATATCTCGTTGCACGGCCAGGACGAAAGCAAAGGCCGCGTCTCCTGCAAGCGCCAGTAACAAGAGCACATCCTCTTCCGCTACCTCTTCTGCGAGATCTTCACCAGCTTCGTCGAGGAGTGCCATATCCCCGCGCCTCAAATCCAAGATGCCGGGACGACCTCCAAAGCGGGCAGCGAGCCATGGCGAAGACGATGGCCATATTCAAGCTCCTACCAAGGTCAAGCTGCCACGGCTCGAACGTGGCCCAGACGACTTCTCAAGTGTTGTCAAGAACCGATTGCAGTCCTATACACGCACAGGTCAAGCTTGCGACAGGTGCAAAGTACGTTATGAACCTTAACCATATTCTCACAAGCAAACACTAACCGCGCCAAATTTACAGGTTCGCAAGATTCGATGCGACGCCCTGCCCGAAGGCTGCTCCCACTGCACCAACCAGAACCTCGAATGCTATGTCACAGATCGCGTCACAGGGCGCACAGAACGAAGAGGATACATGCAGGAATTGGAGAGGGAAAAGAGCGACATGCTCTCCCACATTCGCGATCTCGAGAAGCTCCTAGACAACAAGGGCGTCGAGGTCAAGCCTTGGGAGTGGTCACCTTATTCGCAGTACCCTCCAGGTGCCGACTTTGACGACATGGGCAATCCCATTTCTGATCAAAACACCAGCGACAATTGGTCTCAGGTCGGCACTGCATGGTTTAAGGACTCGTCCTCCAATTCCAGCCCAGCTGCTAGCTTTCCTCGTACTCTTGAGTCCCGACCTAAGGAAGCTCATTTGGGAATTGGAGTTGACAGCGCTCCTATGAGTTCCATCGGAGGAACGCGATTGTCCATCCTGGGTATGACAGTTGACCTTTCCTCCTTCGAGGCCCCAGATATGGACGAGCCTCCAGTCAATGGGAGTACGCCAACGCCATCATACAACAAATCACCAAAGGCCCTCCTTCAATCTATCATGCGAGTTAACCCTCCAATGGAAGTTGACATGCCTTCTCGAGAAGACGCCTTCACTTACGCTGAGTGGTACTTCATGACCTTTTCCGCTTTTCTACCTCTTCTCCACAAACCTTCTTTTATGCGGCTTGTAAGTTTTCAATTCAAACTTTTCAGCATGACCACTAACAGCGTCACAGTTGACACGCATGTACGATGAACCTAAATTTGAGCCTTCGGCGGCGGAGCATGTTATGGTACACATGGTCTTCGCCATCATCTGCTTCCAATACGGTACTCGCAATTGGCAACAAGTCGAGCAACGCACTCAGATGAATGAACTGTCCAATAAGCATTACCATTTCGCTCTCAGTAAATTCTTTGAACTTTCATGCAGTCGGGATTTGTCTTCAGTCCAGGCTATGGCCCTGATCGTCAAGCATACTAGAGCTTTCCCGAAGGCTGGTTGTGTTGCAATTGTCGCCAATCTTGCACTCCAGCGTGCACTCGAATTGAATCTGCACCGAGAGTCGAGAAAGCCCGGCGAGCCCACTAATCTTCAGCATGAGCTCCGAAAGAGAGCTTTCTGGGTCATCATGACTGTCTACATTGCTGTTGTTGGACGCCGCGGACAGCCGATGCCAATTACCGTTGAGGAATTGGATGTCGGCTTCCCCGAGCCTATTGCAGATGAGCTTCTCTCGGACGAGGGCGTCGATACATCCCGCGACATTCCCTGTCCTTACTGGCCTGGCATTGTCAGCTTCAAGATCATTCCTATCTACATGGAAATGTACTCCAACATCTACAGTGTTCGCCGGGATGCCCGCAACTATGTCAGCATCGTCAATGCACTTGAGGCTCAGATCAAAAACTGGGAGGATGAGCTCCCTGGCCAGTTAAAGATTGACCATGCTGAGCAAACTGACCAGACGCGCATGGCCGCTGTCTATGCCAAGACTTGGGCTCTCGAATTCCGTCTTTGTCTGCGACATCCCTCAGTTGCCATGACAAGCGATAAGAAGCTCATGGCCGAAAACATGTCAATCTGCGAGGACGTCTCGCGCCAGATGCTGCACTGTCAGTTAGAGATCCAGAAGTGCAAATGCCTGGACACTACGTGGTATCAGACTTCAATGTACACAGCTGGCGTCTTCACCCTGCTGGCTGCCATGTGGGAGAGACGGTTCGAAACAACGCCTGAAGCCATTGCCACGTTGCGAGAGGAGATGAACGGTTGGGTCGGCATTCTTGAGGAAGTTAGCTCTCTTCTCGGTAAGTTCCAGAAACTCGTGTCTATTTCTGTCCACTCTAACAATATCCCAGGCTCAGAATCTAGCTTTGGTGCTGAAATTGGCAACATCATTGATCGCACAATTGCGTGGATCGACCATGATATGCGTAATAAGGAAACCAAGAGCGCACAGCCGTCTATCACACCAGAGATCAAACAAGAACAGCCCCCTCAAGCCTCAAATTACCAACCTTCTCAGGTGCGAGCTCCAATGGCCAATGGAGCGGTTCAAAACGAAGTCCCTGCCTCAAAAGGCTACTTCTCAGAGTCCAACATGAACGGACAGACACCTTATCCCACACTCGCCTACAACGAAAACCCACAGAACGGCATGGCCCCAGCCTATGATACCGGCGCCATGTTCTACAACACATCAGCGCAAGCAGCCGCAGTTGCAGCTACCACATCGGCACTCCCGTCGTCTGTGGCGCAGGTGAATCCAATGCTTGCTTTCTCACAACCGCCTCAACCCGATATGCTCTGGCAGGGCCGGGGTAACACGTGGCACGACTGGACTTCAGCCATTGCAGATACTCAAGATCGTTTCAGTGCATCGACTCTTCTGACGCTCGGGGGCGGTACACGAGATGTCTCCGCCGGCGCGGGCGTTCCGGGCGTCACGGCGAGTCCATCAGCGAACGACATCAACAGTTTACAGCAGGCAGGCCAGTGGCCGCTGATAATATTTGACCAGGTGGCGCCAAACGGATCTTGATTTTGATGGGAACGGGCATGGAGGCGGACAATCCGCTCGGAGCATTTACGGGGGCGTTTCTGAATAGGGGTATAAATGGGTTAAGCCGCCGTGACATTGGACTCACAAGGCACTTATCAAAATATGTAAATGACGAGATATGTAATGATGGGGTTGGTTGGGCGGTGCATAATGCATAATGGCATTGGGAGTGTGTTTGGTGAAGCTGGTTTCAGCTTTTGTATTAGTATATATGTCTTTACCATTTAGACTGTACATATTCAATGCATCAATGCATCATACACCTGAAATCTATTACAATTTTATTACCTTACAATCCATAATTACGTTCTTTACTTTGACTTTGAGATTTATGATAAAGTTTTCTTGGTGTTGATGTTCGTCTCCGTTCATGATTAACCGAACCTTTTCCGACTGAGTTACCCACTCTTTTCTTGTCGCGTTCAGTTCCAAGCTCCACGTCCCAGATATTGTTAATCGACCTTTATCAGGAACTCTCTGCGCCTTCGAATTGCATCGCGCAAGACCATTGACGAATTTGTGCATAATACCCGAGAAGACCGGCAAGATGGGCAAGAAACGGCGCGGTCACCCCGACATCGAGGATGTCCTCCATCGCCCTTGGTGTTACTATTGTATGGATCTTGCGCCTTGAACTCTAGGGACTTGATGCTAATCATTCTACCACAGGTGAACGTGATTTTGAAGATTTGAAGCTTCTCATTTCTCATCAGAAGGCCAAGCATTTCAAATGCGACCGCTGTGGTCGCCGTCTCAACACTGCAGGAGGTTTGTTCGCACCAGATTCTTTATGGAAGCCGCGCTGACAATCGTCACTACAGGTCTCTCCGTGCACATGAACCAAGTCCACAAAGAAAACCTGACACAGGTCGAGAATGCGCTCCCGAACCGACAGGGCCTCGAGGTGGAGATCTTTGGTATGGAGGGTATTCCCCAGGACATGCTCGACCAGCACCGCAACCGCATTCTTCAGAACTTCCAGCAGGCGCAGAAGGACCGACAGATCGCGACCGGAAACCCGCTGCCTGGCCAGGGACAGGTGCACAAGAAGATCAAGACTGAGTCGCCGGATGAGCTGAAGCAGAGACTTGCCGATTTCCGACAGCGCAAGAAGGAGATTGCTGCCAATGGAGGCGTGGATCCTGCTGCTGCGGCCAACACCGAGACGCAAGCTCCCTTCGTGAGTATTATCTTACTAGCGGCCGTTTGGACATATGCTAACAATTGTAGAACCCCCCTCCTTTCCAACCGCAGCAATCCTTCGAACAACAACAGGGCTATCCCGCACAAGCACCTCTCAGCACAGCACCCTACAGCTTCCCACCCAGCAATCTCCCCGCACGCCCATCATCCGGCAGCCTCCCCGCCGCCACGGGTCTTCCACAACGGCCGACACAAGGCGGTGCCTGGAACGGCGCGCAACCAGCTGCGGGCGACGACATTGACCACCTGATCCGCATGGCGGAGGCGGGCATCAAGCCGGCGACCAAGGCCGAGGGAGAAGACGTGGGCGACAAGAAGAAGAAGGAGAAGAAGGCGAGGATGTTCTACGATGACGCCGAGGTCAGCCCCGAGGAGAGGATGGCTGCGCTGCCGAGGTATGCGTTCGTCCCTGAGGTTGGGGCCTAGAAAGGGGTGTGATAATACCAATGATCTTTTTTTGATTGGGATTGAGGGATTATTGCATGGTTGGCGTTGGGCTGTAAACTAAATGGAATTCGATGGTATTTGTATTTGCGATTGCATTGTTTCCAACGTGACCTGTTTTCTACCGTGCAAGTGGCATATTGGGCTTTGTGTACATCGTTTAGTGCTGTACCTGTCTACCAGACACTGGATACACACAGAGTGAGTACTTGGTCTTTGTTTTGGCTAGTGGTCCGTCCCGCAGACCCTGTTTGTTTTTATCCATCGTGAACGGATGTTTTGATGGCTAACTGTATACTGTATGGGTCGGTCTTACAAGTGGACGGACCTGGTCAATCCATGATACTCCCTTGCATTAAATTGTTCCGACATGGGATAAACTGCCTTGATGAAAGACAGAAAGGGGAACATTATCAAGTGCCAGATCGTAACAAACATAAACTTATTTGACGTCGGACTCAGAGCCTGAGGTGAGGGCTGTATTGGCTGCATCAATGCGCCCTCGATCTCTTGGAGAACACAAGCACATTGTGAGTAGCAAAAGTTGAAAGGAGGCAGCAAATGAATGAACAACACATGGCTGAATGGCCCATATCTTGACGGCAAATCATTGCTTTAATTGATATTTACAAACATCCCAGACAAGTCTAGGGTACGTGAAGGTCCGCATCAGGCGCATTAACAAAACCATCTGGGGTCCCCTGGAAAGTGGCACTAGCGCATCTCTACAGCAACCGTCCCGAAAAAGGTCCCAGTCAGAAAACAAACCAGACGTCACCTTAAGCGTGCTCGGCAGCTCCAACTGACATTTCTACAAAACCACTTCGGCACTGACGACAATAGGTACAGTATTTGTCTTCTTTTTGTTTTTCTGTTCGGGTCAATTATCGAACAGTGCTTCTATGATCACCAGCTCGATACGGAGCGCGCCTCTCATTTATACTTTTCGGCTTTTGTTTACTTAACGGCTCCGTCAACACCAATTCTACCCCCCAAGGAATTTGAGGTGGAACATTCGAGAGCACAACAACACTTCACAACGACCTGAGGATATAATGGCTATTACGGCAGCTTCCGCTGCTTCAGGACAGAACTCCATTACTGTTGCTGGTATGACTGCTTTTGACTGAATGCTGCGCTGTTGCTGATGGATATTACAGTTCGAGTTCGACCATTCACGATCCGCGAAGCTGCTTCTTTGTATGAATAACCGCTGGAAAACATTAACCTTGTTCGCTAACGATACGGCAGGCAAAAGAACGATGATGGAACTCTCTTCCTCGGCGACGGCTCTCTTGCCGCTGCGCCCACACCAAAGCTACACCAACGTGGTATTCGAAACGTGATCAAGGTCGTCGACGACCGTTGTCTGTACGCCACCTTGTCCATCGTAATCTCTGCCACAAACGCTGACACTATACAGAGTCTTTGACCCCCCCGAGGACAACCCCGTACAAAAGTTCGGCCGTTCGGTCGTACCCTCATCGAAAAAGGTCAAGGACCAAGTCTTTGCTTTTGATCGAGTCTTCGACGATAACACAACACAATCCGAAGTCTACGAAGGCACCACCAGAACGCTCCTCGACAGCGTGCTCGATGGCTACAATGCGACTGTTTTCGCCTATGGCGCCACTGGCTGTGGAAAGACACACACCATTACCGGTACCGCCCAACATCCTGGCATCATTTTCATGACCATGCAGGAACTGTTTGAGAAGATTGATGAGCGCAGCCAAGACAAGGTCGCCGAGCTGAGTCTGAGCTATCTTGAGATTTACAACGAAACCATTCGCGACTTGTTGCTTCCAGGCGGCGGTGGTAAGGGTGGTTTGATGCTCAGAGAGGACAGCAACCAGGCTGTTAGCGTCTCTGGATTGACGAGTCACCACCCCAAGGATGTCCAGGAAGTCATGGATTTGATTGTCCGAGGAAACGAATACCGTACAGTCAATGCTACCGAGGCCAACGCCACCTCTTCTCGATCACACGCCGTTCTTCAGATCAACATTGCCCAGAAGGACAGATCCGCTGGTGCTAGCGAACCTCACACCATGGCCACCCTCAGCATCATCGATCTTGCTGGATCCGAGCGAGCGTCTGTCACCAAGAACCGTGGTGAGCGCCTTACCGAGGGTGCCAACATCAACAAATCCCTTCTCGCCCTTGGAGGCTGCATCAACGCTCTCTGCGACCGTCGCCAGAAACAACACGTTCCTTACCGAAACAGCAAGCTTACTCGACTGCTCAAGTTCTCCCTCGGTGGAAACTGCAAGACTGTTATGATTGTGTGTGTCTCACCATCGAGCGCGCATTTCGACGAAACTCAAAACACCCTTCGATACGCCAACCGGGCAAAGAACATCCAGACCAAGGTGACGCGCAACGTCTTTAACGTCAACCGCCACGTCAAGGACTTCTTGGTTAAGATCGACGAGCAGATGGCTTTGATCAACGAGCTCAAGGCCCAGCAGAAGGACGCCGAAGGCATGTTCTTTGCTAAATTCCGAAAACAGTGCGACAAGCGGGATGCCCTCACCCGAGAGGGTGTTCAGCGACTTCGAACAGCCTACGAACACTCTGCTACTGAGCGTCAAGAGCGCATCAACAACATGAAGCGACTCAAGTCTTTCGAGCGCCGAATCACTGTGCTTTCTGGATGGATTGCCGCATTTGATAACATTTGCGACCAACGAGGCGGGGACGACTCAATGCCAGAGAACCTGGTTGCGATTCGAAGAACTGCACAGGGTATTCTTGTTGAGCTGGAGAACAGCCGACACCACATTCACCAAAAGATGAACAATCCAGGCTGGGAGCGTGCTATCGACACAGCTTTGTCGCATGGCCTGCAACAACTTCAAAGTACCGATGGTGCCGACAATGGAGAAGTTGATACGTTGACCCGCGAAGCTGAGCTTCTCAAGGCCAACTTTAACCGCGAGGCTTACTCGGAGGTCTTGGACCAGGACAGGGCTGGCGATGCTGCTATGGTGCAGATGCTTCTCACTGCGCAATTCGATATTCTCGCCTCACTTTCCGATACCCTCGCCATGGACGAGGAAGAAGCTGTCGCTCACGCCAAGGAGATGATTAACCGTCTCCTCCAAACCGGCTTCGCCGCTGCTGGGCAGGTTGTCAAGCCTGATGGCTCTATGCCTGTACTGGAGGTCTTTTCACCTAGAAAACGAGGCACTCCCAAGCGAAGCAAGAAGACGATTCCGATGCATATCAAGCCTGTCCCGGCCCCTGTCTTCACCTCATCGCAAACCGAGCACGCCGCCCCCGTCAGTCCCATCAAAGGATCCCCACGACGTCGTAAGGTGATGGGAGCTTCCAAGAAGAGCATCAGCTTCACACCGATCAAAATGGTGAAGAAGAAGGGAGGAGTCCGATGGAGGGATGATGAGACAGAGGGCACATTGGCCGACTTTGAGAAGACACCCCAAAAGTTCAACTCACCCGATATTTCCTCACCTGAGAAGAGCATCATCGCGCCTGTCATGCCTTCTTACCTAGAGCCTGAGGAGCCAACAATTCAGGAGTCAAGTCCCAGCCTCGAAATTCCTGAGACGAGCATCTTGGGAGGTCCCAAGCCAAGTAGGTTCCAGGCAGGATTCCTTGCCAAGGGAGCTAGACACTCTCTTGCTTCTGAGGGATCACCCAAAGCGCCAACCATGAGCCTCAACCTAGGCTCAGTTTCTCCTGATGTTGCGCGAACACCACCCTTGCGATCACTGGATGTCACTAAGAGTGGCAACTTTTCACCATCGCCATCAGGGCTCGGTATTCCACGAGCTATTAGACGCCTACCCACGATACACGACGAGAACAACCCTCCCGGATCTGGATCTGATTCCGAGACGAGCACTATTGATGCTCGAAAGCTTCAGAACGCCCTTCGTACCGCCATGAAGGAGAAGGCCCGTAGAGCGAGCATTCTGGCCGGTACAGGTTCCTCAAGCGTCAAGCGCGTATCGTCAATGGGAGCATTGGAGCGTACTGGACCCAGACCCAGCCTTCCTGGGGCTCTTGCCAGCACCACCAACGGAATTTCTCGACTTCGCCGAAATAGCGCTGAGAGGAGGAGAAGCCCCCCGATGACGTGCTTGTCTCAAGACTTCAAGATTGATAAGGCCCTGACACAGGGTCAAGCTAGGCGCATGAACATGAGCAGCACACGGATGGAGGTCACTGGAGGAAGTCCTCAGGGCGGCGGTATGGCCGGTGGTCCTGCGCGACGGATCACCATCAGTACTGGACCTGGATCTGCACATCAGCGTCAGGACAGCAGGAATGGTACGGGTTGGCGATGAGTGTAATGTGAAGGGTTGGGCGTGTACAAATTGCAGTTGCCTTGATGGCCTTGGATGGGTGCGTGCTTGATTGTTTATGAGCCCGGAGTTACGGCTGCGGCGTTTGGGTCTTACATGATCTATGTAGATTGATATGATATTGCATTATTAGTGTAACAAGATGACTTTAGACATTTGCTGTGCGTCTTTGTGAATGCCGGTCGGATGTGGTTACGTGATACAACTATCGCCGAACAAAGCTGTGCCCCGTTTAGAGGTAGCCGTGGTGCTTTGAAGCAATTTTGGTCAGCCTCAAAGCAAGTGCATGTCGGACACAGCAGTAGTGATAGGCTCTGGACTTCTATTCCCAATTGGTAAGCCCACACGGAAACCTTACTAACTCAATGATTAAGCATAATTTCTGTCTGTCTTGTGGAAGTGGCTGAAGCTGAAAAACAAGGTGGTCAGCTTTGAGGATTGTTATCGCCGAAAGAATTTATTGGTGGCAAACGAGTGGCTGTCGGCGATAGGAGATCCACTTTTGTCGTGATGCTTCATCGGTGTTAGAGAGAGCGGTGTTGATGAGTTCTTGTCGGAGATAATTGAGAGGGGCTGGAGTATAGGTTTGATGGAAACTATATAAAGGCTTTGGGGTTTCGAGTTTATGGATTTGTTGTTCGGATCAGACACTTGCATTCACAAGATATTTACACAACATCACTTACAAACTCACCATTATACCAATCCTTAACATCAAAATGCCTTCACCTGTTTGGGTCATCACAGCAGCCTCTGGAGGCTTTGGACACGAGATGGCTCTGCTCGCTTTAAACCTTGGCCACACTGTCATCGCCACAGCACGCAGCACATCACGCATCCAAGACCTCGCCGACGCAGGCGCCCACACTCTAGCCTTTGACGTGACATCTCCCTTGTCAGACCTCGAAGCCATTGCGAAAGATGTCTATGCTAAGCACGGCCGTGTTGACTATCTGATCAACACCGCTGGGTTCATCCTTGATGGAGCGGTGGAGGAGGTGTCGCAGCAGGAGCTGTATGACAGTTTCAACACCAACGTCTTTGGTATCTTCAATACCATAAAGGCGTTTCTGCCGGGCATGAGAGAGCAGAGTATTGGGGAGAATGGAAAGCGCGGTACGGTGGTCACCTTCGGAAGTATTGGCTCTTGGCGAGGCGGCGCGACATTCTCTGTCTACGCCATGGTCAAGGCCTGCGTATCCTCCCTCGCCGAATCCCTCCGCGAGGAAGTCGAGCCATTCAACATCGTAGCCACGGTCGTAGAACCGGGCTACTTCCGCACAGGTTTCCTCAACACAGGCAGCAAAGTCGTCAGCGAGAACCGCATGGCCGTGTATGACGACGAAAGCACACCCACGGGCAAGACGCGGCGCATGCTGGATGTCACGGATAACAACCAGCCTGGCGATGTGAAGAAGGGCGCAAAGGTTATCGTGGAGATCCTCACGGGGACGGGTGTGGGGAAGGGGAGGAGTGTGCCTGTGAGGATTATGCTTGGGAGTGATGCAGATGCTTTCATTCGGAAGAAGTGTGAGGAGACGTTGGGGTTGTTGGATGAGTGGAAGGAGGCTGTTTTGAGTACGGATCTTGAGAAGTAAGGGAGGTATGTTGGCTGGCATTGATACATGTATGTTTACTTGAGTTTTATATGTAGGGTAGTGTAATTAACCTGCTTACTACTTCTCAGGGCATTCGCACTCCTCCGCAGCATGTGTATCAGTATGTGAACGGTATTGCAACGTACCTTGGTGTTTGGAAACATGGATGCAAGCCCGATAGAACCTGTGATTGATAACTCGTTCTCGCAGGTTAAGCAGTGCTCCATCTGCCTGCCCGAGATCGGACTTGTCATGATCATGGTAGCCTCGGCGGGCGAACCGGAATATAACCCGCATACCACCAACACTGTGAGCGCCTGACGAGGTGGATATCGACAGAATGTATACATCACTCACATGCCAAATGTAGACTGAGCCTTTCTGTCAGCCTTGCTTAGTGTGCGGGTTGTATTTCAACCCACCTGCTCGGGTGGGGTTAAAATTGCAGTGCAGTGGCTCGAAGGAAATGGAGGAAATGGAGGAAATAGAGGAAATAAAAGGATGGCACGGGAAGAGGTATCAAGATAGTCGCCCTGATCGACCTGATTTTGCCACTGAAAGTTTATATCGATTTGTCGAGTAAAACAATATGATTAAACAACTATTAGATTAAATAACGCTTAAGAAGCTCTTTCTGATAAACTTGATTAAGATATTCCCTATCCTTTACAATTAAAACATCGATACGAATTAGCAATATAGAACTCTAAATCTGTACTAGCGGGATACACTCCCACCATTGTAACTTGTAGATGTTGTGTCGCATCCAGCAGCAGTTACGGCAGAGTACCCTAAAAATAAAGACTCCTGTTATGGGATAAGAGACGCTTGGTTTATTGCGCGTGGCAGGCTCTATGTGTGCTATATTACGTGTATATGCAAGAAAAACCATCGTACTCTACTAATTTGCTAAGTCTCAAGGATGTGCTTCGGAGGAAAGTTG
Source organism: Fusarium sp. VM40 (assembly GCA_954870535.1). Classification (NCBI taxonomy): domain Eukaryota; kingdom Fungi; phylum Ascomycota; class Sordariomycetes; order Hypocreales; family Nectriaceae; genus Fusarium; species Fusarium sp. VM40. The sequence goes on from CATPAH010000011.1 coordinate 521,623, forward strand.
ATAGACTGGATTCGGGAAATGACCACATCTCTCTCGCCTCGTGGTCAGCTTTACCTTTCAGGGACAATATGACATTTCTCGGACCCCGATGTTGCACCGGCGGAAGTTCCGGTATAGGCACAACGTTGAAAGGATGAGCAATCAGCTTATTTTATGGATCATATGGTAATTTAATAAAAGATAAAAAGAACTCCTGGAGATCGCAACATTATGTTTAGCATTTAAGTACTCATATCGCTTTCATATCACATCAATACACAGTTTGAGAGATTTATACAACAGACTGCATTACAGCATCTACATCACAAACTCAAAAGACCTTTCTCTCAACCTACACCTTGCACCACAAAATGTCCGAGCACGGCTCTTCACTTCTACCAGGTGCACTGAAGGCCTTTTCAATATTCTCCATGTTCACTGGCTCCGTCGATGTTATCGGCGGCCACAAACTGCTTATCCCAGCCTCTGAGCGCTCCCTATTACCAAAACCGACACTAGCACTATTGGACAACCAACTTAGATTCCTGGGAGCGGTATGGGCTGGATACGGCGCGATGATGTGGTGGGCTAGCAACGATCTTCAGACGAGACAAGCTCCTCTGGCGGTGCTGGGGGCGGCCATGTTTTTCGCGGGAATTGGCCGATTGACTTCGGGGTTGAGTTGTGGTTGGGCTGCGAGTTGGCTTAAGGTTGCTACTGGTGTAGAGCTGATCATTCCACCTCTGATCTATCTATTTGGGTTTTAGGGTCTGATTAGAACTGGGGATTATAGCTGTCGAGATCTGGCCGCGGTGGCAAACTCTCATCTCATCATAATAATTAGCATAGAAAATCAAATCATGGTATGAACAAGTTTTGATACAATGGAAGAGCAGATTCGACCAAGATGTCCGCTACTGGAAAATTGCCGTTACAGGTTTTATGGGGGGCTTATACGATCAAACACTGAAAGTTGTCAAAATGACGTTGTCGTGAGCTACATGCTGCCATTGGAACACCTTGAAGAATAGCCACTCGAGTTGCAAAAGACAGCATGATAACAAAGATCTTATAGAAAGCAGGAGTATATGTGCAGTATGGCCATTATAATACATGACGCTCTTGAACCACCATCAGTATGTTATCTCTGAAATGATTGAAACCACCACCGAGAGACCAAGGCTTTCTTTATTTGGTAGTTTAGTGTTCATTTTTGTTCTTTTGTATGCCCATCAATCTAGTCACCCGTTCAGTCATTAACCGCTCTGCGCCTTTTGCTAGACCGTGTGAGCACGTTCGTAACTGCTCGCTTCCCAGACTTTAAGCCAGGTCCTTCTCTCAGGCCTGGCTCTTTGAATCTTCCCTGATGGGAGTTCTTGCAACAGTTGGTAGCTTGTTCCAGCCGACCTTTGATGGTGTTCTCTATCTTCGCCCAACCCTCTTGATCTGCGGGACCTGGGTATATCGTCCATTGACGAAGTCCATCAACCTTATCCAATAACATGTGGAGAGTATCTGAATTAGTAGCTTGAGTCTCTGCGTCAGAGTCCAATAGAAGTTTCGTGGTTTCCATTGTGTGTAGTGTCATCGACCCATGTAACTTGCTCAGAATCTCTGGATCTCCTTCGATCCACTTAGTCCAGACCGTAGCTTCTTCGGAATTCGCTTGCTCGAGACCTTGCAGATGTTCATTTGGGCTTCCACCCAGCTGCAAAATATATCGAACCATGCCTAGATTTGGAGAAGTACTTTGGTAATCTGGCGGAGTTAAGCAGTTGTTGTATAGGTCTCGCAACATTGGCCTACAAACGGCATGGTAAATTAGGGGGTATCTGGTTTGCAGGGCAACTCGGCAAAGGGAGTAATACTTGAATCTAGGCAAGGGTTTGAAGGTAGGCCGAGAAATATGCTTTCCACAATCACAAAGAGGCATATTGTTGGCTGCCTGAAGTAAAGACCTGCCAATCGAGGATGCATTCTCAATAACAAACTCGACAACACCAGTAAACCCCATCTCAACGGCAAGAGCAAGTGCTATTGGCAAGTCACCCCAGCATCTTGGACACCCGGGATTGTGCAGTAAATATTGGTTTGCTGTGATCCACACAGCGTCCAATTCATCGTTTCCAAAGAGGACCTGGAACCTGGAAAGGCAGCGAAGGGTAGTTTCAGGCGATAACCCGCTATTGTAGCCATGGTATATATGACCCAGAGCGCTGTTTATAGCCGAGTGTTGAACGTATGCCATGGGGACGAGTTGACACCACATCGTTGATAAGATAGCATGACTATTCAATGTGATGTTCTGAAAAACGACGTAGTCTTCTTGCCATGCTCTAGGCTGCGTTAGAAGTTCGTAAACTGTTCGGTGCATAAAAACAACCTCAGAATCTCGAAGGCTATCATGAGGTTGGAAAACCTCGGGATTGCAAACGCAGAAGTTGAGGCTACTGAAACTTGCTTCTGCACGTTGGACTTCAAGAAGCCCACAGCATCGACTTCTCAGGAGACCTTCCATAATCTGACATCTCGCAGTTATTTGCTGACTAGGAATCTTGTCCAGTCTTTCTCTTACCGACTCTTCAGTGACTTGGAGCCCTTGCTCATAAGCAAAATGCAATCCTATGGTTGGGATAGATTCGAAATCGTTGTTGCATTTGTTTGTGTAGACAATATTCAAAAGCTTGATCGCTTCTGTCCGCCACGCTGGCCTGACCTTGTTGAGCATGTGTTGCAAGAGATCCTCGACCTCTCTGGGAAGCTCATCAATACGGGTTTGCAGGTCCGAGAAAGAACAGTAGTCGTTGCAACCTTCAACGACAGACCTGCAGGCTAACACGACCCACAGAAAGACCCCAGAAGCTTTGCTAACAAGTTCTTCAATCAGCTCTTCCACCACATTGGGTTGTATTTCTGAAAGTGTGATGAGATACGGATGGGTAGCGATGCTTTCGCTGATATATGAAGCTATGTCGCTTCTTGTCAGATCCGGCAGGTTGAGCCTTGCCGTGTGCTCGAAAGCGGCCACATATGCAGGGTGAGGTCTGCTTGAAACTAGGATCTTGACATTAGGAAATGCTCCAAGATCTGTAATGAATTTGATGGCGTCCAGATCCCCTCCTTCATACTCATCAGCTCCATCCATCATGAAGAAAAACTTCTTACTGGCATTGCATGATGCACAGTAATGAGACAGGGCAGTTGCCATTTCGGCGATGGAGGGAACCGAGAGTTTCAAAGGATCTCTATCGGTATTCGTACAAGCCTCTTGCCACATGTTGGGAAGAGTGATCTCGATGCTGTCAGGGTCCTCTTTTAAGAGCTGGTAGAGCAGGCTTCTCAAGAGTCCAGACTGCGACTTCTGTTCCGGCCTACCCAGGGCGTAGAAAAAGAAGCTGGCTAAGACAATAGAGGAGCCGCATGCCCATTTAGTGAGGAGCTCGAGCATACGGCTCTGAGATAACAGATACTTCATTAGCGTAGACTTCCCACTCCCTGCTTTACCAGATATCCAGTATATGCTACGGGCATCTTTTAGCCAATTGCCAAGATCATCCCATTCCGTGTAGCCATTGGGTGGGTCAAGTGCCCATCTCAACGTCTTATAGTGAGCTTCCTTGACGTTGAAACGCCTGTCTTCATGGTGACGGAACCACAAGCGCTGAAGTATCTGAGGATGCAGTATCACTTTCTTGACTGCAACTGCGGCGGATTTGATGGCTGGTCGTGAATCCGCGGATGCTTGGATGATGATATCCAGCTCTGCAATGCTGCGTACATGACTCAAGTCTTCTTGGATTGATGATAGAGTGGAAGGGGAGACAGTCGGGGCTAGTTCCATCAACGAACTGTTGAAATAGGAAAGATTTGCGATAAGAGCGTTGAATTTGTCTTTATGAACGATGACCCATCGGACCTTGTTTGTAGTATCGGTAATTTTAGATGAGCGTGGTGCGCCCTTTCTGTTCTGCGTGTCGATTTTGAGCCGATGGAAATCATGAAGGAACCGCTTAAGTCGAGAGGCACTTGCTCCTTGAGAGCTGTTGACAGCTGAGGTATTAGGGTCCAGGGACTCTGATACATCAAATTGCTGGAGCCCGTACGATTGTTGTAAAGCCTCGCCTTCACTGAGAAGACTCTTGATACATGTCAGAACCCGCAGAACTATCTTACGAGTTTCCGGGTCTTGCAGCGGTATGCTGGAGGGATTGAGCGACTCGTTTGAGGATTGATCACAGCTGAAGAACTGAAGTAAACCAACGCGGTCGGACCACCGAAGGAGCAGCATTCTCTCCACGTCCAGCTTGGTTTCCAAGATTGCAGCATCCTGGCCTAGACGTCGTGCGGCGGTGATCATGGAGAAGAGATCAACACAGTCCTTGAAAAGGCCAATGAGGGCCACGGCCCCAATAGCAAGACCCGCGGCTTCCATACTGGCTGACAAAGATAGGCGAGAAACAGAAAGGTATTTGCTCCTGTGGAGAGTCCACGAGTTGTTAGGTACGTTATTTTAATGGGCTGAAGGAGGCAGAAAAAGTTGGGCTGACCGCACTCAGTAAAGGAGGGCTGAGCCAGTAAGGCTGATTGGGAGATACTGTTGTTTTTCAAGCCAACACAGCGGTCACATGCTGCGTGCAACCTGATAGACCCCTGCCGCATGATATCTGCATATTTGTAAATGCAACGCCTGCACAGCCTTGTCAAGCACACCCCAGAAGTTGCAGACTGTGAAATCCCTTTTAAGCCATTGATGATAACCAGTCCCATGATAGCAGAAAGGACGTATGTGAGAGATAAATAGGTTCATAAGATTAGAAGAATAATCATTCATATTAACAGATAGCCTAGTTCAACTTCCCCTTGTAGGCTTTCGAGACCCCTTTAGTAGGTATACTGGAACCTGGGGTTATGCTCGCCAAGCTCCTCCGCCTCCTCCTCTGTCAACCCCTGAATTCTGTAATCCTCCTTGCCCTCAACCTTCCTCTTGTTCTGGCGACGGAACCAAGCCCAAAACGCCAGGTAAATAAAGGAAGACATGGCAACCAAAGCCATCGAGACAGCATGGCCTTTAACGAATCGGGGTCCTTCGTATGTTTTGTACAACTAGAACATGTTAGCTGGAGAATATCGTAGGTGGACACCGAGACTTACAAATGGAGCTGGAATTCCCGCAGAGTTGCCAATGGTGAGTTGAAGACCGGTCGCAACGGTTCGCTTTCCATATCGAGGGTTGTTACTGGGCAGCCAAGCAAGGGGTAAACCGACGATGACATATAATCCCATCGCGGCTAGGAAACAGCCGAAGTAACGTACTCCGGATGGCGCTGGACTGACGAGAAGGGCGTAGCCGACTGCACAAACAAGACCAAGTACCACGGTGAAGACAGCTCGTTTTTGAGTGCGATCTGAAAACCACGCGACTATAAGGTATGTGATCGCACCCATGGCGTAACAAGGAATAGTGAGAGCCTGGACCTGAGCGTTGTTCCAATCTCCAAGCCCACGGATGATAGTAGGGAGAAAGGTGCTGTAGCCGTAAAGGATCGTGTCTCCTCCAAACTGGCCAATGCAGAACAACCAGATCTTCCAATCCTTGAGACCAGCGTAGACATCTTCCTTGTGCATCTGGTCTGAAGACTTGGTGTGGCCGATTTGTCGTCGCATGCGCGCATCGATAAGCTCGCGTTCTGCAACGGTGAGATAGTGCGCCGAGTCAGGGTCGTCTGCGAGCCAAAACCAAACAGCAATTCCGAGGATAAATGTGGGAATACCCTCGATGATGATAATCCACCTCCAGCCGCGAAGTCCTGCAACGCCGTCCATGTGGCCAATACCGTAAGCGAGCAGACCGCCGAGAGAACCTGCGATGGCGGCACTGACGAAGAGATAGCCGATTCGGAGAGCGTACTCGCGTTTCGTATAGAACATGGTGAGGTAGATCGTGAGTCCGGGGAAGAGTCCGCCTTCGAGAGCACCGAGGATTACACGGCAGGCGATCAGGCTCTTGAAATCTTGTACAATTCCGGTCAAGGTGGCGACGATGCCCCAGGAAACAGTGATGAACGAAATCCATCGTGATGGCGTAAACTTCTTGATGACGAGGTTGGAAGGTAGCTCAGAGGCAATGTATGTGACGAAAAGTACAGAGACTGCAAGTTGATACTATTTCCATTAACAAGATACTCATGATAATCATTTTCGGCACGTACCTGATCACCAACCAAACCAAGATCCTCCTCCATACCGTAGAGTCGAGCATTTCCAATGTTCACACGATCTAGAAAACTCAAGAGGTAGAGAAGCATCACAGGCGGAACAATCCACATGTCCAGCTTGCGCAGAAGTGCCTTCTCGGCAACAGGATCGATGTAGACGTCATCTTGAGTAGCGCGCTGCTCCTCAATCTCCTTGTCGGGGAGGACAGCGGTCTTTGAAGACATGGTAGTTGGATCTGAGGATTATCTCTTTCTACTCTCCTTGAAAAGAGAATGAAAATGGTAGTCTGAGAATGAGATGCAATTGAAAGGGTTTGTGGTCCATTTTAAGAACATGCAGGTGTCTTATCTCCGCACCGCGACTTTTACCCCGGATCTGGAGAAGGATTGGATTGGGTAACAGGAACACTGGGCTATCGATGATACAACCCCAGAATCAATTGAGATGCAGGGTTTACGTAGGGATCGCTGGCTTGATTGCCTAGTAGAGGTGGGCCATATTCGGTCTGGGAGGGGTTTGCCGATGGTGCATGATTCAGTCAAGACTCGGTAAGTTGAGAATTGCCGGGGTGTCATACTGATGTCTAGAACTAGAGTCCGCTGGTGTCATTCCCGGTGTGAGTGAGATGACTCGGCTATTGGGAATTACCGAAAGGGTCGAGTGAGGCTCGAGATGATATTTACAAAACTACACTGAGTTGATCATCTTCTGCTGGCCTTATCTTGTATATCGATTCATATCTTGCTCGGCGTTATTGAAACCCACTAACTACGGGTTCATGGCATAATTCTGGTCGGCATCTTAGCCGATCTGGTCAGATAATCAAGATAAGAATCGCCTAACTTATCTTTCGTCACTTTTCTAGAACTGTTACCCTGTCACTCGGCAGATCGTCTTACACCGTTACCGGCTGCAACCCTGCCGAGAAGCATGCCTTGACTTGCCGGGCATTATCTATACTCTGCAGACTACAGTTCTATATAAAGATTCTGATAATGAGCCAACAAGAGATATATAAAATAACTTGGATGTGTAGAATTTTCTATGATTAGAGTATTATGTATATAATTTTTATCCCAAGATTGTATAGGATTATATAAAACAAAAAGGTTTACTATTTATGTAAAGTCTGGTAGCACCTTTAAAAAGAGATCCAGCTGTCCTAATAAAATCTACAGAAATATTAACAATAGAAGTCTCTACGCAGACCGAAAAGCAACAGTATTTTAATTTTAATAAGGTTACCCACCATAAAAGGTAAGTTATAATTTATATGTTTTGTGAAAGCTTAAGACTAGAGGAAGCTTTTGGAATTTTTATACACCCGCTATAGTAAGAGATCCAGCTGATGGGTCTCTAATAGAATTCTACGCCATGGTTTGAGCTCTGTTTACTATTATATTCCATGCCTGCATATGTGGTTACAGACTTTTGTGTGGGCGAATTTAGTCTTTGGCCTTGTCAAGACGTTAGCTGGACGCCGCGCTGCTCTCACCTACCACTCAAAGAAGCTATCCGTGGAGGAATCGAGCTCTCGCCAGAACAGCTTGAGATTGTCACCGCTGTCAGCAATACCCGAGCACACGAAAGAGCTACGTAACAATCTTAGCATAATTTAGATAATCAGCTAAAATTCTTTGATATCATTGAATATTATTGTTCATCCCTTCGTAGCTCGTCAGCTTATCCGAAGCCCTAGTCAATCCCATTTGGCTCTACCTGAATAAGAAAGGCTCTTCAATATCAGAAGCAAATTCCTTCAACGTCCCGTCCTCTGCAAACAAAACATCTAACCACTGCACTTGATTCCCATCTAAAAAGCTACCAATAAGTGGATTCCCAAGAACATCAACATTTTCATAGTCAATAATCCCCGAGTCGCACATCCCAGACCCGTTATCCATGCTCATAGGTGTTTGAAAAGGTTGTTCTGAAGTTGTAGAGGCTCCTAAACCCCCTTCAGCCATATCAGTAGATGCCTGTTTTCTGGCAAGAGGTCTATCGAAGCTCATGCCGTCTAAGCGACCTATTGCTCTCAAAGACGATACACGGGCTTGGATATGCGATAGCCTTTCACAAAAGTCAACGGCGGGTATGTTGCCGTCGTTTTTCAGTGATCTTAAAACACTCAGCAAAGTCTCGAGATGATCAGAGTTAACAGCTGTGGGTTTCATCACAGCAGACATGATGAGAACCATAGCCGCGGAGAAGATATGATGGGCATCCCAGTATCCGAAAGTCGCTATCGATCCATCGAGAAAGAGCCCTTCGACTATCCGACTTGACGCCTGTGCTGCATTGACACAGCTCTCTGCCAGCGCAAGCGTGATTGACGAGACGTTTTGTCGGGGCGATGCATCACCTCGAGCTCGAGTGCCGAGTTGGAACTGCGTCTTGAAGAGGTGGAGAAGAACAGGGCGGGTGGTTTGTATGATGCACTGGTTATATGCCAAATGAAGACTTGCAACTGGGCGGGGAGTGCCACGCTCTTTGACTCGCATGTCAGAGCGTAGATCGTCGTGCCATGCTCGAAGCTGCTTCAGTATGCCGTGAACTTGATGTATATAAAGACCGTTTGTAGCTTTGGGTATGCCATAGATATGCGTCACTAACAGATGAGAGTTAGACACGGAGGCTAAAACCAAGGCTAGAAGGGACTTACAGATATTGCCAATAATCCTTGCTAGTTTGATATTAATTATTAGATTCTGCGGGTCAAGGAATTCCGCCATCTCTTCCCTTGTCAAGCCTTCCATGCTTGGCATCTCAACATCGATATCTTCGTCCCGTATAGTGATGGGCTGGCCAAGCTTGGAGGCTGAGAAGCGATCAAAGAAGTATAGCACCCACCACGTTCGTCTGCGACTTTCTCGCTCGACGGGTGTAAGCGTCGTATGTCTCGATGCGGACCTATGCATTCCTAGACTTTGGGCGAGACGCATGGCGATTCCACTGTAGCAATATGCAGTTCGTATACGGCCCAAGATGTTGGATGCCCAAGCCTGTAGGATTGTTTAGTTAGTGCTTCCGAATAGACGGGTTTGATATATTACCAGGAGTGTTAGAACCTCCACTTGCATCAAGGAGGGTTCTTCGTAATAGTCTGGATTCTCCTGTAGTAAGCTCACTGCCCTGACATAGTAGTTAGTACCCGGAACTCTATTATTGTCACCAACTCCTCTCCTATGAGTATAAATCTCTCCCAAAGCCATGAGAGCATAAAACTTGCAAAGCCATAATGTCGAAGGCATAATCTCTCTTCGATAAACAGCATCAATTTCTTTCATGAATGTGACCTCGAGAAACAAAGGATGATAGTTGCCTATAAACCGTCGAGCCACGTTGAGAAGTAGCTTGACGTGCATTCGTTCGGGAAACTCTGCGCCTTTGTCTGTTGATAATCTTCCGTATGTGCTGAGGCGGTGATAATTTGAGAGACCAGCCGTTGATGGGGTATAGGTGTCGTCGAGACATGATAATAATCTGTTGCTGAATGCAGCGCATGAAGCTTCGCCGATGAAACCCGGCTCTGAGGATCGTTCTTGTATAGGCTTTTCGGGCTGCCTGTCGAAGAGTGGGTTGAACAGATTACTCTCCTCTTTTGAGAGCGATGGAGGCTCATCTTCGTCTTGGGTATTTTGGTTATGAAACGGGGTAAACGTTGGTTCGGTCTCTGGGGTTTGGTTATGCGTGCTTATTGCTTGGAGACGTCTACTATCTTCTTCAAGCTTCTTGAGATAACTGAATTGCACAAGATCATATCAGTAGAAATTCATCATAAACATAGACAAGCTTTGAGATTTGGTCAGGGTAGTTTGATCTGACAACAATATTTACCTTTCAGAAATGGGTATCTTTCGCTCCTTGTTCGCAGGAAACTCACATTCACCGTCTCTACCAGTAGTACTACAAGATTGACAAGGCTTCTCTCCCGAGCACTTGATTTTCTGTGAATGACACCTGTGACAACTGTTTCTCATAATCAGATGGAAACTCGAAGGAAAACAGCCAGAGTTTCTCTTACGCAGCCAGGAGTCGTCTCGGACGTCTTGTGCTCATTTTTACCCCGGTAAACTGTTGGGTAATTGATTGATGGCAATCCCTTGGGCAATGCGGGTCTAAATCTGGGGTAGACGGCCGGGCTTTGGACTTATTTGCCGGTCAATGAGTTGGTGATGCCGAGGACTGAAGGTGGAGATGGTCGGCAACTTGAGACTTACCGATAGGAAGAGATCGGCTTCTGAGAGGTTGCCGATGAGTAAGCACTTGTTTGACCAATGCCATTGTTTAGTGTGGGCGCTATCTTATCCACTCACTTACACACTGGAGATACCCCAGATTCATTGATATAATACAGCCTCAACTCGTCCAAGCTTAATCATGTCATCACTTCAACATTCTCCAGCTTCTATACACACTACATTTCCCTCCTGATTCTCCACTTCCTCCTTTCCTCTTCCTCATCACCAAACACTCTTCACAATGGCTTCTCAAGGCATCCGCATCGCCATCGACCGTGGCGGCACTTTCACAGACGCCTGGGCAGAAGTCCCTGGCCGCCAAGAACATATTGTATTCAAGATCCTCTCTGTATGCCCCGATGAGTACGACGATGCACCAACAGAATGCATCAGACAGATTCTAGAAACTGCCCTAGACACCACAATACCCAAGGGTTCACTACTAGATCTTGAGCCTATAGAGTCTATTCGCATGGGCACAACAGTCGCCACCAATGCCCTCCTCGAAAGAAAGGGCGACCGGGTGGCTTTCCTCGCCACCAAGGGCTTTCGGGATATTCTCCTCATTGGAAACCAGACAAGACCAGATCTCTTTGACCTCTCAGTCAGACGCTTGGAACAGCTCTACGAGACTGTCGTGGAAGTCGATGAGCGTGTAACTATCGAGGGTGCCAGCGAAGCACCATCAATTGGTCCCATTGATGTCTCTTCAGACCCTGCGCTTGTTGTTGGTCAAACAGGAGAAGTCGTCAGGATTATGAAGAAACCAGACCTCGACGCTGTGCGGGTGGACCTTGAAGCCCTCAAGGCCCAAGGCTTTGAGAACCTCGCCATCGGCTTCATGCATTCATACACATATCCCGACCATGAACTACAAGTCACAAAGCTCGCTGAGGAAATGGGCTTCAAGGTCTCTGCCTCTTCAGTTCTTCAGTCCATGGCCAAGTACGTGCCTCGAAGTCAATCAGCCGTCGCAGACGCTTATCTCACACCCATGACCTTTGCCTATCTGGACGGCTTCCGCAAGAACTTCAGGGGTCAATTGGAAGACGAGAGCGCCAACAAGCTTCTCATCTGCCAATCGGATGGTGGCCTGACAAGCTGGTCTAAGTTTACCGGCTTGAGGGGCGTTCTGAGTGGCCCTGCTGGAGGTGTCGTCGGTCTATCCAGGACCTGTTACGATGATGCCGACGGGACGCCAGTATTGGGCTTTGATATGGGCGGTACCAGTACCGATGTGGCGAGATACTCTGGAGCGCTGGAGCATATCTTTGAGAACACGCTGGCCGAGGTAACGATCCAGACCCCTCAACTCGACATCAACACTGTCGCTGCGGGCGGTGGCTCTATTCTGGCTTGGGAAAATGGTCTTCTCAGAGTCGGTCCCAGCAGTGCTGGAGCCAATCCGGGCCCCGCTTGTTACGGCCGAGGTGGTCCTCTGACTGTCACAGACGCAAACTTCCTCCTTGGCCGAATCATCCCCGACTTCTTCCCCCGTCGCTTAGACCGTGATATCGTTAGGGAGAAGTTCACTACTTTGACAGAGACGGTCAACAAGGAGAAAGATGGCGGCGAGCCTTTCACCCCAGAGACTTTGGCCCTCGGCTTTCTAGCCATTGCCAATGCGACTATGACTCGACCGATCCGAACACTGAGTGAAGGTCGTGGCTACGGTGCTTCTAGTCATAACTTGGGTTCATTTGGTGGTGCTGGTGGACAGCATGCTGTTTTCATCGCCCGTGATCTCGGTATCAAGAGAGCAATCATTCCCTGCTACTCTAGTATCCTTTCCGCTTACGGAATGGCCCTCGCAGATGTCGTGGTCGAGAACCAAGAGCCTTCCGCCATCACATTCTCTGAGCAAGTCGTCCCCGAAATCAAGTCTCGTCTTGAATCCCTTTCTTCGAAGGGAGCCCAAGGTCTTGAGGCCCAGGGCTTCGACGCCAAGTCCACTCAGCACGAGTATTTCCTGAACATGCGCTACCAAGGAAGCGATACTTCCCTCATGATTCCTGTATCAGGGAACGTTGGTGATGCAGGCGTTGCCTTTACGGCGAGACATACTCAGGAGTTTGGCTTCTCCCAATCCCGTAATATCCTCATTGACGACGTTCGTGTCCGAAGCGTGGGCAAGTCTCGTGTTCTCAACATCTCCAGCCCTTTTGAGGAGCTGAAGAAGTACCAATCTGATGGCTTGACTCCCGTCCCAACACCTATCTTCCGCAGAAAGATCTTCTTTGAGTCACACGGATGGACTGAGACCCCTGTTTATGAGCTCAAGTCAATGAGTCCTGGTGTGCACATCGCTGGTCCCGCGATGATCATCGACAAGACTCAGACCATTGTGGTAGACCACCTTAGCAAGGGTGTCATCCTTCCCGAGCATGTCATCCTCGAAGTTGACAAGGCTGAGAAGCAAAATGTCGCCACTGAGACTGTTGATCCTGTTACGCTGAGTGTTTTCGGCCATCGCTTCATGACTGTCGCAGAGCAGATGGGACATACCATGGAGAAGACGTCTATCTCTGTCAACATTAAGGAGAGATTGGACTACTCTTGTGCTGTGTTTTCTGCCGACGGTGGTCTTGTAGCCAATGCCCCCCACGTTCCCAGCCATCTTGGTTCCATGAGTACTGCCATCGCATACCAAGCCCGACGATACAAGGCTGGCGAGCTCAAGCCCGGCGACGTAATCATCAGTAACCACCCTCAAGCTGGCGGTACCCATCTTCCTGATATTACCACAATCACCCCTGTGTTTGATGACGAGGAGAATCCAAATGAGATCATCTTCTTCGTGGCCAATCGCGGTCATCACGCAGACATTGGCGGTATCGTTCCTGGATCCATGCCTCCAAACTCCACCGAGCTCTGGCAGGAAGGTGCTGCCATTGAGTCTTTCAAGATGATCAACGAGGGTGTTTTCGATGAGGCCGGTCTTATCAAGCATCTCTACGATGAACCGGCTTCTTATCCCGGGTGCAGCGGTACCCGTACCCTCACCGAGAACATCGCCGATCTCAAAGCCGCAGTGGCGTCCAACCAAAAGGGTATCGAGTTGATTCGATCTCTCATCAAGGAGTTTACCTGGCCTGTGGTTCAGCTGTATATGCATGCCATTCAGGACAACGCCGCCCAGTCTGTTCGAGATCTTCTCAAGCAGTTTGCTGCCAAGTACGAGAACGGCGTGCTTGAAGCCACCGAGTATAACGATGATGGTATCCCTTTCAAGCTCAAGGTTACTATTGATAAGGAGACTGGTGAGGCTGTGTTCGACTTTACTGGAACTGGCCCTGAGCATTCTGGTAACTTGAATGCGCCCCCGACTTGCTCGTACTCTGTTATCATGGTAAGTCCTATACATAAATAACCTCTTCATCGTAGCTAACGCTTTCTGTAGTACTGCCTCCGCTCAATGATGGCAACAGACATCCCCCTGAACCAAGGCTGCCTCAAGCCAATCAAGGTCATCTGTCCAGACAACACCATCCTCTCGCCTTCACCCACCGCAGCAACAGTCGGCTGCACAACAGAAACCTCCCAGAAAGTTGCCGATCTCGTCCTCCGCGCTTTCAACGCCGCAGCTGCTTCCCAGGGTACGATGAACAACCTCAGCTTCGGCTGCGGCGGCACAGATCCGGTCACGGGTGAAGTCACCAAGGGCTTCGGGTACTACGAGACCATTTGTGGAGGCGCTGGAGCAGGACAGGGATGGCATGGCGCGAGTGCTGTGCATACACACATGACGAATACACGAATCACAGATCCCGAGATCTTGGAGAAGCGATACCCCGTCATTCTGCACGAGTTCTCCATCCGGAAGGGAAGCGGAGGACAAGGCAAATGGCGCGGCGGTAATGGATGTATCAGGGATATGGAGTTCCGCATGCCTCTCCAGGTCTCCGTCCTCACAGACCGAAGAGTCACAGCACCCTACGGTCTCGAAGGAGGCGAAGAGGGTCAGCGAGGACAGAATATCTGGGTTCGTAAGGATCCAGTCACAGGAGCAACGAGGCAGGTCTCACTTGGACCGCGAAAGACGTCGCATTTTGCGGCGGGTGATCGTGTGATTATCCTGACGCCTGGTGGTGGAGGTTATGGATCGGTTTCGTCGACGTCGACGTCGACGGGAGAGTTGAAGGTGCCGGGGAGGGATTCGAGGGCGTTTTTGACCAATGGTAGTTTGGGAGTGAGGCATAGCATCGCCACTGGGAATTAGACTGTGGTTTTAGTTAATAGTACAGCGAAAATTGTATAAATATTCCAGTTTTATGTTGTTTTCTGAAGTTGACTTAGAGTTAGTACTGGTGTATCGTGTGAGAATTTAGCTGTGACCATCCGTTAATGAGCCAGCAGAGGTGAGAATAGCATAAGTTTATAATATCGTTAGTATACGTTACCGATCTTTGACCAACATTGAGACAAACTCATCATAAATGAATACAAGAACTAGAATGAATTTGGTATGAGTGTATAGTAATACAGGATTTCTAGTTATATGATACAAACTTCGTAACAGAAGGGCATCGTTGCTTCATGATTCCAAAGAGCTTCTACCTCAGCTTTTCCCTGTCCACATCCCCTTTTCTCCTTTTTCAGTGTTTCCCTAGAACTTGTGAATCTGGTTCTTCGTAAAGCCAAGCTGTCCCAAAACCCCCTCCCCCCGTTTCCCAACAAGCGCATCCTCCATCCCTAGAGGTCCACACACAAAGACCTTTGTATCCTGCATCCCCTTGGGCAAGACCTGCTCCAGCAACTCCCTATCGATCCTCCCCCTTCGCATCTCCGAGCCCTCTTTGGGCTTGCTCACTGTGTACTTGACCTGGAACCTGTCGGGGAACTCCCTCGCGAAGCCATCCAGCTCTTTCCGGAGGAGCACGTCGTCGTCGGTGTTTACGCCGAAGACGAGCGTCATGCGGGTTTTGTCCTCCGGGTTGCGCAGGATACCCTGTGCGAGCTGGAAGATGGGCGTTATCCCGCAGCCACCTGCGATGAGGGAGATGTGTGGGTAGCTGTTGGGTTTCCATTTATACTCCGAGAGAGTGGTGAGGATGAAGAGCTTGTCGCCTGGTTTGAGGGAGTGGAGATAGCCGCTTCCTTTGCCGTTGGGGTATTTCTTCACAAGTAGTTCCATGTATCCAGGCTCGTCTGTACCAAATTAATACGTAATTACATGCTTGTGCTTCTGTATGTGACTTACCAGCTGGAGAGATGGGGGAGTACGGTCGAGGTGCAGGTAGGAAAGATCCATTAGGGTGGGTAAAAACCAACAAAGAAGCTACAAGGAATCAGCGAATACACCTAGTAATCATTTTAAAGTCATGACTTACATGCTAAAGGAAGTCCAGTAATGGCAGTTTCTTGAGGCAGCTTAAACCTCAAACGCTTAGTATTAGGAGACTCGTCCTTCGAATTGAGCAAAGGCAGCTTCACAGCCGCAAATCCACCCTTGAAGACCTTCTGGGGGGCATTTGACTCTGCAGAAGCTGTTCCAGACATCATTCTTGAACAAACAGCCACTCCTATTGTGCCAGCTGCGAGTGTAGCGATGATAGGCACGGGTCGAGCCAGAAATAAACGAAGAGCCATGATTAATATTTAGAGTAAAAAGGTGGTTTGTGATATAATTAAAGTAAACGACTGACAATATCGGATTTATGTAAATAATATCGTATTGCTTTGGCGTTTCCTCTTTTTGTAAGTCGCAACGGTCTTCGGTCTTCAATCGGACATTTCCCAATATGCCGGTGCGCCAAAACGCCCCATGCTTACTGAACCGTCCCCGGATCCTTCCGTGTGTTTAAGGATCTGTTGGATTCACTAACGGACGTCGGAAATCTTTTGACCGACGCTTTAAATATTAATTTTGGGTATCGTGCCTTTCGCGATCCGGTCTCTTCAAGAACGGCATATCGGCGAATCCTCTGAGTCGGGCCCGTCTGACCCGTGTGAAACTATAACACAGTATCATATCCAATCATCTGTCATCCTTCATCCTTCGTAATATTACAGAAACCAACTATTCAAGTCTATGCAGATGGTATCAATCCTAATTTCGCATCCATATCCTTCGCAACCTCAATCGACTTTGCCAAAATGTCCTTCTCGGCACTCTCCAGCTCGTTCGCTTGCGTCCCGGCCATGCAACTCATGTCCTTCTTGCTTCTCCCCTTGTGCCATTTCTGGTCAATCATCCAATGTGTCGGAACCTCAAATTCTGTCTGGTTGACTGCCTTGTTCTTAAGTAAACCGCCGTTGTACCAGAGCAGTTTATCGTCTTGGTCGACATGGGCGATGACGAAGCTGCAAACGCGAACCTCTTCATTTTCTCTCTTGTCGCCACGTTTGTCCTTCTTTTCTTCTGCATCTTGCTCCTTTTTCTTCTTCTCTTCCTCTTCTTTCTTGGCTGCTTCCGTCTCTGCCTTTGTCGGACCAAGCCATCCCACAATACCACCGTAATGCGGCGAGAAGGAGTATTTAGATCCTGTAGCCTCGAACCCAATCCACCAACTTTCCTTGTCACCATATGTGAGCTTATATGTCACCTCGTTTCGCACCCTATCCGAGTTCTGCCATCCAATGTGAAGAAGTCCAAGCAGCACATCAAGTCGTGACTTGTCAACTACAACTATACCTGAGTCTCCCTCTTCTGCATATCGCTCTGTCCACACAAGCGACTTGTCCGTCTCGGGACTGGGGTGCTTGATCTGGTCATGCCACCAGTCCTGACGATCAGCGAAGGCATTCTTCCACAGAAGCCGGTCGTGAAAGAGCAACACTCCAGTTTCTTGGAAGCGTTCTTGTTGGAGCAACTTCTCCGGAGCTTGGAAAAACACAGCATCGGCATCGAGAACAATGGCCTGTTGGTAGCGACTCGCCAATGCAGCGAACGGTTTTATCGCCCAGCCGCCACTTGCAAGTTTCAATGTGCTATCATCAAAAACTGTGAGGACGTCGAGCATTTCAATCTTGACTCCGTTGGCCGCCTCTTGAATCTTTTTTTGTCCATCAGCGGAGAGATCATCGTCTCCAGCGTACACAACCTGGATTGGAAGAGTGGTTTTGTGGACGCGAGTGAGGGATGCGATGAGATGGCATGCGAACCGAAGCGTTTTGTCGCCCGTCGGGATAACAATTCCAGCTGGAGCCTTTTTGTTTTGCGAGATGCTTGTGGGTTTGTACGGAAGCCCAAGTCGTTCGTAGATGTCGGCAAGAGGTGGCGCAAGACGTCCGTCCGATTTCAAGTAAGGGTACAAGGACTCGATAGTGTTCGTAACAAGCTTTGTTGCCCTACGGCTTCCATCTGTAGGAGCCTTCGTGTATACTTCCAACTCATCAATCCACGATCGCAGCAATTGAGTCCTCTGTCCCAGCTCTCCAAATATCTCCTTTGGTTCGTCTTTCAGCGGATAATCGGCGAGATATCGTGCGCCCAGCTCTATGGATTCCAATGCCTGGTTGTTCGGGCGAGTGCTGCCGTGAGTTGTGTTTAGCGTCGGGGTTGAAAAAGAAACATCGCGATAGCAATAGAGAACGATGGCGAAGAGCCAGATGGCGGCGATGGCTCCAGTGATCTGTATTGACCTTGCGCTCAGTCGCATAGAAGGCATTCGGAACATGGCGACGTGTTTATCATTAGAAACATGACGGCAGGCAACATTGTTGAAAGTTTGGGTCTAAGGGGTGTTATGATATAGCTGCTCTCAGCTCAATCCACGTCACTATGGGGCTTTATTAGTGTGATCTTATCTTAGCGCTGATCCTTGGCAAGGGATGCTGGCTTGGTTGATCAGGCACCAGAAAACATCAGGTTTTAAGTGCTAAATAAAGCCCTTCGTAGCACTAATCCTGGCCTCTAAGGCTGATGGAATTGGATCCTACCATCAGGTACATCAGTACTGAAGTTAGAGGCGATGGACTTCAGTTTTGAAGTACCTCAGATAAATACTGTAGATATGAAGCACAAGACAGATACGAGAGGCTCTAATTCCGGCACCGATGTTATCCCACCATCCCGAGCCTACGCAAGTATTAGACGCGCGTCGTATTCCCAAGCAGCAGATGGCATAATGTGAGTAATTGTGAGCCTGGGTATTAGTGCCAAGTCTAGGCATTGCGAAAATTGATTCATTCCTGTTAGTGCAATGCTGCCGAATGTGGAACCTGTGAACGGCCTACGCCCTATGTTGACTGGTTTACAATGTTGACTACAGATATTTTCGACAGTGCCTTATCTTCAAATATGAAGCATTACCCATGCACGACTAACACCCATCAAGAAATGTAATTATTTTCCCCTGCAGTTGAGATTGGGTTGAATGCACAACCACACAGGCTTAACCATACACAACACTGTCTCCTCCTTATATCCGTTCTTTCCTGTATAGAATAGATGATTACACTCTGAGAAAATTCAATAAGACCAAGCTCTTAAGCCATACTCTACTTTCACTCATATTGTGGTTGCGATATTCTTCCATGGAGCGCCCAGCATTGGCATATTGGGATTGACTTGTACTTCAGCCAAGCGAACCCCGCCCCCGCCAAATATCACCACTAACGTCCCAAGCTCATTGAGCATCTTATCTCATCAACATCAACCCAGCAATCACTCGAAGCTAAGTCAATAAGCCAAAACAAATCAAAAGCCTCGCAGAAAGAGTATAAATGCCGAACGATCTTGACAAGTCGCTCCTCGAGCGTTTAAATGCCCTCAGAGGCAACAGCGCTGGCCCAGAGAAACCAGCTTCAACAGAGTACCTATATCATACACCTTCAGCTACTCACGTCGCTAACCACATCTTAGAATCAATATTGATCTCATTGAAAGGAGAAAGACACCTACTCGAGAGGATACACTTGCTGCCCGCCTCAAGTCTCTACGGGAGCGCGGCGATGAGCCGTCGCCACAAGCACCCAAGTCAGCTCATCAACCACAGAAGCCAAAACCTCAAGCATCAAAGACCTCAAAGGAACCTGCCAAAATAGAAGATGATGAAGACGATTCCATGTTCCAAACCGATGATCAAACTCTTGAGGAACTCCTAGGTGATGTGAGGCCAGAAGACGGCTTCCAGACAGAACCAGATGATGCACAGGTCAAAGCCCTCCTGGAAGAGCTCGCCGACTCAATACCGAAGGATGCAGATGAGACGGATAAAAAGGATCAGCACGATTCAGATGACTCAGACGGTGAAGTCATGAACAAAGACGTCGATGAGGTCATCGCCAGGTTCCGCGACGAGGCAGAAGTAGAAGCAGCTCTCGCAAAGACCAAAACCCCCGAACCGGAGTCTGAATCCGAGCCTGAACAAAGCGAACCATCCAAGACATCAGACCTCGCTCTCCCAGATGTCCCATCAGACCTCGCCGATATCCCCTCCTCAAACCGCACCGCGAGCGCAGATATAGACGACATCACCGCCCGTCTCGCTGCCCTGCGCGCCCCCTCTCCCGACGAAGATTCCCTGGCTCTTCCCTCCGTCCCAACATCCAAGCCCTCAGGCCAACCCGTCAAGCGCCTTACCACGCGGACGAACTACACCGACAACGACGTGGAGAGCTGGTGCACAGTCTGCCTTGAGGACGCAACGCTGCGATGTCCTGGATGCGACGGCGACGTCTACTGCACGAGGTGCTGGTACGAGATGCACCGTGGGCCGCAGGCTGGGTTTGACGAGATGAGCCACAAGGCTATACAGTTCACGAAGGATAAGAAGACGGAGAAGAAAGAGAAGAGGAAAGTGGCAATGGGAGCATAAACGTTCATTTTAATTTCAAGCCAATCCTATCAACTACTGTTTCCCATTTCATGTGCTTGTAAAGACAGATACCCAAACATACCAAACATCGCAAACTCCGAACCACCCATCATGTTGCTGTGCTACCAAATGAAAATACCTCCGCCACTCTGGATTACTCATACGACTTTATACGCAAAACTATCTAATCAAACAGCGGATTGTGATCCGTTGCCATGGTTTGCCGAGTCGTTTTCTGAGCTGCTGACCTTTCCTCTCACATCTTCCCATGTTGCACCGAACCGTCTACCGGTGGACGCAAGCAGAGACTCTTCCTCATCTGCCTCAGCTTCCTCGTCGATCTGGGAAAGGTTAAGCTTGGGTGTACGGAAGAGAGCTGTGACAAACACAACAAGGAAGACGGCCAGGAAAGCGAACTGGGCCCAGAAGTCGACCAGGCCGAAGAAAGGCCATGTGATGGTGATGCGGTTGAGGAACGTTGACATCACCGATGGTGTGCAAACATCCTTGGCGTGCTCGTACTTGAGCGCTTCGGAGCAGGCGTGGATCATGTCCAAGTGCTTCCTGCAGTCGGGCTGCTCTCCGGGGTGTGCGGGCTCATTAGTGCAGAAGGTCTGAGTACCATAGATGGAGTACTGAGGTGCAACCAGCATGGCAATTCCGTAGTTGGTGGCCAAAATTATCAAGCCAAGCATAACGGTGGCAATCAGAAGAGCCTGAGGTGCTGTCCTACCCTTGCGAATCTGGAAGATGCGAACCCAAAGGAACCGAATGCCCACAGTTGCGATACCCGAGATGGAGCTGCTGAAAAAGAAGAGCACCAACAACGCCATAAGAATGTAATCAACGGGAAAAGCTTTGGCGGACTTCACAAAGATCCAGTTCATGGGTTGGAAGACGTGGATCTGGCCCAGGATGTAACCGCACTTTTGCTTGCAGACTGAGTTCTTGGCTTTGTCGATGCCGGTGATGAGCACAGATACCCAGATAACGACAGACAGGAGAAGCAGGAGAATTCCACCGATGAGCTTGACAGGGCGGAAGACTGCGCACACCTTGAGCCAAGCCTGATAGATTTTGCTGCGGCCTTCACCCTGACTCTCGGACGCGAGTCTCTCACGTCGGACAAGGGTCTGTTCCTCTCTAACGAGCGCATCGAGCTCGCGCTGATCCTTTCGGGATATCTCTTCCTGTCGACCGGCGTTGCGCATCTCGATCTGTCGCTGGCGCTCGCGGTTCTGTTCCAGCTGAGTGGCAGTGTTTTGATGAAGCTGGGGTGCCGAGATTGAGGGTGCGGCCTTGATGAAAGAGATGGGAAGGAGAGCAAGACCAGCACCGGTGTAGACGACGTAGAGCATTGTACCAAGTGTAAGCAGCAGACCTAGAGCAAAGGTAAGGGCCTTTTCGCCATGGTTCTGGGCAACTAGCTTCTTGAAGTAATCAAGATCCCAATGACCCTGTGAGCTATCGCCAGCGGCGGGGACAAAGAATCCTAGCAAGAACAAAACAACGACAAATGCGACGAAGAAGAGCGTGTATTTGGCGGCAGCCACGAAGCGACTACCCAGAGTGCGGCCCTCTTCCTCTACCTCGATCTCATCGTACTCCTCATGCCAAAAGTAGGCAAAGGGAATAACGATCAAGCACAGGAGTGCATCGAAGCTGTACAAGCTGTAGTAGACAACCTTGAGAGTGTAAAGGATGCTGTCGATGCGTTCGGGGGTGGCCCAATCCTTCTTTGCGCCAAGGGTTGCAGAGCTAGTTGCGGAGACGAGTGCAATGTCGACAGGGAGTAGCAAGACCGTAGCAAGAAGGGAAGTCAAGCTGATGATAGCGACGATGCTGACGACGGCGGAACGTTCGCGGGGAGTCTGCCAGGTGAACGTTGTGATGGTGGCAGCGGCGAAGCAGAGGACGACAGCGACGGCATAGGTGACCCAGATCAGACTGGTCTGGACGAGGCCTGCGTGGGCCATGGTGAAGATGATGTTAACGTCGATATAAGCAGTTGTTGGAGATGATGATCAACGTTGGAACTGTTGAAACGAAGCCGCTAAACCAGGTCGCGACGTGGCTTGGGGTTGTATCAAACGCTGTCTATTGAGTTTGGCAGATCTCGGGGATTTAAAGGGAGATCTATCGACACCAAAGGTGACGTCGCTAATGAAAGAGGAGCAATTTGTGTAGCGATGAGATCGATCTTGATCAATCAGAGAGAGGGAAGTTCAGTGGAAAACAAGATTCCCTGGCTTGTTTTAGAAAGGGCCAAGCTCGAGCTCGAAGCTGCTGCGCATGTTTTTGTGACGCAATCGATACGCTAGAATTGCCTAGGTCTATCTTAGTGCGTACCTCTCCGTACAGTGGGTGTGCAGAAGTTCCGACAACTTCCTCTCTTCTAAAGATTATATAAGATAATTTAAATTATAATAAAGTCTTCTATTCTAAATAATATTACATAACCTTAAAGAAATATCATAGGTAATATTCTAATTATTATTATGTGTATTCCTAGTTAGCTCGTCATTGGTATCTTTGCACGGGACTGTAAGTAGATATGTCTCAGACTCACCCCCTGTTGTTACAGAGCATCCCACTAGCGACAAATCATTCCATTGGCTGTACAATCTCTCCTACAGGGGTGATTGCAGGCATGCTCCGGAGCGCGGCTCTCTGATTATCCGTCTTCGAGCTCAAGCTCTAGTTACTCTTTCGGGATAAACATTCAATACAGCACCATCGCGAACCACTTCATTAATAGCGAAAACAGCCAATTATTTCGCCGCAAAAGAATGGTCTCGCTGAAATGCAGGCATACACCGAGCTCGCGGCTCCCTCAGCCGTAACACATTCATTAACTGTCTCTCTCACTTCGGCTACAGCCAACAACATTGTTGTCGCAAAGGGCTCCCTACTCCAGATCTTTACAACAAAGACTATATCCGCCGAATTCGACCCTGAAACCCAGTCTGCCCAACCCACGAAGCCCGAACCGGAATTCGACCACCGCGCAAACGACGACGATGGACTTGAATCATCCTTCCTTGGTGGCGAGTCAATGTTTGTTCGAACCGATCGTACAAACAATACCAAGCTCGTCCTAGTCACAGAGCTTCCACTCTCTGGTGCGATTACAGGCCTGGCCAAGATCAAGACTAAGCATTCAAAATCTGGCGGTGAAGCTCTATTGATAGCGTACAAGGCTGCCAAACTGTGCATGGCTATATGGGACCCTGAGAAGAGCACCTTGGAGACTATCTCGATTCACTACTACGAGAAAGAGGAGCTGCACGGTGCGCCGTGGGAGGTTTCTTTTGACGAATATGTCAATTATCTTGAGGCTGACCCGAGCAGTCGATGCGCGGCCTTCCAATTCGGCTCACGCAATCTCGCGATCCTACCATTTCGACAATCGGAAGAAGACTTGGAGATGGATGATTGGGATGAGGATCTCGATGGGCCCCGACCTGTCAAGGAGTCTACTACAGTCGCCAATGGAAGTAGCGACACATTAGAAGCAGCATATACACCGTCTTTTGTCCTCCGTCTCCCACTCCTTGATCCCAGTCTGCTTCATCCCGTGCACTTCACCTTTCTGCATGAGTACAGAGAACCGACATTTGGTATCCTATCATCCAGCCAAGAAAGAGCACATTCCCTTGGTCAGAAAGATCATCTCACCTACAAGGTCTTTACGTTGGACCTGCAGCAGCGAGCTTCTACGACCATCCTCTCCGTTACCGACCTTCCTCGAGACCTCTTCAAGATTCTGGCCCTGCCGGCGCCAGTTGGTGGTGCGCTACTCATTGGTGAGAATGAGCTAATTCACGTTGATCAGTCGGGCAAGGCCAATGGTGTTGCTGTGAACTCAATGGCTCGACAGATCACCTCCTTCAGTTTGACGGACCAGGCGGACCTAAACCTACGACTAGAGCATTGTGTTATTGAGAAATTGTCCATCGAAAATGGTGAACTTCTGTTGGTTCTCAACGATGGTCGCCTTGGTATAGTATCGTTCCAGATTGATGGTCGAACTGTATCTGGCCTCCACGTGAGAATGGTTGCAGACGAGAATGGGGGCAGCCTAATCAAAAGCCGAGCATCAACAGCATCCAAACTCAGCAAGAACGCGTTCTTTGTGGGCAGCGACACCGGCGACTCTGTGGTGTTGGGATGGACCAGAAAGATGAACCAGGAGAAGAAGCGGAAGCCTCGCCTTATCGACGCAGACATTGCAATTGATGTGGATGACCTAGATCTGGAGGACGATGATGACGAGGATGATGATCTCTACGGCACTGAATCTGCAGCTGCAAAGCCAACTCAGGCTCTCAACGGGGGAGGCAAATCAGGCGAATTGAACTTCCGCATCCATGATACCCTACTCAGCATCGCTCCGATCAAGGACTTGACTGCCGGAAAGGCGGCCTTCCTACCCGACAGCGAGGAAGCGACTCTTTCGAAAGGAGTTGTCTCGGATCTACATCTCGCATGCATTGTTGGACGAGGAAAAGCAGGGTCGCTGGCAATACTCAACCGAAACATTCAGCCCAAGATCATTGGACGATTCGAGTTTCCAGAGGCCAGAGGTTTCTGGACCATGGCTGTCAAGAAAGCCATGCCCAAGGCTCTTGGTGGAAACGTCGGTGTCGGTAATGAATATGAGACGTTCGGTCAGCATGACAAGTATATGATTGTCGCAAAGGTGGATCTTGACGGTTACGAGACATCAGATGTGTATGCTCTCACTGGGGCAGGATTCGAGACTCTTAAGGACACAGAGTTTGATCCTGCAGCTGGCTTCACAGTGGAAGCCGGGACAATGGGCAAACAGATGAGAATCATCCAAGTTCTCAAGTCAGAGGTTCGATCCTACGATGGAGGTAAGTGTTGCGTCTGTAAATAACATCGGCATATACTGACGATTCTAGATCTCGGCCTCACTCAAATCTTGCCAATGCTTGACGAGGAAACCGGCGCAGAACCCAGAGTCACCAGCGCCAGTATTGCGGATCCTTACCTGCTACTCATCCGCGACGACAATAGCATCTTTTTAGCACAGATTGATAACAACAACGAGCTTGAAGAAGTGGAAAAGATGGATACTACTCTCCAAAACTCCAAGTGGCATGCTGGATGCTTGTACACAGATACAACGGGCGCGTTTCAGCCAAATGCCAGCGACAAGGGCACAGAGACGGAGAAGATCATGATGTTCTTACTCAGCTCAACAGGAGCACTACATGTGAGTCTCGCCTCTCATTGAAGATTGCAGCTACTGACTCAATAGGTATACGCACTTCCTGATCTCTCAAAGCCTGTCTACATCGCCGAGGGTCTCTGTTACATACCCCCTTACCTCTCGGCAGATTACACGCTACGACGAGGTCTTGCACGAGAGACCCTCCGCGAGATTCTCGTAGCTGATCTAGGCGACACCACCTCACAATCCCCATATCTCATAGTCAGTCCTTCTTCTGCCCTATTAACTTCAAGCTAACATTCACAGCTCCGAAACCAAACCGACGACCTTACCATTTACGAACCCCTACGGCATAAGAGAGAGGGAGGCGAAACAAGTCTCCATGCCACCCTTACCTTCAAAAAGACATCCAACGTAACACTAGCAGCAACACCTGTCGAGAAAGAACAAGACGATACCGTTGAGCAACCCCGTTTCATGCCTTTACGACCATGTGCAAACATCAATGGCTACAGCACTGTCTTCCTTCCTGGTTCATCACCAAGTTTCATCCTCAAATCTAGCAAGAGCGTGCCTCGTGTCATCGGTCTTCAGGGTATTGGAGTCCGCGGTATGAGCACATTCCACACCGAAGGTTGTGATCGCGGCTTCATCTACGCAGACGATGAGGGTATCGCTCGTGTCACTCAGCTCCCGCCTGACACCAACTTCACCGAACTCGGCATCTCGGTCAAGAAAGCCCCCTTGGGTGCTGATGTCCGCGGTATCGCCTACCATCAACCAACCGGCACTTACATTGCAGGCTGCATGGTAAGCGAACCGTTCGAGCTCCCCAGAGACGACGACTACCACAAAGAGTGGGCCAAGGAAACACTCGCTTTCCCTCCCACCGTGCCTCGCGGCGTCCTCAAGCTCATCAGCCCTATCAGCTGGACCGTCATCCACGAGGTGGATTTTGAATCCTGTGAATCCATCGAGTGCATGAAAACGCTGCATCTTGAAATCTCAGAAGATACCAAGGAACGTCGCTTCCTCATCGCAGTCGGTACCGCCATAGCAAAGGGAGAAGATCTCCCCATCCGCGGCCGCGTGCAAGTCTTCGACATCGTAACAGTCATCCCAGAGCCCGGCAAGCCAGAGACGAACAGACGTCTCAAGGCCATCGCCCGTGAGGACATCCCCCGCGGCGGCGTGACAGCCATATCCGAGATCGGAACTCAAGGCCTCATGCTCGTCGCCCAGGGCCAGAAGTGCATGGTGCGAGGCCTCAAAGAAGATGGCTCGCTTCTCCCCGTGGCTTTCCTCGACATGAGCTGCCACGTCTCCAGCGCACGCGAGCTTCCGCGCACGGGTCTTTGTCTCATAGCCGATGCGTTCAAGGGCGTTTGGTTCGCGGGCTACACAGAGGAGCCGTATACCTTCAAGGTCCTGGGTAAGAGCCATGGCCGACTGCCGGTGTTGGTGGCGGATTTCCTGCCTGACGGTGATGATCTTGCTATTGTTGCGGCGGATGCGGATGGTGATTTGCATATTCTCGACTTCAACCCTGAGCGTAAGTCCTTCTTCATGCTTTCTGATTAACGACACTAACAACATCGCAGATCCCAAGTCCCTTCAGGGCCATCTCCTTCTCCACCGCACATCCTTCTCCGTCTCCCCCAATCCCCCATCAACAACCCTTCTCCTTCCACGCACAACACCACCCTCCCAACCCACTCCCCAAGACCCCCCACACGTCCTCCTCCTCGCCTCCTCCACCGGCCACCTATCAACCCTCATCCCCCTCCCCGAGACGACCTACCGCCGTCTCCTATCCGTGACGAACCAGCTCCTCCCAGCGCTCACGCCCCACGGCGGTCTGAACGCCAAGGCCCACAGACTACCCGACGGCATACGCCCTGTTGGCGTCGAGGCAGCTGGAGGAAGAGCCATAGTCGACGGCGCCGTGCTGGCGAGGTGGGCTGAGCTAGGCGCTGCGAAGAGGGCTGAGATTGCAGGCAAGGGCGGTTATGATGGTGTGGCTGAGTTGAGAGAAGAGCTTGAGGGTGTATTGGGATGGAGTGGTCTGTCGTATTTCTAGGGAGTTGCTATAATTTTGGAAATGAGTTGCCAGGCAATGTTTTATCGATATGTAACTCGGGCGTGCATAAATACATCAAATCGTCTCTTCACCCCATTAAGTCTGAAGACATCAAATATTATTACGGTTATAATCTACTTGTCACCGTTACAAATATAAGCAATTACACTACAGATATGCGAGTTACGTCAATTGAGCAACATGATGGTTTAATTCAACTACGCATTGACTTCATTGTCAGGGCAAATCGAGTAATAGGAGAAAACTTTTTATTTCCCGGGCTTGTTCGTCGCTGCTAAAATTCTGAACAAGCCTCATCCAAATATATAACCTGTAGCGCCCATGTCATCGCGAATCTTGAAATTTGTACACCTTATAGCCCAACAGTAAGAGTAAGAAACCTTCTCTCGTATACACATATCCGGGAAATACCCATAGCGCCTACACCGATCCTGCTACTAATAAAACAAAAGAATTGCCACGTTGCTCTGAGTACTTTATTGGACTTCACCCCTCTTGCGTCGCATGCTGCCGAAACGTCGTCGGATGCCATCGCTCAGGCGATGACGACCTGTTGAGTTGTTGCGACGGAGATCAGTGCCATTTGAGTACTCAGGGGTTGTTCGTGGATCCTCGCTGAAGCTGCGGTTATGGCCGACAGGTGGGCGTTGGCTACTTCTCATGTTCGATGAGAGTTCGTACTCGGCAGGCTCACCGCGGCGGTTGCGCTTGTGCTCCTTGAGGTCCTTCTCGTAGGTGTAAGAGGGCTCTCCCTTGCCCTTGAGATCATCGGGGTGGTATTTCTGTTGAGGTCAGCAAATATCCGGTGGTCAGGTTATAGACAGGTCACTTACGATTCCATCCCAGCGCTTGTATGCTCCGCCAGCAGCGTCGGATTCTCTCATGAGATCGGCACCCTCCTCATAGTTGATGGTGTTACCACTGAAGTCCCGGTCGCCGCTTGGAATATCGGCAGTACCTGAAAGCGGCATCTTTCTTTGGAGAGAGTCCTGGATGTTCTCTCGTGGTGTCGCGCGGAGAGCCTCTCGGGTGGAGTCCTCAACGGCGGCAACGGGCGAGTACTTCTTGTTGCGGTTGCGGCTTGCAAGAGTGGCATCATAGGGACCACCATGATGGTATGTACCGCCAATGGTATCCAGAGCATCAATGGTGTCAGTCATGGGCAGTTGCTTGCGTCGCAGATGAGGCGCGCGATCAGCTGCGCGAGCCTCCTTTCTAAGGATATCAAGAGGACGGTGAGACATGTCGCCTGGGTATCGCTGAATCAAAGAACGTTGGCGTGAGACTCCGCAATTGCTGGCACTAAAGCTGCGGTTGTGCGAAGGTTGAGGTCGGTTGCGTGGTGGAGGAGCCCGAGCGCTAGCTGAACGGTTGATGGTGCTGCTAGATGGGTCACGGCGAGTCTCGTACGAATTGGGAGGAGAGCTCGGAGGAGACACAGACACTGACGGGACTGACGATTGACGGCGCGAATCTGCCGCGTCTGAGAAGGGGTTCGAGGGGTGGAAACTGTCGCGGGTAGGGCTGGCAGATGTTGGCGGAGTGGGATAACTGCCGTGACGATGTCTTTGGCTTGATCTGTGCTTGCGATCGCTGTCTGAAGAACGGTCTTTGCTTGTTTTTGAGCTTGAGCTTTCAAGAGATAGATTGCGAAGTTGAGCGGAAAGGTTGTGAGATGCGCCGATTCCGGTGTCTTGATTGGGTTCAGGATCGTTTAATGGATCAAGAATGTAAGCCTTGGCCTGAAAGAATTGATGTTAGAATGGTTTGAGAAAATAAGATCAAATGCAAATTGAAGTGAATGCGCGATGGTCTTGTAAGTGGTCTGTCTTTTCCAACGTCATCGGGCTTGCGTGGACAGCGGGCTGTGGTACTACGTAGTGCAGGTGGCTGGACATGGTTGGCTGCTTGGCTGCTTGGCTAACAGCTCAATCATAGTAGGATCCCAGAGAAGGATCGGCACTGACGCAATGAAGACCACGCGAATTGATAAAGGGTCCCTGGCGTTTTTCCATCTTGGGCAGCCTTGGGGATGACGTTGGCGTCGGCAGGGTCGGGCAGGGCAGACTTAGAGAAGCGCACAGAACAGAATGACTGTCCCTTAGGCCCTTGGCCAAGGAACGGAAGCCCGAGGAAAAGACTGGGCCATGATGCGCATTGACAAGCCAAGCTAGCCAAGCAGCCCAAGGCCCCAAACTATCTTAGCTCAGGTAAGGGTCCAAAAACTTACCCATTGCTTGTCACCTGATTCCTTCATGGTGTGAAAGGGTCCTGGAGGGAAGCGGATTAATCGCACGCGAGGTTGTTGTCGCAGAGTCGAGTCGCTGAAGATAATGGCAATCGAGTTGATGGGTGAAGTGTTTGTGTGCAGGCCGCAAGTTACGGGTGAGCGATGCGATGAGTGTTTGTTGAGGACGATGATGAGTTGACTCTCTGTCGCGCAGCTGTTTGGTCGGCGTGTTGATCGGTTTCGTTTGTTAATTGGACGAGGGGAAAAGTGAAGCTTTTGCTTTTGTGTAAGAGAGGGGAGAAGAAGAAGGGGACAGACAAAGGTGGGAGGAGGTGCAGCTCATTTATCAACAAAAGGCACAGTACACACCCACAGCCTAAAGGTGAAAGGAGTTCCAGTTCGCTCTTCTTTTCGAATTAGTTACTAGGTACGTAAGGCGCAGGTACGGATCCAGCTGCGGGCATGTGGTCTCTGCAACTGCAACAGCAACTGCAGTTTCTAGGTAGGGGCTGTAGATCTTGGAGCGGTCTCGTCCCCTCTTCCCCATCATGCGCCCATTCACACTCTCATAGCGGGGGGAACTGGGGGACTTCCCGTGTCCTCCTGATCATGATTCTAATTCAAGCTCAGCTAAACACGCATTTGTCCACGCCGTTTAAACTTCAGCCGCTCCATCCGTCTCTGGCTCGACGCTATTTAACGCCTCGTCAACAAAAAGGGGACTTTCCCGGCCTCTGGTTCACCTCTGGTTCATGTCATTTTCCTAGCTTTGGAGGGGGAACATGGAGGAGGGGCCCAGGGTACTGAGGCTAAGGTGCCGATAGTCGTCACACTCAAGCTTTTTTTTTTCAGGTCAGGTCCCGCATTGCATGTCAATCAATGGATGTCAATCCGTCATGTACGTAGTAATTATGTCTTGGTATCTGGGTCGATCGGCTTGTCTCTACATGGTCCTCTCAATCGCGGCTCACTCGGAAGCAAAAAGTGCAAGACGACGTCAGCTACACGAGTTTACAAAGCCTCAACGCGCGTCCGTTGGAGGCAGAGTCATAAGTCGAAAGTCAATAAAGCTTGGACAATAAAGTGAGCGGTCTAAGGTATAGATAGATAGACAATAGCATGAACAGCTCTGGAATGAGTCGAGAACTCCAGACATGGGAAACCTCGCCATTTCATCCTGTCACCTGATGCAGCAGAACCCTTCTGTCCATTTGCACTGCATGCGAACCCACAATGTAAGGGTCTCGCCTAACCTCGCTACTGCTTGTAGGGACCATTTAGTCCAACCGGTCGTTAATGCTCGCTCTCCAATCGAGTGGCTTCCCGTCCGTTTCAAAGGCTAAAATAATGCTCCCCGGAGCATGACACCTGGCGGAACCAACGCCCAGGCCACTCCACAATTAAAGTCTAGACAGAGACATCACAGACCGCTATGTCCATACTACAAGCACCTGCATTAATATAGGTGGATGTCTTGAAATATTATCACCGAGATCTATTATTAAGTTGCAATTCCACAATATCTTTTTTCTACACCAAACTGCTCAATGTCTATCACACCCAAACAAAGACTCCTGTGCCTTGGCCGTGCAATTGCCGCATCGAATCCGCCATGACGTGCCATTGCTACCCTACGCGAATGGATGATCGGCAGCGACGTAGAGATATCCAGATATCTAGACCTCGGATCTTACCATTGCGCACAAAATAATTCGGGGACGGGTTTAATGGAAATTCTTGGTCATTGCAGCAACGTTGCAAGCATGTGCTTGGAGCTAAAACGGGAAATGGTGTCAACTCAATTGTTCGACACTCGGTCTCAGCCGTTGCACTCAAAAGAGGGTGGGTACGCGTATTGAAAACGTTAGACATTTAATAATAATCATGACTAGAATTTGCTGTAATTTACACATAACTTAGAGATTATAATACCGGATATGTCTACGATTATATTCGTTCTCCCATTAACTCATCATGATGATATATCAAATAATACATAAGATTCCTCGGATTGGAATTCACACGGACACCGTTTACACCGCCCCCACTATCGGGAGTAATTACTGTGTAGCGTGTACGATAACATATCTTCTCTAAACACCAAAGTCAAAGGCCGTCCATCCGCTCTGATCCGTTGAGAGCTCTTTTATCAGAAAAAGCACCAACGAGATTACGTTTGTATGACGTATAACTCCGGTTTCGCGGATAACAGCCTGTATCAATGGCTCTCGTCGACTACTCATCCTCAGACTCCGAGTCTGACGACAAATCCGGCTCCGACTCCCACCGTGTCAAACGCCGCAAGGGGTCTGACGGCATCACGGCCCACTCTAGGACACCGGATGGAGATGCAGGTTCCGTGACCAAAGACCATGCTGGCTCTATGCCACCGTTGCCCGATACCTTTCATGATCTGTATGCTTCTACTGTTCGCCAGAGTGTAGTCGATGACCCAAGTTTGCATCATGGGCGGAAACGTCAAGTTCCTCATGTAGTTGGCAACTGGCCAAGTCATATCTATACAGAATGTGAGTTTTGAGACATCAATCGCACACCGCGCAGTTCATAGCTAATTTATTCCAGGGCATCCCTCTACTGTACAGCATGGCATGTTGACTAGTCTAATCGCAGACATTGAGAAGGAAGTGTCAAGCGAGATCAAGCTTCATAATTTCTTAACCAGCGATTTGGGGTCGCCTCTCCCACTGCACATCAGTCTGTCGCGGCCGTTATCTCTCACCACGGGGATCAAAGATGAGTTCTTTGATAAGATAACAGAATCCCTCAACAGTAGTGGGATCCCTCCTTTTGTTGTCAGGCCGCAGTCACTCGCATGGTTTAAGTCACCCGATTCTGATCGCACATTTCTTATCCTCCGTGTAACCAGTGGCTTAAGTCCTGCAACCGACAGTAAAGACGCAACAAGACCGCTGAACCCAGAGCTCATGAGCTTGTTGACGCGGAGTAACGCAGTTGCAACTCAGTTTAGCCAGCCAGCCTTGTATCAACGCGATGCAAAAGAGCCAGTTGGGGAAGCATTTCATGTATCTATCGGCTGGACATTTAATCTACCAGCTGATGAAATGACTCTCAAAACACTACGATTGTTCAAGCAACCCAAGTTTGACGACATACGGAAATGGGAGATTAGCATCCCAGGCGTCAAGGTCAAGATTGGAAACGTTGTGAATCACATCGCGCTGAAAGAGATCGGCCGAAGCGGCGCGCCAACAAAATCCCCATTGTTCCTAAAGACATGACAGTAGCGGGTCATGATTCACGCCATTGATAATAGCGCAACCATCATACGTTTGCTATTCTAGAACGGCAAAGCCAACGTCGATATTAAAAATAGAGTTATACGAAGTCTGCCGGGCTGTTGCCGG
Source organism: Fusarium sp. VM40 (assembly GCA_954870535.1). Lineage (NCBI taxonomy): Eukaryota > Fungi > Ascomycota > Sordariomycetes > Hypocreales > Nectriaceae > Fusarium > Fusarium sp. VM40. The sequence goes on from CATPAH010000011.1 coordinate 554,737, forward strand.
ACTGCCGGACTGCCCGAATGAGACGGGTGGATGTCTCGGGGTGGCTGAGATTCGGCTATCGTTCTAGAAACTTTCGGCTAGGTTACCAAGCACCAGTTCCATGTCGTTCGTTAGCTTCACGCCGTTCACGGGTTTAATAGGCGATAAGGAGGAAAGATGCAGTGGTAAACACATGGAATGCTTCTACTGGATAAAGAGATGCACTTCAATTCCTTAGTTCGAAGGGCAAGTCTAAAATTAACACAAGTTATACGCTAAGAATCACCACAGAAATTAGTGAAGTTTAGCAGGTCGGGATTGTGTGGGCGAAATGGACTACCAAGACTACGTAGGGGCAGTCCAGAAGCAGTGTCACTTGAAGCAACGGATGCCCGGATATCAAAAGAAAGCGATGTGACATCATTCATGGACCATGACGTTAGTCCTTAGGAGAGAGGTAGGATCACAAGCTGAGAAGAGGATACACCGGCTGTGTTGTGAAATGGGAGATCAGACCAATTATCGCAGTAAACTGAGGGCTTTGACACTTGGTAGAAAGGGAGCTGCGAAGACGTCGACCTAGACATGGGACGATTATTGTAAGACACGGTTCACGGTTGAATTACACGTGCTCAATTGGGTTTCAACGGCATCAGCTCAGTTGCGAAATGGCGTGAGAAAGGACGAGCCAGTATATTCATAGAAGATTGTTGCTTTTTGTCCCGGGTCTATTATATTAGCGTGTTGCAGCTATTGTGTTGTCATGGAAAGCTTTACTGAACCGAGATGTGAGGTATTGAAGCTTCGCAGAGCTAATAAAGCACGGGCCCCCAAGAGTAAGGGTCTGGTTGAGCTTGATGGATGGAAAAGAATCCGTAGCTGGTTCCATTATGAAGGCCCAACAGTCATAGGTCCCTGAATAAACAACCCTGTCACCGGGATGGAGGGAAAACACTGTCGATCATGTCGCAATGGAGGGGCACGAAGGCTGATGATTGAAGACATCAGCATGAAAAGGTTTCAAGTAAACAACAAACTATGGTTTTCTGACTCAAATGGGAGGATATGATAGGTCCTGTATTTTGTTTATGAGATGAGAGACATGACTAACGTTAGGTGGAGGCTGTGTTTGAGAGACAAGATGATTGATTAGGTGGTCTGGATGTCACAGATTACCCCAACAGGCGTGAATCATGCTTGAAGGTAAGCCAAGAGAAATGGATATTGCCAATTTGATAGCTTCTTATTTGTGAATCCCCCCACAAGAGGGGGGATGTTTTGCAGTGTTGATGCTGCTGTTGCTAAGGAGTTGAAATTCTTTGTTTACTTTCTCAAGCCACTGCCCACCAAATCCCACCAAATCCACCCCGCTCTCCAGGCTCTCGCCCACTGACCACCCAAGCTCCTTCCCGGCTCTGCATCGAGCGCCGTTGGTGCCATCCCATCCAATCCATCCTGTCCATTGCCTGCCATTTCAGGTCGCTCACTCGTCACTTGTCACCACCCTCAACACCATCACCAAAATCTTTATTTTCTCCCCTCATCGCACTTTTCCTCTTCTCTCCTCTACACTCCACCTCATCTTCCCTCTTCACTTCTTTGCGCAAGGATTTGTTGGTTCGTTCCGTCTCGGTAGTCTCTTCTCCCACGAGACCATCTTGATTTTCTTAACGCCTCTTTAACTTTTATCAGCCTTGTCGTGCCTCCAAATCGCGACATTGTTGAAGTTTGGCTACTCAACGCCAGCTCTTTTCAAACGCCCGATTTCCCAGCTACCGAGGCCAACCCGGTTCCAGACGACCCCTCGTCTCCGTCCAAGTTCTACCCCGGGAAATCTTTGACCGCCTCCGAAACCCAACCTCGCGCTGCAAGATTTCCTCCACCGATCGCGCGTGATATTTGAATCATTCTCAGATTCAGATTGTGTCTCTCCCACATCTCACCGAGCTCGACAAACAACAAGCAACAAACCGCAGAAACACGCCCAATACAGCTCCACCATCCATCCTGCTACGCATTAGGGAATAGCTGTACCGACGGGCTCTATTTTGACCCGCACTCACCAATCGATCGGCCGAGCTCTTGTGCCCCTCCCCGCACCTCTCGACATTTCGAGCTCTCCCCTCATCAACACCTCAATAATCACCAAAACGTCCATCACACGCCAAAATGCCTTTCGACATCGATTCCACGCGCCGGAATAAGGCGCCCCGACCTCTCTCAGACTCGGAGCGCGCCCGCGTAGAAGAGTTTATCGACTCCATCCACTACTCTGCCCGGTACTCCGACAGTGAATATGAATACCGTCATGTTCAGCTCCCCAAAGCCATGCTCAAGGCTATTCCCAAAGAGTACCACGACTCCGCCAAGGGAACCCTCAAGTTGTTGTGGGAGGAGGAATGGCGAGCTCTTGGCATAACCCAGGTACGACATTGCGCCCTTGCCAAACCGTGCTTCCATCGTTAGCGGATGGGAAACGGCGTCCGACGCGATCAGGACTGACAAACATGCAGAGTCTAGGATGGGAACACTACGAAGTCCACGAGCCAGAACCGCACATTCTCCTGTTCAAGTACGTTGCCACAGTCATCCCATTAGGGGTTCGATCTTCCGAAGCCTCTGTGATAGCTGACATGAATTTTAGGCGACCACTCAACTTCCAACCACCTCAGTAATCGACTAGACTCCACACGACTCAGATTTCCCCCCAATGTATCATACGCATTTATTGCACAGCGCCCCTTTGTCGGTACTATACTCAAAGCTCAGACAGAGGCTCCATGCCGCCTCACGATTTCACGGTTTGCACGTTAAGATATAAAGAGAGAACAAAAAGAGACTTTATTGGTTCAACACGATCGCAATGTCCCATTTAGTGCTCAACAGCATCCCTCGGTCTCGGTGTGCTGTTGTCATAAAGCGTCATTCCCTGCCGAGAAGTGAAGGGAGGCTCATTTACCAATCTCCTGGTCTGATGTCTAGTATGACGCATAGACTGCGGGTTGGTTGTCCGGACGGCAGCGCGAGTGGAGGGGATAATGCAAGGCGGAATGAATGGACGATGGAGTCGCGAGTTGGATCCGGCCAGTCCCAACAACTCAGACATGGGGACAGTACGTTATAATACGTTGTTGGTTCTGGAACGATCCAGAAACGCGTCGCGTCGGTGTTTGGTTTGCTTGGGCATCTCAACAAGTGCTTGCTGGTTTTTCTAACGTGTTTATTTAAATTTCTCTGATTCGGGGATACTTTGGAGGGGACGAGATGTGGCTTTGCTCAATGATACCCTTCTATAAGCATGATGGGAAATGGGCTTGGTGAAGGGGAATGGTATCAAGTTACCTATAGATACAGGATTGCATGTGGGAGAAGATGGCGTACAGCATCGCATACTAATAGGCAAACAACCTTGATTGATTTAAGTACCGATAGTTCACTACATGTTGTGAATATGGCCTCATTTTGTAGTAGGTGGGAAGATCAGGGTGAATGTCATACGACGATGGTGGTTGGATGGATTGCTGAGGAATGTCCTAGGTCTCGTAATAGATGTCCGGGAAGATGCTGTAGAAACAGAAACCACTCTAGTCTACCCAATCATTCTCAGACTAATGGTTTTCTGAGTTTCTCACAATGTATGTGTTTCATTTTACACGGTTCACTTTGGCTTACACCAACCCTTGTGCGCGGATCCTCGGATGATCAGGGACCACGCATAAAGTCATTGCATTCACGAAACTCGGCCGATCGTCTGATGTTGGTCCGAAAGTGTCCCAAATCCGTTAGTGTTGGCTTGAACGTGCTTGGAAATCAGCCCAGATGATTTGCTTGGTAATTGGCTGTTTTGGACACCTTTCACTTACACGGGATAATTGTAGGGAATGAATTGGTAAATTGTATTACAGCTGGATGTATTGTATATTGGAGAAAACGCTATTAGTTGCACTGGAAATTATTGACAGTTCCTCTCCACATACTAGGAATAACTGGCGACTGGTAATTGTTCTGTAGTAGTGGTTCGATAGACTTCTAGATCAATTCTATAACGACTTCGCCTCAAATTCGTCAGGCACGGAACGGAAGTCGGGGGATTCGCGAGTACCACATATCAATAGCCAGCGTGGCATCTTCTTGTATCCCGTACGTGGCTTAGGATCTCACGCGAGCGCTTTATTAATAACTCATCTGACCCTCAGCTCTTTCTTGGTTATTGAGGTTTATCTGCTCATGACCTTATTCACGCCCTCGTATTCTTTTGTTTAAAGTTGGTCCCTGCAACGTTTGTTCGTTGGATGTCTTTGACAAAAATAAAATAAAGGTACAAGTCTACCGTTTGACTCAATCGCGCTTTACCCACCTGGGCAAGGTGTCCATCGCCGCCCGCCGAAGCCGTCAACCCACTTTATCTGGGCCTACTTTCATACGTCGCTTCTTCGAACTTTAGTCTTCTTAACTACAACGGCAATTCTCGAGACAGGGCATCTTTCTTTGTTTCTTTTTTACTTATTTCTTTTTCTCACTGTTACCTTCACTCGCTGGTCACTGGGAAACTACTTCTTTCAGATCAACACGGCATTCGCTACATACGTTACACTACAATCTGAATACCCCGTCATCAACACACCGGCCCGTCGCTATTCTGCTTAGAGCTTTGAGCTCGTTGGACGCTTTGCAACCATGAAGTCTGCAAGCAGGCTATTCTATCTTTCTGTGTTCGCCCTCTGGGCTGCACCAGGATCTTGCGAGAGTCCTGAAGAATGTCCTGTATGTTGATTGCCACCCGATCTTGCCAACTGTACACCACGCCACCGCGCAAATCGCAAGCTTGTGTACCACCTTTCTAACATGGCTCCTCTATAGATCTCACCCAAGTCCATCGTTGGCGATGCCTGCGCATCGTATGCGACTCTCGACAGACTCAACTCCCTGACCAAACCCGCCGTCGACGACCTCACCCACAACACCGACTTTTTCTCACACTACCGAGTAAACCTCTTCCACAAGAAGTGTCCTTTCTGGAATGACGAAAATGGCATGTGTGGAAACATTGGGTGTGCAGTTGAAACGCTGGACAACGAGGAAGACATCCCCGAGATCTGGCGCGCACACCAGCTTGGTAAGCTCGAGGGCCCTCGTGCTAAGCATCCCGGCAAGAAAGCCCAGCGCCAGCACCCCCAGCGACCTCTCGGTGGTCTCCTTGGCGAGAACGTGGGTGAGAGCTGTGTGTTTGAGTACGACGACGAATGCGACGAGCGAGACTACTGTGTTCCCGAGGATGAGAGCGCCAGCTCGAAGGGCGATTATGTGAGCTTGGTCAGAAATCCCGAACGATTCACAGGATACGCAGGTGATGGAGCGAAGCAGGTCTGGGACGCCGTCTACCGTGAAAATTGTTTCCAGAAGAGTTCATTCCCTAAGTCTGCCGATCTCGGCCTCTCTGGCTGGCAACACGGTCCTGCCGCTCAAGACTTTAAACAGATTCTTGACGCAGCTGGTCGCCAGGCTCAACTGGAGGAGCGTCGCCAGGAGAACCCCAACACTCCTTTTGTCGCCAATACCGGTTTCGAAGTCGATGATCAGTGCCTTGAGAAGCGTGTGTTCTACCGTGTCATGTCGGGAATGCACGCCAGTATCAGCACTCACTTGTGCTGGGACTTCCTCAACCAGACTACTGGCGAGTGGCACCCGAATCTGTCGTGCTACGAACATCGTCTGCACAAATTCCCCGATCGCATTGGAAACGTCTACTTCAACTACGCCCTCATGACCCGTGCCATTGCCAAACTCGGTCCTTATCTGCAAAAGCAAGAGTACAAGTTCTGCATGGGCGATACTTCTGAGGATGAAGCTACCCGCGCCAAGGTTCTCGAGGTTACCGAGAAAGCTGCCAGTGTTCCTCAAATCTTCGATGAGAGCCTCATGTTCGCTAACGGCGAGGGCCCATCCTTGAAGGAGGACTTCCGTAACCGCTTCCGGAACGTCAGCCGCCTCATGGATTGTGTCGGCTGCGACAAGTGCCGTCTATGGGGCAAGCTTCAAACCGTTGGCTACGGAACCGCCCTCAAGGTTCTTTTCGAGCTCGATAACAACAATGAGGATGTTCCTCATCTCCAGCGCACCGAACTGGTCGCTCTCTTCAACACCTATGCTCGCATCAGCAGCTCTCTCCACAACATTGGCACCTTCCGTCAGATGATGGAGGAGAAGCTTGCGGGTGAGGAGCTTGGGGAGGTCCACGAGAAGGATGAGCTCAATTCCCAGTTTGAGGCTGAGGCCGCCAAGAATGACCAGATGGACGACGCCGTAAGGGATTTCATCGCGCTGCGACAGAGAGGTCCCAAAGGAGATGGTATAATCGCTCGTTTTGGGTTCGAAATTGCCCAATTCAATGGTGCAATGCGCATTATTCTTGGAGGCTGGCTCCGCACCCCGAAGGCACTGTAAGTTTACATCTCCACATGACACCCAAGATAACGACTAACATATCACCAGTTGGAGCATCTTTTCATACGAAGTCCATCGTCTATACCGAGTCTGGGTCGGTCTCCCCGTTAACAAGCGCTGGTGGAAGCTCCAGCTCCCCAATCTCAACGTAGAGTTGAACCGAGACGAGCTATAAACAGCGTTGACCATTTTTTAAATACACAAGCGGATGTTCTTTTCTTTCCTGTATGCATATATGACGAGAAAAGAAACCTCAGATTGGAGATGTTGACATCATTCCGGCGTTTGCTTTTCGGTATCCCGTTTTTTTCACGGGGAAACTTGCTACGCAGTATACTAGGCATTTCGATAGGCGTTTTTGAGGTTTGGTACGAGATGAATTAAGATTGGCCTTTCCCATGGGCTAAGTATATAGCGAAAAGACTGCTTATTGATATGTATATGAGTAAAATAGTGTATCGACGTGATTTTGTTTCCAAGATTCGTACAATGCAGACCTTGAGGCCATGTTCGGCCGGGTAGGCGTGTTTGGGTGCTTTTTTGACATTTTTGCTCTCTCATAAACGTGCCAGGTTTTCATGTGGCTTTGGATCGTCGCTAGCATTCCTTTACGCATCTTCTCGTGGCCCTCAAAGGGATCATTGTTGGGAGGATAGCTTAAGATGCGCGGACCGATGTGGTTGGTGGCTGGAAGACCAAAAACACCATGCATCGTGCCAAGCACAGGATGAATGCGGGCGCGGAAGTTGCGCAAGACTACCTACGGAATACAGGTACAGCAGGCGTGCAAAAGTTTCGACAACATCCTGTTCTATATAATTTATCTGAACTTGCTTAATTATAATAAACTAGACTAAGTTATACTCAATTTATATAACTTTATGAAGTTCTTATTCTGAAGACTGTAAAGGTTTTCTATGCTTGATAATTACCCTATACCAGGCGTCCACTTTATTGTGCTTCACGCTGGCTTATTGTTGGAACTTCTGCAAAGAACTGTAGGCCCCAACACATTGTGAAATTAAAGAACCGTGGAACAATGACACATAATTACCACCTCGATTATCCGAAAACAAGAACTGAGGGTAATGATCGACTGTCACATGCCATGAGAAGCTGATAGCCAAGTGTTTTGCTTGTAAGTAGCACGGGCTAGCTGGGGGCCAAAAACTAGGGGAAGTTTGGCTTGAAGCCCCCAATTGAGGGAGCAGGGGGTGATAAAAGCCGGGGTACAAGATGCGGGAAGGGAACGAACCGATATGCAAGGTAAAGGAGGTTCCAGAGGCATGGGAAATGGATTTGGGGGTCAATAAAAAACGATTATGTACGCTGTTGAACAGACAATGGGATAGATAAAACAATTGTAAAATAATTGTGCAGAGTCCTTCACTGTGTCACTTATCCTAAATGCGAAGATGTGAAGAGCGAAGTGGTGTAAGCTAGTTACAGTCCTACGACAAGAACAACTCGAGTCGAGTCAAACGTCCATGGATCAGGCAAAATACCTGACTACACCATGAACCATTGTAACAGCGCAAAAAGCAAAAAAATGTCATTTCAAGGTCCTTTTGCACGGCCACCCAGGTAGCATAGCAATCCCCTCTGCATCTGCACGAGCGTTGCTGAAACAAGCGGTGTTGGTTGTTGGTTCAAAGACAGTTCTCTCTCACCACCCAGTCAACGAATGCAACCAATAGAGTCAACCAGAGTCTCACCTTCAACCAATAACGTCGTCTTCACCCTCTACTGGTGTGGTTGCCGCCCTACCAGACTGGCGGATACCATGACGACGACCCCTTTTACCGACAGGTTGGTTCTGGGGGGGACCTTTTTAGTTTCCCGTTCCGCTGGCTTGGGTCTTCCCGCCTTTTTGCGTGTGTGTGATCACCCTTGTGCGGGGCTGGAGGAGGAAGGTGTTTGCAGCATAGGAAATGACATTGTTACATGGCAGTTCAGCTGTGGTCAAATGCTCCGTCTGACTGCTTCCAGCTGCTAAAATCCCGCGGACACAGATGCCAAAACGTCCCAGATAGGGTGTTCTTCCCTTGCTTCGAAGCAGTTCTGTCCAGGATTTGGGTTTCAAAGCCCTTCCAGGCGAACGGTTCGCAAGAGTGGGAGGCCCGAACTTTGCCTTATCCTGCGGTGCGGCTGCGGTGTCTCCCCGGCCGCGGATGTGATTCCGGTGCAGATTGGCCCATACTGTTGGGACCAAGTGCGTATGCATGGCATGCGAGGCGGTTTGGGATGTGATGTGATGGCCGTTATCCGTTGCCTTAAGGACCCAGATGCTCGGGTCTGGTTCCTTTGCGTCGGTAACGGGAAGAGCCTTGTCTTGGCTGTTATTGGAAGCCCTATAACTAGTCAGCTCGTTCCCCATTGCTGTGTGAGTGTGTTTTGTGCCAAGTCAGTTTTCTCCTCACCTACTGAAGTCGTAGTCATGGACCCGTTATACGGCGTTGGTGGCTCTTGTGCGTCAATTGAACAAGTCCGGAATGTCCCCAGACGGGATAGCAGTATCAGTCTTGACGATGTTGCTTACAAGCGGTTTGTCTAGCATGCTTTGCTTTGTTGGGAAGATACTAACATGGTGCTGTCAGGTGTGTCTCTGAACCTACCAAGTCTCCCCCCGCTCCTCTTAAACCTCAATACCTTGAAGAACCACGAGAGACTACTATTGGACATGAGTGTTCCCTGCCTGCACCCAGTACTAGGTCTTCGTCTTCGGTCATTGCACCCATGGAAGTCTATCTTCAGTGTGATGAGAGCCATGAGTCCCGGATGATGAGACTGGGTGGTACCATATTGGATCAAGGCAAGCAGACCTTGGAGCCAAGGGAGATGTCACCTTCGCCAGAGACTTGCAGCTGGGAGATTGTCAATTATCCAATCCCACCTGGTCAACAAGTGCCCAGCGGTCCGATGTTGCAGCCTGCGCTGAACTCCAAGGCGACTGACGTTCGGCTGACAAAGACAACGGACTCCAAAGTCGAGCCAGAAGATCTTCTTTCTGTATGCTCGGACTCTGAGATGTCCGAACTATCGCTACCTGTCGCTCTGCGTGCTGGAAGTGACAGCACAAGTGTCTACAAGAATGCAGTCGCTGAGTATAAAGCTGCTAAACGATCCAAGTATGCATTGCCTGCTCCTGAATCAGTGTACGAACTAACAATATATAGGAGCGCTACTGGGAAAACTCCTGATATGAAGGCTCGCATTTATAAGGGGAAAAGGACGAGGAAGTTTGGAAAAGGAAAGGAGACTGGGGAGGTGGAAAAGGGTTGATAGGGGAGGTAGTTACCGTGAGACAGCTTTTTCCTTTGTAAATCGTCCTCCACGAGGTTTTCTCAATGTCTGATTTGTTGCTTCTTTTTCCCCGTCAAATGTCATCGGCGTAATCTCTGCAGTCCCGTGCAAAAGTCCCAATAACTTCCTTTCTTCTAACCTATGTGAAAGATTACATAAAATAGAAGAGTTTATGCTAATTTATATTATCTTACATAAAACTTAGAAGAGAGGAAGTTATCAGAACCTTTGCACACTCACTGTATGATATCTCAAGAAGATGTGGTGGGTTCAGGTTGACTCTCCTTGCTCACATCAATACCGAGCAGAAGAGAGAAGAACACCAAGATGAGCTATAGACGTCAGTCACATGGCACATAATCTCCCACAAGTAACATACCAGCATGCTGAATATTCCCAAAAGGTGAATCTCAAAGCCTCCGACCAATGCCTTCCCCCTCATCATGATCTGCTGATGTCTCCAGGTGCGGACAGCTCCGAGGAGGATCGTGCCGATGGAGAAGGCATAGCAGGTCAATGCTAGGGGCTTGCCGGTGACGAAATATCCAAAGCCGTGGACGTGATACCCCTCGTGGTGCAGGGTGAAGAGCTGGGCTACCATGGTGCCAACCATGGACATCATGACGGATGTGCGGAGATAGCCAAGAAAGGTCCGCTCGTTCGCTGGGAGGTGATATGTCAGTAACTCTTTCTCATGGGAGATGTCATCGCGATCATTAGTTGGTATATAGTATGGGACACATGCCACACCCTCAGCCAAACAACACAGATCAACTATGTCCCACGTCTTGCAAAAGAACATCACAAGACACACGTCCCCAGCATTCCAACCCCCGAGCGACACAGAATTCTTCCTCCAATCTCACCCGCGCTGACCCTTCCCCATGCGCCTCGGTGCACATACCTAGATGATCCCTCGACGCCGACAGGTCGACCTCACAGCTAACATAGTCCTGCCAGAACCTCCCCAGTCGCGTCTTCCTCTTTCTCTTGCTCTCGCCGCTGGTGCTGGTGCTATCATTCCCGGTTTGCGGCACGGCGGATCCTTCTCCGTTGCTGTTTCGGTCAGTGTCGCTGTGCTCCCGCGTCTGAGAAGGGCGGAGACGAGGGCCTGCTCGGTTGGACAGGGACAGGTCCTGGAGGGAGTATTCTGAGTTTGAGCGAAGCATCGTGCGATGGATGGTTCTCAAGTATATATATATACGTTTAAATATATACACTCATCAAAAAGATGGACACCTGAACATATCTCACGATGAGTCGTCGTTGAAGGAAGATGCTGTGAAAGGGAGTTACGAGTGCCAATCGTCGGCCACCACGTGCGGATGTCGGCGCGCACAAGCGGAGGTTTCCCGACAGCCACGAGCTTACAAGGGCCCCGAGCCGGCCCCTCTCAGCCGGAGACGACGGAGGGTGGGATCCATTTAATCAGCTCGAGATCTAAGATATTATAGCATCTATCTTATGATAAAGAGTAACATTTAAAGTCTTGAGCAAATATCAATTGTCTTCTTTTGATTTTAATTGTAGTCATCACATGTGTAATAAGCTGTAAACACCTTACAATTTGATTAACAACTCCTCTGATCACTATCAACAACCCAGTTATACCATCCCACAGCTGAACAAAACTGTCTCAAAACGATCTGCTCGTGCATGCAATGCAGATCGGTACTTTTTCGGCTCTTATTAATCGAAACACCCCTTTTAGCATCCGGACATTTGGACCTTTGTTCAGCCCATCCCATTTCCCTCTTTTAAGCCTCTTGGCCCTCGTCTAAATGCCGAGCTTCCTCATCCGGCAACTGCAACGAAAACGTCCATCGGCAGCTTCTTTTTCGTTTATTTTCTTTTTCTCTCATTGCATACATTGTTCCATTCTTTATCTCGGCTCTCAACTCCGGCGGTACGTCCCGGCCGGTACGACCAGGAACAGGCGGGCCGAGACACCGGAGGACAAAACACAGGAATTGTATTACCCGATTCGCTCATGACGTGCTGCAGTCATCCATTGGAAAACTGTAAGAGATGCCTTCCCAGGCTGTCGGGATTTTTCTCCTTTGGGGGGATGGATCATCCTGCGGGAGTTGTCGTGAGAGCTCAGCTGAGAGAGTATAGATAACAAGGCCCCAAGAATGATTTTCTCTCACAACTTTGCTTATGCAGAGAACATGTGAAGACTTCACGTCTAGCTATCGAGATGGCTCCACGTGTGTCTTATCTCTCTCATCTCCAACCTTAACATGTTTAAACTCTCCGGAAGCCCCGGTATCATTTCGCCGCTCTCACGGTCCGTGCCAACCGGCAAAGGCCAACATGTTTCCCCGTCCCCCATCTGCATCTTCTGTCTCTGAAACAGTCCTCAAAATATCCACTCCCCTGTTGGGATTGGCCGGCTTGTTCAGCCGGTCCGTCTAAACAGAACACACAGCAAACCTCGCTCTCATAGGCTGCTGCTCGCGTTGTCTTTACTGCTTATTAGTAAATAGGGAAAACGTCCTATCTCTGATCTGTGAATCCTTGTTCCCTGCGATCTCGAGTGCTGTGCGTTTGCTTATCCCGTTGCCTTATGCTGCGCAGCAGCAGATGACCCTATGTGCCGCGCTCGTACGTGATTGCAGACGGTATAAGGGAGCCTAGCTATCACTTTGGGTTTCGTTGATACACACTCTTCTTTATTTGGTGCATCGTACCTCGGCTCAACTTGCTCCTTTGTTCATGTGTAGTTTGTCATTCACTTGATATATCAGCCCTAGTTCAGCCTCCAAGACCGGCGTACCATTCGTGATAGCTCTGCCAATAACATCACAATGGACGACTCAAACACTCCCTCGACGCCAGACACAGAGTTGTCTCCGCCATGTAGTCCTCAGCAAAAGATTCAGCATCTACGAGATACCCGTTCTGCAGCAAAAGAGAAGCTGACGCAATTAACATTAGAAGAAAAGGCATGGAGTTTCATCTTCCTCAGTAGACATACACTAACCTTTCTAGGTCTCACTTCTCACGGCCGCAGACTTCTGGAGGACGAAAGCTATTCCTGAGAAGGGCATCCCTTCAATCAAGACAACGGACGGTCCCAATGGCGCACGCGGTGGTATTTTTGTCGGTGGCACAAAGGTCAGTAGCAGAGTTCCTCACAACATCACAGCCGTAACTTAACATACAGGCCGCGTTGTTTCCCTGCGGTATCTCCCTCGCGGCAACATGGAACAAGGATCTCCTATACCAAGTTGGACAGCACTTAGCACTCGAGGTTCGAGCTCGATCAGCGGAGATGCTTCTAGCTCCAACTGTCTGCATGCATCGTCATCCCCTCGGTGGTCGTAACTTTGAGTCCTTCTCCGAAGATCCTCTACTCACTGGAAAGCTCGCTGCGCAGTATATCAAGGGTCTTCAGGACCAAGGCGTTGCGGCTACTATAAAGCGTAAGTACCGTCTGTGTAAAGCTACCTAGGTTGAAGATGTGCTAACAGATGGATAGATTTCGTCGGAAACGAGCAAGAAACGAATAGATTAACGATAGACTCGCTCATCACGGAACGACCTCTACGGGAGATATATCTAAAACCGTTCGAGATTGCAGTTCGAGAGGCCAACCCATGGGCTGTCATGTCTTCGTACAATCTCATCAACGGTGTGCACGCTGACATGAACCGACACACACTCAAGGACATTCTTCGTGGAGAATGGGGATACGAGGGGTAAGCCGGTCAACACAACAAACATGAACATAATCTAATTTCTTGTAGAGCCGTGGTGTCAGACTGGGGCGGCATCAACTCATCAGTGGAAGCTGTGGAAGCAGGCTGCGATATCGAGTTTCCCTACTCATCCAAATGGCGTCTCGAAAAGCTCGTCACTGCCGTCAAAGAGGGCCGCATGTCGATAGAGCATATCGACCGAGCAGCAGAGAATGTACTCACACTGGTGGAACGACTCAAAGGAGGCGACATGTCACCAGAGCGACCAGAGCGCGAAGACGACCGCGAGGAAACGAGACAGCTGATCCGAGCTGCCGGCCACGAAGGTCTCACGCTTCTCAAGAACGACGGCGGCATCCTCCCTATCTGTCCCAAATCTACCAAAGTCGCCGTCATCGGGCCAAACGCCAATCGACACATTGCAGGCGGTGGTGGAAGTGCGAGCTTGAACCCGTACTACAACACCATTCCGCTTGACAGCATCCGCAAGATGTCTCAGCAGAAAGTGGCTTTCGCCCAAGGCTGCCATATCCACAAGTGGCTCCCGGTCGCATCAGAGTACTGCACTGAAAAGTCGGGCAAGCCCGGCGTTAACATCGACTGGTTTGCGGGAGATAAGTTTGAGGGCAGTCCACTGGTCAAGCAGCGCAGGACCAACACAGATCTCTTCCTCTGGGATTCAGCGCCTCTGAACGAAGTCGGTCCTGAATGGTCTGCCGTGGCTACTACATACCTCGTTTCCAAGACAACAGGCAGACACACCATCAGCTTCATGAGTGTAGGACCCGGGAAGCTTTACGTCGATGGAAAGTTGGTCCTCGATCTATGGGACTGGACGGAGGAAGGCGAGGCGATGTTCGATGGCTCGATTGATTACCTCGTTGATGTGGACATGGAAGCTGACAAGGCCGTCGAACTTCGCGTGGAGATGACCAACGAACTCCGCCCCATCTCTAAGCAGAAGCAATTCGGCATGACGCACAAGTACGGCGGTTGCCGAATTGGGTTCAAGGAGCAAGACAAGGTGGACTACATCCAGCAGGCCGTTGAGACGGCTCGTGAGGCTGATGTGGCCGTTGTGATAGTCGGAGTAGATGCTGAGTGGGAGTCTGAGGGGTACGATCGTCAGACGATGGATCTTCCTGCTGATGGAAACCAGGACAGACTCATTGAGGCTGTGGTCAAGGCCAACCCGCGGACAATTGTCGTTAACCAATCTGGCAGTCCCGTGCATATGCCATGGGTCGATCGGGTGCCGGTCATTCTCCAGGGCTGGTATCAGGGACAAGAAGCAGGCAATGCGTTAGCCGATGTCCTCTTCGGTATTCAGAACCCGAGCGGCAAGCTCCCGGTAAGTGACTGTGTTTTGAAGAAGTCCTCGCTAATTGTATAACAGAGTACATTCCCCAAACGCATCGAGCATACTCCAGCGTGGCATACCTGGCCCGGCGAGAACCACAAAGTCCTGTATGGCGAAGGCCTCTACATGGGATACAGGCACTACGACCACGCCAAGATCGAGCCTCTGTTTCCCTTCGGCCACGGTCTTTCATACACAACGTTCGAGTACGGCCGCCCCGAAATCTCAACCAGGACACTCACGCCCGACGGCGAAATCAACATCACCCTGGCCATTTCCAACATCGGGTCCTGCGCCGGCTCAGAGATCGTCCAGCTCTACGTCCACGATGAGAAGAGTCGGTTGCCAAGGCCGGAAAAGGAGCTTGTATCGTTTGAGAAGGTGTTCCTTGAAGCTGACGAGACAAGACACATCACTATCAAGCTTGACAAGTACGCAGTTGGGTACTATGACGAGACAGTCCCAGGATGGATTGCTGAGGAGGGCGCTTTCAAGCTGCTGATTGGCGCGTCGAGTACGGATATCAGGTAAGTTGCTGTGACATGAGCGGAGAATATGTACTAATTGCAGTAGGCAATCGACGAGGTTCCATGTGAAGAAGTCGTTTACTTGGGTATTCTGAGGAAGCAAGAGAAGCTGTTAGCAAGAGATCCGACTTCGTTAAATATTCGAACGCATCAGTCATTGTCCCAATTAGGCGCATTGAGATGCCGTATTTTATTGACAAGGCATCGTTGGCGCAAAGCTGTGAACCTGCTATTTGTGCGAGTATGAACTATCACTCTAGCCCACGTCAGAACAAGTGTCCAATTACCCTACCAGTCACAAGTATTATATGCAAACACATATCACGTCTGTTGTCGGTTCGTAACATCGTGATCTCTGCTTTAAGACGCCTTCCAATATCCTGGAAATGGTCCAAGACCAAGCGTCGTACTTCATTTCAGTCTGATCTTATATACATGTTAGGCCAAAACTTGATGTTCAGAAATGGGTAGCCGGACATACCTGATGTGTAAAACTTATGCTGCCAACGTGCTTTCAACCCTCATGGCAATGCACGTCGGCTATTCTTTGCAACGGGTCCATTCGTCTTCTCATCTACTGTTGGTCTCGCTCATCGCGCGGCGTATTCTCGATTCGTCCATTGTTCTCTTCAATCGCGCTCCTCACGTTCCTCACGTTCCTCGCGATCCTTGCCCTCGGGGCTGCGACTCCTGCTTCGGCCGCTGCGGTTTCGTCCACCAGCGCCTCGTCCGCGACCAGGCTTGCCAGGTGGGGGTCGTACGAAAGCAAAGTCCACCGAGATGGATTGCTCGAGAAGTTTTTGGTTGTGAGCGCCGTCGATGGCAGCGCGAGCTTCCTCCAATGTCGTGTATTCGATGAGGGCGTATCCCTAAGTCCGTCTGCATGAGCAATCGTTCTATCCTGCTTCCCAAGCGCAGCTTACCTTGACGTAACCGCTCCTTCGGTCGAGGTTCAGGTGCATGTTCTTGATCTCGCCATATTCTCCAAACAGATCCTGTAGAGCCTCCTCGTCGGCTTCTTCGTGTACGTTCGTAACGACAATGATCCAACCCTCAATAGAGCGGACAGCGGTGGCCTTTGAATGTGTTTGCATGTCGGATTCGTTGCGCACGGGGGGAGGAGAGCCCGCCTCGACGTCGACGTCGACATCCATTTCCACGTCGGCCATTTTGACAGAGTTGTAGTTTAACGCGAGAGTATTTCGGGACAATTGAAGGTGAGGATGGTGCTGGTTGTTTGAGACGAAAGCTTCCTGGGCATAGTTCAAAGAAGGTGGAAATTGATATCACGTGATGCATGCAAGGCGACCGGAATCAACAGTTCTAGGATCGTCAAATATCTATTAATGATACCATGCTTGGATTATCTACGGGTTGGGTTCTGGATAGTTCTAGGCTCTGGCTCCGGACTGAGCCTTTACGCATGTTTATATGGCTTGATTTTTAGGGAGGCTTTGACTCGTGCTAGCAACCTAAGGCACACACAAAGTCGTAGATGTCATCCATCAGCGTGAGTCACTCGCCGAAGGTCCCGGAAGGTTTGCAGTGTCTACGGAACGCAGAGCGAAATTTGGATTCGATCGACCATGATCACCAGTGGAAACGCCAGCATTCACAGTTGCAACAGATGTTTGGTCGCGAACAAATGTTTGTTGTATTTGTGACAACTGACACCGGACGCCGAGTAGAGTCGTAGCGCTTCTTCGCCATTTCCTTTTTATTTTCGTAAGGGGCTCAGCCTCTCAAGCGACCCAACCCAATCCATCATCCCATTACTGAGTGAAGCGACCATTGTTGTGGTGAACCGTGTCCGCAAGCCAACTTCCCGATACCGCAAATCGTGTTATTTAACAAGTCGTTTACGAGCCGGGGTTGGGGTTCATCTGTGTCCGAGTTGTCAGTTCCCATAGTCCTCTGCTCTGTGGCATCGAGTCTGCTCACCTTTCTCTTGCCACCAGTGAGGGTGACGTTGACGAATCGACGGGTGTACTTGAGACGCTTAAGAGCACGGCCCTTAGGGACCTTGGTCTTCTCTTGCTTCTCAACCTGTTGTTCCGGATAGTTAGTGATCGTGTTCGTCGGTATTCGATGGATTCTAATCGGAGTGTCGTCGTACCTTAGGAGTCTGAGACTTGACCTTGCCTGCGAGAATGTTAGCGACAACGGAATCAGGGAATATGGTGAGGGCGAGCGCAACGTACCGGCACGGGCAAGAGATCCGTGAACTTTACCCATGATGAATGATTTGCTTGGTGGTGATGTGGATGGTGAGTCGCTAGCTGAAGGCGCGGCGAGATTTTTGGGAAATGGCAAATGTGTGGGCGGAAGGCGCGAACGGCACTCACGTGAGCGGGGATAAGATGCCCTCTCGGAAGAACTGGGTCCGAGTGGCGGAAGAACATGCTTACATAATGCGGTTGGGCGATATCCAATTAGGCTCACAGTCTGACACTGATACGGTCTGCCAACAGGTGAAAAAGTATGGATTTCATAAGAGTATTGGACCGCTCATTAGTTTCACTTCGTTCCGAAACTCATTTCGCGTCTCTTGAGTGAGTTGGTGTTCTTGTGAGCTTAGGAGTGATTATATGTGACGTCATTGGCGCTCTCGAAATCGTAGATCTCACTCGTCTTTGTACCATGTGAAGAATCGCAGTCTCTATACGAGTTCTCGTCAGCTATCTGCTCAGTATTCTTTGCCATTGACTCGTACTGCAGTTCTCAATTACCGAGGGCCGTTACATCGTTCTGCTTGCGCACGCAGGTACAAAACGTCGCGTGGCTGACATCGTGTAAGTGGCTGCGTTCCTGATTACCGACAGTTACACCTGGGCCGAAGGCTTGAGTCCAGAATACGATATTAAGCACTCAACACTATTCAATCAAGAGATTTAAGAGCAATTGTGCTTTTCTGATTTTCAACCCGATTCAATAATTGCGAGACAACATAGAGGTTAGGTATCTTTACTTTTCTTGGTCTTCATCGTGGTTGACATAGGGTAGGATGGGAAAGTTCATCTACCAGTTTGCCTCAACAATAATATATATTCTCTTCGGTGCAAACTCAGGTCCGTATGTACTCAAAAGACCAATCCAGAACATAAACTTACATGGGTTATAAATTTCAGTAGTTATTTCGATCACAGCTTGGACATGATGTCTCGCATCGCCATGGTTGAGACGAAAAGCACAAGAGTGGATGTTTTGCTATATTTACACGAGCCCCAGATTCCGACAGGGTCTAGCCTAGCCGCCGGACTTAACTCATGCGAAGATACGAGCTTGATGAGACCATGATCCCTCACTCAAAACTGACGGCACAGATTTGCAGAAAAGAACCCCATTGTAGCAATTGTCTTGGAGTGTCCTATTATTATCCTAGGGCTAACCGAATGGTGGAATAATTGAAGTGGATGAACACAATTAGCATTTGACTCACTACATGAGAAAGATCTATTATGTTGGAGATAATAGGCCCAAGACTGCCTTGGCACAAATTCTGTAGCCACTCTAGCCAAGCTGTGTTTTTGCGTGAAATGTGACTTTCTGCGGCTGTTATTCAACTTTGCCTCAATCGTCCCAGGTGAAGTTCTCTTGGTAGCTGGTAGCTTCATACGTAGTATTTCCGGCCCTCCGCCCAACAAGCCCAATATGCACGGACCCTATGTCCCAGATTGATGATGATCGCACGTACTCTCAGCGTATGGAAGCCCATTATCTCCCTTACAGATAGATCACATCACCGCGCATTGGGAAACCGCAGCTAGAAGTCTGTTGGTTAGCCTGGACGATACTTCGACTATCTCTGTTGGCGGGGTGGTTGGATCATGTTGTGAGGCCCTGATTGCTTCCCGCTACCTGGTGATCGGCAGAAAGGCTGGGCTGGGATGGGTTGCACCAGGGGAATAAGTTAGCTGCAGAAAAAACAAGCCTCCCACGTTGTACAACACGGCGCTGCACTTTAATATCAATTGAAACTGCCATTCAACCTCCTCACAATCATCCAGCCTTCATCGCACATAAGATTAGGGTTCATAGTGCGTTTAGCCCATCGGCCAGCCACTGCGATATTCCTTTGTGTTAAGCTTACAACCGCATGTTTTCCTAACCGTCCAACCGCGAAGAAGACGGGGAGAGCCTAAACGAGCTTCCATGCAGACCGCTGCTATGAGGCTAAACTCCAGAGTGTCGATCCGGAACTGTAGAGTCTAGAGTCTGCTCATGAGTTCGTATCCTTCCAGACTGAGACATGCACGCCTCTATCAATGGACCTTTTAGGCAAGCGGCCGTGTTTCTATTCGCGTATTATTGCTTCTAGCAAAAAAGAAAGAGACGTCAGGTCACATGGATTGGTCTCCATTGAATTGGATGTTTGCTATTTTTGGCCCGTCACTCTAAAAAAGGACAGCCCACCCACTGAAGAAAGGTCTGGGCAAATGGAAAGCCCCTGTGGATCGTTCCCGCAGATGCCGAGCCAATGGCCCCGCGGTATACGGGATGGCACCCCACCTTGTCAGTTCGTATTCTGGATTGACCAAACCCACAATGGATAGACGACAGCTTGATTGTTACGAGCATCTTGCAGCTGAGTTTGGGTCTAGCAGAGGTGACAGAAGCGTCTTGGGGGCATGAAGGGGGGGAGAGCGGCGAGAGATCAGTGGTTGAATGGTGCTACAGAGGGGGAGCTTGTGTGATATCAGGCGAACCATGTTTAAACAGCCTGTCTTAGCTTTTCAGTTGATCCTGCTTCTGAATACCCAGTAATCGTTGAGAAGCTGAAATGCGTCAGGGGACGGTAAATAATCGTTGGGTTGTCTTGCAGTAGCCTTACCCCAATCGGGCTTTTAATGGCCAGCTCCAGAAAGCCGATGCCGCCATCCCGCAATCACGCACAACGACAACGGGTATGATCCATTTTATCATGATCCATGGCCCATGCCATGCTAGGGAACCGGACCAGACCAAACTAAACCATGTCATGCCATGTTGATACCAGCCATGACCATGGATGTGAATGCGAAATTCGTCCCGCTGCTCAGCTGAATTCGGGCTGGCCTACTGCAACTAGTCAAGCTACTGTAAGCCTAGAAAAAGAACTTGCAGCTGGCAATGGCCATCTTGCTTGCCTGCTTGATTCTAAGCTTGATTGCCTGACACTGCTTGGCCGGAGACAAAGACAAAGCCAATGCCAAATCTTGCACAGCAGGGAAATTGTCTGGAATTTTCTATTCTCTATTCTATTTCCACAGACTCTTCTTCTTACAATTAGATTACCTTTCGCCCCGTCCTCAATCTCTGCCCCTGTTCCTCCCTTCTTCTAATCTATCTCTTACATATCCATGTAAATAGATGGATGGATGCTACTTGAGCCCAACGTTGCGTTGAGTCAGGATCCCACATACTACTATACAACTCACCGATTACGCCCTCCGTTTCTCTGACTCTTGTGTCACCATATTATCTCTTCTTGCCCATCCTCTTAGTTTCCGCTCGTGCAACATTGGAAATATCAAGATTTCTGGTTCGCCCGTCCCCGTCGTCTCATCCCAACACTCCGCATCACGAGATACCCGCATCTTGCCCACCGCCTTTGCAACATCTCACT
The DNA here is from genome assembly GCA_954870535.1 of Fusarium sp. VM40. Taxonomy (NCBI): domain Eukaryota; kingdom Fungi; phylum Ascomycota; class Sordariomycetes; order Hypocreales; family Nectriaceae; genus Fusarium; species Fusarium sp. VM40. The sequence goes on from CATPAH010000011.1 coordinate 575,659, forward strand.
ACCACAAACCGCATCCGTCACTTTTCTCACCAACAATTTCTCCCGTTTTCGTTGTTCTTTTCATTCGAAAATATCGAGAAAGGGAAAAGAAGGGAAGAATTGGAATGAGTAAATTCCAATCGCATCAGCAATAAAACACCACCCGAGACATCATCGCCCGCTTTTGACATTAGCTCCCGATAGCTTCTTGTACCGAACACGGATATTCCACAGCGATAGGGCAGAGCAGAGCATCTCATTTGGAGCGCATTCGGCCAAACTTCTGCAAACGCAAACGCCCGCGACAGTGATTGAGAAACTGTTTCTAAGATTTATTATTGCGCTTGCCCACAGCAAACCATCACCCCCACCTTGTCTTGTCCAACCCGACTTATTCACTCTCACACCAACACGCTTTTCACCCAATATTTGTCTTACAGACCTCGCATGTTCCGAGGCGCTTCCGCTAGGTCGCCAATTTTAGGTCGACGGTTCGCTTGAACGTGTAAAAAGCATAGCGCTTCATCATGCTACAGACTGCTCAGGCACCGGCCCAGCCTCAAGGGCGCACTCGTTCAAATAGCTTGCAACGAATGCTTGATTTGGAGAAGAAGCTCAATGTAAGCACCCAAACTGCTGACAACTGCAAGGGAACTCAGCTGACTTATTTCTGTAGTTCCTCCGAACACATCAAGGCTCTGTGCCCCCATCTCCAGCATGCACTGATAGCAGCTCTGTTCCCCCGAGTCCGGGACGTCCTCCTCGTCGTTTTGAATTGGTGCCAAAGGACAAAAAGGCCCCCCCGCCAGTTCGAAACTATTCTGCTGTGCCTCCTCCGCTCTTCTCAGCCCATTCAGCCCCTGCGCGATCAGAATCACCAAAAGTGATCGCCCGCAAGCCGGTGGGACAAGACCTTTCTCGACCAAACTCAACAGAACCAAAGGGAATATCATCCGATAAACCAGCCCACAAGACCGTGGCCTTCATGTTTCCCCCAGAAGTGGAGGAGCAACGGTCAGTATGTCAATCGCCCACATGGGAGGCATATGATCGTCGGAAGAAGGAGAAGAAAGAAGAGAAGCGAAAAGAGCTCGAAAAGAAGGAGGAGGAGAAGCGAAGAGAAAAGGAGAAGGAGAAAGAGCGTGAGCAGATCATGAACCAAGCTCTTGAGGAAGCTTGGAAGAACGCTCCCAAGCCTCGCGGTAGGAAGCTGAGCAAGCCTCCTCCACTCTCACCAGCGGTGCTTGCTACCCAAGGGCGCAGCGCCACTGAACCAGTCCAGCCCACACAAAAACGACGATCTCGTTCATCAAGTCTGTTGGGTTTCTCCGTCGGGAGAAATAACGATGACCCCGAGGAACCAAGGCGTAGCCGCTCCAGTTCACTCTCTTCCATCTTCCGCAAGTCCTTTGAAATCAAGCGTGCGTCATTTGACGAGACCAGCCCCACGGGTTTCTTGGGCGGAGCCAAACTTGAGAAGAAGAAGGAGGACTTCCATCAGAAGGTACTAGAGGATCAAGCTAAGGGGAATAGCAAGGTTCATCCAGCTATGCGAAAGACGTTCCTCGGCCATGGCTCTTTTACTCCTCTCAAAGTTAGTGCTGCTCAGCAAGCTCATAACAAGGAGGTAGACGCCCAACGCAGGGCGTACCCGCCTATTTCCATCAACACATCCGGTGCGAGAAGCCAGTCGGCCAAGCCGTCTAAGTCACCACAGAGAAGAGGCTCTGTCAATATATACCTGTGGAGTGCTCGTGCTAGAAGAGGCTCAGTCAGTGATGATTGTGCAGTGGCTGACGACACGGAAGACGAAGGTGACCAGAATACCGTGCATACACCAGACAGCGAGGTTCTGTATAATAAGGCTCAAGGTCTTAACAGAAGGGGCGGTCTTTACGTTAAGAAGGACCAAAATGCAGAGACGGACAAATCTGAGGAGAAGACTGTGCCGAAAGATGGCGATCAGCAAGCAGGGCCTACACCTCGTGCTTCAAACCAGAGCATGAAGCAAGTCCCCCCGTTGAACATCAAGCCCAAAGACCCCGTTCCTCAACAAGACACTATCACAGTCTCGAAGCCGCCAACAGTATCCTCAACGCAGCCTCAAGCCAGACGATCATCGACGGCCTCTGGGCTATCTATCCCCCCTACACCCCCACGAAGAAGCTCGAAGAGGAGAGGTTCACTTACCTTGTTGACACGGCTCAGCCACTCCCAGCCACCTTCGGACGAGCCATCGACAGCCAAGAGCGCCCCTGTTGGGCCAAACTCAATAAAGCCCTTGGAGTCAACAAAGGCCTCCAAGGAGAAGCTATTCAGGCAGAACCCCCCGAGTATCCGTTATGAACAGACTTCGCCTGGTGTGCGCCCGAAACCAATCACTGCAGAACCCGAGCCCGCCGTGGCCACGAAATGGAACCTTAGAGAGGCTGCCAAGAGTGCGTTCGGCCGGGGACATTCTCCCCAGGCATCGGTTTCGTCGACAGCGAGCAAAGATAGCTCATCCAAGGCTAGCACAAGAGCGTCTTCTGTTGGACCTCCTGTGCCACCAAAGACGGATATGCACACATTGAAGGGCTTAAATGTTAGCAGCAATGCGCCCATCCGTACCCAGCACGTCCATGTTCCATCGAAACATCTCTCTCCAGGAGCCACATATTCACCAACCGGTGGTCGCCCTTTGACGAGTTCTTCCGATTCCTCATATTCGGATGCGATCCAGTCCATATCACCTCTCAGCACCCCACATACCACCCCGCCTCAGTCGGAGATGGGTCATTCTCCTAACATCGCATCCTTCAAGCCATCAATGATGGCACACCATGGAACAACTAGCCCATACTGGTCGCATACAAACTCTCCTCGAATGGCTCCCAGCGACCGTTTCGAGCCCTCTGGCCCAGACGCTGAGATGGACCCTATCCAGGAAGCAGCAAACAGAGTGATGGAAGCGTTCTCAAACGCAAACCTCCGAAACGCGGCCTCCCGCAACCGAACACCTCTTGACTCCTCCGCGGAAGCAAGTTTCGCATCAACACCTATCCATACCTACCCAACACTAAAACACAAGGAGAGGAGCAAGGGACGCCTCCGATCTCCTGCAACCGTTCAGAGCCCGACGCTGGGTCATAGATCGACCCTGTCGGATCCTGAAGCAACCATCAAGACGCTCCGCCGTCAGTCCACCCTGGAGCATCACCAGCACCACGGCGAGCCCACCGGCAAGATGTTCGTCGAGTGCTGCGCTTGCAGCCGCTACCACGACTTGCCCAGCAGACTCTACGAGGCCATGTCCAACCCCGATGGCGTACTGAGCTCCGGCGCGACAGACTTTGCGGGCAGCGTGACCATGACAGTCAAGTGCCCATGGTGCAGGCATGAGATGAGCACGAAATGCTGCGCGGGATTCGCAGCTATGGTGTATGTCAAGGAGAGATTCCACTAAGTTCTGTTCTCGACGAACATCTTTTTTTGTTTCCCTTGTGTCTTTGTCGTGATAGACAAGCATGCACAACGCAAACGATTTCTTTGTTACAATACTGGCGCAGGAGGGTAAAAAGACAAGGGCTAGGTAGTCTGATTTGTTAGTGTACTGGGTCATCTGGCTATCGCCCATTGAACTACCCTTCTATACCAATGGGGAATTTGTGTATTTAGTTTTCATGAAGGATATAACGAGCTCACGATATTATGAATCAGAGAAACCATTACATTAATTGCTGTTCTTCCTGCCAACTTCCACCACTTCGCAAGGGTCTGTCACTTGGACCCTGGTTTGACGTCACATCCACTTTTTGCTCCCTCTCCACCATGCGCGGACTAGACTCTCAATAGCAGACTTGGCATACATTCTATCGTCAACTAAATTAAGTTAAACCGAACACCTTCCCGTCCCAGAATAGACCGAGTCTCACGATAGCGAATGGTAGAGAAACGTGGTGGCGTGCAATGTCGGCCTATTTCTCAACGCCAAGTCTGCGCTACAAACTGTAGCGTAGCGCAGACTACAAATGATGGGCATGAACAAAAAGACATAGCTTTCTAGAAGAACATAATAAAAAACAAGTCTGGAGTATCATGTATCATGTTTGTATGAGGATGGAATAGCAGAACCTGTTGTCGAATTGCAGCTTCTGCTGCAATTGGTTCTGCCTTGCGGGTTGCGCAGCGCTGACGTCAGGCCAAGCAGGGATTCGACGATGCCAGGTTTTGGAAGATGTAAATGCAAGAAATCCAATGTCTACGTCAGGTTTTGGAAAGGGTATTGCTTTCAATGTCTTTCCAACAGTGAATGTGAATCTCTACCTCATTCAATCTTCAAACAAAGCCTCAATATATCAAAGCACAACTTCAAAAACACAAACCCACTACAACCATCACCATGGGCGAAATCAAGAAGGGAACTATCAAGTACCGCAACAAGGAGGGCACCCTCGATGCCTCAGCCCTGCTCTGGCGTGCCCTCACGTCCGAGAAGGCAGAGATCATGCGCAAGTACATCACCAAGGACGCCGTCCTCTGCGAGCCCAACCAGAAGATCTACTCGCCGCGCAGCGAGCCCTCGCTCGACGAGTATATGGAGGACTACTACGAGCCCTGGACCGCGTACAAGATTCACGGCGATCCTGAATTCGTCGAGATCGACCTCATGGCCTCGGCGCTCAACTACCGCGTCACCGCGTGGAAGCTGACCAACGGCGAGATGGTCGCGACCGAGGCCTGGTGCCACAGCGTCTTCAGACAGGGCCCTGGAGGAGACTGGATGTGCTGTCTTCACCACATGGCTAAGATCTAAGCAAGAATGAACGAGGGCCAGATGGAGTGAAATTTGGAAGAAGAGGTGCTTTGGGTGTTTGGGGGAAACATTGGCGAATATTGGTACTCTTTTTTTGTTGCTTTGGGCGGATGAAATGTTATGCTGTTCGAAACCACCATGTTAATTAAACGACGTTAACGTATCATAACCTACATACATATTCCTTTCTCATCCATGCCTTGCTGATATTTCGATTGTCAACGGAACATGTTTAAGCGAGCATGTCCTGAGAATAATGCCAAGATACTCAAGTTCAGCTCTCCAGGAGCATAGGTAATAGCCCGAGTTTCTAATTGTCAACATTAGCTCACTCTCTCTGGAAAACAATACCCCTTGTCCAATAAGTAATAGTAATGTCCGGAGCGCCTCCCGGGTGCATAAGGTTGGACTGTCGTTGCTCGGTTGGGGAGACAAAGTTTTGGAAAGCGCCAAGCTCTTTGGTGAGCGGTTCCCACAGGCTCTAAAATGAGGGGAGGGGAGAAGGGGGCCTCTTATTCTGTGCATCGTCGAGCAGAAGACTTTTTTTTCTGAATGTGGTCGCGTGCGTTATTCCCCCACGCAGGACTGTTGGTGAGCTGTGATATGGCAGCCGATCAGAGGAAACGGCTGAAGAATTAACCATTCAGAAAGAGTCTCTGCACGCTGAACCTCTGCAAGCAAGGATTGGGTACGAAAAGGTTGAGGCGTCGGTATCTTGTTTGGGAACGTTTCTGTTAGGTCGTCCTGGATTCTCTTGGCGGGCTGGGCATTTTTGCCTCCTCGTTCCCATCGACTCAAGCCATCGAGAACGAAGTCCCTGGGTGTGTCTCGAAAAGCCTTAACCGTTCCTTGGCTCTTTTCTTCTTGTCATAGTGAGGGTTTTGTTTGCTGTGTATGTCGTGCTCTGGTGGCCACGTCCAAACTTGCCTTATCCCCGGCCAATGATTCTGGGGCCCGAAGTCATCTTGGATTGCTTAAACTGCCTTGCAGGATTATGTACGGTGTCCAGCTGTCTTCTTGCTTCCCGCGGGCATATTGCGACAGATAGTCTGGCATGGTGACGTCGTTTGATGTGGTCTGGAATTGTGTTGCCAAGCAGATTGGCCGTTGATTGATGATGCCTCTGAGCAAGAATCTCCATAAACAACTTCGCCTCTTGATAACGAATGCGCCTCAGCAATTGTGATATCCATTGAATATCTCATCAGTTCGTTGTCTGACGCGCACCGGCCACCTGGCTCTGTTTTAACCGACCGTGTGGTCCATCGATGGCAGCCATTTTCTGTCCTGTCTCAAGCCAAGGTCTTGTCAAATGCTTCTTCGACTCAAGCAGAACTTGGCGATAACTACAGTATTGGCATTCGGGTAAAGCACTGCAATTCCAAACGCAGGAGTGACATGACCGGCAGAACTACGAATGTCTCGGGTGAACAACTGTTCCCGATGTCTCCTCTTGACTCTTCTTTTTCCCCCGGACCCCTCAACAGAGCAAACTTCCATCTCTGATGTAACGCCTCCGCTCCGGGGTCGGGGGCACGGACACAAGCTCGGGGTCGTCAGCGGAGGGCACGTGTCCTCCTCTCTCTCTCTCTTTCTTTTCTTCTCTGCTCTCTGCTACTCCGTACATAATAGTTAGAGAGTACGAGTGGCTCCGCCGCGTCCACTCCGCCCACTGGGGTCTCTGTGGCTAACCCCTACACCACCCTCGTCGCCGCTGGTCTTGGCAATGGGACGCTTGTGGGGCCGCCGACCGTTCCGCCCCAAAACGACGGGGGTGGACGTTTCCCGACTCCGTTTCCGCTGCCGTTTGGCTTATTTTCTGTGTTTTTCTCTGCGCCTGCAGATGCAAATGCAGTCCTTGCAGCAAATATTGTCACAGAAGAATCGTGGATGGTTGTTGCGAGACGTGTACTGAGAAGCTTTTTTCACATCAACTTGGCGCCTTGTTTGAACTTGGCTTTTGGATATCCATCTCCATGGAGAAAAAGGTGGGCAAAACCATTGCTAGACTACGCACCCTATACCCAGCTCTTCCGTTCCTCACTTTGGTCAACTCCACGTACTGAAAAGATACGCGTAAGGAACAAATATGGATCTACCTATGGTATAGCAGATAGATCTAGGGATTTCTTCTGCAGCACTTATTAGATAACAACCGAAAAGGCCCGAACACTATCTCAGTTGGTATCCGCTGAGTTTTCGTGCTACATATCTAAGACAACTAACAAACACTGCGACCCCAACCCCACAGGGATCGTCCATGACAGAACAGGAGAAGGACAAAAAAAAGAGGCTCGAGAGCGTTGCAATGCTTGAGGCCTTCTTCAAGATCTAGACCACACCGCAATGGTCTGACGGCTTGGCTGCATCAACATCGCTGAAGCTGCGATGGCTCACCCCAGAGTTCTGTTAAATGCAGCCCGGAGAGAAAGCCTGGGGAAATCTGACGCTTATGCCAGGGCTCTGGGAAGCCAAGACACTGCCCTCCAGATTATGGTACGATTGATTGCAGTTACCAACCTCGGATTTGCGAGCGTTTCGGCCAAGTTCCATATCGCCAAGTTCTTGGTAGGAGCAGGCAGCGAAAGATCCGGCAGATTTGATGTCCACTACAGTTGAGAAGAGCCAATGCTGGTATCAATAGGTTTCAACAAATGTAGACACAGGCTCTGAATGGCCCGCATGCATCAAGTTGGCTTGCTTTTTCTGAGGATGGGATATGCTGAGCCGCAACTGTTAGGGTGGTTCGACAACGTAACTGCAAGAGACAACACAGAAAGATCTCCGAAGGCCGAGCGTACATAGGACTATCTGCCGAGTGTGGTTGGGTTTCCAGATGCTGTGCAAAATCCCCGGCCGGCTTCAAGGCGATGCTCAATCCTGCTCAAAGACCGTCAGATACCCGCCCCGGCCCCGGCTCTCCAGATTTAAACACTGGCCGCCGTTCCCGCAATAAAGAGACCGATCTTCACGATATACATGCCGAAGTCCCATCCATAGCTGCCCAAGAAGTTTCCACCAACATTCTCCTACACAGTAATTGCAGTGCGATCCATTGCACGGCAATAACGGCAAGTATCTGTACGAGCCGCATGACTCAATGGCATTAGGCCGGGTATCGTGAGCAAGTTAGAAAGCGGCACGGCGTTTCGGGACCTGCATGGCAGAATTTCTTTTTTCCTCCCCGAACGGAGATGGGCAGGTCCGACACCATGTTCCCATAATACAAGTCGGTGGTGGTGCGTTATTCTTCACAAAAGCAAAGCCCCCACGCGATGTCTCATGTCTGCAGTCAAAGGCTGTGATTACTGTACAGTACGACCGTGGCACCGACACATCCGGATTGTCCCCTTCAGGAGAGACGACAACTCCGCCTCGGAGAAGCCTCTGTGTCTTGGGGATTCTGGAGACCGGGGCACCTCCGTGGGGAGTATAGTCCCCGCTGTGTCCGCCCCGAGACAGCATCCGGAGGTCGGATCCAATCGCAGGAGATGAGTGACCCGTTATTTTCCCCGTGTAAGCCTTGCGTGCTGTGGAAGAAGACCAGCCAGTAACCTGTAAGAGAAGAGTATCAGTCGTGCTAGGCATAAGCGCCCCGTTCCTGGGAGGACAAAGTGCCGTTTGGGGTGGACCGAGCGAATCCTAATCTTTCGTCTTGCTGCGGCATACGGCGCTTCTCTCGTTTCCCGCCTTGGAAGTTGTCGTTCATAGTAGCTGGGCGTCAACGCGTCCGCGTCCGGCGTCTCTCGACCTGCGAAAGGCAAGGATCATCGCCCGTCTCCAGTGTGTAGCCTTTACCGTATACTTTACGGCCTCCCACAAACAGAAGGCATTGCCAAACAAACGGAGACAATAAAGGTTAGCGCAATGTATGCGCGTGAGTCGTAAAACATTGGCATCTGTTGAGGATAGAGAAATTGTATGTAATTGCTACGCAACGCGCTGCTTCAACGAGGTGTGATTCGCCGGTCAACGTGTTGTTGGAATGAGGCTAAAGGGCATAGCGCAGAGATTTCTGAAGAGCATCGCGTACCAGATTAGTGGGCCGTTGTGAATAAAATGCCGATGATTTAAGCTTATTGTCACGTTCAAGGAGATCCTGGATGATCTGGTGGAGGACTGATTACGTACCATGTACCTCGCATGGCGGGATGGCTTCTAGAAGCAGTGGAAGCTCATCACGTGGTGAATAGCGTCTTGACAGACAAGAGATAAGCTCAGTGGAATTTGCCACCAAGATAATGTTGCAGCCGTTAGTGCATTATCATCTCACAGTCGTCGGCGAATATGACAACCCTGCCCATCTCAAGGCGCTAACGTCGAGGTACTTGTGCTAGCTAAGACGTTCTCCAAACTCTGGGCGAAGATAAGAGTCCGTGACTAACAATATCAAGTCTTGCCAAGGGTGGCAGTGCCTGCACCTCATCCTTGGCAAAGATGTGCAATGCATTTGCTGAGATAGGAAAGCTGGGCTGCGTAACCGTGTGAAGAGCAGAGGAAACCCAACCCATCTCTCAGCCAAACATATCTCGAGATCTGATCGTGACCCCAAGATCTCCCCGGTCCATGGAGGAGCAAAGTCACGAGACTGGCCAGTTACAACCAACAGCAGGATGAAGCAGGTGGGTTTGGACTCCATGCCGTGATGGAACCGCAGTGTCTCTCGGTCTCGGACCTCTGTGGTGTTGCGATAATATTCATGTATGTATATCCGGCCCGTAGTTATGCGAGCTGAAGAATGATAGCAAGCGGCTCTTATCCGGCCCCGTCTTTTTTCTTTTGTTGCAGGTGAGATTCACATAGGAATAGTTTGCCTCTGGAATCGTTTCATTAATGCTTCTACACTACGACATCGTAGTAACCCAACGTGCAGAAAGCGAGAGAGAAAAAAACAAGCCTAGAGGCATGGAAAGCATGGTTGGAGCTAACGAGACGTTTGATGACGGACCACGGCCAATGACGTGATGACTTGGTTAGCAGAAATTATGTATGCCCAGAAATGCCAATACTGATCCTTCCATCTTGAGTAGAAAATACCACCGAAAGAGTCGCAAAGAATGGTGTGTGTGATGGAAAAGAGGGAGGGGGGAGGGTGTGTGTCTCTGTAGGTGCTGCTTGCGCTGCTCTACAGCGACCACCTCGTCTAACGTCGGTTCATCCATGGGGGCCAATGCGCTGAAAGTGAACTCGCCCGGCCCACCGTTCGGCGATGGCAGTGGTAAGTCCCCTGGAGCCTGGGGGAGCTTTAAGCCTCATGAGAGCCTCATCAGGTGACGCTGAAGCAAGGCTTTTCGACCCCAGAGCCACCAGCCCCATCCCCCAACTCCAAGTCTCCAACCTTAACCCCAGCCCCAGATGGAAACTGACGATGGTCCTCTCATGACCGCTATTCTGTCTTCCAAGGCAAGGCAAGGCTCGAGTTCGGGTTCAGTGAAAGCAATGACTCTGGCGATGGTCTTTATCCCGGTCTCCCAAGAATACCAAGCCTTGGCCAAGCATCGCGCCGCCCACTCAGGAAGGCCAATTGCTGCCGAGCCCGCCACGCCGCGTCACAGGTGCTGCCGAGTCTTCAAATGACGTGCGGACGGGCCAAGACAGCCCAAGACACCAAGACATCAACACTTGAACACACCAGCCAAGACAAGCGACGGACGCCTAAGGACGCCTAGGGACGCCTAAGAACGCCCCCCCTCGACCGTCGAGGACCGTTCAGCAACCCCCAGAACGGTACCGTACAGAACGGCGCCACAATCAACCAATCAGCGTCAGCCTCGCCCCAAATGAGGGAATACTGGGTCCTGGGGCCCTGGGGGTTCCCTCCACCGGCATCCCCTTGTTGTTAGTGTTTAGCAGCAAGCAACCAGCATCCAGCAACCAGCACCGGGGGGCGTTTTCTCAACAACAACAAGTAACAACCAAGGTTTGGTCATATCGCCAAGACTCGCGCTCCCAATCCAAACCCCGCCTTTGGAAGAGAAACACCAGCAGAGAAGGAAAAATTGGGAACTCTCTTGGCATTGTGGAGTCCCCTGGACAAGATACTGGAAGAATGATGGATAGTGACTTGAGCCAAGAGACTGTAAGAGGGTCTGGCGAGATAAGCATTGCTCAACTCTCGAGATGGACGTCTATAAGACTTCTCCATCTCCCCGCACGATATTCTTATTTTCTCTGGAATTCTCTCTCTCCAAGGATCTCGTCTCCCAACTTGCTCTCCAATTCTCCGACGCCAGACGAAAGGCTTCCTGCAACAAAGACCCAGACAATTGGATCTTCACAGGAACCCCCAGACACAGGCTTAAGGGTCTAATGATCTAAACGAACACATATCGAGTTCGAGAATCCCCCCATCACCCAACACCACGACACAAACACACCTTCGAGCTGGCGCCCGCTAGCTTCGACTTCCACCATGGGTAATACCAAACAGCAGGACGAGGCCATTGCAAACCATGTCTCTGGCCAGAGCAATGAGCCCATGAGCCGTCCCGCTCACGCCTTGAGCTTCGAGGCTGTTGTCGAGGAGCTCAAGACTGATACCATGCACGGTCTCAGCACGGCCGATGCCAAAGAGCGACACGAGAAGTTTGGCAACAACGATCTCGGCGAAGCTGATGGCGTTCAACCTCTCAAAATCGTTATCGCCCAGGTTGCTAACGCAATGACACTGGTGAGTTCAAACTAGCAGCGTTTTCCCCTACTACATCAAAAGCCACTTTGGCTAGCTCCCCCACACACTCTTCAGAGTTATGGTTAAGCATATCTCGATGGCTGGACTTGTTTTGCGCCCCTAGGATCTCGGCATGCATATTTCCTAATTAGGCACTCCGTCGTTCCCATGATCACCCTAACCACAACCCCTGCACTATCTCGAGATGGGGTCACTTACTGACGTCTGCCAAGGTGCTTATTCTTGCTATGGCTGTTTCTTTCGGTATCAAGTCATGGATTGAAGGTGGTGTCGTCGCCTTCATTATTGGTCTCAACGTCACCGTCGGTTTCTTCCAGGAATACTCTGCCGAGAAGACTATGGACTCGCTCCGATCCATGTCTTCTCCTACTGCTAGTGTTGTCCGAGATGGAGACTCCAAGGTTATTCCTTCAGTTGAGGTCGTTCCCGGTGATCTTGTGGAAATCAAGACCGGAGACACGATCCCTGCCGATATTCGGTAAGTTCAAAATCATGCTTCTATATAACTGGGTCTCAATTTTACTAACATTTGACTAGACTGATTGAGGCTGTTAACTTCGAGACTGATGAGGCTATGTTGACTGGTGAGTCTCTCCCCGTTCGAAAGAACGAGGATGAGGTTTTCGAGGACAGCACCGGACCCGGTGACCGTATCAACGTCGCCTACAGCTCCTCTACTGTTACCAAGGGACGTGCTAAGGGTATTGTCTTTGCTACTGGTATCAGCACCGAGATTGGTGCTATCGCTGCTGCCCTCCGAAAGAAGGACAGCAAGGTCCGTCCCGTGAAGCGTAAGCCTGATGGTTCTGCCAAGCCTCACCGATACCTCGAAGCCTATACTCTTACTACTACCGATGCTGTTGGTCGTTTCCTCGGTGTTAATGTCGGCACTCCTCTCCAGAAGAAGCTGTCCCGACTGGCAATCTACCTCTTCGGTACTGCTGTCATCTGTGCTATCATCGTCCTTGCTGCCAATGACTTCAATGCCTCCCAGCAAGTTATTATCTACGCTGTCGCTACCGGTCTCTCTATGATTCCTGCTAGTCTGGTTGTCGTCTTGACTATCACCATGGCTGCTGGTACAAAGCGCATGGTTGAGCGAAACGTTATTGTCCGAAACCTCAAGGCTCTTGAGGCTCTTGGTGCCGTTACCGATATTTGCTCTGACAAGACTGGTACTCTCACTCAAGGTAAGATGGTTGCCCGTGGAGCCTGGACTCCTGGAAAGGGAACATATCTTATCGAGAACACCACCGAGCCTGTCAACCCTACCCTGGGCGACATTCGCTGGTCTCGCAGCCAGCCCCACGAGCTTCCCCTCAAGGATGGTGGTGATAACTGCGGTGCCCTCTCTTCCGTCAGTGAGCTCCTCACCCAGAGCAAGTCTGCTCTCGTCAAGTTCCTCGAAGTCGCTTCCCTTGCCAACCTTGCCACCGTCAACGAGAAGAACGGCGAGTGGCACGCCCGTGGTGACCCTACCGAAATTGCCATCCAGGTCCTTGCCTCCCGCTTTGACTGGAACCGTCTCCGTCTTACTAGCCACGATGCCGCCAACCAGTACAGTGAGATCGCTGAACTTCCTTTCGACTCTGACGTAAAGCGAATGTCCGTCATCATGAAGGACAACCGAACCAACCAGCTCTTTGCCTATACAAAGGGTGCTGTCGAGCGTGTCATTGGTGCTTGTACCACTTACTGCCCTGAGGATGATGATGAGCAAGTTCCCATCACCGAGGAGTTCCGCGAGCAGATCCTCCGCAACATGGAGTCTTTCGCTGGCATGGGTCTCCGTGTCCTTGCTCTTGCTTCCAAGCCCTACAATGTCGACATGAAGAAGGGTGATGAGGTTGACCGTACCACTGTTGAGTGTGATCTTGTTTTCCGCGGTCTTGTTGGTCTTTACGATCCTCCCCGTCCTGAGTCTGCTCCTGCTGTCCGAGAGTGCCATCAGGCTGGTATCTCCGTCCACATGCTTACTGGTGACCACCCCGAGACCGCTAAGGCTATTGCCATCGAAGTTGGTATCCTACCTACCCGCATGGATATGGTTGCCGAAGATTCTGCTGCCATTATGGTTATGACTGCTACCCAGTTCGATGGTCTTACCGATGATGAGGTCGACCAGCTTCCTTTCCTCCCTCTGGTTATTGCTCGATGTGCTCCTCAGACTAAGGTCCGCATGATCGAAGCTCTCCACCGAAGAGACAAGTTCTGCGCTATGGTATGTTCTAATATCCTTAGTCCTCAACACAATGCATTGTACTAACTTGAACAGACTGGTGATGGTGTTAACGATTCCCCCTCTCTCCGCCGTGCCGATGTTGGTATTGCCATGGGTCAAGCCGGTTCCGATGTCGCCAAGGATGCTTCCGATATTGTTCTCAGTGACGATAACTTCGCTTCTATTGTTGCCGCTATCGAGGAGGGTCGCCGTATCTTTGACAACATCCAGAAGTTCATTCTCCACGTGCTCGCCACCAACGTCGCTCAAGCCCTCGTCCTTCTCGTCGGTCTCGTCTTCAAGGACCGTACCGGTCTCTCTGTCTTCCCCATCGCCCCTGTCCAGATCATGTGGATCATCATGGCTACCTCTGGTCTTCCTGACATGGGTCTCGGTTTCGAGCGTGCCGTCGCTGGTATCCTCCACCGACCCCCTATCTCGCTCAAGACTGGTGTTTTCTCTTTCGAGTTCATCATCGACATGGTTTTCTACGGTCTCTGGATTGCTCTTCTGTGCCTCAGCTCTTTCGTCCTCCGTCTCTACGCCTTTGGCGACGGTGAGCTCGGTGAGGACTGTAACGACACCTACAGCGAGAGCTGTGAGACTGTCTTCAAGGCCCGTGCTACCACCTTTGCTTGCCTTACCTGGTTCTCTCTCTTCCTCGCTTGGGAGATGATTGACAAGCGACGATCTTTCTTCCGCATGCAGCCTGGCTCCAAGCTCTACCTCACCCAGTGGATGCACGACATCTGGCGCAACCAGTTCCTCTTCTGGGCCATCATGCTCGGTATCATCACCCTCTTCCCCATCCAGTACATCCCCGTTATCAGCGACACCGTCTTCAAGCACAAGGGCATCACCTGGGAGTGGGCCATTGTCTTTATCGCTGCTTTCCTCTTCTTCGCCGGTGTTGAGGCCTGGAAGTTCGGCAAGCGTGTTTACTTCCGCCGTCAAGCTGCCAAGTCGAATGGCACTGACTGGAAGGATATGGACCTCGAGCAGCGCACCTTTGGCGAGTATCTCACTCCCGACTCTAGCGAGGCTAGCGTCCGCCACGACTCCGAGAAGGTTGACGCTCAGGCTGCCGCTCGCAACAACAATATGACCGAGAAGAAGGCTTAAAGGAATTGCAACGATTATGATGCATATTTGCTATAACATTACCATAAGTGGTAGATGTGAGGAGATGAACAAAAGCTCAAACGACCCGCGATGATGCCACTTCGCTGAAACGCGAGGTGCCAACGACAAAAGTGGAAAGGGTTCAATAACCACAAGGTGCACACGAGGAGGGGAGAAATAACTTGACTTGGATTGAGCCGCTGAGATTGCGAGCTCTTCACCGGAGGGACCCTAAAAACAAATGCCCACAGAGGACGCCGTTGGTCGTAATGAGAGGAGGGATTTAGAGAAGCATGGATGGATATACCATCCCCTTGAGATTTATATGCATAAGCGATAATGATTCCTTGAATGAAGTCAAATATTAAACATATCTGAAGCCTTTTCTCGATGTGATATGTGGTGATTGTCAATTGTGTTTAGTGCTGACATTTTGTGGTGTAGTCAGCACTATATTGCCGAGACTGATAGCCATGACGGTCGTATTCGCATGGGCTTGTGGATTGTGTACCTTGCAGATCATCTTCTGCTTATCATGTAATTGGTGCCGTTTTATCACATTGAATCCTTCAGCCAGTGAGCCAATTGCATCTGACATCGCTTAGAATTGGGAGAATCTGCGGAGTTGACATCGCTTCGAAACGTGAGAGTCTGCGGAGCTAAGGATGAGGCGGTATAGTTTAGTCTGAGACCACAAGGCCGCAGAAGATCATTCCTAAAATAAA
Organism: Fusarium sp. VM40; assembly: GCA_954870535.1. Lineage (NCBI taxonomy): Eukaryota > Fungi > Ascomycota > Sordariomycetes > Hypocreales > Nectriaceae > Fusarium > Fusarium sp. VM40. The sequence goes on from CATPAH010000011.1 coordinate 591,192, forward strand.
TCCTTTCTGCTACAGTCAACATCAATCTCGTTCTTCTTCAACAAACTACCAAAATGTCAAAGACGGAGAGTTCAAAACCTAAGAGGGAGATGCAGGTCCTCTCTCTGGGCTTGCCTCGCACTGGCACCGCCTCAATGGCCGAGGCCCTCACTGTCTTGGGCTACAAAGACGTCTACCACGGCATCAAAAGCATCGACAACAAAGAAGATTGGGCAATACTAGAGAAAGCAGCAGATGCCTCGTTTCCGAATTTACCGTCCTACACTGGTAGGCCTTTTACTCGCGAGCAGTGGGATGAGCTTTGGGGCCACTGCGAAGCTGTTACTGATGTGGCATCCGTGTTTGCGCCACAGCTCATCGGATCATACCCAGACGCCAAAGTAATTCTTGTCATTCGCGAATATGATGCTTGGTTCAAGAGCATGGATGAGGGTGTTCTCAAAGCGCTGTGGAGTCCAATTGGTCAGTTCAGCATCAACTACATCGAGCCCGTCATCGGCTCTGTTGCTGGCCGCGCTGCCACAAAGCAGATGCAGGGTCTTTTCCAAGCGAAAGACGCCCAAGAGGCTAGACAGAAGGGAAGAGAGGCCTATGACCGTCACCACCGAGTCATCAAAGAGATGACTCCCAGGGAACGGCTCCTGGTGTACCGACTGGGTGATGGATGGGGACCTATTTGCGAGTTCCTGGGGAAGCCGGTGCCGGAGCAGGAGTTCCCTTGGGTCAACGAGGCGGCGGAGTTGCGGAGGGTTATATCGGTTAAGATCAAGAGGAACATACAAGAGGCTGTCGTGGTTGCTTTGCCCTGGGTTGGGGCTGCTGCCGCTGTGGGAGTTGGGTTTTGGATGGTTTACAAGAGGTGATTGTCTTGACTTATTGAGATGGGAGGAGGGAATGCCATGTCGTTGGATTTTCTTACTGATCCATTGTGTTGGAGGGTGTCTCACTGCATTCGAGATGGCGCTTTGTGTGACACCCTACTTCTGCATAGCTGCTTATGTGGTGCACCTTGACTACAAATAGACGAACTGACGAGTGTTGTAATATGGTAAGAGGCATACGCAATAGAAAACCTCAATTCTTCGCCGGATCCAGTGTAATAGAGACTCGTCTTTACGGGATCCAAGAAGGGCTTATGAATTCGAAGACCCACGCATGATGTATTCAACCGCGGCCCTCTGAACCAAGTCCCCGATACTAAAAACTCTTGGCCCATGTCAGAAGAAGCTCCCCGAACAGCATCGGGGCAATTATATCACTCGTCCTACTTACGTAGCTGCAGAAAAAAAACAAGCTACACTACCCCTCCGTCGATTCATCGTCTAACTAGGAAAATACTGGAACCTTGTTTATCTCTGCGGCCCCCCCTGCCAGGAACAGTGCTTCGCCGTAAAGCCAAGACACCTAAACCCAAGGAGAAAAAAAAGACACTAAGTTTAGGCTTAAAATATGCTTATCGCAAGCGTTATGGAGCCTCCGCCGATCGGACAACGTCATGGTATGTTTTTCATGACGCATTCGTGAGATAGTAGCCGAGAGAACGAATGAGAAGCTGCTTGTGACAAGGTTTCGAGATGGGGTATGTTGGAATTAGAGAAGAATGATGAAAGTGGACGTTCCGTGGAAGCGAGAGGTTATATAAAAAGAGGTCCCAGTGAGCTGCTAGAGAGATTATTCAACATAGATACATTCAACCTTCACTACACACATAACTGCCACTTTGTACTCTTTCAGAATACTTAAATCAGTCAAGATGGCCTCTGATCTTATGGGAAAACTCAAGGAGACTCTGGCTCCTGCCAACACGGAGTCTCGCAACACCGACTCTTACAACGAGTCTCGCAACACCAACTCCTACAGCACCGAGCCTCATAACACCAGCTCTTATAACACCGAGTCCTACACCCCCAACCAACAAAACGAGCAGCGAGACTTTGGCTCAAACGCTCGCACTGCGCCCCTCGAGTCAACCAGCAACCAGCACCGACAGACCGAGGGTGTTCGCACTGGAGACAGAATCGACTCACTGGTAGAGAACGTCCCCGGCGTGCCCTCCACCCAGACCAAGCCCTCGTAAGTCACTGTGCACTAAACATACAATAACACAACAGCTAACGATGTATATCAACAGAAACCCCCCTTCTTACCAAAGCACCATGCACCAATCCCATAACACACCCATCGACGCAGCTTATGCTCCTCCCTCTGCTCTCAGGGCGCACCTTGGCGAGCCGGTTATCGAGCATGATTATCCCGAGGACAGCACGACGAAGCGTCATTCTGTTAGCCACCAGGAGGAGCACTTCAACCTTAACTAATTGGTGTTTACTTGACGATGAGATGGTCAGGAGTTAACGACAAGAACTGCAAGATGTTGGGTTGAGATAACTTTGTATGATAATGAGCAGATTCTCAAAAATAACAATTAATTATATTTTTATTTAAGAATGTAAATGCTGTGACTGGAGTGCGGAAACGTGTGAACGGTGGAGAGCATTAGTTCTTTAGTGAAGACCGAGACGAAAAGTACCTTCATAATAGAGGATAAGTTAAGATCTTATTCTCCAAATACGCGGCCTTCATAATATAAAATGAGAATCATTAATACGTACGGTCCCAGTTGTAGGAGAGTCGCCTCATTACTATCCACCTCCAAGATGCTTCTCAATTTCCTGCATGAACCAAATCCAAAGCTATGAATATAGTGTATGCGATGTTCTTACATAAATACTAACATCCAACTGGTACATGAAGAAAAGATAGTAACTGTAAATAATTAGATGCCAGACGATGAGGAGTAGCACCTCATCACCAACGCGGACCGGCTGATCTTCCTCGAAGCCCATTGCCGAACATCTCCGCTCCGGCGCCAGATCCACAGCCCGGGCGCTATTCCCGATGCTGCAGTTCCGCACCGGCTCCGCCCCGCCCCGTTGATTCTCAGATGATGGCTGATGCAGAAACACCAAGCGGAGTTTATCAACGGGCGCATGTCAGATAATCTAGCCGCTGTGCGCTTTCTGTAGATGCAGGTGGAAGTGAGTTAGCCAAGGTGAAGAGCTTGACCCCGGGTAGCAAACCGGATACCGCTGGGCAATGCGTAGAATGTCCCGGGCGGACATGGCCGGATGGACAGGTCAGACTATATATGCCATATTATGATCTGAGAATCCGCTGTAAATGATATGAGAGGATGGTCACTCTATTACACCGTATTGTTGGTCGCAAAATCTTCTGGAAGAATAAACATCGGCCCCGATCTTATTTGCTATTACCCGGCTCCTCACAACAGATATTCGTATCATGATCAAACAGAAATATTCCACTGCTAGCTAGCTATCTCTCTCTGCCAGCTCCGCTTGGAGCTTCTTCCGCCGGTCCAATTCTTGCCGACGGATCCCAATTCTCAGCCGCCGGATCCCTCTCCCTCTCCACTAAAACCCGCCAGGGCAACCGGCTTCATTGGAGCGGGTAAATGCAGTCTGGCTAAAGTCCCAACCCAGACGAAGCGCTCCCGTCATGACACTCCGCAGTTGCGGTCTTGTGAGCTTCTGTCGCAAATATTGCTGTCTTTTGATTGGTGAGGGTAAAAAAAAAGAGGTCGAAGCTCTTCGTCGCGTCTACGTGGGGGTGTAGCATCATGGCCGCGGCGTGTCTGCTTGACGGACAGGTATTTACCAGAGTGTAGGTACCGGCAGCCATTGGATATGCTTGATCAATTGAGGAGAAAGTAAGAGGGACAGAGAAGAAAATATCGACGGGCCATGTGATGGGTTGTCAGTTCATCCGTGGGAAGGATGCTACTGGGACGGGGATGGGGGTATATGAGACGCACATGTCGCTCCCATCAGCAGATTTTGTTCCAATCTCAACCTGTGATTTGAAAATCGATCTTCAGCTTCAGCCTATTCTTCTTTTTTGACGTGTTTGCGGCGACAATTGACTGCCAAACTCCACATTTGCGACCCTTGGTTGATCCATATAAGACGGAGGGACATCCCACATTGTACCACCAGCGACAGTGACGACTCTACTCCAACATCCTACGAACCTACGACTCTTCCTCTCCTCCTCTGAATATACCACTACTTTTCAGTCTTCTTACAATTATCACAGCTAAATAATAGCAATAATGGCCAGCGTATGTCAAATACCACAAGCTCATGGCAGCACATCTCACCTCACCTCTCATCATACCCCGCCATCATGGCCCCTCATGACGTCGAACCACCGCAAGAGAATTGGCTGACACCCTCCCTCACACAGAACCTGTCCTTCGTGCTCAACAAGCCCGGCGATGTCTCCTTCGAGGAGCGCCCCAAGCCCACCCTCGAGAGCCCCCACGATGTCCTCGTCGCCGTCAACTACACCGGCATCTGCGGTTCCGACGTGCACTACTGGGTCCACGGCTCCATTGGCAAGTTCGTCGTCGAGGACCCCATGGTTCTGGGCCACGAGTCGGCCGGTACCATCGTAGAGGTTGGTTCCAAGGTCAAGACCCTCAAGGTCGGCGATCGCGTCGCCCTCGAGCCCGGCTACCCTTGCCGTCGATGCCAGAACTGCCTCGCTGGAAAGTACAACCTCTGCCCGGACATGGTCTTCGCCGCTACACCTCCCTACCACGGCACCCTGACCGGCTACTGGTCCGCCCCGGCCGACTTCTGCTTCAAGCTCCCCGACAACGTCTCCCAGCAGGAGGGTGCTCTGATTGAGCCTCTCGCCGTCGCCGTGCACATCGTCAAGCAGGCCCGCGTCAAGCCCAGCGACTCGGTCGTTGTCATGGGCGCCGGCCCTGTCGGTCTCCTCTGCGCCGCCGTCGCAAAGGCCTACGGAGCTTCAAAGATCGTCAGCGTCGACATTGTCCAGAGCAAGCTCGACTTTGCCAAGGACTTTGCCTCCACACACACCTACGCTTCTCAGCGCATTGCGCCCGAGGAGAACGCCAAGAACATCCTCGAGCTCGCTGGTCTCCCCGACGGCGCCGACGTTGTCATCGACGCCAGCGGTGCTGAGCCCTCCATCCAGGCCTCCATCCACGTCCTCAAGAACGGCGGTAGCTACGTGCAGGGCGGCATGGGCAAGTCCGACATTACCTTCCCCATCATGGCTTTCTGCATCAAGGAGGCCACAGCCAGCGGTTCATTCCGATACGGCGCAGGCGACTACCCTCTCGCCGTTGAGCTTGTTGCCAGCGGCAAGGTCGACGTCAAGAAGCTCATCACCGGAGTTGTTGACTTCAAGCAAGCTGAGGAGGCTTTCCAGAAGGTCAAGGAGGGAACAGCGATCAAGGTGCTTATCAAGGGCCCAAACGAGCAGTAAATGGCTGTCAAGTTGGATGATGAGCGATAAATGAATGCACGAACATAAAAATAAGAACTAAAAGCTATAGTATATTCAAGGAGATGGGTTTGGATTAGACATGAGGGGATGAGACTGGGGTGGTTGGCTGAGGCGTTTGAACTGTTATGAGTGGACTCTAGGTAAACGAGTCTTTAGTCCGAATTACTGTGCTTAATAGGCACTTAATGAACATGTTACACCTATTCTATTTGCTTGTTGATTACTGCTTGTGTCACCAACTGAGATGAGGGATGTTAAGCTAGAGTGAACCTTGTTCCCACGGGCATACAACAAAGAAATGACAGGGCTTCTTATCATGACAGTCAAGTCATTTAATAAGTCTTGGCGGATAAGGCTGTCCAAACAAGTTACATCAAGAGGCAGTAAAGTTCAGACTTGTATTACAAAAACTGACCATAAACACGCCCTGAGAGAGGGCCACAATCCCTTCAATCTCCCCAAATCAAGCTTCAAGATCAATTCCGCACTCTACCCCTGTCCATTCCGCCCAGTCACACTTTAGCACACTTTAGCTCAACGGCTGAAAAGCATAGCCCAACCATATCCACCTCCGCTTCAGCTTGTTTGCCGACACTTCCCCAAGCTCGCTCCAATGACACAATGGTTTACCCGTCTTATATTCCCAAAAGAGGAGCTCAAATAACCAGTCTAGGAAAATACGTATTATTAATAGCCTTGGCGCAAAAGCCGCATCAAAAACGCTCCGGTGAAGACTAAAGAGGGAGTAAAACCTCCCTGGCATGTTTCTATCCATGGGATCGACACCCGGCATGGGGATGTCAAATGAATCCTTCACGCATGCATATGCACGCACCTCAGAGCTTTCATTTCAACCAATCACCATAAAGCATCTCGCGAAGCTTGCTCTCCTGGGACAAACCCCTCTCCGTCACTCCCCTCTGAGACCTCTTACACATGAAATGAAACGCAAAACACAGGTTTGGCTATCCCTTGGTGAGTCTAGTTTTCGGATATGTGATGAAACGGACTAGAATACACCGCTGAAAACGCCTCGTCAAGTGTGCAGTAAATGACGGACGGGCTTGAGGTGGCTTGCCGCACAGCCGAAAACATTCAGTAATTAATTATCGATGCTAGACGCCACTCAGCCTGCAACGGCATGTGTCTCTCATCTTGAGAGCCTTGTGCAGGGGGTTAAGCAGGGCTGGGATACCCTGCGCTGCACTTGTTTGCTGTCGATGGAACACCATGATTGCCGATGCTGTATCCGTATGTCACAACCCACAGAAGAAGCTCCTTTTCTTGCAAGGAAAGCAATGAGAGTAGTGAAAATAAAAACCAGTCGTTTTAGAGGATACATATCACCTTGAAGTTAAATGGCTTCCTCCAGGAACAAGGCAATCTCCCTTGAGCGCCTCGTTGATCTAGATCCCGCTCCACCCACGCAGAGCGCCCAACAACGCCCATCTTTGACATGATGCATCCCCAATGGCCAGCTGAGTGCGGCTGAAGGACGCTAACGCAGCCAACCGTCCAGGGTCCCTTCCTGAATCTGCCTTGGGCTTCTCGTCTAAGTCAAGTTAAGTAGGGGTTTGGTTGTGAGCCGCCCGTCTATAAGGCTTCACACGCGCCGCCGTTGGACCTAATCACTTCGTCCTGCTTCCAAGACTCATTTCTTGGCTTTTCAACTATCACTTACACTCAGCTTACATACGCTGCCAAGACTGTGCATACTATAAAATGGAACAGACTCATGAGAAGCCTGCTGCGGACCATGTTCTCCAGACTCCCCTCTGGGTCATGATAATCCGCGGATTGCAGTTTCTATTCTCTCTTATCGTCCTCGGTCTCTGTGCTAGGCTTGTACACGATGCTAGCTTACCCGAGGAACTGTTCTGTATCGCTGTTGTAAGTATACCATCATCTATACTGCCTCTCGCGGATCTACTGACACGCTCTCCAGGCAGTCATAACATGGGTTGTCATAGCCTACGCAGTCCTCACCGAAAAGATCTCCAGCTTCCGAACCGCATACCACATCATCGCTGTTATCTGTCTCGACGGCCTTATGGTTATCCTCTGGCTCGCAGCTTGGGCGGCCACCGCTGCTCGACGTGCCAAATATGTCGTCCCTGTCAACACTTACGGGTGTTACGATGACGGAAGCCTCTCAGATAGCAAGACCTGTAACATCTTTAAGCGTGACGGCGAGGATGTCATTCTTTTCAAGTCTGGTCTTGCTATGCTTGCCGCCGCTGCAGGCGTTGGTGCCCTGGTCTGGTAAGTCACTGTCATCCCAAAGTGATAAGTTGTATTAACTAACACCACAATAGGCTCCTCTTCATTGCGACTTTCGTCTGGACCTTGGTCATGTTCCTCCGTGGACGCAAGGAAGGTCGCTTCCCCGTTGATACTTCAGCCTTGACAACCCCCAGCAACAACTATCAAATGGAGAACAAGGTCTCAGAAGCTCAGCCCATGACTCAACCCCAGCCTCAACAGGGCCAAGCTGTTCCTCAGTACCAGCAACAGCCTGCTCCCGGCCAGTTTGATCCTCAGCAACAGCAGCAATATCCTCCTCAGAGTGCTCCTAGTCCTTATCAACCGGCCCAAAGCCCATACCAACAACAGGGCGCTTATCCCCCTCCCCAAGCAGCTCCTTACTCCCCTCAAGATCAGCAGTTCCAAGGACAGCAGAACTATGGGCAATACCCTCCTCAGCAGCAGTACCAACAGCCTCCTCAAACTTACGGAAGTGAGCTCTCTGGCTCTACACCTCCTCCTCCTGCCACTTCGCCGCCTCCTCACCAGCCTTACCCTCCCCAGGCGTATCCTCAACAGTAGATAAAGCAAAGAAAGAGGGGATCTGGTGACAGACCAGCTCTTGTAGCTTGAGGAGTAATGTTTGTGTTTTACTTGTTTCTGATACCAACGAAAGCGGTCCTTGTAGGGGAGGATTTAATTGACTTTATGATCTACTACTTTGCAATTAAACAGACGGGTCATTGTGAATGTTTGTGAATGACCACAATCAATAATGTGCCTATTGAGTCCCAGTGAAATACTCAATACTACAATTTGTAACTCTAACTTGTGTGATGTAGTTGAATGTACCCAGCTACAGTTCCGTGTAACAGTTCCGGCAACAAGCTGACTAGGCGGAATATGTAACAACATAGATTTATAATATGTGTTATGATTAGAATATAGTATATAGAGTTCTTACCTAAGACTAAATAAGATTATATAAAACAAAAGAGTTCATTACAATTTATACCATTTTATGTAAAATTTAGAATAGAGGAAGTTGTCGGGACCTTTGCACAACTGCTGTAGCATAGCTTGCCCTTGCGACATGCAGAGACTCATGCTCGCTGTCAAAGAGAGAGGCATCGCATTGAACGATATCGGTATTTCGAGGTGCCCAGTCAAACACGATACCATGACCGCCGTGTCCAATTGCAAGTTGGTTGTACTTATATGCGAATCTTACTGATACACTGGACTGGGAGACATATGACGAGTGAGCCCATGTGGAGATTAGGAGTGCCAAAGTGAGGTTTAAAGCTGCAAGAGGGAGTAGAGTGCATGTGGACATTCTTCGAAGCACAACCTGGATCGATTGACCGGACTCATCTTGAACTTATACAGCTCGGCCTCCTTTTCAGGTCCACGTGTATTTGCAGTTCAAGACAATACTACAACCCTTTCTCAGGCGACGGTCATTCAATGATGGCCAATTGAGGTCACACTACCCAAGACATTGCCAAGAAGTGAGGGTTTTACCTGCATAACTTTAAAGAAGGATAGGATAGTCTCGTTGAGTTCTTAATTACATGACCACGTCCTTAAGTCTTCAATCTTCCTGTCGCTCTGCAATGAAGGGCTCATGGTAGTGCATTTGTGCTTGTACATAGGGCACTGATGTAAGTGATAGTGATACTCTATCATTGGCAGACCCACGATACAATGCTGGTGACCAAGCATTGCGATAAATAACATTGAAAACATATAATAATACCAATTATACAAAACCATGAATGAGAAAATGTTAACTAACATTCCCATTAGATGGTGCAATTCATCTTCCGATACCCCAAAACAGAAGGCGGTCAACCAATTCTGCCACTCAATCATGGGCTCACCTCTCGGCATCCCGCAAGCTCCTCGTCCGATAGCTTCAGTCCGACCTCAACGATCCGCCACGAACATCCCGACGACCCCAGACTCACATTCCTGCACTGCTCCGAGCCTCACCTCTCCGATCCTTACGACTCCGAGCCCCCTGTGCTCGTCCCATGGCCGCAATGGCTGCCAAGAACCCCCAGGTGCCAGCGGAGAAGCTTGGAGTCCCGTCGAGAAACCCTCTACCTTTGTCTGCGTCGCAAGAGGCACAAGTCCGAGATATCTTTTACCAAAAAGTCCGAAAAGAATGCGCCGATGAGATCAAAGGTGTGTTTCTATACAACAACTTCATGATATTGCCTCTACTCTATGGAACCTAGACTATGAGAGATCGACTCTACGGAACACCCATCACTAACATCTTCAGCCTTCGCCGCATGCGCCCTCAACCGCACATTCACCGTCTCCTTCGCCTGCCGCGCCGAACACCGCGTCATGAACAGCTGCATGAAACTGCACGCCACACAATCCGCCCACGACGAAGCCCGCGAGGAGTGGTTCGCCCTAAGGATAGAGCGACAGCGGGAGCGCGAGGCCAAGGCCAGAGTTGCGCATGCACAGGAGGACTTTATGCGTGAGTGGTGGGGTCTGCCCGAGCACGTGCGGCTGTCGAGGCAGAAGGAGATGGAGCAGCGCGGGGAGAGGATACACGGACTCACGGCCAAGGATCGGCCGAGAGACAAGGGACAATGAGAGAGAGGAAGAGAGAAATGAAAATGTGTGTTGCATATGTGGCGTTTGGGAGGGGATTGAAAATCATCTACGCTGCTCTGTACAGTATAAGGCCGATGGGTTTATGGTGGGTTTTTGTAAGAATACAAAAGACAGGATGTGAATATGAGAACTTGTATCAATTATGCAAATTGATTTATGAGCCTTTCACAAAGACAAATAAGATCAGGTCAGACCGTAGATTCAGTGGTGAGATTCTTCAAGGCGGACGGACTAAAGGCATGCGACCAGTGTTTTAATAACATGCAGCCAACGATCTTATCACCAAATACCGAAACAAACTATGCCTCATGCTCCAAGATCGCCGCAGAGATTGCTCAACCGGTCGACGAATTGTGATAAGTTACCGCCAGTCTCTGCTTATCTCGCCTCCACAAATAATCAGTACCCAGCCATGTCGGTTTCTAACCTAACCCAATCCACACGGAGAACTCTTCAGTGGGCTCATGTACGGCAGTTCATGTATGTATGTAACAAGAGGGTTACGTGCATCAAGCGGTGAACCGTTGAAGTTTCAAGGTCGCTGTTGCGGTCGAGCGGGAATAAAGAGATAGTTTCTCTGAGGCCTTCAACAAGGGTCTGTATGACAAACCATGGTCCATTTTCGCGGCAGATGCGAACAAAGAGCACACATCTTCCTTAATCGTATTTCAATTCAATAGTTCGTAGTCCACTCTGCATTGAATCCTCCACCCGCAATAGGCCCCTTCAGGCTTCAGCTCATAGCGACTTACACAACTCCCCGCACAATCACATCAATCACCCGCCATGTCTATTTCCCAAGACCAGTAAAAACCCTCCTCGACCAACCCAAATCTTTCCCTTCCGGCCAATGACACTGCGCTGCCCCCTCACTCCAGCGCGTCTCCGGGGCGCTTAGGTCGCTGCTGCAGTGTGATGCCCCCGCTTATTGGTCCGTCCAAAATGATGCTATTTTTGGCCGTGTTAGTCGGAATGGGAGAGCGCTTAAAAACTACACTGAATGGGATGGGATGGGATAGAGGACCAGATATAATATCAATGGGGCATAGGCATTTGTTTCTTTCCTCTGTTGGTTGTGCTCGCTACCGTCTCCATTCTGTTTACTCTGTTTTGTTTTGTATCTAGAATACGGAATTGATTCGACAATTGTTGGACCATGAAGCGGTAGCAGCTACAATTGACTCTCATCGTTTTTGCTTGATACCCTCGCCAGTCGACTCATATTATACACTCTTCTTCTGGGAAGAAGCTGTTTGATACAGAGAAATGTCGACTCCAACCCCAGGAGGGTTCTCGCTATTCCCGAACCCAAACTCATCCAAGCCGCCACCTGTTTCACGCAACCAAACCCCTCGACCTCGTCGCTCAGAGTCCCATGAGCGCAGAGCTCCTACGCCCAGCGATCGACGCGCTGCTACACCACAGCAGCGAGCCATGACTCCCGAGCCATCTCAGTCGCCTGAGCCTACGCCTGCGCCTGCATCGCCGCCGAGGAATGGACGACAGACACCGCAGAATAGATCGCACACACCTATCGAGTTTGAGCCTGTCCGACAGCAGCAGCCTGAGCCCAAGCCTGTTAAAGTTCAACGGCCAAGACCGACAGTCCAGATTCCAGGACGCTCCAATACCGACTTCTCACATCCGCCACCACAGCTTATTCGCACCAGCAATGATCTGCCTCGGAATTCGATAGCCAAGCCGCCTCTGGGTGGCGAGACCACCGCACAGCCATTGCGCTCTATCTTTCCAGCGTACAACCCCGAGGTACCACTGGGCCAGCAGAACTATGTTCCCACAGAGATCCAACCCGCTCAGGTCCCACGAGCTGTAATCAGTCGCCAAACATACCATGAGACACCAGCTGGGTCGACTTCGAGAAACCCGCTCATTCGAAGCCCAGTTATCAGCCCCATGAGCATCCAGTCAACGCAGACTTCTTCATGGCCTCATAGAGTCGTGCAGCAACAGGAACCTCCGCTCATACCAACAGTCAGTTCAAATGACCAGATCAAGAACTACTGGAAAGTTGCCAATGGATGGCAAGCATCGGCATCCGAAGGCAGAGTCTACTGCATGAAGTTGGCGCAAGAGAAAGACGCCCCTGTCTACAGTCTCTCATCTGCATCACAACCCTTCTATAACCTCCGCTTAGACCCCACATCAGCTTCAGCATATGTCACTCTCACAAGACATGACCCCAACAAGCCTTATAAAGCCCCCAAGCCTGAAGCCAGCTCTTCTGCAAGCAGCATGATCAGCGGCGTTGTCGGCCACAATAGCAATGGCTCGGGCAGTAAAATCACCGACACAAAGCATTGGCAGGAAGCCCTCACTACAACTCTGGAAGAAGAGTCTCGGAGGCATCCTCCCAATGATGGCCTCGTGGCACTTCTCATGCCGACGCCTGCGACCAAGATGGCCATTGAGCGATCACAAGATCCCTCGTCGGTCATGTTGGCGGAGAGAGAATGCGCACGCCTCGTCTGGGACGAGGATAGCTCACATCACTTCCTCGTTCACCCTGCTCTCGCGACGCCTTTCTGCGTGACCATCGAGCGTTCTCCCTCGTGGTCTCGTGTTGAGTATACTCTCGAGCACAACGAGTCGCCTCAACACCTTGCCAAGCTCACCCGCGACGGCACCGGTGGTGGCTGGCTGGAGATTGACACTGGCATCGCCTCCAAGATTGAGTCATACTTCATCGTCGACGTGGCTGTGACAGCGCTTCTCCTCGTTGCCTCAGCCGACGAGAAGAACACGCCAGCTGCCGAAGTCTTCGAGCCTCCACCACCGTTGATCCTCACAGCCAAGCAAGAGAAGCGTCTTAGCAAGATTGGCAAGCGCGAAGAAAAGAAAGAGAAGAAGAAGCGCACCATGGAATCTTTCGAGATTGACGTTGAAAGTCAGGATGAGAGCTTAGGCAAGACCAAGACAAAAGAGCCAGCGGACAAACTCCCCTTCTTGATCCGCGTAATTGTCAAGATCATAAAGGGCCTGTTCGCGTGCTTCATCTGGATATTGACCATAAGCTTCAAGTGCGTCGGCGTCGCATTCAAGGGGTGCTACAAATGCATTGGATCAAAGTATTAATGAACAAAGGCGATAATTTGACACGACGGAGTTTTTAATCGAGCGCGCAAGGGAAATTTCAGGGCCAACTTCTTTTTTTCCGTATTTTTTGTATCATTGTAGAATCATACACCCATGGCGTTAAAGGCGGGTATCTATTAGCTTTGCTCTTGATGAGCCTATGCACTGCAAAGCGAGCCGTAACGAATAAACACGAGGATATGACGATGGGAAGCCAAAAAGAGAACAAGTAATTTTTTCCGTTGAAATGATGCGTGTGGTGTTTTCTCCCTTATCTCTTCCGCGTCCGTACCATAATCTTCTTTCCTCCTTTGCGTGTGGTTCCTCCCGACGTCGCTGTCTTGGCCATCTTTGCCCGCTGGATCTCGAGTTCACCCTCGGCGTCTGTGAGGGCCTTGAGCTTCTTGCGCGCATTCTCGAGTTGACGTCGAAGACGTCGGAGGGCCTTGGCGCGCTCAAAAGCTGGATCGCCTTCCTTCTTTTCGCCGCCACCTTCAGAGGCCTTGTCCGCGTCGTCTTCGTCCTCCAGGTCTAGTTGGTCGCCTATTGTTTCCTCGCGCTCCTCTTCGTTTTCCATAAATACAATCTTTCGGGGTGCCTTGGGTTTTGAAGGGGCTGTGGCAAAATCAAATTCGGAGTCGCTGTCCTCGTTCTCCTCGTTTTCGTTTTCGTTTTCGTTTTCGTCGAGTTTGTCGAATCCTCGTGTGAGGACTACCTGCTCTTCCAACCTGGCAACCTCCTTCGCAACAACCTGTCGCATCGTTCGAATGTAGCCGATATCTTGAGTCTTGAGAAGCCGCACGGTATCAACGTCCATGACCTTGTTTCCTCGATCTCCGTGAACTGTTCCGGACCATCGCTTGCCATCCTGGACTCTTGATCCGGGCCCATTGCGGGACATCATACCGAAGTAGAACTCATCCTCGTTTCGCTCGGACGCCTTGTCGCGGAGGTTCTTGAGCTGCTTCTTCTTCTTATTGAAGTCCTTGGCTCGGAGGGAGTAATCCTGCGATCGTCAGAAGCTGGTGGTTAATGGTGGGGGCTCGGAGTGAACGAACCTTGTGCTTCTCGAGAAGACCGAGACGGCGACGCTCTAATGGCTGAGCGCGCTCACGGTGAGGTCGCCGCGCGACGGCATTTCGCATAGACGACATTTTGCGGCTGTGATTTGTGGTTGGTCTACAGCGAGGTGTGAAACTGGATGAAGAATAAAATCGCTGGCGCTTGCTGCAGCTAGAAAGAAGCGGCAGAATTTTTGAGATTTCTGGCGGTGAGACAAAAGTCACAGACCAATGTGGCTGGTGAGAAAATTACGCCACACCTGATGTTGAGTTAAACATGGTCATCGCCGGAAGCTAGATTCCAGTTCCGCCAAGATGACCCCGACTAAAAGGTTTGAGTAATCTTGGCATCTATTCGCTTGCGTATTCCAGCCAAGATCATACCAAGCTTTTCATCAATTGTCTGTAGGATCATTTGCTGATTCTTGACCTAGTGGCTTATCCAGGGGGTTTCAGCTTTGGCACAGTAGCCTTGAATTCTCAACTTGCTTCCAGGGCACACGACCGCTAATGCACCCCTGAAAATCCATTGAACGCCCATTTTTGCTTTGTGTTTTCCAGTATGGAGCACTTCATACGAGACCGTGCTTATCCCTTCCTCCACACATGTCATAGTGGACTGCACATCTCGCGTCTGTAGTTTATTCTTAGAACTATATTGCGCGTCGGAGGATCATTGTGGAGAGCTGACGGTCAAAGAGTTTGACTCCTTGTCTTATCATCCTTGTTGTTGTTCCCTTTAAAGTTACATATAAGATGTTAGTCGGCCCCGATCCCCTTTAACTTTGCCTGCCGTTTCCCTTGGCTTTGGATCTTCTCGACGCTCTTTTGCATTATCTTAATGGTGACCTGAATTGAAGTAGTATTTCATTCCTTATTTCCTTTTCTTATTTATGTATTCATAAAAAATCCAATTCTTCTTCACCATGGGCGTAGGTTTACCTTGCTCGCCATCGAGGGCGATATTCTCCCTCGTCATCGCATTATTAGTGTTTTACGGTCTTTTCCACCAAATACCGACCCCATACGGTCGCAGAAACATTCAATTCATTCCCAGCAGCTATGACTGGAGCAGACATCCTCTACAGAATCCAGTGGCCGTAAGTACCATGACGAAACCACCTCGTGGATCACCCGACAATCTGCCTCGGATTCAACACGACTTCTCAAACCCCGAATTAAGAAAACGAGAGCTTGCAACAGCGGAACAAAGACGGAAGGACGTCAAACAGGCTTTCCAGAAAACATGGGCGGCATATGAGAAGTATGCCTGGGGGCATGATGAATTGAAGCCATTGAGCCTGGAAGGTCACGATCCATTTAGTGGGTGGGCCGCTACGATCTTCGATAATCTCGACACGTTGTGGATCATGGGCATGAAGCGAGAGTTTTACAAGGCCGTTGACTATGTCTCTCGAATGGACTGGGATCTTCCATCAAGCGACGGATTCAACATCTTCGAGACCACGATTCGACATCTCGGGGGTTTACTCTCAGCGTATGAACTCAGTGGAGAGAGCGCCTTGCTGGCCAAGGCGATTGAGCTGGGAGACCTTTTATACGGCACATTCGATAATGTCGAACGCATGCCACCGCATACCATCAGATTCCAAAGTTTGAAGCGAGGTACAGGCCATCCAGAGCCGCGACAAAGTACCGCCAGTCTAGGAAGCATGAGCATGGAATTTACTCGCCTTTCACAGCAAACCGGCAACCCCAAGTACTACGATGCTATTAACTTCATCACCGAGGCTTTTGAGCGAACACAAAACGAGACTGCCATTCCCGGGCTATGGCCTCTCCAGATCAATGCCAAGGACGGATTCAGTGTTACAGACGATACTTTCGGGTTGGGTGCTAACGGCGACTCATTGTATGAGTATCTGATCAAGGAGTACGTCCTTTTACAAGGACTGGAACCTAAATACGAGAAGATGTATGTCAAGGCGGCTGACGCTGCCATTGAGCACTTGATGTTCCGGCCGATGCTCCCCGACCAAGACGACGTGCTCATGCTGGGAGAAGCATCATTTGCACCCCGTAGCACAGAGTCACAACTGAAGACCGATGTTGAGCACCTCACTTGTTTTGCAGGAGGCATGTATGCTCTTGGAGGTAGAGCACTCGGACGAGATGACCATGTAATTATCGGCGAGAAGCTAGCACGCGGATGTGCAAAGGCATACGCCGCCTACCCAACCGGACTCATGCCCGAGATCGTCCGCGTCGAGCGCTGCCCAACACTCGAGCCCTGCGAATTCGACCCGAAGTCTACGAGACAACCCCTCGGTTTTCGCGCCAAGGACACATCATATCTACTTCGACCAGAGACCATTGAGAGTATCTTCTATCTCTACCGCATCACCGGCAAGGAGGAGTTCAGAGATATTGCGTGGAACATGTGGACTTCGATCCGGGCTGCTGCTGAGACGGAGACTGCGTTCGCGGCGGTCGAGGATGTTGGCGCCGAGGAGCCCAGACATAAAGACTATATGGAGAGCTTTTGGATGGCGGAGACGTTGAAGTACTTTTATCTCATCTTCTCGGATGAAGAGGTGATTAGTTTGGATGAGTGGGTGTTTAACACTGAGGCTCATCCTCTTAGACGAATGGCGAGTTAATTGGGAGAGTAGTATACAGGCATCCAATTATTCTCAAATAGCAATAGAAGCTTCAATTTATTCCAAACTTATATCAATCATGTTTGCCGTGCGACGTAGCCAGTGCTAAGTCTTGCGCATTTTGTCAATTGCCGTAAGTTTCTTCGAAGTCTCTTAATGAGCTTGACTATTAAACTTTTGCATAGAAAGACCAAGCTTATATGAAAGTTTTAAAGATCAATTCCGGATCCTCAGTATTTAAAGGATAAGCTGCCAACCTTTTAAGTAGGCGATTAATAAGCCAAGTCAGCTTTAAACCCCGCTAGTACCACTGTATCGATGTCTTATTCTTTTGTGTCTCTCATTCACATGTCCACCGTGTTGCCTCACCCGACATATAAAATACAGCTTTCAGATGCCGGCACTCAACTATATGACTTACCATATTCGTGTTCACGATCATGTCTCATCATGGCCAGATTCAAGACCCTGACAATCGTGGAGGAATTAGACAACGCACCATTCGCCGCAGCATCCAAAAGCAAAGAGAGAGGCAGATGAGCGACTCTGCCACGGACGCTGACGTTGACGACTCGGCTGATGCGAGATTGGCCGATAGCATTGTTCTTAGGACTAGCACCATTGCTGCAGCTAATCCCACATGGCTCAACAAATGGACTAGCAATCCTCTTCTTGCGATTTCATGCAATCTTCTGGATCCGTTCGATACCCTTTGTGAAAGTCCTATAAGACTGCAGCAGCTACTAAGACATCGTGAGGCCCCGCCTCCTGGGTTGCCCTCTACTTTGCGCAATCGCTAACTCAGCACAGCATCAGCCAAGTCTGTTGGGGAACCGCTGTTCCGGATTGATGAACATACCAATTATGTTCTATTTCAGAGCCTTCATAGTGAAGCTAGTTCCATGCCGTTGTTGGCTGACAAGGCATCATTCCATGCTCTATCGCTTCTGTTAGCCTTAGCAGCAAACAGCCACAAGCCAAATTATGAGACGATGTATCACCGCGGCCAGGTGCTTGAGCCTCTTAACTTGGACCTATCCCTTTCTGATGCCGGCGTACCGTCACTACAAACCATCACCGCTATCCTTATGTTGATCAGTTACGAATACCGGGTCCAAGACACCATGCCTGTTCCCACCAATGCTGCTACTCATATCCGTGGCCTTCAAAGTATAATCAATCAACGTAGTATTTCCACCAGCGGACATAACCACGCGCGCATCAAACAGATTCAGCGTGCCTTGTTCTGGCAGGACATAATCTGCTCCCTAGCAACTGGTACTCCTCGACTCTTGCAGCTAGACAACCATGATTTCTTTACTCGCCTGCGGGAGGACCAGACGTATCGTAGCTACTTCGCTTTGCCGCAAGGCTTCAAGATACATGCTGATGGGTGGCCTGCAACATCCTCTACCGTCTTCGAAGATCTCAATGCGATGTGTCGCCTTGTGGATAGAATACACGGGCAAGAAATAACTACACTCCACCCAGACCACGATGTGGTTTCAATACCGCTGATGGAGGACCTAGATGACGAGGGATACCCAGTATACAACAGCCAAGCCGACCTGGAGATTCGACTCGTGGACCTTCTCAGCAAAACAGCAAGAGGTGGTACTCAGAAACAAGAAGACCTTATCTACAGGGCGTGTCTTTTTGCAGCATATCTCTGTACATACAGGCTTTCCTCAGGAGTTTGGGCAGGTCACTTTGCGCCGGAGATATGCGTCACCGAGATACTCAATTGCATGACAGCCTTCACAAGACACATGTCGCCATGGAATTTTGCGCCAATCATCTCATTATGGTTGCTACATGTGGCTGGTGGTCTGACAAAGAGCCAGCTTCATAGGGACAAAGCAGCAGTGTTGGTGAAGCGGTATCGAAGCTTCTACTCATCTGGCTATAGTTTGGACTGGGAAGTAGTCAAGTTGAAGCTGAAGGAGTTTATATGGTGTGAACGTGCAATGGCGAAACCTCTTAACAATTTCTGGCAACAATGCTAAAATACTTGGTAACAGGGTTGTTTTAAGCTTATAAACTTATAAATACCACCAGTTAGGTATTCATTGAGACGGATGCAAGGAACCAGGCCTTGGCTAACTGAATGAGGCTGGAAATTCCGATGATTGGCCCACTAAGAAGCAATTGACCATGAGCTACAACATCTCAAATTCCTCGCGGCAAACATGTGTCGATTAATATACAGCAAGTATCATTTGTTCTCAATTATAAGTTGTTCCCTCTCATTACTAAGCCCTTGGATTCACCTTAAGCTGCTCTAGCTGCCCCTCCACTTCTGTGTTTGGTCAGGCGGGATGTGGCTTCGACCGTATTATGTCTCGGCTGGGTAATCGCCCGTTCAGAAGACCAGACGTCCGTAGCGGATATAATTTCTTTGGGTTCGTTCAACCAGATTTCGAGCATCACGGACTCTATCAGGTGTTAGGGTTTGGCAGGTGAAGCCTCCAGCGACTTACACACCTTGTTTGTCTTCTGCTCCACCTAATCTCTTCTTCTTGTCTTGCTGAAGGGCCATTTCAAAAGTCCTTGTTATAAATTCTCGGTGTAAGGATGAGGCAAAAAGGGAGTAAACGCAATAATGAGGATATTCTTGTTGTCTTCTATGATATGGCAGGATGTCATTTATAGGGAAACCGGAGCGCTGCTCATAATGTTGCTCCGCGGTTTCTATGTCCGGAGCATTGTAATTCTTCGGCTCCGGCATATGTGCTCATTTTCTCCTGCTCCAAGGAGTCACATTAGTCCCATGGCTGTCAGTGACAGCCAACCCATAGCCAGACTCAGAGGACTTTGCTCATCTACAACAAGAATTCCTATGTGTGCACTAACACTCTTTCGGCAGAAGCCTTCACTGGTCAAGGCATCTCAAACTTTTAGGCAATGCGCTTTGCGACGTGTGGATTCTCCTCCACGCAGGCGGCTGTAGGGGAGGAGCAAAACTCGACCAATCGCTCCGGCAGATCTAGCGTGGATAGGCGCTATTAGGCTTAGAATCGAGGCTTAGACAATGACAACACGGGGCATTCTGTAGGGACCGATCCTTCTCCTGGGAAAACGACGTGGCTCATGACTCCGGCCTCCAGTAGGACAATATGGGATATCAGCGCGTAGACAATTAATTGCATTAACGCTTCTCGGGCGAAATCACTCTGTTTAGAAACTAGCGGAACAACAGCAACTCCGCGTATACATAAATGCGACTCACTGAGTATTATGCCGCTGGTACTGTACATAAGCCCTTGTGCTGGAGTTGCGTTACAACTCCATCCATGAGATGACGGTTAAACACAGATAAAGCAGTACCGGATACCGGATACGCCGATCTCAAGTGGATGTGAGTGATTGCGAATTTTGATATTTCACATCGACCACGATGCAGTGTGAGAAAACTTGGCTTCCTGTCTCATCTTTGGTGTGCCGGGTATTTGGAGACCCACCTCCAGCAATACGGTTATACTACAATCAACCCCCTGAATAAATGTAGCTGAGTGACTTCCCCACAGAGACGTATCTCACTAACAATCTATGCTTATTGAGGTCATAACCGGCTGTTACGAGAGACAAAGAAAAGCAATTATATACAAGCGCCACTTAAATATACCTCTTTCTAGCTATAGGTTATAGTAGAGAGTAAGTATCTTAAGTATTAATCGTCTTGATACTCTACTCTTATTTGTTATTGAGGTCTCCGCAAGTCCGCAGGTTACAAACTTTCAGGGACTGAATTGTACGTACAGTTCGACTCCAAGTGAAGATTCCGGACTTAGGCTAAGCCAATCAATTTATATCGTAGACGAGCTTGATATTTTAAACAATAGGGCAGTGTGTGTGTACTTATGATACTGTGGCCGACATATTTATGCAGGTGCCTTGAAGCAATGCAAAACTGGACAGTGAAAAGCCACAGCCGTAGGGAGGGAACACCACCTATAAGATAACTGGCCAGTAGGATCCAAGACGACACACACTCTGTTACTACAGCTCCATGCGGCATGACATGGCTCCGCGAATGGCGTTCATGTCTCCTGGGGCCAAGTGGTTCGCTCAACATCCATTACTGCAGCAAGCTTACCAAAAAAATTAGAAATTCCACCATAAATCCACTGACAAAATTATCTGGTGGATGATCTGCCAGAATATGACCTGCTTATTTCTGCTACTTTACTGCTTATCGCGGACCGGTTGGCGAACCACTGCCATTTCCACCTTTTAATCAAATCCCGCCCTGCCGCCTGGGTAGGTAGTTAACCTCAAACCTATATATTTGATGGGGCCCGAAGTACGGAGTAGCAAGTTTAGTAAAAGCATGACCCCAGCAGTATTCCGACTATTCCGACTATTCCATCTTTTATTCACATTCTCATTTCCATGCGGATATCAAGTCCACATACAGAGGCAATGCTGCCAATTGATGGCTTGCTTGCAATTTTAATCTATCTCGACAAAACAAAGCTCTTTGCCGACCCCCAGATTATACAGAGCCATAAGCACTGGGGGTTTGTCCAACACATCCGGTTCGCCCTGGACTGGTACCGGGAGCGCCTTATTAGTGTCACACTTACACAAGAATTGCCGGGTCTTGAGGCTCTACTCAGATCCTTCCCTACCCCTATGAGCTTTTATGAAGCAGCCATCTTCACTTTTCGCAATACCTTGACTGGCCCAAAGCCAGAATCTTTGGACGCCGTTATTGCGCTATGTATCTTTTCGCATGTTACTTTAAGCTATTTGCGCCAATTGCATGGATCAGTTGACTGTGATCTATCTTTTGACAGCAACGTTTGGCGCGACACAATTCAAGACCTTGAACATCGCCAAACTTTCAGCCGTCTAATTGAGATTCTTTTCCCGGAGACACTACCGCTGGTATCATGTCACGCCTCACAGCTGCTTCCCCCAGCAGGGGTCTTAGATCTTCCCAGCAGCACCCCACATCAAAACGAGGCAGCTGAAGCATTACCCCCTACCATCTTTACCATAGAGGATGATTTAGCCATCTACGACATGCTTGACAGTTTCTTGGGTTGTTCCGATGCGGTAGATGCATATCCTGCAACGCCTAGTTCCCATGCGATGGTTGGTGTTGGAACCGCACATCATACTTCAAGTCTTGCAGACTTACAAGGGTCAGCAATTATGCTTAACATAACCCGCTTTCTAGAAGAATGCGGGGAGTCAATGCTCATCTTCTCTGGTCGCGGACTGACAGCAAAGGACTTGCGCTCCTGTGTTGCCTTCAATCAGCAGGGGTTCGCGACAAAAAACCTCATCACAACCTCTTTTATACAACCTCTCCGAAAGTATGACATTTGCAAGGAGCCATCTATTTCGGGAATTCTTTCCATTGTGGATAGATTCGTCGACCTGGGCTACTTGCAGACCATTGGCGAAGTTCGAGATTACATGCTATTTGTCGGAAGGGTAGATCAACCAGTGGATTCAGTTTTACAATTTGGCTGACATTTGAATATCCAGGAGGTTTTAGCAAGTGACCAGACATTTCCCGAGTTTTGCCAAACAGTGTGTGCCATTATCCGTACGGACACGGACACTGGTGGCATGCCCGTTCCCCCACTACGGCCGGGTAGGAGAGGCGGCTTGCGGAAGCCAGCACGAAAGAAGTAAGTTCTGTTTTCTTCTACCTTTGCGTTATTCCCATCGACAGTATCGTTGATTATTGCCGGCTTAGAAGGATCCCTTGTAACGTATGTGGTGAAATCTTCGACAGGATGTTCAATATGAAACGACACGCCAAGAGGAAACATTAATGTCTTGCATTTGACCCGCCGGCTTTGCGGGGCGGCACAGGGTGACTAACATGACGGAGCAAAACGCGGGCGTAAAGTGAGAAAGGATATACGGATACAAGTTTATGTGATTCACGACTTGGATTATGAGGATATGGAAAAGGGAGTATTTATATTTAGATTAGCTTCAATGAATTATGTTCTTCTGACCTTCTCAAAGGCAGTGGCCATGTCCCATAAGTCCTTTACAAAGCACAGGCGGAGTCATATAAGCACACGGCGCGCGCTGTGAACCCTCCAGCATCACATTATTACCTTGAAGATTCGGGAGTGAGATACAGTGATTTAAGATTTGAGATCCGAGCAAAGCACAGTGGCACAAGAACAAGCGGGTAGAAAGTGTTAAATATGGAGCTGAGCGGAAGTGTTTGTACTGCCTCGACTGATGCCATCTGCAAGTTGTGTCCGCGGACAGAGCCAAGTGACACCGGTATAGGGACTACGAGCAATATAAGATCAATAAAGTAAAGTCTTCAGCTCACATTTGGGCCTATATATTGTATGCATTTGCTGCTAGAATGGTATATTCCGCCCCCCAGGTCGGCTACATGGAAGTAGGTAGCCCATGCAAGTCTCCTCTAAGATAGAGTGAAGCCTGCTCGTTATCCATCCCACGTCAAAACTTTGAAGTCCTCTTCCCGTTATCCCCGTTATCATCTCCAAACCTCGAAAGCTGTGTGGTTACGTGCACAGGTGACCAGGCCTCAACACGTCTTGGCTCCCTCACCCATCTCTGGAGCATAACCGATGACACTTCTTTATATCGAGTCAGTAGCTAAGCCTAAGAACTTTTGACCTGTGTTGCGTACCTTTGTACTGAATTTTGCATGTCTTTTGGTCGGCAGTCTCTGCTTGAGCTGTTTCTTGGGGCATTCTTGTGGTGTTATTGACGGAGATGTCGTTTGTTGTTACCAAGGTATGGCTGGGAATATCTTGTCCACGACTTACTTTTTGCGACACAATCAGACTACTTATATAACTTCGGAGCTATGTTTTAAAGGCCTCTGCCATTTCTCACGTCTCGGTTACGGGCTTGAACTTTGTTTATCTTCCTCATCAGCATAGAAGTATTGGCTGCAGTTCGTCTTGATGATGATCAAATCCGGAGTAACCAGGCATGCTTCCACTTACTCTCAATGGCTGTGGCTGTGGCGAACAAGGATATTCCCTGACAATTGAGCCTCCGTTTAGCACTTTGTGCTGTGCTCCCCCATTCGGATCTGACAGCCTTGATGAACCTATGCACTTATCGACACGCCATCGCCTACACCTTCAACCTCAGAATACTCAGAATTGACACTTGCTGCCGGACCTCGACCACCATTAGCTGTTTGAATGATAGTTTAGTACCCGCCTTTACACATATCTGGATCTATCAGCTGTTTATAAGACATGGCTTACGAAACCCAATGGGCGGCCTTGCAGTACAGAGAATGACTCTTATGCTATTGGCGCCAGGCCATATCCGGCAGAGAGAAGAATGATAGAACTCTTACCATAGCGATAGTTTTGTGATATAACAGACAGATATTTGAAGCTCTTACTGCTTCTTGGCTCACCGCTCAATATACAGGTATTCATTCTGCATGACTAGGTAAAGTTTAATCGTTCCTGTGGCGTCTTCGTTTCAGATTTGTTCCAACAGCCAAGACCTAGTCAGCTCGATAGTGAACCCGTCCCGCAATCGAAGGGATGTGGAACAAGGTACAAGCTTGTTTCTTTCAGTCAATGACAGCTATCAACTTAGGAAAGAGGCCTGGTCATGTTCGTCACATTGACCTTGTTAGTGTGCTTCTATTATTCGCGAGTCTCCAAAGCTTATATCCTGCAAGCCGACATTGGTTCGAAAGGATGTATAGTTGCAATATCGTCTCATATTCTTCCTTCCTTCTAGTCAAACTCTAGCATAACGTATAACCGAACCCCTGTAACATTATCGAGAGTATACGCTGATTATACTTATCTCCAATGAGGAGTGCCATTTCAAGCCATTGCATGCCAGTTAGTACTGAGGTCAGTAGAGAGTATTGCAGCTAAAATCTATATAGTATGTGTATACCGTCTATTTGTTTGTTTAGCATATTGATTTGCTTGTATGTACGATGTATCGCGCTTACAAGATCACAAGATTGTATTGCACTGAAAGTTTGAGCCTTAACCGCGCTCATGTCCGTAGATTAGATCATGGCTTCATAGCTTTGCATCTTTTACCCAAAGAGGGCTAAGATCATCACTACGAGGCCGTTATCATTCTGTAATTCGCCTAGAGCCGAACTCTATCACTCACCCTTCCTAGGGCAATATGACATGTCAAGCTGGCAAGCTGTATCAGCTGGTACTTGAGCCTCAGCCAGCGCCATCTTTTATCCCTCTTACGCCCGAGGCTGGCGGATGCCTTTAGTCTGTTCCCTGGCTAGCATAAAGCGCCTCTAAATAAACAAATCACTCTGTTGCGTAGTAAAGAGAACAAGCAAATGGCCCTTCCCTATGAGTGACTCGCTGACATGAAGATCATAGTACTAATTGGACTTACGCTCAACTTTGCAACACTCTCCAAGTTTCTGATGGACTCGGAGATGTATGACAAGGTTCTTGCAGCAGTCGACAGACTTCTTTCTGGCCTACTCTACCTTCGCGAAACATCACCAATCCTTCCCATCTCATGGAACCTACACGCGTGGACACGTCTAAACGACATCCGCGCCAACTGAGCACTACCGACATCCCTTGATCAGATCTATCGGTGTCCTTGGCCTGACAGGCTGCGACCCTGTTCTTGATTCCTTGTTCAGCCCTACAAGCTTCTGCGAGGCCGCCATCTTCTCGTTCCGTTACACGCTCACTGGTCCAGCACCCGATTCTTTGGGAAACATCCTTGCCCTGTATACCCTGTCTCGCATTGTCTCGTGTCATTTATGCAGGGAGGGCTTTCCAGTTATGCCTCTCGAAGATGGCATTTGGAAGAACGCGATTCGCAACCAAGAACATCGACAAGCATCTCAACGTAGTCTGGTCCAGACACTCTGGCCAGACAGAATCCTCCATATCCCTCATTATATCTCTATCCATTCCAGACAGCACTGCCAAGGATCTTCAGCACTCATCGTGGAGTTTACTAGGACATGCTCGGAGTGCCAACCACGGTCACTCATAACGAGCATGTTTGTGCCCTCTTGAAATATTATTGCCTGGCTCTTCTTCTGATGGGCATCTAAACCTGAACACTTACCAGCTCAAGACAAATTGTGCAGGGTGGCTACTCTAATATTATCCCTCATGCAAGTACGCCCTTGATTGGACCTCATACTTCGCACCTGTTGGAGTTGCAACAATCAGCAGTTATCACCAACTTGCTTCACTTCCTTGAAAGCTGTGGAGAGAGTTTGCAAATCCTTCCAGGGCGCAACATGACAACGAAGGGCCTCAAATTAGGCAGCACTCTTAATCGAGACGTTAAATAACTCATTAGGACATTGTACACACAGCCTCTTCGTGGTGACGAAGCTTTCCGTGGGGCTCCAGCGCTGGCAACTCTCTCCGTTGTGGAGCGATTTATCGATCTTGAGTACTTACATAGCATCGGCGAGGTTCGAGAATACATGTTACTTGTTGGAATCGTAGTTCGAGTACGGAGTAAGCTATTATATTATCGGGATGGTTTGACTGACTTCCGACATTGGAAATGTTGCCTCATGACAAGACTATTGTCCAATTTCTACAGCTAGCACATGCTTTTGCAGACATGGCAGAGGATGGGTCCAGGAAGTTCAAACGTGCTAGAAAACTTTCTCCACGACCTCCAATTTGAAGCGGCATAAATGCTGTGATGTGGTCCAGCCTAATCTAGAACCTGTGTGAGGGTTACAAAGGAGAAACGTGTATATCCAGATATGGAGCTAGCCCGAGATGTCTCGGGGAATAAGGAAGACTTCGTAAAGGGATTCCTCATACTTAGTGGCTTGGGATGATCAACATGGTTGTACTTGCGTAATACGCGGAATCTGTTGTAAACTGCCAGGCTGCCTAGCACGCAATCTGAGAACAATAACGGTGCAACGCGAACCGTTGTGAAATATACGCCAAGAACAGTTGATAGCGTGACATTTGCCTCTTTCTGTTCCCTACGGCAGCGCAACCTCGTTTGAGGTATAGTACTCAGTGATGTGAACGAGATTGGGCGGCCTCTCATTACAACGGATAATCTATGTGCAGCGACCATTCTGGGGTAAAGTGCTGAACCCTGCGCACGGTGCTTCAGTTTAAGGATTAAGGTCTGAATAAGCATAGCGGCACCAAAACAAGCGGGTATCCCAGCAATTACCGACATGCGGCATCATTTCACGGAACAACGGCAGAGAGAAAGGTGAGAAACCTGCCTCAAAAGGCTTGGCCGCCACACAACTGACGACGTTTGCGCCGCGTTTCGATGTGGCTGACGGCATGTTTCTCGAAATAGAAGCGCATTCTACATCCCGAAACCAGTTTAGACAGATGAACTAATCTCAGGCACAACGCCTGCCTAACCGGAAGAGTCGCCTCTAGCTGGAATGACATTGCCACACTTGGGGCTATTTTCACTGAAACTGAAGTAGTGGAGCCTGGGGTCGAAGCTGACAGGCTGGAGTGGGTAGATCGCGGCTGGTAATGACATCGACAGCATGGCGCAGACCTTGGAAGTGCTGCAACAGCTGTGATCTGCGCAGGGGGCACTGTAAAATACTTGATTGTGGTTGGCTGGAATGGCCATGAATCAGGGGGAGACATGACGCAGTGCGCTATGGGCAACTTATGCAGAGCCAAAAATGTCAATAGAATGACAACACATTGAGCACAGAGGCTGAAAGCAAACAGTCCGGGTGTACAAGGGGAAAGAGCACAAGCTATATCAGGGAGAGGAGCTGCCCTTTCATTTTCTATCTTCTCCATCATTCAACAACAAACATTCACACAAATACCTACTTCTCATCCATCCTCAACTCAATCTACCTACACTAAACTTACCACAACAACAACAAACAACCTTCATCATGCTCTTCACCAAGGTCGCCATCCTCGCTTCCGCCGGCCTCGTCGCCGCTGAGGCCGCCGCTGCCCCTGAGATCACCGCCCCCGCCGTCCTCCGCCGCGACCTCCCCGACGACATCAAGTCCTGGGTCGAGAGCAAGGCCAGCGGTGCCAACCCCGAGAACTGGATCAAGAGCCACGCCTCCGAAGCCTACGAGTGGGCCTCCAGCAAGGGCGGCGATGCCAAGACCTGGGCCGAACAGGCCACCGAAATCAAGGAGAAGTACAGCACCGCTGTCAACGCCGCTGAGTCCAAGGTCGACGCTGCCAAGTCCAAGGCCAGTGACGCTCTCGACGATGCCAAGGCCAGCGCTTCTGCTGCCGCGGACGGCGACAACGCTGCTGTCACCCTCGGTAGCCAGGCCGGTGTTGTCGCCATGATGGCTGCCCTCGGCGCCACTGCCTTCGGCTTCCTTCTTATCTAAAGCGACTCTTTTTTTTTCTGCTTTTCGATCGTCAACCTCGAGATACCTTACGCAGCATGTAACTTTGCTTTCAAATCGCATTGGAGTTTTTGGGACCCTAGGGCATAGAGCACGGCATCACTTAGAATGTGTGGTCGGGAATGGCTCGGCTGGGGAATGAGATAATGAAGCTCAATCATGAGAGCGACAGAAACAATACAAACTCACGAATTTACCCAATGATTGTTTCGCATATGATAACGTGATGTCTGACTCTGACGTGAAAACATGACGTGACAACTGTCGTTGGACTCCACAAACGTACTGAGATATTTTACTATTGTACATTCTCTTCTACACTAATAATACAGTTCTCTTTTCTCTCAAATCATAGTATCTAACCTGATGGCTCAGTGAGTCGCGATTTCATCAGTCATGATCTATACCCA
This sequence comes from Fusarium sp. VM40, assembly GCA_954870535.1. Classification (NCBI taxonomy): domain Eukaryota; kingdom Fungi; phylum Ascomycota; class Sordariomycetes; order Hypocreales; family Nectriaceae; genus Fusarium; species Fusarium sp. VM40. Next base: position 619,936 of record CATPAH010000011.1, read on the forward strand.
AACATGCCAATGAACTCTGTCACTCATCATTGACTCTCCCGTGTCTGTAGCTGCAACCCATAAGGCTCAAGTTGTTCATTCGTCAACTTGCTCGGTGATTTAACGAACGGGTCCTCGCCTTTCATCGTCTTCGGAAATGCCATCACATCACGCACCGTCGACGTATCAGTCAACAGCGCAACTAGCCGATCGAAACCCAACGCAAACCCAGCATGCGGCGGACATCCTGACCGTAGCGCCTCGAACAAGTGTGCGAAATCCCCAATGCGCTTGTCCGTCATCTTCAGGATGTCGCGCATGATGAACTCTTGCACTGCGGCAATGTGGATACGCTCGCTGCCGCCGCCGACTTCAACGCCGTTGAGGACGAGGTCGTATGCTGCGCTCTTGGCTTCAAGAGGGTCCGTGAAGAGCAGCTCGAGATCGGCTTTGGATAGGGGTGCCGTGAAGGGGTGGTGTGATGCTGCGATGCCTGCTGCGCCTTCTTGACCTGGTTCACCTTCTTCTGTGGGCTTGAACATGGGGAAATCTGTTACCCAGACAAACTGCAGTGACTCTGGATCGCCGAGGCGCGGTTTGGTCATGTATTCTGCTTCAACGAGGGCTTTCCATAGCGCAATGCGAAGATCGCCAATCTTTGTGGAGCCAGAGCAGTATTGGCCTTTGGGCTTCTCCCGGGCCTGGAAAACAACAAGGTCTCCGTCGTCAATTTCCTTTCCCTCTGAGACAAGATCGAGAACATTCTGGAACTCAAAGCCCAAAGAGGAGAATCCGCTGAGGGGTTTGCTTGTGTCACATACGAGCACCTGGGGCTTTCCGTCAGGGTTTTCAGCTAGGGAAGCTGGCAGCTCATCCATAAATTTCATGACGAACTCTCGTGCTTCTTGTGGTGAACATCCATCGAGGGGGAAAGTAAAAGCCTCGATCAAGGGATCCTCCATATGAGTGATCATGCTGACAAACTGTCTGTAAGGTTCAAGATCTGGTAGCGCGTGGATCTTGGCATTGTTAGCTATGATACTGCAACAAAGGCGACGAGCGTACCTTATTGGGAATGCGAAGATCTGGCTTGTCGCTTCCATACGAGGAGATACAGTCCTGGAACTTGAGTGTCGTAAAACTGTGCGCTACAGGCTCATCCGCTGGACGATCTCCATCCGGGATCTCAGACAGAACGGGAACACGCTCTCCACGGATGTCCTGGTAACTATGCGCTGGCCTCAAAGACTCGAGGGCAGCTAGAACAACATCGTTCACATCTTGCCTCACCCGTGACGCATCAGCGAATGACCACTCCATATCTAGCTGCGTAAACTCAGGTTGGCGATCCGCGCGAGAGTCCTCATCACGGAAGCATCGTGCCCACTGCATGTACCGCGAGACACCACCCGCCATGAGGATCTGCTTGTACTGCTGAGGGCTCTGATTGAGTGCATATGCCATACCCCGCTGACGAGTGGGAACCAGGAATTCTCTGGCACCTTCCGGAGTCGACTTAAACAGTGTTGGCGTCTCAATATCTGTAAATCCCTTCTTCTGCAATTCCCGAGTCAGCTCGCTTTTGAGCCATGATCGAAACTTGAGCCGGGCCTGAAGCTCTGGGTGGAAGCGGATCTGGAAGTGTCGCTTCGTTTGGGGAAATTGGACTTCGGATGTCACTATGAGGTTCTGCGGTACGCTATTCAAGGCTCGGATGTCTTTAAGGTAAACGGTCGTTTTGGCGGACGTCTCGTTGAGGGCCTCGCGGCTAGGGTCGGCGGCTTCGTTTTGGACACTGACGAGGACGGGGCTGTTGGCAGGAATCTGGCGGAAAAGGGAATGTGTATCGGGGTCGTTTGCCGCATCCGAGCAAATCTGGATGATCTCGCCTGAAGGAGTCGTAAGATCTGCGAACGAGAGGTTCTTGGATATGTTTCTCCTCTTTCCTATAAACCCAACCCTTTGGCCCTTGTCGCCCAAGTCAAAGGGAATATCCGCGTTGCTGTCTGACGCATGTCAGTACCCCACTAGTCAATTGCGCGGCGCGAAGACATACACTTATCCCAGGCGTTAAGGATATCGTCCCGCCCCGGACGAGCTGCGATTTTGGAAGCGCATATAGAGCTTTGGGTGAAGCTTCGGGGGATGCATTGGCGCGCGCGCAGCAGGGTCAGAGACTTTGTGCAAGTCCCAGGACGTAAAGAAGCGCGACAGCGAGCGAGGGGGAGCACCATGGCCGGAAAAGAAGAGCTATGGCTGGGTCAATTGAGTCATTGTGGGAAAGATATGGCGGTTAGTGGGCCGATGCCGTCGTCAATTTCACGGTGAGCTTCGGTGAGGGGCTTATCGATAAGGAGTTCAGCTGCTCACCGTGCGCTGGGAAAGCTGAACTCCTACCTCTGCCCGAAGAAGAATTTCAGAAAGGTTCGGTTGGTTAGGTACCTTGCAGCTATGCCAAGTTCCGTATTCGCATTCTCCCTGAGCTTGGTACAATACCTGCCATCTTCGATCTTACGGTCGCCAACCACGACATTCTAAGCATTACGGGCTATCCTCTGGACTACGTTCCCGCCAAAGGTCGCGAAAAGATGTACTCCGTACATATAGTACCGAAAAATAACCTTATGCCATGGGATGAAGGTGGGCTTGATTTTCCGTCTGCTGTTTAACTCCTTTTCGGGGGATTTGCGCGCCCGGAAAGCTGCAGTACCTTAATCCTCAAAACTGATGGCTGCCAGTAAAAGATGCTGTCTAAACTGCAGTGTACAACAATGAATCGCCGAGTCCCAAATAATGAACATTACTAATTATATAAATTGCGACCCCTATATGATATGTATCGTTTGCGACCGATCCATTATAGGCCAGGTCATCCTATCCAATGCTCATCGTCCCTCTCCTTCCGTAATGCTGACCCATCTGCCGATCTCCCGTCACTACTATTATCATGATGCGGGATATCTTTATTTGCTGGGTTCAGTTCCTGTTGACTCGCGTTCGAATCTTTCTTGCTGAGTATCCGGTGCATCTGCCCAGTCTTCGTTCTACCGGTTCCTCCAATCGTGATAAGTTCCGTGGGTAAGTTAGAGTGGTGACCGAAACCTGCCGTTGAAGTGCCGGGCATACTGTCGAACTTTGACGAGACCATGAGCATGAGAGGTCTCAGTGTGGGTAGACAAAGGGCTATGGTTCCACAGGCCGCTTCCACGACACACCATGTACAAGCCGTGGCAAGTGTCCCTACTCATGTTAGTAAATCTTGTCGTTGTGCCGCGATGATAGGGTTTCGTACATGTAGTATCGGTGGGATCGAATTGCATAATAGTCGTGAACCGGTAAATGCTGGCAAACAAGACACTGCAAAATTGAAGGTTAGCTGCTTTCGAGATCAGAGGATGCAGGAAACTTACAAGCTGCCTAGCAGAAATATCACCAGCAATGATAGTTTCTGCGCCAGGCTGACCTGCAGCTTTAGGATCTGCTTCACGGGCATACACAAGATAGCAACATCTGTCGCGATATTAGGAATCGCATTGCCGATAAAGGAAGCTTTCAGGTTGATGCATGTGCCGTCAATCCACGGTAGCCACGCCCGTTTGATGGGATCGCACTGGAAGATGCTGACTGCACAAATCGATATCCACCAGCCGATAACCACCGCTGCGATGATGGCTGAGATCTGTCGGAAGCGACGAGAGGGGAAGATGCGTAGATACATCTGCAGAAGCGCAAGCTTGACAAGCATTACCGCAGTGACGTAGATGCACTCGAAGGCCAGGAGGAGCTTGAAGAAGACGATTTGGTCTTCGGTCGACACGAACTTGGCATGTCTCCCAAGTCCATGATGGATCACTTTTGTCGACAGTCAGTTATAGCATACAAAAAGGAGATACACAGGCTCAACTTGCTGGCATAATTAAGCCCTCCAGTGATGAAGACAAAGATCTAATCAATTGTTAGGTTGTACAAGTCTTGGTCAAGTGTGGGGCGAAGCTTACCAGTGCCACTACTGTCAACCAGTCATCTAATCCGAATCCAATTCGGATATGACGCGCCCATAAGCGTAGGGCAACGAAGATGGCAGATAATACCAGAACCACCGTCGTCGTTGTAGCGAGCTCCCTGCTTCTGTCGGCCAGTAAATTGATGCGAGCGTGTAGCTCCATCACCGCCAAAATATGGTCCCTGGTAACTGAGCCAGGAGTGTAGAACGAACATTGAAGGAAAGAGGGAGGGTTTTTGCTAGTGGGATTAACGAAATATGAAATAGAGAAGCACTGGCTACCCTGGTTCTTTCGTCTACGGCAATAGGGGGGCTGAAAAGCGGCTACTATCTGTTCTAGCGTGCCGCCATTGTTTGAGAGAATGGAGCCCTACTACCCTACTGGGCTTGACTCGGACTCGACAAGGTTCAGTGGGCCGCGACACCCGAAAAGCAAATCTCAGTCCAGTCCATCTCAGTTGACTCGATTTAGGCATGGCACAGGCTTTCGGGAAGTGGCTTCAGGGACGAGCGTAGAGGGCTAGGGTAACCGGATAGGCCACTAAGCAAGGAATAGTTCAGCGAGCAAGGCTTCCCGCATCACTAGACAACCGACAGATCAAAAAAAGGCGAACGTTAAACTGCGGGAATCAGAAATATTAAGGCAAGTCTGGGGAAGACGAAAGAAAAGCTTCTGACGCGGGAGTCTTGTTTTTGGTGTAGAGTCCACTTAAGAAGTTTTTACTTTTTTTTATTCCCCCCATACCCCACGTAGAATACCACTGTATTGTTTGAACATACTCCGTAGTGAAGACATAGACAAAGGAGTCGGGGGAAAAAGCAAAAGCGAACTATTGTCGAATGCGGAAATAGCGTGGCAAATCAATCTTCAGTCTGTGCCGTGTTAGCCCGTGTTAGCAGATCCTACTTTAAGTTCAAAGCCGCATTCTAATGGAGATAAACTAGTATTGATAAGGAATGCAATACGTAGTACCCAAAAGGTCTAGAAGGTCAACTACTTAGTAGTTAGACCCAATACTCGCTAATCTCCACCGCGGGACGTTGAGCGGCTTTGCTTAGCATATCTCTAGCGATAAAGCGATACGAAAACAGCATTGACTTCTTAATTCAGACAGGAAATTCTGGAGAATTTATTCTTCTCGTTGGACTAGTATCAGAATATATATTCTCGAAATCGAGGAAGTGGTCATAGTAAATCCCCGTCACTTGATCTGCTCTATCAAGGAATCGAAATCCATCAGATCCCAGACCTCGGCGAACATTCCATCAACTACATGGTACAGGGTAAACTCGGTGATCTCAATTTTACGCCCGGTGGGCTCGTATCCTCGAAAGCCACCCTTGTGCGTGCCGGTAATTTTGAAGTGAAGGGAAAGGTAGTCACCCTGGATGACGAAGTGTTTTAAGTGCCACTGCCAATCGGGAAATGCTGCTATCAGAGGCTCGAATTGGGCTGTCACTGTATCAGGAGCCAGTGGTTTGCCGTCAACGTTGAGAGGGTTCTTGTAGAATGATCTCATGCCTTCGAAGTTGTGCGCGTTGCAGTGTTCAAGATATTTTCCGTATAAAGCTCGGTACTCCTCATTTCGGTTGGGTTGGCTAGGTAGTTCGGTCGCCATTATCTGTAGGGGTATAAGGACGATGATGGACTTCTGAATTCTGCACAGCAGCAATATATGGTATAGGGAAGCAATTGAAAAGAATTTTCGGAAGCAGTAACACATAGCCATGCTTAACCATACGCAGTTCTGCCAATGCCATATATACTTACATATATCATAGGGTTGGTGCATTTGAAACGATTATGTAAGGCTTACCTAGTTGCTTGGTGAGATTTGTCAGGAGTTGAGTTTTGTATTGATAGGCCCAGAATGATCGTAAGCGCAGCGTATTACTGGAACCAGACGTATTATATGCATGCCAAGCATTTCTCAAATATTGCATTACTTCCATGAGTGGAACACATGCTATTGGTTCAGTTTATCTTATACACAGGAAGTGCTGAGTTTTGTTTAAATATCTAGGACGACATTGCCTTTCTGGCTGTGATAATCCAACACATTAAATTACCTACTTCATAGAAGTTTTCTTGACGATGAGACTATAGATGACGATCTGAAGATACACTGAACAACATGAAGTGTGAAATCAAACCTTGCTGCTCGCACCAATAACCGCTATGAACATATGTATCGCAACAACTTGATCGTTCTCGATCTGATTCGTGTAGAAATTACTTGGACAAAGTATCTAGCTAACTAGGACATGGATAGGTATATTTGATATTCGTGATTTATTAATTTGGGGGCTTATGTCTTAAAGGATTTATTAATTTAAGTTTCCCCAGGCTTGAGTAGGTCTTGAGATGTCGGCCAGTATTGAGTTTTGTGGCTTTAGGCAGAAACCCAGGCAGCAATACTTGAAAGTTTACTATCATATGAACAAGCCAGTCGCAGGTCAGAATCTCAACCCTAATTCTCCTTCTCGGTTCTTCTCATACCCAACCTTGAAGACCTGACAGCATTATAAAGTCCCCGCATTCCTCATCATGCTCCCTACCAAGACCACACACCTCTTTGGGCCATTCTAATTCATACTCTAGCCCACATGTCAGAGTGTGTGCATCATGTCCGAAAGAGCCAACAAACGACGCTGCTCTCCCTCTTATACCACGGTCTTTGAAAATGGTGCAAGCTCAGACATCTTCGACAAACTTCCAGCTGAGTTGAATGTCACTATCTTCGGACACTGTGAGTCACTCAAAGACATTCTTTCTCTTGTTTCAGCATCCCCAGCTGCGCACTTTTGCTTTATAGGGAACACACGCGCCTGCTTGAAGCAGTCTATTTCCGAAATCAAGTCTGATCTTATTAGCGATGACTTAGTCGCCCTGGCTCTTCTTCTCCTCCGCCTCAGAAAGCTACGCCAGGAAGCACACGGTCGTACCTCATTGCAGATTCAACAGTTGATCAAGCTTACCGTTGATGCAGTACTGCATCTGGATCCTTCCAATCCCACACAAGAATGGAAAGGGAGCTTGGCTCAAATCATTGTGCTCAGAAGGTTTTTACCGGGGATTCGGGATTTTATTGTGAGCCAGCAAGAGCGTAAGATCCCGGGTGGGATTGCAGCAACAGAAGAAGAACCTGCCAAGCTTACGACTGTGCAGAAACACAGTCTCATCGACACGCTCTTGCGCTACGATATCTACTGTCATTCGTTTTATTATGGCCATGAACTCCTATTCCACGGAAAAGAATTCAAGGATAAATTCAGCCCTTGCTTAGATCGGGGACTGTTTTCCTATTTCGACGCGGCTTCCCGCCCCATACGCCGCGGCATCACCATTCTCGACCTCATTAAGGCCAGACACAAAAAGCTCCTAGATTTGGTTGATGAGGATAACTGGGTTCGAACTCCGAACAGCGAGCAGATCCGAGTACGAGAAATTGTAAACCGAGGAGGACCAATTGACATAGTGTGGCGTCGATTACGAATCTGCCGATACCAGCACAGAAATGAGAGCCAGGAAAGGGGATATCTCCAACATATGTCACAGCAAGGGTATCCACTGCTGTGCTATATGGAGTCGCTTGATCTTCCTTCTCTCGAGAATTACGTATACGCCACGTTCTTCGAAGTCAGCGAAACACAAAGGCAGCACCAGCAAGAGACTTCCAGATTGGGAAGAACATTCATGCACTACAGCGGTGGAAGATTCAGCTGAAGGTGGCAGAGCGTTTTGACTCTTTGGTGGAACAATATCACAATTGAAGGCAACGTAGAAGTATCAGGGCCAAGTGAGTACAGAACGTAGGGAGGACACTGTTACGTGGACGATCTTGGCACTATCAAAGTTCAGCCGGTGGAGTTGACTCTTTTCCATACTTTAAGTTTAGAAATAAGGTGAGACAGGTGAGTCCTATAATCCATGCCCCTTCCGAGAAGTACCAGTGAAGTAAAGAGACAGACTTGACCATCAGGAAGGCCTTCTACAACATAATCTTATTCATACTTAGATACTAAGAGCATAATAAAAGAGGCAGGTGCTTCTTTTGATTCAATCTGTGAATCTTAACCTATCCCCCCAAGATATAAAATAAGGTTATTCAATAATCGAATCACATGTAGATACACAGACAGGTATAGAAAGACCGTGTAAGACATGTTGCCCAGTTTGCAGGTGTTTTAATGCAATACGACTATCCAAAATACACAAAGCAATGTCATTTATTTTTCAAAAAGTTAAAATAAATTCCCAAGACGCGTAAGGAAGGATTTTCAATGAATCCAGCGTAACGAATAGTGACAGATCAATATCGTCCGTAGAACGACCCATATCGACCACCACCACCATACAGGCCGAAATCTTGAGACATGAATCTGTCGCCCCTTGGCTTCGCAGACGATTTGCGTCCATTCTTAAAATGCTTCGAACTTACTTCCAAGTCCCAATCACCATAGTTCTTCTCCTCGGATCTAGAGACCAAGGATATTGCCAGCGCTGGCCTCGCCCTGCTCATCTCCTTCATGGCCGTCATGAAAACCTTGTTCGACTCGTTATCCACGAGTTTCAGGGACTTTAGACCGGGAACCCACTCTGGATGTGCACGCAGTTCGTCAAGAGCATTCCCTTCAATAGGGCCACCGCCATAGCTACTGCCGCTTACTTCAAGGTTCTTCATCTGAGAACAGTTCTGGAACAAACCGATGAGGCCGTCATCGGTGATGAGCTTCGTGCCTGGCAGTTCAAGGACCTTCAAGTTGGGAAGACTTTTAGATAGGAGGATGATGCCGTGGTTGGTGACCTGTTTCGCGTCGTTCTTTGCATCGTAGCTGACGTCCGTGTATTTGAAAGAGAAATGTGTGATCTTTTCACGGACTCGACGCGTGAGCAACGCAATCTCTTCGATATGCTCACTTGGAAAGAGGGTTAGTGTTGATTCATATATGCGTGACAGTAGATTGGCTTACTCAGTCAAGACAAATTGAGAGCCAAAAGATACAGTCTTAGTGGTAGTTCCAATGAGGCGATGATAGTTATTATCCCAATCATACTCGCTGCTGCGGAACTCAGCATCTTTGATACCTCTTGTGACGGGCTTCAAGAGTCTCCTCATGGGCGTCTCAGCAACAGGAGCAGGAGCATCTGCATGCGAGGTTGTCTTTTCGGTTCTGACTGGAGGCATGTTGTGCAATGCGAAATTGATAAGTTAATTTTGATTTATGATTTATTTGGGGAAAACGGTTGAAGATACTGGGATGAGATGTCGAGGGTTTCGCTCTATTAAATAGGCTCTTTACACGATTATTACACGACGCGTCGAATGTTAGCTGAAACCTATCCTTGAACCCAACCTTGAACACAATTGGTCCGTCATATAGAAAAAGAAAAGAAAAAAGGAATTATAAAATCCTGCCTCGTATTTGTTCGATGCCTAACCGCGGTAAATATTAGATATGCTCAAGTTGAAGAAGGGGGATATGCGCCCCCTCTGGATATGTGCCCCCCAGTGATTCTCAATAAACGATCTGCTCACATCTTATCACCAAAAATCATCATTGGGGGCGCATATCCAGGGGGGCGCATACCCCCCTTCTTTATTCTTTGAACACCTCTAGCCTTCAGAGCCCTAATAGAGAAGAGGGGTATAAGACTTTTGAGTCGATAGTTCCCAGCCGCAGGATGGTGTTTCATCGAGCTCGATTTCCAGCTGGTATGCTTAAAAGTGGCAGGCTAGCAGTAGTCTCACTGTTCGAACCCTCATACCAACGTTTAGCTGGGAGTTGTCAGACGAGTACTTCTGAACCATTGGACGACCAACCTCTCTCGTTACGCCCTCAGATGTAAGCGCTATCAACTATAGCGGCGAACACGACTCATCACTTGATCACTCAATACAACAATTCAAAATGAGAAATTCTATCTTTCTTATTAAGCCTATTTCTCATTCGTTAACTAATTATGCAACATTATATAAAATTATTTTGAAGTTATTTGAGGGCTGCCTATTGCTATATTATGAGGGGAAGCTTATGATAAACAATCGCATCTAGCTCTTTTTACTAAAGCCAAGCGCTGAACTACGCTTGAAATTGACCTGATCACATCGCTTGAAACTTCTTGCAATCATCATTCTTCCCTAGAAACAATCCCGATAGGCTCTAGTACGCCGAGATTACTACAATGCAAGCAAATATGTCCCAATTCAATGTCTCAGTATACCTCTTTTGCTTTAGGTTGTGGTACCACCGCTTCACATTGCCTATCATGGCCATATGATGCAAGGATCGCCTGATCCCTCGACATTGCTCGAATTGGAAGTTACAAGCACCTTCTAGTCATCCAAACAAGTTCTCAGGACATAGCTCTTCTCCACAAAACAATGACGCCGTTCCATGTTGGTGATGTCGATCTCTGGGGTTACCCCAAAGTCCGGGGTGTTATCCGGGAATGATCAACAGGGCCGGTTAAGAAGAGGAGGTTTCTTGGAATCGCTTACGACTACCGGTATATAAAGACGCAATATCCGCTCGCATCGGAATGGAAATACCAGTCTTGTTACAGTTCGTCAAATTTCTGTTACACGAGACAAAGCTTCAAAATGCGAACTTGGTTCGGCCGTGGCAAGAAGCTGCAATCCGCAGTCACATCATGCTGTCTCTGCGCTTTCGTTCTCTACGGCTACGACCAAGGTGTCTTTGGCGGTATTCTTGAGAATGAAGATTGGCTGCGACAGTTCAATAGCCCAGGTGATACCCTGACTGGGTTCATCACATCGAGCTACAACTTGGGTTGTCTTCTTGGCTGCTTCATAAACTTCTTTGTCGGAGAGAAACTCGGTCGAAGATGGACCATTTGGGTCGCTATGGGTTGGATTCTTGTCGGAGCTGCGCTGCAAGCAACTGCATTTACGCGCGGGCATCTCATCGTTGGTCGGGTTGTCACTGGTGTTGGTACTGGTCTCAAGACGTCAACGGTCCCAATGTGAGTAAAAGCATTTTGGCATGGCTTCACTACTCAATTTACTGACAATTCGCTTCAGGTATCAATCGGAGCTTTGCGAAGGTACTAAGCGAGGTCGTCTCGTTTCCGCAGAAGTCATGTTTGTCGGCATTGGCATCGCCTTCGCGTATTGGTGGGACTTTGCCTTTAGCTTTGTCGGAGGCCCGTTCGCATGGCGTTGGCCTCTCGCTTTCCAAGCTGTCTTTGCTTTCTGGGTCATCTTTGTGGTATTTGGTGTACCCGAGTCGCCACGTTGGCTTCTCAACCATGGAAAACGCCAGGAAGCTATCGAAGTGTTGTCCGCGGTCTACGACAAACCGGTTGACCACCCCGATATCGTACGGGAAGTCAACTCTATCGAGGCTGCTTTGTCAATGGAGGCCGAAGCAGAAGGTAGTACATCTTGGGCCTCGACTTTCAGGAAAGACAAGGTCAGCACGAGATATCGAGTCTTTTTGGCCTGGTTTGTCCAGTTTATGAATCAAGCTGGCGGTATCAACCTGGTTGTCTACTACATCCTGAGTAAGTTCCAAGTCCTGCCTTGGTAATAACTCACTGACATCTCCCAGCTGTTCTAACCGTTAACGTCGGACTTGAGCATAGACTTGCTCAGATCATCGCAGGTTGCATTCAGCTCATGTTCCCCATTGGATCTCTTCTTCCCACTCTAGCACTAGACAAGATGGGACGGCGATCTACCATGATGTGGGGATCAGCTGGGTTATCATTCTCAATGATGATGGTAGCTGCGCTTCTGTCACAAGCTGATGACACCCCGAGAGGGCAATCCTTCGCTGCTGGATCAGTCGCCTTCTTCTTCACTTATATGCTTGTTTTTGGAGCGAGTATGAACTGTGTTCCGTGGGTTTATGTACCTGAGATTCTTCCACTGCATGCCCGAACTAAGGGAACTGCTATTGGAGTAAGCTCCAACTGGCTTTGGAACTTCACAGTGGTATGCATTCGACTCCCAATCCTTACTTTTATACGGTATCGCTGACAGTTTAAAGGTCATGATCACACCCATTCTCATCAACCGCCTCCAATGGAAGGCATATCTCATATTCATGGCTACAAACCTTGTTTTTGTCCCCATTATCTTTTTCTTGTACCCTGAGACATCAAACCTAGCCCTTGAAGAAGTTGATTACATCTTTGCTCGAGGCGAGAACACTGTCCAAGTGGCCCGAGAGATGCAGAAAGAACTTGCCCTTCATGGACATTTGTCAGAAGATAGGCACGCCGGGAGGTCGATCAAGAGAGATAGGAAATCACAGGAGAAAGGTGATGAGTTCGTGGAGCATGCAAATGCTTAGTTTAGTTATTGAATTACATGCATCCTCCCTTTGGGTCAAATACTTGAGGAAAAATAATTTGGGCTCGTCTGATCTCACAATCGTTTTCTCATATATCATCATCAATTAAAATGTCGGTCCAGGCTTCTCCGAAGTCGGGCGTTGATATCCCGGCATTCGCTCCGAGGCGCAAAGTGATCTGCTCCCCTTTGAGTTCCCCGCAACCCCTCCTCGGATAAGGACATCATCGGAAAATAGCATATCACCAACTCATCTACTCTTCATATCCGCTAACAGCACTCTTTTCTAACAAAAGACAATCCATCAAATACATTCAATTTCCTTGAAAATGACGACTTACCAGATCCGTGACGTTGACAATCAAGTGCAAGGCCGTCTTGCCCTGGTCACTGGAGCCAGCGGTGGAATCGGCTCAGCTATCGCAAAGGCTCTGGCAGCCGAAGGCTGTGATGTTGCACTGCACTGTAATTCAAGTTTGGTAAGTACCCCAGGGTCAACAGGATCCTTTCACTGACAATAAGCTTAGCACAAGGTCGAAGCACTATCAAAAGAACTGGCATCTGCCCACCCTGACCAAGTCTTCCCTTGCATCTCCGCCGACTTAACCTCACGGGACGAAACCCGCGGTCTGGTCGAAAAGGTCTTGCAGGACTCAGATATTTCAGCTAAACATAAAGCCGTCTCAATCCTTGTTGCCAATGCCGGTCTCGGCAGGCGAGTTCGCGATATTAAGGACATCGGAGAGGATGACTGGGATAGTGTTATGGAGGTCAACTCCCGCAGCCAGTTTGTTGTTGCGAAGGCTTGCATTTCTGGTATGCGAGCGCAAAGTTGGGGTCGTGTGATTTTGGTTGGAAGTATCGCGAGTACGGGTGGTGGTATTAATGGCTGTCACTACGCAGCCACTAAGGGTGCACTTAGGTAAGAGGATGATTTTGAATTGGTAGGCATACACTAACTTCTTCGAGTTCGATGGGCAAGAACTTGTCCACTGTTCTGGCTGGCGAAGGTGTAACTGTCAACACTGTGAGTCATCAGATTGAGATAGGTTTATACGGGCTCTGACATTCACCTAGATCCTTCCTGCAATGATTGGCTTTACAGATATGATTCCTACACCAAAGTCAAGGTGAGTACCCAAAAAGCTTGGCCTTCTTCTTATACTGACTATATTCCCTTTAGATCCTGGACAAACAAGACTGACTTGGAGGAACTTAAATCTACTGACCCTGGCCTTGCAATCGCCGCCAGTGTCCCCGTCCAACGCTTGGGTCATCCTTCCGAGGTTGCCAACGTAGCAGTAATGTAAGTGACACCCAATCCTTATCACGGATCCAAAGCTAACATATTCCAGGATGGCCAAGACTGGATATCTTACAGGTCAAGACATCATCCTTTCGGGCGGTCTCAAGTAGAGGTCAGCCCTGCGAGACTGAGATATCATGTTGTCAGGGGGTCTTTGTCCGGGACAACCAGCAAAAAAGACAAAAGAAAACATACAACACCGGGGATTCGCTGGTCGTCACCGACCCAACTACTAATCTGGCGCTTCGCAGCTTGACTAAGGGAGAGCAGACGGGATCCCGTATTCTCTACGAGCTTTGGTCGTATATGGGAGTTGGACTGGGTAGCTGAGATTATGAAGATGCAGCATGCGTTGGTAACGATGCATTGGGAAGCATCCTAGCATTTTTCTGGATTAATAGACTTCGACATATGAAAGAGGGACTCCAGAAACTACTGATGACAACGAGGTAAAATTTGGACTCGATAGTTACTGATTCAAAACACCTGCTTTGCTTGCGTATTTACCTGTTATATCCCCAAACGCAATTGCTTACCGAATCGCCCACGTAGTTACAACAAACGAATGAGACAGAGATCAGGAACGAACAAAAATTAAAATGCCAGATGTCTAGCTGGCAAAAGATTAATATGTGAAGCGACGCAGGCCTGATTCGAACAGACGCCTCCGAGGAGAATAGATTTCTAGTCTATCGCATTAGACCACTCTGCCACTGCGCCTTAACGCTTCCTGATTGGATAGAGATTTTCTTGACAACCCAGCATTATACAGCAAATCACTCTTTCTCTCGATTCCTTGGGAGGCAACCAGATATTGAATCTTCCGCTAGTTGACCTGATTCTTCTTTTGATTATGGCAGTTACACTCACACTCACTCGATCATTCAGTAAACCCAGCGTTGCTTTGGACGTCCAACTAATACCTAGTTTTGAGAATTGTAAATCCTCCTCTGATTGTCCGAATCCATTTTTCCTCTTCAAAGCCAATTCAATCTTGGACTATTACATAACTGTCTCGGCTTATGCTGTCCTGGTCGGGTATTTCAAAGTTCCGAGCTAATATGGTGTAAAAGTGTTCGGGTGTTTCTATCTCCCGAACTATAGCCAATCACGTTCCTAGTCAATGCCATATTAGGTGAATCGGCCCCGACATGAAAACCGAGAGAAGCCTTAAAAGACCTGCCAATGTTATTCTAAAGTATAAATACTTTGATAGTGGTCCCTCAGTTCGGCATCACAAATTCTCACACTATTTCATCACATTGATACTTTAGAAGCAGAGCTACGTCACCAAGAGATATCCAGCCACCTCTGTCTTCCATTCTTATCCAGTAATTTACCAGAACTCAGATATGGCTTCGTCAACTGTTCCACCGATTGCAATTATCGGCGGAGGCCCATGCGGCTTGACACTCGCTCGTTTGCTCGAAACCGCCGGTATCAACTATGTTGTCTTCGAGCGTGATGCCTCCCCAACATCAACACTCAGAAGCCAAGGCGGCACACTTGATATCCACAACAAAACAGGTCAGGAGGCTTTGCGTCGCGCAGGGCTTCACGGCCAGTTCAAATCTCTTGCCCGATGCGATGCAACAACGATGACTCTTATGGATTCTCAAGGCGGGTCTCGGGCTTCGTTCGGTGATGACAATGGCGAAGAGAGACCAGAGATCGACCGCCAACAGCTGCGACAAATACTGCTAGACTCCATACCTGCTGAACGAATTCGGTGGGGCAAGACAATTAACTCTGTTGATCGAAAGGAGGATGAGCATCGAGGAGGCGCTTATGCCTGGACACTCAACTTCCGTGATGGCTCAACTGAAAGTGGCTTTCGACTCATCGTTGGGGCAGACGGTGCATGGAGCAAAATTCGTCCGCTGGTAAGTGACAAGAGTATTTTGATTATCCACGTAACTCATCAACTAAAATCTTTTCAGATCACTGACGCAAAGCCCGTCTATTCTGGCAAAGCTTTCCTAGAAGGCCGTATATCGCCTAGCAATCCGCAATATCAATCGGCACAACAGATGGCAGGTAAAGGAACAGCCATGATCATGAGTGCCAAGTCCACACTGGCAGTACAACAGATGTCTGATGCATCATACCGAGTGTACATGGGTGTATTGGCACCAGAGGGTTTAACGCAACCCGGCGGCGACGCTGATCCAAAGGATATGGACAAAGCCCGAAAGACCATGCTTGGCCCTGGTGGATTCTATGCAGACTGGGCAAATGACTTTAGAGACTTGATCGAAGCCTCAGAAGAACCATGGCGCCCTTGGCCGCTGTATCGTCTCGACAATGACGTATTCTCTCCAGAAACAAGATTCAATGGTGGCAAGGAAGAGCAGTCAGTTCACTGTGGCTGGAAGCGTACCCCTGGGATTGTTCTACTTGGTGATGCAGCGCATCTCGCGACTCCAAACGGCGAAGGTGTGAACCAGGCCATGTATGACTCGCTGGTACTGTTCGATCAGATCATATCTGAAGCTGGTGCGCCACAAGGAGGGTCATATGACTGGGAAGCTGATGCGGCAGCTTTGGAGCGGGCGATTGTCGCATATGAAACAGAGATGCGACCTCGGGCGTATGAGCATATCCAGAGCAGTATCGACATGGAGACCATAATGTATGCTGATGATGGGGCCCAGAAAATGATAGAGGCTTTTCAGGGGTTTCACAATCTAGAGTAGGATCTTTTTAGAAGTTAAGACTATTACCTGAGTTACCATAGATAGATTTAAAGGACACAAAGGGCAAATAGAAAGAAGGACATAATAATTAATAGAATTAATCAAAGTTTTTTCATGTTCATCATAAACTAGTGAAATTGGGTTTCTGTACCTAGAACTCAAGTAAAGGATTTCAACAGGTGCCATCTCAAGTTCAAGTGTATATGCAATTGATGGGTAGTCTTAAAACCGTACTGCAGTAGTCGCAGTTGACCACACAACAGATATACCAGCCTGGGAAAGACCAGTCAAGCTCAGAGTGAGTAAAGTGCTGAGAATGAACAAGATGCTCAAAGTGGTGGCCAATGTAGTTCTGGCGAGCTATCTTAGCATATTTTAGCCCTCTACTATCCTCGATAGCTTGGGGTTCCTTCCCCAAGAGTGTGTGAACTAGATAGTTGAACATTAGACCGCAAGGCAAATGCCAATATCGTCGCAGTTCAGTGGGAATAGCAACAGCCCAGGGTTCAAATACAGGAACAACAGGAAAAGGGGCTTCGATGTCTTCAGGCCACTCTCTGTCTGCATCTTTGCCGTAGGTCTGAAAGTCAAACAGCTCTTGGTTCATGAATATCTTTGTGTTGTATGGTATAGAGCAACAGAAGCTGATCATCTCTTTTCATATACCCTTCACAAGCTTATCTAATATCATGATCTAGATTCGTCTTATACGCGTATCCCTCGTGATGCCTCGCCTCATGCAGTTACCGACACTCCTGAACCAGTGGAGATTGCAACTACCGATTTAGATGCCGTCCAAGAGAGCTCTAGTGACTTCAACTGAATTTGTCAACACCCCGCCCCCCAAGCCAAGTCTCCAACTCTCGAGCCTCAAGGCTATGGCACGATTCCCTTTCGCCATACACCACCACCGGTGTTTGCATAGGATGCAGTCATCGCTGACTCTGACGATGGAAGAAAGCAAGTGAAAAAGTGAAAAAGAGATGCCGAAATTGTCGAAAAGGAAAGACACGAGCCCATCGCCAAGAGGACAAGGCGAAGTAAGCGCCTTGAGAACATGCACGGAGCCAACATACTGGGATTTTGGCAATTTAATTAGGACTTTCTGCTGGGGGCGCAAATGCTATATTAATGGCTGTTATGAAAAAGGCATGGAAAATGCCGAACGTTGATGATTACTAGTGATGACGATCTCATTGTATCGCGATGCGCTTGACATTGAATTTTGAAAGACCTTGAAATACAAGCTAGCTTGCTCAAGTTGAGATAGTCGTTGATGTTGATGTAGACAACATAAATCATGTCTATGTGAAGTTCCCTTCCTTCTTCCACATCAGATTTCTCCTCTCTCCTGGACTTCATCTAAGTTTATTTTGATCTTGTGGATTAGGAAGAAACACATCGTTAATTTATTGAGTTATAGTAAATATTTAATAAAATTTATATTTCTTTATTACCATTGCTAACCATGAATGAACTTTCTTTCAGTAGAGCTAACTTACTTGTAGACCATTCAGACGGAATTAACATTCTTAACAGACCATTCGTTCTACAAGTCATAGAAAAATACCCTGATCATGCCCGATTTCAGTTGTGATATTAGTGGCTCTGAGGTGAGTGTAGGGTGAGTGCAGGTCAGAGTGGAGGTTCGTTGGAATCAGCCGAGGATCAGCCACGGCGAACAACCCCACAATTACCGCCAACCGCAAAGTCTTTAAATTCTGCGCGGGTCGCGTTCCTTCTCTTTTTCTTTTCTCTTCTCCTTATGAACCCTTCCATTCAAATAAACGTAAGTCACTACCACCGCCGACAGCACATTACAAAGACGCCCTTGCTAACATTTACCTCGCAGATGATGAGAACCGCGTGCTTAATATGATGCAGTGCCTCCTCTCCGGACCTCGAAACCCTCTGCCTCTCGGGGTAGCTTAAGTGGTTTCGAGGCGAGGTGAGGTTGGTACCATGAAATGGGCGTTCGACACACCGACCTTGTTATAGCATCGGACGCGATGGAAAAAAGCTCTGACTTATTACGAATGGAAAGGTATTCTTGGTTCGCGCGGCTGGGGTCACCTAGCAGCAGAAATTGAACTTTTTTGCAAGGTAAGTTTGGGATCGCACTGGGGGAGCTAAGTTTCAAGTGAAGCTTGGCGTATTTAGCCAAATTGAATTGTGTTTATTACAACAAGAACATTCCCCTTGTCTATCAAAGAGTTACGTGTGTACGTATGTTTGAAGTTTGTCCGGAAATGAAAGGACTGTTCGTGATACCCGAAGAAGCGAAGAGTAATTACACGAACATCCCAATGTGGTTGAAAACACCATGCAAACCCATCTCGTGCTTCCGCAAGCACCACTGAAAAATACCCTCACAAGTATCCGTACTCCGTAAACAACAAAATTCATCTCGTGTCCCCGGATTTTTTGGTCCTGATAGCATATCACCATCTCCCTTGGTGGAGCTATTTGGGCGCATCGAGCCCCGTTGAAATGAACAAACCCATGGTGACGACATCCGTAGCGTCCCCTGGAATTACAGTGATAGCGCCCGCCAACATCGGAGTCAACCACGTTTCCGGAGGACAAGAGTTTGGGGGATACATCGTGAGACCCCATATAAGCGCTGAACCGCCCAAGTACCTCGCTATCAACCCGCTGCGCTGAATCTCCACCTTGTCTGGCGGCTACAACCACCACAGCCCAACCTCCAAGTCCCCCAAGTCCAACCTGACCAACACCCCCCCCCTTGTCCTGCCACGCCCCAGAATCGTCCACGTCCCCCGGCGCGGATGCGGACACAGACACAGACACAGACACACTCGTCTCTCGCGGTCAATCTCTCTTTCTCTTCAAGTCCCTCTCTTTGCGCTGGTGACTTGGAAGCCACAACGACACATCCCGACACGCACGACACGACTCGATACGGCGACGTCTTCTTCTGCTTCTCCTGCCGTCATCACCATCGCCGTCTCGAATTGTCCGGACTCCCGGTTTCGCTCCGTAGTATCCTTATCCGTCCCCCGTCACTCGCTGCAACGTCCGTCGTCCGAACTCTATCCCCTCGTCACCAACAGCTAGAGGCTCGATAAAGCTGGACTGAGTGTCTGTAGCTGCCAGCATGTCAAGCTCCTTCGAAAAGTCCGTCAAGGGCGCAACAAAAGTGAAGGTACGTGTGTATTACTAGCAGCGCGCTCATTACATGGGTCCAATATTAGTAGCTAGAATGGAGCTCAACAACATGCTTGATGAATGCCTCACCCTGATCAGTAGCATTGTGCTGACATCCCGTCGTTCAGAATGCTCCACCAAAGACGAAATATATCGAGCACATCCTCGTCGCTACCCATTCCGGCGAAGCTGGCGTCGGCGAGGTCTTTCGCGCTCTTACATACCGCCTGCGCGATTCAACATGGACTGTAGTCTTCAAAAGTTTAATTACTGTTCATCTCATGATCAGAGAGGGATCTCCTGATGTTACGCTCGGTTTTCTTTCGACACACCGCAATGTGCTGGCAATAAGCAGTTTTACAGACGGTACGTCCTATCGAGACCCGAACAGAAACGTCCGGAAACAGCGATTGACAAATTGGCAGCTCAAATTCAAGGACGCAATATTCGACACTATGCTCACTACCTAGCTGAGCGAGCCCGCGCATACGAAAAGACGAAGACCGATTGGGTGCGCGCTTCCGAGTCAAGGCTTGAGAAGCTCTCTGTTGAGAAAGGCTTGTTGCGAGAGACGGAGGTTGTACAGGCACAGCTCGAGGCGTTGTTGAAATGCGACGTAAGTCAATCATTGGCCACACCAGTCCGATGGGTATATGAACCTCGAGCACTAACAACCCCCAGGTAATGGAGAACGAGCCAGAGAATGAAATTACTATAACTGTTTTCCGACTGCTTGTCTTGGATCTGTTGGCGCTATTCCAGGTTCTCAACCAAGGCCTGATTAGCATTCTTGGTTGGTTCCCTTGCCCCTCCCCCTCTTGTCTCAGCCCGACGCTTGGACTAACGCTTGAATCTTGATAGGCAACTTCTTTGAGATGTCCAAGGTGGATGCCGAACGTGCTATGGCCATTTATCGGAAATTCACGAAGCAAACCGATTACGTCGTCCAATACCTCAGCGTAGCTCGACAGCACGAACACCACACTAGAGTCGAAGTGCCTAAACTCAAGCATGCCCCTGTTAACCTTGGACGCCAGCTTGAGGAATATCTTCATGATCCCGATTTCGAGGTGCACCGACGACAATATCTGGCCGAGCAGGACGTAAAGAAGGTCGGAGGTGGTTCAAGCTCGAAGCAAGGAGGTCTCAGCAAGAAGAAGAGTGTCGACTTTCCCGAACCAGCCTCCAACAACCCCTTTCCCAAGATCACCTCCTCTACCACTGGCAACAAGGCACCCGAATCGAAACCTCAAGCCAACAAGGGTCCCGATCCAGATCTGATCGACTTTTTCGATTCAATCGAGCAGAACCAGACACCGATGAGCGTAAACCCTCAGCCTCAAGCGTTCCAGCAGCAGCCGACTGGCATGCCGTTCCAACAGAACGGCTTCGCCCCCCAGCCTACGGGGTTCGCATCCAACAGCCCGTTTCAACAACAGCCGCAGCAAACAGGAGGATTTATGCAACCGCAGCAACCGCCCCAGATCCAGCTGCAGCCAGACTTCACAGGCGCTGGTTTCGGAGGATTTACGCCTCAACCGCAAGCCTATCAGCAAAGCTCACTTGCGCCAATTCCTCAAGACTCGATGGCCAACTTCTCCAACGCGGTTCCTCAGGGAGTCCAACAGCCTGTTCAAAATGGACAGCCTCAGGGGCTTCAACCGATGCAGACAGGGAGCACCAACCCTTTCCGCCAGTCTATGCTCATGGCCCAGCAAACAGGCCTGCCATCATCTGCTACAACACCAGCTCTCAACCGCCAATCCACAAACCCCTTTGCTCGATCATCACCTCAGCAAAACTCCTCGCCTTTCGCGCAAGCTTCAAACTCACCATTCCAAGCACCATCTCCTCAACAGCAAGCAGCTCCTATACAGCCCACACCAACCGGCACAAACCCCTTTGCTCGCAACTCTATGATGCCTGCGCCAACCCAAGAGCAACGACCGCAGACGGCCGGTGCTGCTCTCGCTCCCCAACCCACCGGCACAACCAACCCCTTCCGAAACGGCGCCTTTGTCAACCACAACACTGGCATGGGCTGGCAAAGCAACCAGCAGCCCATCGGAGGTGGCCTCGACCAGATTCCAACAGTACCTGTATTCCCGCGTCCGGCTCAGCAGACACCTTGGCAGCAGCAATAAGAGACAGCTTTCAACATGCTTCACAGCATTCATTACATATTACAAACTTGCATCCAAATATCCGCATCGCGCTTCTCGGCGCCCCTTTTGTTTCCATTTCTTGGCTGTACATCCTCCCTTTCCACATAGTAAGCGAGGCGTTTTCGGGGGATGAGATCGAAAAGAGTATTGCAGGGGGAAAGTATGATTTGACCATGAGCATTCAAGAGGGACTTAGCGTCCCTCCTAGAATTGCCAATCGATCCTCTCCTTGTGATTTTTCCTTTTGGACTAGTATAGTAGCAGTCATACAAGAATATCATTTCCATCATAATAATCTTTCATTTCTGACGTGGGCATGTATGTTCTCTGTAGACCTGTATTCATGGTATCGTCATTTTGACCCTAACGCAACTCCGTTTATCGAGTCTCGCGAGATTTCAGATATGTTCCAAACTCCTCATAACGCCATAGCTATGCCCAAGTAACCAAACAACAATCAAAACATCATCTAAAATAGCTCATCAACATCCATTCTACCCCCCGTATCCCCCGTCACAGCAGCCTCTCTAGCTCCCGCTGTTGAAACGCTCTTCTCAACCTTCTCCTCATCCACAAACACTCCCAATCCGGAAAACGCTTCGAATAGAGCTCGCGTGAGGAATTCATCGGGATTATATCCACCGGCCTTGAACTCAGTCTTTGTCCGTGTGATCTCGACCCACTCGTTAGAGTACAGAGCAAGCTTCTCGGGCGCAAGGTCCACACGCTCGGGCATGACGCGCACGCCGCCGTAGGGATCGTAGGGGGCGTTATCCACCACAGGACCCTTCTTCTCGCGCAGTCCACGGATCGAAAGACCGCCCCCTACACCTGCGGCACCCAGTGCTGCGTCGCGCTTGTTCTGGCCTCGCTTCTTGAGCATGATCTTGTCCATTGCCTCTGTCGCACGGCCCACCTCGGCGCTCTGTAGAGAATCGAGCATTTCCTCACGGAAACGTTTTGCATTGGCCTTTTCTTCTATTTCCTCTTGTCGTTCCACAAGACGTCGCTGTCGTGCTTCATCTTCTTCTGCGGCTATACGGCGTTGGCGAGCGTCGTCTGATTCACGGGCTAGACGTCTGTTGCGCTCGATGTCGGCCTTGTGCTTAGCCTCCCACTCTGAGAGTTGCGCCTCTGCTTTTCGTCGTTGCTTGTCGGTGCCATAGACGAGATCGCTAGTAAGACACTCCACCATTTCGAGGTATTCGTTATAATCATCGAGAGTCTCGAATTCCTCCTCGGTTTTATTAAAAACAGCCGCAACTCTTCGTCGGATGTCGACCTCCCGCTCCACGGTCAAGTCTGCAAAAAAGGCCGTCTTGAAACCACGAAGACGGAGCGTCTTGTGGCAGCCGGCGTAGGGACATTGGTTGGGTCCATCTTTAAAAATGCGCTCGACGCAGGTTTTGCACATGCGGTGATAACACTCTGGGTTAATGCGAAACTCCATATCGCGGTTGAAGTAGCGCGTTGTCTTGCACACGGGACATGTCTCGTCTTGGTCGGGCGGTGCAGGCGCGTTGAGATCGGTGGCGTGGCGTATTGAGACGCCTGCGCGAGACATTTTGAGTATCTCAGATTGTGAGTGTCTTGGGTTTGTGAGTTGGGTCGTGAGGAGGGAAAAGAGGGAGGAGGAAACAAAGTTCTTTGTCGGTGGTTGGAAGGTGAACGTTATTAATCAGGTACCTAGTATTATGTCAAATGTTGCTTCTGCGCGGCTGAGGCTCCAGGGATGAGAGGCTTGACGGGAAGTTTCCTATTGGCCTGAGCTCAGAGAAGATCGCCCCGCTGGAGCGCTCTGCCCCTCCAAGATTGTCAGCCTTCTCTCATACCCAACAGCTTCCATCAACTTCTGTCAGAACATCTCTCAATCACCACACGTAAATCATCACAATGACTGACAAGGGCAAGTATAGAACTTCTGGGTAGACTGCGTTCATTCGAACAAAGCTTGCTATGACTCTCTTGTAGCCCTGCACTCTCTAACTCATGACAGAGCCTACAGCCGCTGAGACCGCCGCCGCAACGGCCAAGGAAGCCAAGGAGCAAGCCGCTCTCCCTTACAAGTGGACTCAGACCATCTCTGAGCTCGATGCTACCTTTGACGTACCCGGAAACCTCAAGTCGAGGGATCTTGTCATTACTATCAAGAAGCAGAGCCTACAGGCGGGTATCAAGGGTCAGGATCCAATTATCCAGGTACATATACAACTCAGCCATTACTCAGCACACCCTCCGTCTAACCATCATAGGGCGACCTTCCCCATGCGATCCACGTCGACGACTCGACCTGGACACTCAGCACCAACTCAGACGGCACCAAGACTGTCGAGATCCACCTCGACAAGGTGAACAAAATGGAGTGGTGGGCTCACGTCGTCACCTCTGCGCCCAAGATCGACGTTTCCAAGATCCAGCCTGACAACTCCAAGCTGTCTGATCTCGACGGCGAGACCCGCGGCATGGTCGAGAAGATGATGTTCGACCAGCAGCAGAAGGAGAAGGGCCTGCCCAGCTCGGATGAGCAGAACAAGGCAGACATTCTCAAGAAGTTCCAGGCCCAGCATCCCGAGATGGATTTCAGCAAGGCCAAAATCAACTAAGCAAGAAAAAGTACCTAGTGGTTGGTCCCGGTTGGGAAAATTAAAAGACATTCATTTCGTTGATCTCGTGTTGCTTTCATCTTGTTTCCAGAGCAATTGCTGCGCGTTCGAGAAAAGCGTTGAAGTTCTTGACTTGTTGGAGCATTCCGCCTGCGGAGCTCGCTGAGCTGGCTTCATCTGCGATACGTGCCACCAGAAGTTCAAGATTGGCCAGGTCGGCCTTCTTCTCTTGGGCGCGCGATAGTTCGGGGGCGTCTCGTCCTCGTTCAACAGCCATGTCTATGTCATGCATTATAGCTGAGGTGTCGAGGCGATACTAAGATGGTTAGCCATGTAACTATAGGAACCAACGAATGGCTTACTCTTGACTCTTTGGTATCCTCCTCGTGCTTGATTCGCACCGCATCCATCCTCAGAGCAACTTGTTCCCTCTCTGCTTTGAGGCGCAATATTTCTTCTCGTAGTGGCAGCTTCTCTCGCTGTATCACACGAACCCGTTTGCGTAGCGTTTGCCAATCGCTGAGGTGAATTGCCTAAAGTTGTTAGCTTTGATGTTTCGAAGCGAAGTATAGAACTTACCAGCTGAAGTAGACGGGAATTTAACTCTTCCTTATACGCCTCGAGTGCCCGTATTTTGATTCGGCATTCTTTCTTCTTCTCTTTATCCTCGGTGGTTCCCAACGTCTCGAGGAGCTTGGCGACCGTACCCTCGATAACCTCTAAGCATACCTGCGAAAAGACATCCACCACTGTTTCGCTACTTGGTATGAACGGTACATCTGCTGCCAGTTGATCTGGATTGCCGTCGTCTTTGATAAATTTCTTGACATTGACAAAGCGATGCACCGTAAGTTCAATAGCTGTTCCATCACTGATTCGTCGCTCTTTGGCAGCTTGCTTCGTCCGGCGAACCTGTTTTGGTAGTGGTTTTGGACCTGCTGTTCGTGGCTTTGCTGTTGTGTTGGCTTTTGGCTTTGTTGCGGGTTGTTTTTGTGTCGCAGGGCTTCTTGAGGGTCGTCCACGACGTCGTTTTGGCGAGGGTTCCTGGTCATCTGCTTGTTCCTCGGGCTCGGCCGCGGGCGACTGAGAGGGAAGACTTCTTCGGGGACGTTTTCTACCGATGGCTTTGGCTGCTTCTACTGCACCGATAGCCTCTGCTGCGGCTTCTTCCTCCTCCTGCGCATCTTCGACGTCCGCTATCGGTTCTTCGTCAATTGGTTCCGCCTCAGGGTCTGCCTCTTCCACGTTATCTGGTTCTGATAATTCGTCGTCTGCAGGCGCGTGATCTGGTCGATCTGGCGAAAGCTCATCCACATCCTCTGCCGGCTCCGGAGTCCCTGGGGTTCGCATATAAGACATTCTCGATCGAATTGTCGTAGGACCCTCACTTCGCCGTACCTTCCGCACCAGAGGCGATGAGGACGCCGGCATATCATCGTCTTGTTGCAATGTAGTATGTAGCCGAGTAGTGGACGATACAGCTTCACTCATGCCAACGCTCTGTCCTCCGTCGGGAAGCCCCTCAGTATTTTGTTGCGCCGTACGACTTGGCGGTCGCACATCCGGTGATTTGGACGCATTTGTGTTCGGTAACACTGGCAATTCGATCTCGGCCTCGTTATCCTCTGACGCTTCAATGGATTGCCCTGGACTGAGTAATTCGGGTTCAGGTTCAGGCTCGGGCTGCGGTTCGATATCTGATCCTTGGTCGGATTCGTTTTCCTCTAAATCACCGAGAATCGGCTCTTCCACTTCCGTCGGTTCAGCTGTAGCATCCTGCGCGCCAGATTCCTTAGATGAGTCGGGCAGGTCGTAGGGGTCTTCGGGTCTTGATCTCGGTGATCGTCTTCGCACACTTTCCGGCGCTTGTACAGAAGCCGGCGGCTCGTTATCCAATCTTCTCCTCTTAGCAGAAGTATTCGCTGACGATACGGGAGGCGCAGGTGTAGGTGCGGCGGGAGTCGAGCTGGCTATGTTAAGGCCAGCGATGTCGATGTTGAAGGAGTCGTCCTGGATGTTTGTGCGTCTAGGGTCGCATTAGTAGAGATCGCATGAGCTTTGGGAGGATATTATGTACTGAGCACCACGTAGACGTTCTTCCAGCCGCCCGCCGCGGCGCTGTTGGCCTGTTTTGAGTATTAGCGACTTGATCGATAGCTTGTAATTCAAGATTGGTTCGAACATGCCTGTGGCCATTGCAGGGGAAAACGAGGTTCTAGATTATTTGCGCATCAATATGATGTGATTTTGAGTATGTGGTGAGGATGCGCAGTTGTGTTGTTGCGATTAGACGTCTTTGTTTGATGTGATGTTGATAGTGTAATGTTTGAGATGCTAGTGACGCGTGGGGGTGGACGCGTTCTGGAGTCGCGGGGCATCCAATCCATTAACTGGCAGATAAAACAATGACCAGCATGACGAAAAGGGTTTAATTAACACTTGAACAGTTGAATTATTTGAATCTACTATTCAATTGAAGCATGCACGCTCTAGTCTTATTATCCATTCCAAACAAGGATGGTTCAAAGAAAGAAGCCCTGCAATCCCCAGTCAAGTAAACAAATACCAAATCATCTTAATAAGACAACGGCCCGCCGTCACTTAACTGGGTATCATTTATTCTATATACCTAATTTCCCCGTTTCTCCTCGTCGCACCATTTTCCTATTCCATCTGACGCCATTGATCATAAAATAGCTGTGGGATGTAAAAGTCTTTAGTTAATGGGAACCCATTGCATAAGTTTAGTATTGAATCGATGTCTGGTTCATTGTCAGCTATCATGAAAACACACATCAGTCAATTGCAAAGTTCATACCCATGGAAGTCAGTCCTTGATATGGATCCCCGGCCATATTCCGAGGTAAGGATCTCTTTGTACCTATAGGGCACCTTGGCGGAAACACCCTCGAAGGTGGTGTCAAGGAGAGGAAAGATGTACTTGTCCTATTGCTCATATAATCAGTACTGGTAGCTCAATTACGATGGCACATACGAACCTTGAACTCATGATCGTGCTTGTCGTACATGACACCATCGCCCATCTCATGCCCAGGGTCATATCTCGCCGCTGTGATGTCGATGAACAGTCCGGTCTGCATGTCAACCCAGCGAGCATCAATGAAATTGTTTCCATCGTCCCTGCCGCGGTACTTGAACGCCGGGTTTATGTCAAGCTGGAAGAAACTGCCATTCGGGCAACCCTCATACTGGAAGTAGTAGATGGTCATGTTGTAGTAGGCAGCCAGGTAGTACATGTCCGCCTCAGTCACCGAGACATCAGCGTCCAAGTCCCATGGCATGACCTGGTGTGCTTTATTAGAGGGCTTTGGTGACAGGACATACGGATGCTCTCACCTTCTTTCCCCACCACCAACCAAGTAGGGAACCATGCATGAGCCATGTCTGAATGCCTAGATCACGGAATGTAGCTAGATATGTTTGCATGAGAACTCTGATGCCTGCGTACTGATCTTCAGGCTCCAGAACTTCATGAAAGTATTTGTCGTCGTAATGAGCGGATGCCCTTGGCATCCTCGTTAGTATAAAAGTGACAACATTGCTGAATGCCAATACTCACTCTGATTCCACTAAGAACTGTTAGTCCATCATGTCTGATTAAATAGCACATTCCCATTTCGAATCAAACGGTTAATGTATATGGCGCTGGCTTACGGAAGTATTTTGGTGGAGGAGCTTCCCTAGTGGGCAGTTTTTGCTCGATCTTTTCAAAGACTTCAGGGACTGTCAAAGCCCTGGCGCAGGTCAACCCGAGGGCTGCAGCGCAAAAGGTGAGCAACCTCATTGCAAAACTGGATTGATTGATGCCTGGAATAGCTTTGTCGTCAAGATCGTGAGGTGACGCGGACAGGCTGTTGCTGAATCTGCAGGGGGAGGGTGAGGGTGCCAAGGGGCTTGGGAGTGTAAAAGTCAAGTCAGAGCGTGAGTGACATCTAACTATCGCGAGACTGATAGGGAGATGTAGATCCTATAGCCTTGGACTTGGCAATGTAGCCTAGGAGAAAAATATTATAAGAAAGGATTATGCCGTTGTTGTGCAGAACAAAGTGATAAGATACCAGTCAGTGATCGAGTCAGTGAACCATACAAACATTTAGTGGCCCATGTTACAGTATCGCGACCCCTGATTCCACCACATCCCGTTTTAGGTCCGCATCACCAAGGGTTCGGACGTTATACCGGCTATAACTAACGTTGGCCCGCGTGCCCAACAATTCTTGTACAGAACAGTTGGCATCTGGTTTAATAATCTCTAAATACCTAGGCACCTAAATCTCTTGATATGCAGGTGACCGGAAACGGATACAGATGTGGCTGGTGAAGTCATTACATGCCACTCTGTGACTTTCAGGTACTTCAGGAACTTCAGGAACTTCAGGTGCTGACTGACACTGACGCAAGCTCCAGGTCCCCCCCGACATTATGGAGACTAAGTTTCCCCAGTCCCAGGCCCAGGCTTCGTCACTCCACCCTCCCTCCTCGTCGCATCGCCAAGCTAGAGCTGAGCTGCCTAAGCCAAAGCTCTCTACAGCCGACTACTTGTCATCTTCAACTCACTCTCCTACCATCCCATCAATTCTTGTGCCTTGAACTCTCCTCTTCTGGAGTCGCATCAACTCTCTTCACACTTGCCGCGGGCAGGTCAACGACCGACATATTCTTTTCCTCCCTTGCTGTAGCTCAAGCTTGAGCAACCCGCCCTTGACAATGGGCGCGTTCAATGTACGATGCAACGATTCTAGGCAATACTCCTCGACTTCGAAACTGACCATGATGCTATAGTTCTTCCGAGTTCTGGGTGACTTGTCCCACGCCCTCTCCAAATGCATCCTCATCTTCGCCATCCATCGCAACCGAAGCGCTGAGGGCGTCTCCCTCATCACGCAGATCCTCTACGCCCTCGTCTTCTGCACCCGATACCTCGACCTTTTTATCGAGACTTTGCCATGGAACATCGTATTCAAGATCTTCTATATTATATCGTCTATTTATATCCTTGCTATCATGCAATGGATCTACCCTCGATCCCGCGAGCGTGAGATGGCCTGGAAGATTGGTGCCGTCATCCTCGGCGGCTCCTTCATCTTGTCCCCCTTCATCATGCTCATTTTTGAGAGCCATAAGGGTTTCCGACCTGTACGTGAACCCCTCTCCATAATCTTGACATCACTAACATCTCCCAGTGGATGTGGGTATTCTCCCAGATCCTCGAGTCCGTTTGCGTTCTTCCCCAGCTTCTCCTCCTGAGACAGACGACCGTTCCCACCGTTATCGACTCCTTCTACCTCGTTGCTCTCGGTTCTTACCGCGCTCTCTACTGTATCAACTGGTTCATCCGCGAGTTCGAAATGCACGGCAAGAAGCCCAACACCGTTTCTGTCATCTTTGGCCTGATCCAGACTGCTTTGTACATCGACTTTGCTTGGGTTTACTACACCCGCCAGCGCGTCAAGCTCCGCGGCGGCGGTATTGTTGACGCCGACGATATGAGCCGCGGATGGCTCCTTCGTCGCATCTTCGGCAAGCGCTTTGCGAACAACGAGGAAGAGGATGAGGAGAACAGTCCTGGTGGCTTTGACGATGACCAGGGTGGCAACCGACGCGGGGCTCGTCCCAAGTGGGGAGCTCGTGGTATTTCAGTCAGCGCCGATGATGGTGTTCTTGAGCAGGACCGACATAACCGCGACCAGGACGAGTTTGGCGGTCCGGTCGACCCAGATGCTAAGATGCAGGACCCCGATGAGCTTGCGCGGGCTCTCGACGACGATGACGATGAGAACACACCTCTACGACCTGGTCAAACAGAAGGCCAACCCAGCGGTCTTCAGGGCGGCGAGGGCTGGCGCGACTAAGACACTTAGCTTGTCCAATATTACACCCATGTCGTTTCCCGCGAGTTTTACAGGATGAAGTCGGACGGAGTATGACGGATTGTTTATTTGAAATGTCTTGGAAGGTACCAATGGCTATACCATTTAGTGGAATGCTTGATACGATGCATGCATGGAACTACGTTAGAAGAGAGGGGAGATCTGGCCATATTTCACCAGCAGAGTTTTAGGGGCATTCACGGGCAATTATGTACACATAGCGGAATTCTTTTTCAAGGTATTCTCGATATGAGATGAAATGGAATTCATTCAATTATCATGCTGCTTGACAATCACGTTCGCATTATAGATCAAAGAAGGGGGGATGTGTGGATATCATTCAGGCAAGTTGCCCATGAGCTCATTCCTTGAGCTCAAACCAGTAGTCCAGTGGTCTTGGACTCTCCTATACACCATCGCCACCATGTCCCTAATGGACTGACAACTCCTCCCATCATTGGCGCCATCTGATAAGGACATTCATGCTGGTCCTGTCTTTTCGCAATTCCATCAGCAGCATCCCACGCCGCGATAAACTCCTATAGTAGCCAAACAAAACTAAGTAAAAAAACGAATGGCATCAAAAATCATATACTAGAATAACGTCTTTGAAACCGTAGGGTATTTTTGTTCTTCAATGAACGAAGCGCTTCTCAAACTCGGCATACAGCTTTGGGCTGATTTCATCACTGCTCATGCCTTCAATCTCAACAAGCACGCCTTTCTTGGCATAATGGTTTAGAACTGGCTCGCTGGTCTCCTGGAACTTCTTGTATCGGGCGCGGTAGACGTCCTCGGAATCATCGGGACGCTGGATTAAAGGCTCGCCGGTGATATCGTCGATTCCGTGAACCTTGGGCGCATTGAAGCTCGTGTTGTAGACTCGACCGGAAGGTTCATGAACCCAGCGTCCAAGGATTCGCTCCAAAATCACGGACACGGGGGTCTTGAGGGAGACGACTAGGTTGATGGGAATAAGCTTGTCGAGAGGGCCGACCTGAGAGGCTGTTCGAGGGAAGCCATCGAGGATGAAAGAAGCAGAGGGGTCGTTGGAGGCTTCGGAAGGTCTGTGTCCGTCCATGAAAGGAGCCGCATTGATGAAAGGGTCGTTAGCGGCGCTGTTGAATGATGATGGCTCGAGCGCGG
The DNA here is from genome assembly GCA_954870535.1 of Fusarium sp. VM40. NCBI lineage: Eukaryota > Fungi > Ascomycota > Sordariomycetes > Hypocreales > Nectriaceae > Fusarium > Fusarium sp. VM40. Next base: position 651,214 of record CATPAH010000011.1, read on the forward strand.
TCGCTTCGGAGGAGAGGGTCATGACGTGGGGAGAGCCATTCCTAGCAAGCCACCCGCGAGTGAAGAATTCGTTGGAGATAAGTCGCAGGATGAGATCGTCGGCCACAAGACCACCAGACTTCATGGTGTTCTCGACTTTGATGCCTATTTAAATATTAGCCCTGCCATTGAATTTCAGCAAACTTTGGGGAAAGACTAACCGAGGGGTGTTCTGTTCTTGACATTTCGTCGGAGAAGGTCACCGGTACTGATCTGATTGAGTTGCGGGAAGCGAGAGAGTAAACGCTCGCTCTGGGTTCCTTTACCGACGCCAGGCGCACCAAAGAGGATGACTCGAGCGGCCTTGTTCAGGTTCATCCTAGGCGACCTGGAACGATGAGGCCGTCGCGGGTGGAAGCAAACTGGGCGGTGGAATTGCGATTAGGCGCAACCGACAACGCAGGTGACCTGGCGTTGTGCTGATGTGTGTATCCAAAAAATGCCGTTCGAGGTTTATTTTTCTTGTTGAGGTCAATGGGTCGATAGTTCGGAGATGGCGCGGGGAGTTGTTGAGGCGGGGAAAGCGTATTATGAACGTCACAGGTTTCTTTTTCGAGGACGAGAAGGGAGGAAATATATAATGAAGGATGGAAATGCCGCCGGTGAGATTCGTACAAATTATAAAACAACAGCGAAGGGATGAGACAAGACGAGGGAAGAGGAGAGTCGAGTCGAGGTGGATGGACGCAAAGGTTGGAAGTGGGGGGGCTTTATGTATAGGGCGAGATGGTGTTGGTGTTGAGCGTTCGAGGCACAAGGGTGGTACCTCCGATTTCGCATGTGAATCGCCTGTCGTGGATGTACCGCTCGACGATGGATGGCGTTGAGATCCAGTGGGTGTGGGCCCGTGCGAGCAGGAACGGTCAAGTGTGGGCACGGTAGTGCTCTCCGCGGATTGCCGCTTGGACTTGGCTTTTGGTTTCAAAGCAATCTAGTCTACGGTATTACTGTACTGCCTAGACGTTGCATTTTCACGCTTCCGGTGTTTATTTATTGATATCATTACACAGCATGTAGAGCCTCCGTCTGCTTATTCTTACTTCTCGAATATCTCATCAACAGACACCACGGGATATCTCGGAACCCGAGAGATGTGGCATGACATGAATGGCAAGACTCCAATCGGCATATTTCTCCTTATGTCCGGGATATCACATCAAGGGACCGGAAGAAATGGATGAACCCATATTCCGTCTCGTTTCAGGGTGTCATGCTGTCGATCTGGGGAAACAGTGTGCAGATTCATCTTGGCGCAGCACATATTGCAACACTGTATCTTGCAGTCCGATCTGCTGACCTCGGTATCTCTCGCAATGATTGTTCTACCATGAATAGAAATGAATTATATTCTTCAAAGACTAAAATAAAAGACAGTATGCTCATGCTCAGGAAGGTGAAATGGCGTCATCTGCAACAGATTGCTACTTGACTTCATCTAACAGCATTCCGAATACCGTCCAGCACGTGTAATCCTCAACAGCCAATCAAGCCCCCCAAATTGTGTTTCTAGGCACCCCGGATTTTCCAGCCCAGCACCTCGGTAAGAGCCAAGGTGCATACCCGTGCGAGCCAGCGTTGCCGTCATCGCACTGGCCCTAGGGTATCATACTGTGGGATTTGTAGAAATGCGACCTAATCTTCGAAATGTTCATGGTGGGCACGGTTATGGCGATTCCGTGCCTGGAATTATGGATCTCATATTCTTCTATCCCAGGTAAAAGTGTCATGATCGGTTTGCGCTGTTCTCGCTGTCTTTGGTCCTGGGGCGTTTGGCAGGAGGCAAAGGGAGGTCAGGCTTGGCCTCGCGAATGACCTTTGTGTTGTAAATAAATGACGCCAATTCTCCTTTTTTCTGGAGTTCCTTTATGTTGTCCTCCATCGAATCCCAATATGGACGTAGCGTCACGCGGCATGTTCTGATCTCAGATCGTGGAATGTCAAAACAAGCGGCGATGCGATAAAGTGCATCGATCTTCTGGGCAACCTCTATGCGCACTTGAGTCGACAGGACAATGTCGAGGTCAACTCCGCCTGATTTTTGAAACCAGTCAATGCTCGTTCCGGCTGTTAACTTTGTGTCGTGGCCAGGAGTGATGGCCTGAAAAATTGGCCCGACACTCCTTGCACGACCTGTCAATGCCACCAAGCAACGAGAAGGGCTGGGTACCCAGTACCCCGACTTAGGAACACCTTCCAAGACCCGATGTGGAGGCTCAGGCTTCTCTTTGAACAAGCATCGCGGCCCACACAAGAAGATGTACTTGTTGGCCCTCCAGTTGTAACTGGGAAGTCCGAATGTGCGTATGTCGTCCAGCAAGCACAAAGCAAACAGCTTTTTCGAAGGTCGTTCGACTTCCCATGGGGTATAGCTACTGGGGAAAACCATCGCAGAGCCAGGCATCGACGAAGGAATAAGAGTGTATCTCTTTTCGACAGAGACATCGTGACGCCGAGATTGGATCTCAGTATACCACTGACGCATGGTGCGTTCGTCAAGAACATCTTTCTCAATGTTAAAGCTTCCGTGGAATTTATTCTTGTCCTCTTCGTAGTTGGTTTCAGCAAACCGTGCCGGGTGTATGAAGGCAGTCAAATGGTTGTTCTCAACAAATCGCAGCATGTGGTGAAAGTACAGAACAAAGACTGACAGGCTGACTCGGGGGACCTGAAGTGTACCTGAAAGGCTGGTGACAAAGCATTCGTTTTCCCAGCCCCCTTTTTCTTCATCAAAGAATATGACAATGGCTGCGAGAGCAATGTTTAATGGAACTATGTCAGAGATGTATTTGTCAAGAAAATTGGTGACCTCGACAACCATGTCAGGTGGGAACATCAGTACGGCCATTGGAGGCCACCTCAGCATGTAGTGAAGATGCTGATAATCCTCGGAAATGCTGCCATCGCGAGATACATGTATCGGCCTGCGTAAATTAGGCCTGTGCTCATCGTCCTCTGCTGACGGGAGTATTCTGGCCACTGAAGAGGTGCTGAGTCGCTCGAAGAGTTTGAGATGTTCGCGCTTCATGATCTGAAGGAACCTTTGCTTCTCACTCGTTTCCAGGTGATTCCACAGTCCCTTTTTGATGTGCTTGAGGTTGCCTGGTATGAGTACATTTTGAAACCAAATAATACTTGTTCCACAACAGCGGCCTGAAGGGTAAGACGTTAGGGTGACGTGGGAATTGTCATCCTTGATCTGATCTGCGCGTGGTGTACTTTTCTCGACTACTTGATCCGTTGAATCAGCGGTGTCTTGTTGACCCCCTCGGTCCGGTTCGTGTCTCTGCATGATCACAGGGGAGCAGTCGAGTGCAGAAATTCCGACTACCATTGCATTGATATCGTGGCCCAGGGTGAGCGGATCATTCTCCGATATACCCAAGGCCTCCTAGGAGAACTGAGTGTTCGCTTGCATGTCCTGTTTAGAGTTTGCCACTCTGCATGCTCGAGTAAGAACTTTGTAGTCGACGACCGCTTCTGTAGGAACTCGAAATCCTGTTTCAAGTGCTGGATCATTAGGAGGATCTTGTGACCCGTCTGTCAGCACTGCTCCCTCGCGGGGCAGCCATAACATTCGATCGCAACAACCCAAGGTGAAGACCTTGATGGGCTCTTGTGGTTGCTCGTCATCTGCGAATTGTTCTGAGAGTGATATCTCACCACGCTCATCGCTGCTTGTCACCTCCGGTTCTTCGGAAGGCTTGACCCATTTCCCTGGACCACCTGGAGGGTCTTGTAACCAACGCTCTTCATCCATCAAGTCATTCAGATGTTTTTGTGGCAGATAGACGTCAAACGCGAGAGATTTGAAGTAAGTGTCGTCATTTCCTTTCAGTCTTACGTCGTCTTTGGCTTCCACAATCAGGTTACGATCATGAGAGACGGCGGCCATGGTGTCGGCTATACTGCCAGACGCGAACTGAGAGTGTTTGGTAAAAAACGATGTAGATGTGTTGTGATGGCCGGATTTTGTGTAGTATGGTCACTGGATGGCGAGAGGTCTCCCGCTTGTTCAGTGTTGTGACGATCAACGTTGCTTGGTAGATTGTTCCTTTTGGGGTACTGATTGGGAAAACAGAAAACTATTGGTAGGTGAATGAGATTCTAGACTAGGTAGGTTAGCATAAACCGCGTTCCGATATGCCTATTGTAAATGTTTACCCTTGTTGTCAAAGTCGGGCGTGGCCGCGTGGGAATCCGTGTATCGCTTCGAAGTAGGTAGGTAGGAGGAACAGGCGTAGAGCCCGGAGCCTTGCGAGGGTCCGTTCGTTTCTGCTCTACCTCTTATCATGCAGAGTAAAGGTGCACCTACTACTCTTGGAAGTGGTAGAAGAAATACCTGATATATTGTGAGCATGCTGTTATTTAGGTAGGTGGTTAATGTCGTGATCGGCTCATACCTTCAAATGTGTTTGACGTGTGATGCTGAAGTCAGAATGGAGGAGTGAAAACAAAACATCTTTTCTAAAGATCTACTCTATTAGATATTGGAACTTTTTCACGGCACTGTACTCACCAGGTTATCCGCCAGTGACTGACACTGCTTCGCACTTGCGACAGCTCCACCAGACAACAAACGCAAATGTACCTGCCCAGGTTTCCTCAACTGGATATTGTTGCCTAAAACGAAATTCTAGATTGTATTTGGTTGTTTGTTTGTTCGTTTGTTTACACACTCATGAGTCACAATCAACACACACGTCAAAACCGACAAACTCTTATGATTTGAACTCTTATATAAGGGACCGCAGCAGAAACCAACGGGATAACAAAATGTCTACGACAGTCAAAGAATCTGCCTCCAACGTACCTTTCACGCTACTGGATTGGATAGCTGGATACCGCTCAAGGGTTGTTCCAGCCAAGAGAAGCTCACAGTTCTCCTCGTCTGCGTCTTTCCTCTTCTACTCAACTGAGCTCACCGACGCGGCAGCTGGTGACGATGAGGGAGAGTTACCCAAATCCTCGATGAGGTCTAGGACGATATCGTGAGTCTTCCTGCAGATAATGTCCAAGTGCCCCTTGCTGACGATGGTTTCCCATAAAGTAGAAAACATACCGAACCAAACCCTAGCCCCATTTCTGGATCAAAGAGCACTGTTAGGCTCTTACCATATCGTTGTGCTGTAGTAGCCATGATATGTGCGAACTACGAAGTCTTGACAAGATGCTGTCAGGATATTTTGACTGCCAAAACCGATGCCCAGAAAGCCTCCCGGAGAGATTAAGGGTCAAACATGAGCACCACGCCGACGACCTGGAGATTGGGCAAGTCTACGTGGGCTACTCTGCTTTATTGCTTGAGGATGCCTACCTAAAGATCGACAAGAATACTGCAAACCCCAGTATCGATTTGATGGTATTCATCGGTACTCGTACAGAACCATCAGGCCAGTCATGTCACAAGAACATCATCTACCACGAGAATGCTCTTGTTCCAGGCAATATCCGACACATGAAAGCTGCAATGCATGGTTCTCTAAGCAAGGAGGAGGGTTGTGTATTCATTGAACGCTGGATGCGAGAACGACGAAACATTCTAGCTGGAGGATGTCCCTCACGTCGCAAAGGTTTCAGTTTCGGATCGAGACAACAGAAGACCGTATGCCGCCTCGCTATACCAGATTGAGAGTGTCGATGTGCATTACAAACTAATGTACAGTGGGCGTGCAAAAGTTCCGACAATTTTCTCCCTTTCATATTTTATATAATCTTATATGATCTTATCCTAACACTTTACATCAAGTCTCCTAAAAAGATTATATAAGATTATATAAAATATGAAAGCGAGAAAATTGTCGGAACTTTTGCACGGAACTGTGTACGATGAGAACACCGGCCCTTCTTCCCGACGGCACATTTACCTACCCGTCAAGGTTTCAGGGCTGAGTTGTTCTCGCAGAACAAGAACATAAAGAAGTCAAGGGCTCAAGTCGCAGAGGTTCCAATGGCCGTGTTTATCATACATTTCAGCCACTTCCTACGTTTCACCGAAAGCCGTTGCTTAACAAGATACCCTCATCCACTGCGTTGGGCTTTTGTAAAGTATGCTAAAGACGTCAAGAGATCACAGGAGTTTTCCATCAAGGAAGAGTCCCTAGATCAAAAAAGGCTCCTGCAGCTCGCAGGGCAAGTGAAAGGACTCAATGAGGTTGACCCCCAGCAACGAATGCAGCTACTTCCGCAATCTATGCCAGGGACTCGGATGACATAGCCGGCCGACCCGTGTGTAGGGGCCTGCTCACCGTCCTTTGCAGTTTTTAACAACTGTCTCTTGAACGACGAAAGGACAATTGGTTTGAACAGTTACCAACCCCGTGTCCCGAATGCTCCCCTGAGGAGGCTCGGAGCGCCCTTGAGGCTGGCCATGCATTGGCACAGAGGCCTGGAGGATATCGATCAATGCTTGGATGACTTCCCACCCCTCAGGTACTGGATGCCTCAGTACCAGTCTCCTATTCCATCCCTGACAGGATTCGCTCAAAAGATTGGGCCAATACTTAGTGCCTCGACTCATCTTGTCCCCCCAAATGACTTCTCGTATGGTACTAAGCCACGTCAAGACGCACAGCTACGTCAAGACGAAGAGCCAGACCAGGACCAAGAGCCAGACCAGGATTTTAACGTACTGATGCATCCTCCAAACTTGGTGAAGATTGTATCAGAAGAGATACGGCAGGATGCTGAGGCGTGGAACACGGCGATTGAGAAACTCGCGACCGCTAAAGGCAAGAGTTTACGGTACGATCCTGCTAAAATGATCACAACCTACGATGTTTTCGAAAGTGATCTCGCAAAAGCAACATATGATGGCACTCTCAGTACCATTTTAATGCATGGTCGTCTACCGGATCTCCCGACCCTCCCAACAGCAAAGCAACGGAAGCTCAGCCATTCAGCTCAGGATCTTCAAAGAAACACAGCCCCTAAAGATGAACAGCTTTTAATTCCTGAAGAAGAGAAATTGGTACGCATCAACGACATCTTGGGTCTACCATTCCGGGCCAATGGTTGGTACAACATACCAGGTATTCTGGAAGCAGATTATGCGACAACGAGCAATGTAGCCGTGTGCATCGATATAGATCAAATGAGTAGTCGCACTAGATATATTGACAACTCCCGTTTCCGAGGAATGATCCACGCAGACACACCAGGCTTCGGGAAAACTCTGTTTGCTCTTGCAGCAATTGTTGTATCAGCCGGGTTAACTGGTAGCATCAATGGTCTATATATTCATCGCCCCTCTTTCGTGCTGCCGTGAGTGGATGGCAGAGATCGAAAATTCCTTTGGACAGGTATGTGCCAATAGACAAGTTGCTGGAAGTAATGCTGTCGATATATACTGATAAAGATACATAGTGAAATGCCGACGCTCTGCCTTCTTGGGGAGTCTGTATCCCCAACTGACTTATGGAAATACAGGGTTGTGATCACCTCATACATGTCATTAATATATTACGACTGGGTTATATCCTAGACGACGAGCAGGTCCCCTATAGCGGACACACCCCCATCTCTATACAATGCTCATCTCCATCGACAGTGGCTCAACCGACTAGAGCACGGCAATCCAGGTTGCCTTACAATGCCGGGAAATTTCGTGACGCCATGGGGTTGGAGACATCAAAATCGAGATTAAAGAATCTCGTATTGTCCCCGCCGTCGGACATGATCGACTTACCTCAAGTCCTCTTCCAAAGAGACCAATGTTTGTCCTGCTTTCCGGTCCTGTTGGAGAACGGCTAGTTCTTGACGAGGCACATGCCATCAAGAACCGAGAAAGCCGTCATTCCATCTCGACACTGAGATGTCACTTTAACATCTGTCTCATGATGACAGGCACGCCACTAGATAACAAGAGGGATGACGGATATATATATGCTTCTCTGACGACGCCGACGATGGCGCAAATCTGTCCGAGTGGCGAAGGAGCGAAAGGCCGAGAAGGAAATGGCTGACATGAAAGATGAGTACACCAAGCTCAATGAGCATGAAGCTGAAGAATCCAACCGGGGCAATTGCAGAGACAATTTCAAGAAGAAGGGATGAGTATGCTCGGCGGCAATCCTCCGACGAGCTCCCTGCTGTTCAAAGCAGCATTCCTGAGAAGCTTGTCGTCAGGCCCTAGACACCCCGAAGATCATCACAAGGCTCGGTTCATTCAGGTGTTAGACGCAGTCAGTCTTAGAAGGCCTATGTCAACCATCACGGCCGCGCAGCCCCGAACGAGCTATACACCGTCGACGCAATCACGAATCACTCGATCGACACCGACGACTATACGGTCGAATTTGAAGTACGTTGGGAAGGCGGGGAGGTGACTTACGAAGACGAGTCCGATATGCAGCAAGACGTTCCCGAAATGGTCTACGCCTATTGGGAATGCCTTCTCCAGCCTCAACCAGACTGTGATTGTCAGGTTTCCTCTGGACCTGGAGGACCTGAAAAGGTCCAACCACGCCTTCAAAAGGTACAAGAGGGCCATGCGCCCAATCAACGGCGTGCGCAGGAAAGGTGCTGGGTGGGAGCATCTTGTGACAGCTCACCAGTATGCGTACCATCGCATGCTGGTTGAACTCCGTTTCGAAAGACATGCCTTCGAAAGAGCCATGCGGCGCAACGAAGCGGTGGACACCTTCGAGGAGGGTGACCAGGTTACGACTTAACAACTCATCAAATGGAGGGAGAGACTAGAGGACAACGAGAATTGGCTTTCTCGACGCATAACAGTGGTGCTGGACGTTGTCGACCAACACAAAGATCGACATGATTGAGAGGATACAAATAAAGAATCGACTGGGGAGTTTCTACTAGTGACTGGACAAAAGGTCTAATAATCCCCTCTAAAGGTTTATGTAAAGTCTCATAAACTACATTAAAGAGAAATAATATTTATAATATTTAAAGAAGTTTTAGTAAGGTTATAAGAATTATATAAAATTATATAATTTATAAGAAAGATATAAAAAGAATTTTAATAAAGTCATATAAATTATATAAAGTTAGAAGAGTTTATTAAACCTCTATTAAGTTTAGAAAGTATGAATATTAGTCAGTCACTTTTGCACAGAACTATCACGAAGTCCCTCAGAGTGCTCATGATCAAGTCCGATTCCACTGTTTTGCATGGCAGGAGTTCTATATCATAGGTCATATCCTTGGCCTTGTCGCTTAGGATAATCTCTATTGCCTTATAGTTTTGTTCAAACTCGTGAGACCAACTTGTGAACTGGAAGGAACGACATCCCGGTTTCCTGTCAAGCCAGCAGTAATCATGACTCCAAGTCGCCCAGACGTGTTGAAAACGCAAGATCCTGAATCCCTCACTTTTGAGAAAGGCGAGTCATCCTCCGCATCTATGCAACACTCTCGAGACACGAAATGAGAGCCACTCGACGGCGGTTGGCGAGTGATGGATTCGATACCGGTGCTGACTTCCTCGATGAAGCCGGTTTTGGCGCCATGCTTCACGAGAGTGATACGAGACTCATTTAACTCGGCTTCGGGAATCAAGTCTGTAATAAGAGTGATCTTGGGGCTAATAGTTGGTAGCCGGAGAGCTGGACCATACTGATTAGTCGTCCAAGGTTTGAGGTTATGGGCAGTTTGTTCTTCAGCGAAGATATGGGGGAAGGATGTTTATCCTGGTGCAACTCAATAAGGGCCCAGTCTCTGAGTCGCTCTCCTAATGCCGATTCGACAAGTCTTGACGAATGTGGAAGGTCGATATGGCCAATGATGTAATCTTTCCGGCCGCATTGCTAACTGAAGGTAGACTTGAGAGGCGATATCTTGGCTCGTTCTTCCTCGTGCGATTGAAGATAGAGTGTGTTGTTCTCTTGTGCTTTATAGACCGGAAGTTCGAAGACGGGCTGCCTCTGTATAGGCAGCGTACTTTTCCTCAAACTCTTCTGCAAGTTCATTAAATGTAACTTGCCCTGGCTGGATGACAGTGCGAGCATGGGTGTCGTCGTGTTGATGCTGGATATTGACATCGCTGTTTCCGGATATGACATGACGGCAGGTGAGGGCATATGTCTTGTTCATGTCTTTGTCTCGGAGAAAGAGACTCTTGGTGCCCGCCTTGAAATGGTGCTTGAATGAAGCTAGCCCTGTCCCGGTGTACTCGGTGAAGTGATGGCTGGATTTGTATATAGTATCCTCGTAGGTCTGATGGCCGCGCTGGTGTAGAATCATTTCGTTAAGGAGCCCAGAGAGGATTTTATTGGATGTTGTTGCTTCTCCCTCGAGTTACAGGTGAGTTGCTCACAGTTTTGTTTATCTTGAAAGGAGCCGGCGGTTAGTTGCTCTCCTTCCTTCTTGATTTCAGTTGAGCCAGGGTTTTGCGCGAAACCGATGAGCTCTCCTTCCTTTATTTCCACACCCAAACTATTGTGGTCCAAGTAGGGGAGAATACCTTTGCATTTGAGAACCGCTGTATATCCTTGCGTCAAAAGCGTAGAGTCTTTGGTGACGGAAATGAGCATCGTGGCTGGACTCAAGGACGGTAGGGATGTTCCCGTCCTCTGAGACGCCGACACGAAGGATATCGATGAGTTTCCGGTCTAAGAAGAATTCAAGTAAAATAATAAAGATTACATTAAGTTAGTAGATTCTTACTAATTTTTTACGTATTATTAGGATTTCTTGGATTTTATTACAATATATTAAACCTCAAACAAATTTAGAAGAGAGGAAATTATCAGTCACTCTTGTACAGACCCGCACACCAGCCTACCAGATTTAGCGTTTGGGCAACACTCAATTTGAGTTAAGCTTAAATTCAGGCTTTTCAAGTTATTAGATCAACAGTCACTTCGCTCAGCAGGGCTCTCTACTACGTAGCTATACTGTATTCCTTACACTATCCGATGCAGACGTCGTTAAACACTGGAAGATGGCATGAATGCAACAAGCAGAACTACATCAAACACGAGACAATACAATGAAGCATCGATGCACATGAGAGTTCGCCATTCAGCTCCGGGCATGTCATGTTCTTCTTTCGGAAGATCACCGCCTCTTCTCAATTGCCGTCTCTCCCTACCGACAGTTCGATCGTGGGGTGTTGCATCCCTACGATCAGCGGCATAATGTCCGCTTTGAAGAGAAATCCATCCCCAGCTTCGGGATGTGGACGGCTACACCAACCCCAATTCCACCTCCATCACCAACTTTGCGGCGTCTGCGGCCTGCAATTACAAATTAGAGGCAAATCTTCGGCAAGAGAGTTCTTGTGACGGATGAAATCTCCAGATCTTATTAGCCCATCAGGCTTGGCTGGCAGTTGCATCCACTACCGGTGATACCTGTTGGATCATGCAAACCCATGGGACTCATCGTATAAGTGCCCAGACTAACCAGAGAGGCGGGATCTCCCCATAAACGTCCTTCCGAACCCCAGGCATTTTGTTCTTGGTGTCATGGGATTTGCAAAAGGGCCGAAAACTTATATGGGCTCCCCGCATGTTTAAACGGTTTAGAGCCATCTTTGTCCCCAGATTATCCCCGCGCTGTGGCACCAGAGTCATGAGCGACACGGCTTTTGACTAAGAACCACCAGGTTTTCTTCGGACTATATTCTTGGCATTGTGGGAACTACTTTTGACTTCCGGTCGTGACTGGCTCTTCATCATCGGCGAACTGGTTCGGTGCCGTTTACGATTGGGTCGGAGTCCGGACAAGATACTCAACTGCTCCTGATCTTTGCTATGCCAAGAGAATGGTCGTGAGAGCACACCTCATGTTCAGAATTTGAACTTGATCTACAAGGATCGAAGAGGTCGGTCCGAATCAAGGTCGCTGATGATGGCCTTTGCTTTCCGTTCTTGACTAACACGACGATGTGAAAGCATGTTAGTGGGATTGGAGAGCCAAGAACTTTGGAAGACAGAAAGAGGTTGGTACGGGACTTGAGTATATAAGACGGAAGGAGCAACCAGCCTCTTGTAGGAAACCAGTTGCTCCAAGGACTCGGGCTTTCACGACAACTCTACTTCATACCATATCCTCAATCATCCACCATGTGGTCCAGTCTACTCCTTCTGGGAGGCGTCTCTATGAGCATTGCCAATCCAATTGCTCGACAAGATGCCAATCCCCCATACAGAAACAAGACTCTGTGTCTCGACAAGCGTGTCGATGACCTCATGTCGCGCATGTCCCTCGAAGACAAGGCCGGACAGATGTTCCACGGCCGCACTGTCGTTGTCAATAATACTTTTGACGAGACTATTGAAGAATTTGTTACCGGAAAGCGCATTACTCACTACGTTCTGAGTGGGGGCGTGAACGATGTTCGGGGCGTGGCCGCATGGCACAACAAGCTTCAAAGACTGGCATTGAGTACGCCTCTGGGTATTCCCATCACCATTTCTTCAGATCCTCAACATGGCTGGGTTAACGACGAGGCCGTGAGCGTTGTAGCGAAGGGTTTCTCTAGGTGGACTGAGCCTCTTGGCCTCGCCGCTATCCAGTCACCCGAGCTTATCCGTACGTTTGCTGAGATTGCTCGTGAGGAGTATACCGCTGTTGGAATTCGACAGGCTCTGCATCCTCAGGTTGATCTTGCTACTGAGCCTCGTTGGGGTCGTATTACTGGTACAATGGGAGAGGATGCCAACTTGACAAGTGCGCTGCTGGTCGAGTATATCAAAGGATTCCAGGGGGACAAGATCGGTCCCAACTCAGTAATAGCGACTACCAAGCACTTTCCCGGGGGTGGAAGTATGGAGAACGGCGAGGATTCGCACTTCCCTTGGGTAAACAAACCTCTTATTACTATATGAACACTCTCTAACAATGTGGCTTAGGGGAAGAACCAGACTTACCCAGGTAACAACCAAGACTACCATTTAATCCCTTTTAGAGCAGCTATCGCTGCTGGCACAAGGCAGATGATGCCCTACTACTCTCGTCCTATCAATACGTCGTGGGAAGAAGTAGCCTTTGGCTTCAACAAGGGCGTTGTCACTGATCTGCTCAAGAATGAGCTCGGCTTCAAGGGTATCGTTGTCACAGACTGGGGCATCGTTACTACCCGTTTCTGGGGCCTGGAGGACAAGACTGAGCTTGAGCGTGCTCGTCGTGTGCTTGAAGCTGGATGTGATATCTTCGGCGGCGAGACAAAGCCCGAGCTTATCATCGAACTTGTCAACAAGGGCCTTGTATCTGAAGCTCGAATCGATGAGTCTGTTCGTAAACTGATGAGGGAGAAGTTCGAGCTAGGTCTCTTTGACAACCCTTTCGTCGATGTTGAGAGAGCTGTCCGCATTGCTGGAAATGACTATTTCAGCCGCCTTGGAAACGAGACACAACGTCGTGCTTTTACTCTTCTTACCAACAAGGACGACATCCTACCTCTTCCTCTCGCCGCTCTCGACGCCAAATTTTACATTGAGGGCATTGAACCCGAGGCTCTGAAGGCCCGCAATCTCACAGTCGTCGACGAGCCTGAGGACGCTGACTACGCATTCCTCCGCATCGCATCACCCTTCAAGCCTACTACAGCACCCGGACTTCCCCAGACCATCAACAATGGCAGCATCGAGTTTAACACGACTGAGAAGGCTCGCCAGGCCAAGATCTACGCGACGCTCCCTACCGTGGTGGACATCAGACTCAACCGAGCCGCTGCAGTGCCCGAAGTTGCTGAGCAGGCGGCTGCCTTGTTTGGCAGCTACGGCAGCAGCCCCGATGCGTTCCTGGATGTTGTTTTCGGCACAGATGGTTGGGGTCCTGAGGGACATTTGCCATTCGACCTGCCTTTGTCTCAGGCGGCGGCGGATGCGGCGATGGAGGACGTTCAGTATGATACTGAGGCTCTGTTCAGGTTTGGACATGGATTGAGATATAAGGATACATGCGCGAGTACATAGGTTTGGGATGAGGATATGAGATGATGTGAGACGATAATGACATAGCTTGGCATGATGATGGCTACTTCATAATAAAGCTGTTTTGTGGATCAGCAGATGAGAATAGAACACATGTTTGTTAATGTCTATGTTGCAATAGCTGTGGTGACAGAAGCGTGTATAAGGGTCGATGGAGACATGACCGAGTTTGTGTTGTTCACTAACGCTGCACGTCGTCGAATGCATTCTCTGATCCATCAACTAATACATTCCAGTACAAGAATTCTATAAACCTTAGAAGAGAGGAAGTTATCTGAACTTTTGCACACCTACTGTACCTACCCCATAACATGCTGCATTACATATGGGGCGTATATATGCAAACATACGTGTGAGACCAAGTGTCTCAATTGTCTTGGGTGGATGGCAGCGGGTTAAGGGCCTACAGTGGTGAAAACCAATCAAACAAGACAGAAACAGTTCAAAGCTTCTGAAGCTATGTTTCGCAATCTCCGGTGACTGGTCAATGCTGCTTTGCCAACTCAGATTACGGAGCATAGGACAGCCAGCCTATGAGGCCATGACAAGCCGCAAGTAGAGTGAGGCCAGAAGGATCTCTGGACTGTCCAAATATTCGGCAGAAAATGCCGGTAAAATTCAGTTCTCTTGAGGGATGCCCTTAGCGGAGATAACAGCGGGCTTTACCCATTGTTGAGATTTCATGGCCGAAGCCACAGTCACATGCAGGGGACGACTCTGAGTGAAGGCTTTCTCTCTCAACAAAAGGATACACTCGGCACTACCGGCGAGTCACGTGAGAACTGCTTCTTCTAGATTCTGTTGACGCAAGCCCCTGTTGGAACGCCAGAAGACGCAAGGATTGGATGCATCCAGTGTAAGCCCTGCCGGAGCAGCTGTTATTCCGCTCCGAATGCGGCGAACCCCGGTCAGCCGGAGATGGAGCTAAGCCCGCTCTTCCGCCTGCGTAGATGTACTTGACATTCATCCAATCCCATCACAACTGTACTGTACTGTACTCCGTAGTCTGTACGGATAGGATACACTACCCTTAAACACGACCACACCCTTTCGCCATTAGCGGGCAGCGCCTCTTCTCTTGGAGAATCTCGACTTTACATCCACTCTGTCTTTTTCTTCATCAACAACATACGCATTGCTTGCTGTACCGCCTTTTACCCCCTCGATATCGATACCTTGCGCCGATTAAGAAATTATAACTTGCACCCTATCCGCCACATCTGATTAATCCATCCACTCTCGACTCCAGCTCGCTATGAGCGCTTCCTCCAACGTCGCTCGCAGGGCGGTTGCCCGGAACCCCTTGATGGGAAATGGTGAGCACCGCCGTTTTGTTCCATACTGTTTTCTCCGTACTAATTCTTGTCCAAAGCCCGGGCTCTCTCGCGAGGTGTTACTCCGGCCATTCTTGGTCGCCACGTCAGTCGACATGCCAAAATCCCCGCCATTGCTCTATTGATTCCGCGGTCAATGAGTACCGATCATCACCGACCCGATGCCTCTTCTTCTGGCCCGCCCCCGGGATTCAATGCCGAGCAGGCTAAGAAGCCGCTTCCCAAGGATGCCAGCGGTTCCCTGGTCGCCAAGAAGGAGGATAAGAAGCTTGAAGCAAACCCCACGGGATCCGCAGTACTGAAGCCAGCCGATGCCGCAGCCACACCCAAGTCCGATTCAGCAGAAATTGTTGCCACCAAAGAAGGTGTGATGGAAAAGGGCGATGCCGCTCAAAAGGCAAAGGAGGAGAAGAAACTCACTATCTGGGAGAAGGTCAAGAAGGAGGCTCACCACTACTGGGATGGATCTAAACTGATGGCCGCCGAGGTCAAGATCAGTTGGCGGTTGGCTCTCAAGATGGCGGCCGGATACGAGCTTACCCGTCGTGAGAACAAGCAGCTTCAGCGAACAGTCCAGGATCTCGGCCGGTTAGTGCCTTTCTCAGTCTTCATTATCGTGCCTTTGGGTGAGGCTCTTCTGCCCCTTGCCCTCAAGCTCTTCCCCAACATGCTTCCCAGCACGTTTGAGGGTCAAAAGTCAAAGGAGGCCAAGGCCACTCTTTTGCGATCAACACGTAAGGAAGTCAGTCAGTTCCTAAGACAAACACTGGGCGAGTCTGGCCTACCATTGAGCCAAGCAACAACGCAAAAAGAGGAGTTCTCCAACTTCTTCCGCAAGGTGCGTGCCACCGGCGAGGCCCCCACAGCCCAGGACGTTATCAAGGTCTGCAAGGTCTTCCGCGATGATTTGACCCTGGACAACTTGTCACGACCCCAGCTCGTCTCCATGTGCCGCTACATGAACCTCAACACATTCGGAACCGACATGATGCTCCGATACCAAATTCGCCATCGTATGCGCCAGATCAAGCGTGACGACAAGGCCATCAGTTACGAGGGTGTTGACAGCCTGACTGTTGCTGAGCTCCAAGCAGCCTGTGCTGCCCGCGGCATCCGAACACACAGCGTCTCTCCCGCACGCATGCGAGCTGATCTTCAGACTTGGCTCGACCTCCGACTTAAGGAGGGTGTCCCCTCAACACTCCTTGTTCTGAGCAACGCCTATATGTACGGTCAAGGCTCGGGCGAGGGTTACAACCAGGTTGACGCACTGATTGGTGTCATGTCTGCCATTCCCGAGGAGCTTTACCACGAGATTGAGCTCGAGGTTCACAGCGCCGAGGGTGCTGCCACCAACAAGCAGCGACTTGAGGTTATCAGGGAGCAGCAGGAGCTCATTGAGGATGAGGCGGAGCAAGATCAGGCTAGTCAAAGCTCTGGTTTCGCCACTCCTCGAGACACAGATGATATCGACGAGAAGGAAGAGAGAATTGCACAGGCCCAGGCTGAGGGTCTTGGCAAGAAGCAGGTCACTGAGATGGTTGAGGCCGAGATGGAGCTGGCCAAGGCCGCCGAGTCTGCCGCTTCACTAGAGAAGGAGATCCATGCGAGCTCTGGGCCTTCAAAGGAGCAGAAGTAGGTGATGATAGAGGAAGAGTGAGCTTATAGCTCCATGTACCATGACTTGGAGGTGTTGTGTTTCATATGTATGACTGTATGGTATGATATGGCATCAGGGCGGGATGGGATAGGCGCTGTATAAAACTGGCCCGGCATTGAGAGAACCGGAGATTAACTACTACTTTTTTTGGGATAGACCACTCTCGACGCTAGGAAGCAATAGATTCCACTGAATGATTTATTTGTATATACTTGTTTCTGTTAATTGAGAGCGAAGAATGTGCTCATCGATCCAATATGTGAAGTGGCTTTGAATAGAGTGCTAATTAACTGGTGCCTGTAGACCCTGAAGTGAGCTGCGTCATCGTCTTTGGTGATGTAGATCCTGGTAGAGGGGTACTTCTGTGGCGATACGGTGATGCAGCAACAGCTATCAAAGATGAGCTACAATAGTCGCAAGATGATTGAAATGTTAGGAGGTCTGAATATGATATCGAGTAAATTCGTATTGGTTTCACAATAGAAAGAACGAGATACAGCAGCTGAACATATTTGAGCCTACAAGCTCATCTCTATCTTATAGTGGTCCCTGCGCCACACCCCAGCTCCCCACGTCTTAGCACCCGCCGAGCTTCGACTCCCGCCAACTCCGCCCACTTCCTCTCACTCTCACATTAACATCACACCTCTTTTCTCTCGAGTCTCTCGACTATATCTGCAGTTCTATTCACAACCGGGACTTCTACGCACGAACCATACAGCCATACTGCGAATCTTTACACATTGGCCTCGCGCTGCCCCGCAATGACGGTCATGGAACAAGAACAGCAACAACAGTCGGATGACTTCTCAAACGTCACTTGGAGCGAACATGTCCACGAGCAGACTTCTCGCTCTGTTCCCGAGGCGGAGGAGCCCGGTCATGATCTGAATGCGCCTGGTACGGGCTTGGAAAGAGATGCTCCGTCCTTGGGAAACGAGAGGTTGGACTGTACTGTCGATACGCCCATCAAGGAAAATGATGGCACCAAGGATGCGTTTGTCTCATATCTCATCACTACACACGTATGTAACCAATCTTCTCTTGATCTGTTTCTATACTGACCAGTCCAGTCTACATTCTCTTCTTTCGCGCGCTCAACTACCACCGTCCGCCGTCGCTTTACAGACTTCGTTTTCCTCTACAAACAGCTCACCCGCGAGTATCCCGCCGCCGCCGTCCCTCCTCTGCCCGACAAGCAGCGCATGGAGTATGTCCGCGGCGACCGCTTCGGCTCTGACTTTACCGTCCGCCGCGCGCACTCTCTGCACCGCTTCCTGATCCGTCTATCACTCCACCCCACGCTGCGCCGCGCTCCGATCCTGCACACCTTCCTCGAGAGCCCCGACTGGAACGCCACTATGCGCAGCCGGGGTGCGCGCGGAAGCTCCGCCAGCGACCCCGGATCTGCGGGGGTATTTGACAACTTTGCGGATACGTTTATCAATGCTTTTACGAAGCTGCATCGTCCGGATCGTCGCTTTCTTGAGGTCAAGGAAAAGAGCGATAAGCTTGATGATGATCTTGGTCACATTGAGAAGGTTATTGCTCGTGTTGCTCGACGTGAAACGGATCTGGAAGTGGACCTGCACGATCTTGCAGAGCAGTTCCAAAAACTCATTCCTCTTGAGCCCCATGTCGAGTCCGCTGTTCATGGGTTCTCTGCGTCTATCGAGGACTCGGCGACTCACCTGCGAAAGCTAAAGGATGTCACCGACCAAGATTACCTCGGCTCGCTACGAGACATGCAAGCATATTCTATCGCTCTCAAGAACCTCCTCAAGGCCCGTGAGCAGAAGCAGCTCGACTACGAACAACTCATCGAATATCTCAACAAGTCCACAACAGAGCGCGACACGTTACAGTCGGGCCACGGCGGCGGCTCCGGCGCAGGAAGCTTCCTCCGCTCCAAGATCGAAGACGTCCGTGGCGTAGACCACGAGCAAGCCCGTCGCGAGCGCACCCGCAAGCTAGAACTCCGCGTCGAAGAGCTCACACACGAAGTCGAGAGCGCGCGCAAGACGAGCGACATGTTCGACGACGAGGTGGTCAAAGAAGTGGCTGACTTTGAACGCATCAAGCGGATCGAGATGAAGTCACAGCTGGGCGGCCTCGCGGATGCGCACATTGAGTTTTACGGAGAGGTGGCGAGTATTTGGGAAAAGTACGTGCAGGAGATGGAGAAGGAGGGCATTGTGAGCGCTTAAAGCAGGGGACTACTGCTACCTGTGGGACTGGCGTTTATTGGGATATGGCGTTTGGGCTGGTAGACGATGGATGAAAGATGAGGGACCGACTAAGTAGTCTAACTGGACTGGAATAAAGATATCATTTATAGCTTCTGAATAGTGATACAAGTGAAAACCGATGCTAGCGGGCTAACTACAATCCTCGTAAAGGTAGTCGAGGCATTATCGCACACCTTGGCAAGACTTGAATCACCAAACTTGGTCGGTTTACAACAGCCAGTGTACCAATGTGTCATTCTTATAAAGTTGAACCGAACGCCATCCAACATCTATTGACCAGAACAGTATACCAACAGAGATGAATCGATTTTAACTCCGCTTACCCATGCAAAAAGCGCCGAGAGTTGTAGTGGTGCCTGAGCCGTGTTCTAAGAATTGCCTAAGCTCTGCCTCCACGACCACCACCCAATGGTCTTGTCTCGCCCCTCGCATCACTGCTTTCGTCGCTTTCATCGCTATCATCACTATCATCGCTGTCGTCTCCTACAGCATAATGTTGCGTATCATCGCCTGCCAACCGTTCGCTTGAACGCTCGCGGTTGTCTCTGTAACCCTCGAACTGCTGCTCGTCATCGCTACCCTCAGCAAAAGCATCGTAAAGCTCTCCACCACGAGTCCTGCGAGGCTTGTTGCCGGCTACCTTTTCGCCTGCCCTGAGACCCTCAGCCTCCTCCTCGTCGATGAGCTCGAATTCGTAGTTGTTGTGGGAGGTGTTGCGGAGACGACGGCGACGGGCGATCCAGAAGTAGATACCCAGGCCGATGCAGAAGGCTCCGATGAGACCGACTGCGCCGTAGATCCAGACTTGAGCCTTCTTGGAAGCGCCGAAGGTTGGGAGCCATGACACCCACGATGAAGCTTGGGTCGTTTCCTGGACAGTTTCTTGCGTGCTCGAAGGCTTCTCCTCCTCAGTATTGCTAGGTCGAGCGGGCTTGGTTGGTCGCGCAGGGTGATCGGAAGGATGGTCAATCAGAGTAGGCTTGGTTGCAGGAGGAACTGTGGTTGTGGAAGCGGGAAGTGTTGTAGTTGAAACGATCTTATCGTGGTCTTCATCATCGTTGGCGTTAGGCATAGGCAAGAGTGTTGCCTTGTCCGCATCGATAGCTTCGCCCCAAAGCTTCAGACGCCAATCGGTGAACTTGCCCTTGTATGAGTTCTTCTCAGTGTCTCGGACAATGATTGTCCACTTTCCAACACCAGTTTCTCCCCTATGAATTGTCAGAATATTCAGGCTAGTGAAACACCAGATACTTACCAGTGTGCAACACTCATAAAGGTCCAGTCAACATATCCTTCCTCCTTGGCATCGCTCCTTCGTGCAACTGCAAGATGGCTTACGACGTTGTCAGGGCTGATAAGATCAACGCTGATATCTCCACGTCGTGTGTGCTCAACGTTCATAGTGACAGTGACGTGCTCCACGCGAGCCAGATTAGAGTCTTTGAGTTGATCCTTGGACACATCAAAAGCCACACTCAAACCATCTCGACCCTCAGGAATCGACTTCTTGACGTGAATCCAGGGAGAAAAGAACCACGACTGGGGCTTGACCAGCTCCCAATCCTTGGCCTTCTCGACCAAAGCCCAAGAATCAATCTTGCCATACCCAAAGGTGTGACTGAACTTTTTGCCGATCGTTGTGTTCTGTTGATTGTCCTCGTCGCCCTCGATGGGAAGTGCGGTATCCATAGCGAGGTACTGGAGATCTCTCCAAGTAAGATCAGGACGAACCTGAAGAACGAGGGCAAAGATACCAGCTGCAAGGGGCGCAGCAGCAGATGTGCCACCATGGGCCTTGTAACAGCTGTTCTTTCCAACATCGGTGGTGTGCTGAGGCGGTTAGTCAAGGAATTCATGTTCAGAAAAGAAGACTTACAATAGCATCACCACTTCCACTACTATAAGTAACTACCAGTTGAGCGGAGCACTCTTCCGAGTAGTAAGGATGGAGTCCAGTCCTATCGACAGCTCCAACTGTGATACTGTAAATGGAGTTGGTGTATCCATCAAAGTTACAGTTATCGCCCGCACCAGCACCGTTGCCGCTGGCAAAGACATAGATGGAGCCAAGACCGCTTCGTCCCTTTTGAATCGCTTTGAGCATAGCTCGTCGAATAACCACATCAGGTGCCTCCATGGTCTGGCCATCATCGGAAGGACCCCATGAGCATGAGTAAATATGGTTGTCGTCGTACTTGTACATCAGAGCCTCCGCCTCATCAGCATCACTGATTAGCTTACTAAGAATTCGGAGTCCTGCGACCTTGGAATCATAAGCAACGCCGACACCGCACACATCGTTGCGGGCAGCTGCTACTTCACCAGCGCAGCGAGTACCGTGTCGATCGTCGTCCAGTACGGGGGCAGGCACGGGATCGTTGTCATTAAAATCCCATGAGCCTTCAGCGAAGTAGTTGGGCTTAAGATCATCGCTGTTCATATCCAAACCATCATCTACCACGGCCACAGTGACGTTCTTTCCTGTGATGCCGTCCAGCCAAAGGCCTGTCACATTGACATCGTGGCCAATTTGGGTGGGGTTCAAGAGATGCCACTGCTCCTTGAAAATGGGATCCTGAATATCGAGCTCCTTCATGATTGTCGCTTGGTATTGGCTCATCAGGTCCCGAGCTGCAACATCTTTTGTTGATCGGAGGGCGGCTAGGTGTGAAAGCGAGTCTCGCGGGGGTGGAGGAATCTCTCGTTTGAACAGATGCTGCCGTGCTTGTTGCTTCTTGGACAAAAGGATGCCGTCGACCGGATCAGAGCCACCAAGATCACGTTTCCTTCTCTTGCGCTCTGTTATTTGTCTTTTAACAATATCGTGGTCGACCTTGGGGGCGCGGAAAACATGATGGTCGTCGAGCGCACCGAGCTGACCCTCGTGAGCAAATCCGAGTCTGCTGGCGACTTGGTCGGGGGTCGTTGATCTATCTAGATGCAAAACGTAGTAATCGTTTGCTGCGTAGTCTCGTGTCGGTCTGGCGCCATGAGCCAGCGCCGTAAAGCCGGCGAGGCTCAACAATGAAGCGATCTTCATGATGCGAAAGAAAAGGAGCCCTTGCGGCGCAAAGGGAGGTGCGTATAGTCGAGGTACTGGCTCAACACATCCAGATGAATTGCAACGGTCGTGTGAGAGGGAATAAAGACTGAAGCGAAGGACGAGGTTAGTTCCTGGAGAAATAGCGTTGATTGGAACGAAAGCTAAAGGCAAAGGTATTGCCACGCGCAGAAGGAATTCGAGGTGGCTTAAGGGGACCAAGAATGCTACTGCTTTAGGTACGACCAAAAGAATTGTCGGCGCAGGTCACACAGCTTATGCGAAGCGAGAATTGAGTGTTATCGTACCTAGACCCAGTAAGGAGGAGAGAATCCTTAGAGGAGCGCGAAAGCAAACTTTTGAGTAGAAGTGCAAATGTGAAGAACAAAGAGTTGTTTCGGGACTATGGTGATGGCGATGGTGATGTCGTGGCCTTGAGGCTACGAGGCATGTGCCCCAAAGTTCCTGACCAAAATAGGGGACCTGTGCTGGAGTTGCTGGGATGCGCAGCTTACCTAGAACGGGAGGTGCCATTGGTCGCGGCCCCGGGCTGCGCCACAGATGGGGCGGTAGTGGCTAAAGTGTTACAGAAAACTTTACTCTGATTTGAGGATGTAAAAAAAGATCAAACAGATCAACGAGTTATCAGGCACTAAAGTTGTAGAGTATTTCTTTTCTCCATTCCAAAAACAGACGGTGGTTGGTGCTGCGTATCGCGTGCGTACCTTAACTTGGTGATAAAGCGATCGATTGACAGCTAGGTAAATGCTAAAGATCATAGAACTTGATGAAATATCTTTAATAAATGAGTGGAATCTCTTCCACTCTAGCACCCTTAATATTCACTATTCTCAGAGCGAGCAAAACATAGGCAAAGTGAGCATTAGCTGTCGTGCATCGCCAACGCCACAGCTCCGCCATTCAAGACAGATCTCAAACACCAAAATAAGAATAGACCAGATCTAGACCCGTGCGCAGCCCACACCAGAGCAGAAGATCAATAGGCGGCTCAATAGCGCACAGTCATAAAACAGTAGGAAGAATTCGTCTCACAAATGTGGTTGTCAAGACAAATCTGTTGGTGAATTAGACGTTTTAATTAATTCTAATATGATCACTCGCTCTACAATTCTCATTCCATACAACATATCGCCCCAACGCCGATCTAAACCCTCTTGACCTTTTAAATCATTATGCGTAGCACTTATAGAGATGCCTCTTTGTGAATCTCAATACCTGGTGGTGCTCCTGTGAAGGCCTTGCACTGCGCATATACAACAAACTGGGCACCAACCAGACCACATGTCATTACCAGACGAGGTCCCAGTCCAGTGAGCAGCAATCGCTTGGGTCCGAACTCGCGCGCAAGCTGGAACATACGGCTGGTTGCGCCTTGGCTCTTATCGCCGGCACCCTTGTTAATGGCCGACAAGAGGGTATCAGCAGGGTGAGAAAGAACGGCGGCGGCAGCACCAGCAATGACACCAGATGTAAGCTCGACTCCTGTCGACTCAAGCTGTGTGAGCTTCTCCTTACGCTCGGGGCCCATGGAGCGGAAGATGACTTCGTTAACGGCTTCGTGAACGGAGAACTGGCCGACGGCGAAGGGAATTTGCTTGAACAAGAGAGGTACAAAACCAGAGTAAAATCCTCTGATGCCCTCCTCGCGTGCCATCCTTCCAAAGCCTGAGAACAAGCCGGTGGCGTATCCTTTTTGCGAAACGAGTCGAATTCGCGTAGCCTCGAGCGGGCAGAGAAGAATATCAGCGAAGAACTCGGCCGATGCACTGGCTGTCAAGTAAACGCCCGTTCGGTGGTTGACAGCCTTGTCGGGGCCTCCAAGCATGGTGATGTACTTCTTCTTGAAGTACTCGTAGCCGGCGAACTTGGCACCACCCTGTACGAGATAGCCGACCGCAGTTGGGCCAAAGCCAGTGAGGAGCGCGGATGCGCCCTCCTTGGCGACGATGCTGCGACCAGCTGAGAGCATGTTGTATCCCTTCAAGGCATCGTCGACTTGGATTCGGGTCTTGACGACATCAATTGGCGTCACAGCCTGGAAAAATGTCAGTATGGGATTGAGGCATGTGAAGCACGCGACCTACACCATGAGTAGACGTCGCCGCGAGGGCGCCAGCGCCAAAGAACTTGACATAATCGCTGATTGTGAAATTGGGCACTTCTGACGGTTTTGATGCCATCTTGAAATTCTTCGCGCGGTTACTGTGACCTGCCTGACCTGACCTGATCTGCAATTCAAAGCTGTAGTTCAAGCTTGCGCGTTTGCGTATTTTATGTGCTTCTTTAGTTGATGACGTCGTTCCTCTGCTTCCGTACCTACCGAGGGGAGCCAACCTTGTTCTGCAGCCGGTTTGCCGTCATCGGTCCGCTTTGATGTTTTGGCGCTTTCTAGCTTGCGTTATTTGCTACGGATTCTGCATAGATAACAGGGGCAACTGGCTATCTTTCTTGTCTATACTTTATTCATCGCTTTGCAGTCGGATATGCCGGGCTTTTAGGCCAGTCTGATCCCGATACTCGATTTGCTTGGCTCCCGCGAGACCCTCCATCGGCGGCCCGGCATGAGGTGGGTCTGCGATTCGGCACCGAAATAGCATCGGCTTCTTCGAACGGGACGGCGAATGACATCACAACAGTTTATTGTTTATCGTGCTCTTTTCTACTTGAGTGATTGACTAGACGTCACGTATATTAAGTTGTGACACTCCGGGTTTTCGCCGAGCCAAGCGAAGGCACAATTTGATCGCTTCGAATGAGAACGACATCTGCACGCTGCAGGGTAGCCGAATGCCAACTGGTCTACTTCAGCCAGTCGATTCTACAAGGATAATCGGGTATTTCAAGAGATGAGAAACAAAAAGCTTATGTTACGGAATCTGCAAATAGAACTATGAAGATGGATTTCTTTGTAATTTCTTCATAATTTCGTGATTATGCTGTTTGTCTGAACAGGGCGTAGATTGTGACATCGCAGGCAAGGAAGGCCTGGACGGCGCACACCAGAGCTGCAAAGTGAGGACAACCACAGAATCCTATATTGACGACCCATTGAAAGCCATGTCAGCATGACTCTACCACCAATCGACATGGAGTGAGACCATGAGAATTTAACTTGAGACCTGCCCAGGAATTTTGGAGTGAATCTCTCATGCTGCATGTGTCAATGCGCCAGACCTTCTTATACATCTTTTTGAGGAATCGAGTCAAGGCAAGATGGCCGAGCGGTCTAAGGCGCTGTGTTCAGGTTCGATTCGAACTAGTGACGATTCGCAGTCTCGAAAGGGGCCTGGGTTCGAATCCCAGTCTTGTCATTTTTGTGATGCCAGGGATAGGAAGTACATCTCTCTTTTCCAGCCTGTAGGATCAGCTGCTAGCGGCCGACGTCTAGGAGAAGGGGTCATCCTTATTATACCTATGCTTTTGCTCCGTTGAGTCAATCATATCTCCTACGAGACGTAAATAGCTTCCGCTTTGTGATTATAGTAGAATCTTTATCTAGAAGCAAAGTCACCTAAAGACCATCGATACAATCCAACGAATATCCATGACAACGCTCATAGCTGACACTTCTTATAGATGACCTTTCTACTTCTTATACCCTTACACGTATATGAAGCTCAACAATTCGGACTTTCTACGTTACTGCCGTAGGAAGGGGGGTGACTGTGCAAAATCACTATGAGCTCAAGCGACTTTGTCTGAATTATTCCCCGTTGATGAGACGAAACTCACTACTGGCTTACACAGACCCTTCACAGTTATGTTGCCGCCGGCCTCTATCGGTTCCCTACATCGAAGGGAGTCGGACACCATAGTACGGGAAACTATTTCCATAACTCGCCCTCTGCATATTGCGTTAAGTCGTATTGCATCTCATCGTATGTTAATTTCGTTAAAATGTATCAAATGCCGGTTGTACGAGGGACTGACGAGGGTTTAAGCGGCAGTTTGATGTAGTGTTTGATATCAAGCGAATCATACGATTGATTAAGCCAGGAAGAACATTTCCAGACATCTCGGCTCATAAGCACTCAGAGAAGCAAGATACTTGTTTCGTCACAGACATGTGAAGCAAACAAACGAGGCCTGAAACGGCATTCATAACTTATAAGAAACGGGAACTTTGCTCTGGCCAGAAATAGCAGGTCGGAAACCCCAACAGCGAAGGGATCAGCCAATAGAAGAACACTTGCTCCGGCAACAACTGAAAAAGTCAGGCGATAATAGATGCCGAGCGCGGGGAAATTGTAAGATGCAGTGTTGTATTTCAGGTGGCCTCGTAAGTTGCTTCTGGAAATGAACCACCGAGGAGTGAATCTGGGGAAGGGCGAGGCGAGAATATCCCGGGCTCCGGAGATGCAAGCCATTCCATCAGCTGGTTCTAGAGTTTCGAAGTTCCGGAATTGAGTGACCGTGAGTTGTCTGACGTAGGTGTTGTTGTCACAAGACAAAGAGCGTCGGTGGATGCCGTGGTTGATATCACACGGTTTTGGGTACCTTAGAGTTTGACTTGCAAGCCGAAATTCTTGACATTTTTGAAGAAGAAAGAAACAGTCAAGACAATATCTCCATCTTATTATTAGAATACTGAAATTAGCAAATGCCCTTCGTTAATGTCATTGCAATTGCACCGACGCTAATTCTCCAGATTCTTTAACCCTGGTTCTCCATGTGGTGAATAACATGCCCCCGAAAATGCCCGACATGGGTGTCCCCCAGGAATGGCATTATCACAGCACACCCAACGGTGATCATCGAACCACCGGCAGTCATAACGTGTGATGGCAACAAGCCAAGGCCCAAATTAAGACAACAAGCGTTTCGATGGCAATTATATAAGATTCATTCATTTCCAGTATTTTGCACCTCATCATCACAATTCGCATCGCAATCTAAAACACGAACAAGACAGACATTTCATTCAATCCAAAGCTATTTTAATAGTCAGATTCCGCCAACCAGCACATATCATTCACAATGCTTCCCGCTGCCACTTACACGCACGTTGCCCCCAAGTAAGGATCTTCCCACTTTACCTAGTATATGCTAACCTTACCCAGGGTCATTCCTGTCATCCTGACCGTTGGAGGCGCTACAGTTGCTAGCCGCTCTTTGAGCCACTACAACAGACAGCCAGTACGAGCGAAGCCATACCAACAAAGCACCCCTGCTCAACCTCGATCGAAGTACTTTGAGCTGGTTCTCGAGTCGGTCTTCGCATAAATGTTTCTTGAAGAACAAAAGGAAGGATAACGATTCATGATGGGTGGCGTTTACATAATTTGAGGCGTTAAATATGATAATGGAGAGCAATTGTTCTCCCAAATAAACTACTATCTTCAACTTCCAACTTCTAAGCCATGTGCTGTAATCTATTGAGTCCACTGAATCTTCCTATTGATCCATTCTATGGTTCGCCGAAGGCTAAGACGAGATAAATAAAATGGTAACAATCGGCGAAGATAAATCACGCAGGGTAGGTTTGCCGAACCTCTGATAAGCATAATACCTGGTACCTTTCACACTAACCCAACCTCTCCAATTCTGCATCCTAGCTTGATCCCACAGTTGCCAATTCCAAGCATTAACCTTTGAGACTTTGTCATGCTAATCTCCTCAATGAGAGTTTCTATCCACGCTAACTTCGGCTTCATGTTACCTCACTAAGTAATTGAGCGACGGTCACGTGCTGCTACTGAGGCTATATACACTTGTGAACCACCATGTTACACCCGCATCCTGTCCTGGGCTGAAGTTTCTTTTATAATTGCGCCTCTTATCGCAGTTTCCAGGCAAAGAGTCATGTTAAACTACGCTACGCTTGCAGCTACTCTTTGGCTGGCCTGTCCAGCGACGGCCAGCTATGCCTTCTACGTCGGCAAGAACCTCACTCAAGATGGAAGTGTTATCGTCGGAGGCACCGGTGAAGAAGTCTCTAGCCATTGGCTCCAGCTCTTCCCAGCTCGCGACCATCCTCCAAACTCAACCATCACTGTTGGTGTCACGAAAGATGCCACCTTCCCGGGAGAGCTTATGGAGATCCCACAAGTGAACCACACATACCGGTACATGAGCATGGAATACTCCGACTTCGAAGGATTTCCGGCGCCCTTGACTAATGGTGGTCTGAACGAGAAGGGCGTAACGGTTCGTGATGTCTGGGCTGATAACCGTGATGAGCTTCTTGAGATGACGCCCAACCCTCAACATGGTGTGCAGTACAGTGACTTTGCCCGCATTGTGATGGAAAGAGCTAGCACTGCTCGGGAGGGCGTTGATATTATTGGGGATCTTATGGCCAAGTACGGTGAAGCAACATATGGCGGAAACTCTCACCTCATTGCGGATAAGGATGAGGGATGGGTAGTTTGGGAGATGGCAGGTGGCAAGAAACTTTGGGCTGCTCAACGCCTTGGTCCCAACGACGTCAAGGTCCTCTACCCGGGGTATATCGAGGATTTTCCAACCGATTTCAAGAATGATCCCGACTACGCTGGCTCCGACAACATTGTTTCCTTTGCCGTTGAACAGGGTTGGTGGAACAAGACTTCGGGCAAGCCCTTCAACATCTTTGAGATTTACGGCCCCCAAGATCCTCGTTACAAGGCCCGTGATGGAGGCTACAAGTTCATGTCACAGGCAGCTTTGGAGAACGCCACCATTGAGATGGTTCCAGTTACCGAGGCCAAGATGATGGAGAGAGTGCGCGATCCTCGCATTGCCGACGATGAGGCTGGGTACGGACAGGTTGTCAGCCTCCATGATGGTATTGACCGGGACATGCTGCGAATCTGGAATGCCCCGGCCACATCCATCGCAGCACCTTTCGTCCCGTGGTGGCTCGGCGTGCAGTCCATCCCTCTCGAGTTTGGCGAGCACCGATACTTAACAACCGGTGCATCAAGCAGTTTCCTCAACCCTGATTATCAACTCCAGGAAGCTTCTGAATTCGCTGGACGCATATTCAAGCGCGTGCTGTACTACATGTGCTCAGAGCCCAACAAGTACCACCTCATCGTGACAGAGATGTTCGAGAGGTTTGAAAGAGCATCCCGCGCTCAGGTCGAGGGCTGGGTTGAGAAGACAGCTCTGACGATGATCAAGCAAGGGGAGCGCAAGGCGGCACAGAGTTTGTTGACGTACTATTCTCATACGCGTGCAGCTGAGGCGTTGGAGATTGGGCAGACGTTGAATAATGCTATGGATGGATATATCAAGTTGACTGGGAAATGGCGTGCTCCTGAGGGTGATCAGATCAATGATAGTGGTGAGGGTAACGAAACGGTTAACTGCCTGGTTGGATATGATCCCGATAAGCCAAGGTATCTACAAAACAACTGATTAGACAGTAATAGTCACACAGACAGATCTGCAAGATATGCCACTATGTGACAAACGTCTAGATTGAAAAGCAATACTCCGTAAAGAAAGCATGAAAGAACTCCAAACGAAATAAGAATTAGGGTTGGTTATTTACAATGTAAATGGCATCTGCGAAGCTGAGCCTAATTACCCTACCCCTCCTGCAGGGGAATGATTATTTAGATGAAGTGAGCAGTGGCAGGTTGACCACCGGCGTTCTCTCTACCACCCTCACTGTCAACGGCGCGAGAACTATCGGATCCTTGGCAATTGTCGATTAATACTGGCAGAGTCTTCTTAGGACCCTTCGACCCAAGGGTCTTTCTAGGACGCTTTCCGCCATTCTTAGGTCTTGCTGATGGGGGGTGAGGGGGGGGGGGTCTTTTGCGCTGATACGAGAGGATTCGAGCCACGAGATGCTGTAGCCCCCATAAACGGGGCCGTGTCATAACCAGGGGCAAGGAATGATCGGAGAATGTCACCAAGTATATGAAGATCTCTCGCTTGAAGGGTAACAAGTTCGGCGTTTGGATGAGCTATTTGATGAATGAGGGATTTGGAAGGGGGATTGGAGATCAATAAAGCAATCCAAAGAAGATTATATTAGACATGGGAAAGCGTATGCGGTCCCCCATGCGCAGTGATTCACTGTATACACAGTTCTAGGCAACAATCCCTTGAAGTTATGTTCACACACCGGATAATCCCAATTCTTTCATCCTGCCACCAAACGTCCTACCTGTTACATCATCCCTAAACTGTTTCGAAATAAGGGATGATAAGATGGCTACGTCGGGGCCAGGTATATTTAACAAGACGAGAAAAGTCGAGGCGGGAGACGCATTTCAACAGGCCGACGAAGCTGAGCAGAAGAAGCTTACTGGAACTACTCTGGCTAGACAAGAAATAGTAAGTCGATTTTAACCTCGACAACGGTTATACTGAAAACAACTCGCTTCTCAAAAATAGGTACCCTAGC
Source organism: Fusarium sp. VM40 (assembly GCA_954870535.1). Taxonomy (NCBI): domain Eukaryota; kingdom Fungi; phylum Ascomycota; class Sordariomycetes; order Hypocreales; family Nectriaceae; genus Fusarium; species Fusarium sp. VM40. The sequence goes on from CATPAH010000011.1 coordinate 681,796, forward strand.
CAATAGGGCGTGCGGGATAAACATCTTACGGACCCCTTGAAATTCGACAAGGAATATGGTATGGGCGTTGTATCAGAGGATGAAGACATCGATTGCGAACGGTGTGACTGTGGGTTTGACGACATCGACGAGAAAAGCTGATGAGTTTCAACAAGAATCACGACTTCGATTTGGAATAGCGTTAAGTGATTGCTGAGAAAGTCACTACCCATAGTGCTCAGCAGGGAGTCCATCGAAGAGAGAACATTCGGCACATTAGTATGTCTCTCCGAGCTCATCTTGAAGACATGTATTTCAAATGCCTTGTGCTTAGACAAGCCCTGGATAGTTGCCAGTGGAATGCGCATTGTGCAGACAAGATGAAGTGACTAGCCTAATACTGGGAAATAAGTAGGTGTATTAGGGGTTTTGCTCTGATATTTTGTACTAACTTGTGAACTTTGGAGCGGACAGTAACTGTTAGTGGTGACAGGGCAATAGATGCACCAAGAATACGGTGGAATAGAAGACAGGCGAAGGTGAAACTCACTACTTACAGCCATCTCTTCGATGTTGTTTCTAGATATCACAATGTACTGGTAATTTAGGAAACCTGCAAAGTAAGACCTGTGCTATCGAAATATTTGACGTCTTGCGATGGGAAAATGCTTATGGACTTTTCAAGTGATTCATTTGGTAACTTGTATGGAAATCGAGGTGCCCCATGATCCGCATTTGCATGAAAGGATGGAGAGGATAAGGTCGTCCACCTCCATACTCTGTTAGGGGGTTATGTTGAGGAGGATGCCCAACAGACATAACAGCTTGAATTTTTGAACAACCAGTTGTGGAAGACTGAGTTGTAAACTACTACTCACAATGACTGGGTATAATTAGTCAAACGAGCAACATATCATTGAGCTGCACAAACATAATGATGAAGAAACTGCCCGTAGAGAACAATACTGTAAAATGCTAGTGAACAATACTAATTCCTAAGTTGTAACGAGAGTGTTTTTAACCAAGCTTCTCCTGTTTTTTAACTAAGGATAAAGTGTTGTCCATAGTGACATAAAAGCTGCGGTAAAGGAAAAGAAGCACCATTCCTTACAACAAGCCGATGGTCTAGGTAGTTATGCGTGTTGGTGTAGGAAGAAGTCGTGAGCACCCGTCATAAGCAAGTCGGCTATTTGCGATTCAGGTTCTGGGCAGCAGAGGAATCAAGTGAAAATTGAGCATATGCATCAATATCGATTTTCCCTCAGTGACATAAGTATGCCCATTTGGAGGAGAGGATCAGGCCATCGTTCATCCCACACGCTCATAGGATTGCCAGTCGTTGTAGTAGTACTTTGTGCAGGAGTGCGTTGTGCAGGAGCGCGTTGTGCAGTACTGCGTTGTGTAGGAGTGCGTGGTTGTGGGCGAAGTTTGGGACTGGGAGGTTTGTAGCTGTTTCGGGTTGATGATGTCGTTCGATATGCTTGAGGGAGTTAGTAGGGCATCAATGCAGATGTGACTGTGAGTTCGACCTACCGGGAGATACTCTAGATGTGACACTCGGAGAGGATCTGTACGCCGAGGAACTCGTTGGCTGGGTGCTAAGCTCCCATGGCCGTAATGTTGTCCTACCGAGGGAGTCATATACTGGTTCCAAAGGCTTCCAGGCTGGTGTTTTCTTTCTCATGAGCACCAGCCTTTTCAACGCTGACAACGTCTTGACCAGGGTTGAACACCTAGCCTCCCACCGAGCCCTCCTCTTTGCTTTTTGCATTTTTCTGACCTCCTTCTCCAACTTTTCATCTGCTTCCTCCCGGTCTGCAAGCAATTCTCGTGCTTTAAATTCCGCCCAGTATTCCTTCTCTATTTTGTCTTCGTACGGTGTCGGTTTCGCTCCGGTTAATCGCCTCTTTTTCATACTCTCCATGAATTCCTTGGTTCTCATATCCCATATAGCTTCTGAAATCGTTTTGGGTGGTCTTGCCAATACTACGGTGGTCTTGTGCGGGGCCATTGTACTTGCTCACGCGGCTCAGCTGGAGTGGTAGTACTGCGGAGATGAGGATTGTGATTTCAGTCGATAGTGTTGACTTTACCGATGGCGCAGGAGTCTCGACTTGATGCGATACTTGAGGAAAGCGACGACGTACAGGACCGATACTAGACAGGATCGGTTTGTGAACGGCAAACGGTGAGCAAACATGGAGAAAGCGAGATAACAGGGGGGTGAAAGTGGCGGGAGATATGTAGTGTTCCGTAAAGATGTTATTGACGTTGTTGAAGGAACAAACGTGACACTCAAGAGGTCAGTGTAAAGATAACGGGATAGTAGGCGAGGCTGCTCCTACCTTGGCAGCACCCAACAACGAGGGTTTTGCTGCGGCAAGAACAAACGATTTTATAATACGCCACCATCATGATTCACCGCCGTGACTTACCATTAGGAACAATATTCTAGTATCAAGGAAATAAGACGAAACGAGCCTCACCACCAGCTTGTGTTTTAAAATTCAAAAGCTTAGCATGAGCCTTGGTTTATTACTTTTGAAACTAGGGAAGGGTAGTATTTTGAGCTACTCCATTCAGAAGAGTTCACAGAAATAGAAAATTACTACTGCATTCTTATCTGTCCCTGTGAGGATTGGTCCTCCAACCGCTTGTGGCCGAGGTGTAGACGCTATACTTGTTCTGTAGCCTTCTTTAATTTAATATTTCTAGTATTTGTTATAATTATTTCCATTTCTGTGCCGACCAATTAAAATAAAGTCGTGCTTGCATGCCTCCTCCTTACAAAGGCTCTAACAACAACTGCGGCTCTACCCACACCCTCAACCAAGGCTCCTCTCCCGGTCTCGAAACACGAAGGTGAAGAAAAGCATCCTTCTCAAGTCTCCACGACAAATCTCCCGGAGAGCCCTCTCTGACGATTACCTCGTCGGGGTCGTCACCCCTTTCCACCACATGCTTCGTGTTGCGTGCACACACCTCTCGGAAGGTCTTCATAGAAAGCTCATTAGCCAAGCGAACCCCCTGAGCGGCTGCGGCGATGCTGAAGCTCGAATTAGCCTGTGGGTCTTTCTGGCTGACAACAATAATGTATATGTTCCCAGCGTCGGCTTCAGTGACGGCGTTGTTGGCTTTTGCAACGGCTTCTAGCATGTCTTGAGGGAATGTGACGCTGGAGTGATATTCAGAGTCACGGTTCATGCTTTTCAGCTTGGACAGATCGACATAGCTTGCCTCGTCACCGTGTTGCGCTACCACATCGTCAGATAGCCCAGGAGTCCGGTGGCCACAAAGCAGGCTAACATGTGGCCGTTGTTGAGCTTACCATCTATTTGAGTTGATTCCTTTGTATCAGGATCGTTGGTGCTGGCGTCTTTACTTTCGGCGCCGTTTTCGTGTGTTGTGTTTGTGTCCGGGGGCTGTGGTTGTGGTGTAGCCCCAGTAGCGTGCCGTTGTGCTTCAGGTTGCCCTTTTGATAGATGTCTGATTTGCCTGGGATCGAGGAATGGCACCATGTACTTATCGACAAATGATCTTGAAACACCCATAGCCACAGCATCGTTGGCGGCGTTCTGCATTCTGGCGATGTATTCTTCCCTGATTTTGCCGTCGGTAGTGTAATCATCACTCACGTAGACCAGAGCTCTGACTTCTTGACAACCCGCTGGTTCACTACCAGTATACGAATCGCTTGGGGTCGTCTTCTCCGCAAAGATATCAGATGACTGTACTTCATCATCCAGTATCGTTGTCCGGTTCTCGGCAAGCAGGTGTGCTAGCCGAGCAGTCTTGAGGTTTGTGTATTGCTGGTGAGGCTCAAGTGTGACGGTAAGGAGATATTTCTGGTAGAAACCCTTAGAAACACCTTCATTACGGTCGAGTGTCCTTTGGTCCTTTGGGCTGATGGAATAGAGAAGACCCTCCACTGTGTGATCACTCCCGGCCTGGATGACATTGGCCACACCTCGCTCATTGATCTGCCAACGGTACGAATCAAGTGTCGCCTTTCCCTTGAAAATACTGTTTGGACATCTCTTGGCCATCTGGGCTAGGCAGAGGTTGCTGCCGTAGGCAAAGTATAGTGTCCTCGGAGCTCTAAGCGCCCTAGGCGGTGGGGCGACAGCCATGTTGTCGGAATCGGTTGCTGATGCGTTTAAGGAATGCATTTTGTATTATTTGTTTATCCAAAGATGGAAAGTAAATGACAAGAAAGTAAAAAGGGTTAAAAGGAGCGAAAAGGTGTCGAGACATAAGGAGAAAAAGTGAAGGGTAAGAGTTTGGAAGGCAAAGCAATGTGGCGGTGGAGACCTTGACCTTGACCTGCAGCCTGATGTGGGACAGAGCCTCAATCAGGCTGCGTGACTGCGTGAGACAGAGACCCATGCGCTGTATTTTGACGCTGTAGACGCTGTAACACGCCAAAATATATGGAAGCGAAAATAGCCTGGTTCGCTTGGTCAATGCGTGCTTATACATACCTTGTTGTAAGAGTCCCGACTGCATTGAAGCCCAACCCAAGATGGATGAAAAAATTGGCATTGTGTTAGTGTGCCTTGGGCTGTCACCGAAACCCGTATGATCTGTCTAGATTTGTACCTTAGAAACCGTCTTTCTCCAATCACTGTTAGAGTTTTCAAACCCCTGAGGCGCTTGCAACCAGTTGACCGCTTGCACTCCCGGTCACATGATTTCTGCTCGAGGCCCAAATGAAAAACTATTGCATCACAGCAAATCAGGCTTTTGGCTTATAGTTGACGATAGTAACTTCAGGCTTGATCGTACAAGAGTTCTATATCGAGTATCCATCCTACTCCCGACTTGCATGCTTTAAGACAGATATACCACTCATGACTGCCACAACAGTCCAGTGATATCCCATATAAGTCGTCATCGACCTCCCAAGAAACTGAAACCCCCCAACTATCTGCATAGACGATGACATTCCGGGCATACTCTCCTCATGGACCATTGCGACAACATCACTGCTTCTTGGTCGATGGGAGCTAGATTTGTTCGTGCGTCCTAACGAAACAAGTTCCCATACCATGCTATAAGCACTATTTTGTGCTCCTCCTGAGACACGCCATTCAAAAGCCTCGGTCTTTCGACCTTCCTCACTTTCCACTTTCATAGAGAAAGAAAAACGGGGGTTTGATCGTGAGCGGTGATAACTCATAGTTATCTCATCAGATGGAATTTGATAGCTAGGAACACCGGGAAGCTGAAACACAAAATCATTTCCGGATCCGTTCGAAGAGCATATTGCATCTCCGATGAAAGTAGAGCCAGGGAAAAGATATGTCGGCCCCTGCCACCCACGAGGCATAAGAGCTGCGTAGAGAGTCTGCGAGCTCTCATCGGATAAGAATAAGGCCATTGTGGAGGTGGATTGTGTCCATGTGAGATGCATAGTCTGTGGGAATCCTGCGGCCATGACTTGCTCTGATATTCCAGGAGCATCACTAGAACTTGGATTTCCGCTTGCCGTATCGACACTGTAGACATCTTCAAGGCTCGAAACAAAGGGTGGGAAAATCATGATGGGTATTGATGAGATTGCGTTTCAGTCCATCTAGAAAAGCGAAGTAATTCTAGCTGAGAATTCTGGAGTGATATTGGACTTATTGAGATGAGTTGGATATACACAATCATGAAATCACTGAGCTTTATACAACAACACGAAGCTACTATTGACGATAAAGAAACATACAGCGCTCATTCTTTCCCTTTCGAGTTGGTCTGGTAATAAGTATGGACACTACCAAGCTGAGCAGTCTCAACCTCATTGTCGGCTCACATGCAAGGACCTAGTCTTCGAAGTCTTGGGACTTTACTTATTCTAGAACGCATCTTTGCCATGATTGGCTTATGCAAGATGGACGAATTCGCGTTCATAAGAAAGATCTCCAATTGCATTTCCTAGATGAGGATACTGATGCGGTACCCTTGCTTGAATCTCATTACTGTCTTATCTTGTTTAGCCATATGAATTACAGCCGAGTCTGGTATTGTTAGCCAGCCAGTGGTTACTCTACCATCTAACATGCAGGAATAGTTTCATCTTGCAATCCCTGTCCGCAGAAGCTGACAGCCAGGAGTGTCTCACCCGTGTGGCAACCAATGGGATGTAGTATTGTACTGGGCTGATTCAGCATGCATATCGTGGCTGTGTAGACAGCGGCGCAAACAGCATGAAATAGTCTTAAGGATTATGTTTATCGTGGAACTATGTCTGGGTGCCTGGGGCTGTGGCGTTTATGCGGCCACCAGATTTAATTCTTCTTGCCAATCAGCAGTTTCAAACGAGCGATTTTGATTCAATTGGATTGTAGTTAGACAGGGATTTCGCTCAATTTACCAAGAGAAGATGATTCACTTACGACTGTCTTACAAGGAAGGCTTTGCAGACATGTGAATAAAGCAGCGGTTTTGAGAGGGGGTTGAATCAGAACAGAGCCGAATCCGAAGCTCTAGCTTTGTTACTTCTTCCTACTCTGAACTCAAGATATCTCGAATGTTTCAGTCTCTAGATATAGAATAGCTCATTCTCACCGTGTTGTTTCTCAGACTGTCCCCTATCATACAGACTTGACTCGACTCACACTTGCGAGATATAAGAACCACAAAAGCACTATCAGGTGCATACCTTCACGAGCAACCTCGTCAACAATCAGCCAACTGCCTGTTCTCGCGTACTCAGGGCCGGATACTACCTCTAGATTTCACACAAAGCGTAAATGGTTTAGTGGTAAAATTCTCCGTTGCCATTCGAGCAGCGTCGGGGAGCCCAGAGTTCGATTCTCTGTTTACGCATACATTCTACACCCAGAAATCATCTTTTTGATGTTATCCGTAGGCCTTGGCTGTATAAGTAACTGTACAGCTCGTCCTGTCTGTACTTCGTACTATTTGGCGTATGTTGTTTGTCTTTTTGTTTCAAGGTGGGGGCATCGTCAAGAGGAATTCTCATATCTGGAGTCTGGACTTGAGCAAGTTGAACAATCATGATCGCCAGTATCAACAGCTATAAATATCACATATATATGTATGGCATTCATCTATCTCGCCTGGATATAACAAAACAAAGTAACCAAACGCCTTGCTAAAATCATCCAACCATAACAAACCAACCCCTCATCACAATTTCTACTGATCTGTTCTTGCAAACTTGACACTCTTCCTCCTCTCCCTCTCCCCCGTGACAACAGTCCTCCCCGGGCTTGAACTCAAGATCCCCCCACTTCCCTTGTTCAATGCATCCCTCGCCATGCCTACGGCTCTGCTCTGCGGGATATCATTTCCGTCGCTCTTCACAGAACGATCCGTTCCTGCGCGCGGACTGGAACGTCGACTGCTGCTTGCTCCTCTTTCATCGCGAGCGCGAGTCTTTTCAACGGTCGCGCGGCCAATCTCGTCGGCTCGTGCCGTAGTGGTTTCGCCACGGTAGCGACCGGGAAGACAGGCGTGACCGCACCCGTCGAGGGGACAGCAGCCGTCGCTGAATGAAGCTGTGCTGCCGGATTCTGGCGCGTCGAGGGGGGCGTGCCATGCTTGGAGGCAGGAGGCGTGACCGCCGTGGGCACAGCCGGGGCAGTACCACCACTCGATGAGGTGGGAATCTGAAGCCATAGCAGATGCTACCTCAATTGGAGTGAACTCTGCCTGTGTAGGCTCTCGATGTCCACAGACAGCACAGGGTGCCATGGCTGTACGGCACCGCTCGCAAGTCCAGATGCCTTCTGGGCCGTTCTTGGGGTCAAGTTCTCGTGGCTTCTTACAGGAAGAGCAGAAGAAGCTGACCTTGCCATTCTGTTGAGCAGGCGTAAATATCGCTGTATAGTTTTCACCCCATTGTGGCAAACCTTCCGGCCACCCCTGAACACACAGATTTCGCAGAAGGGACGCCTCGATAAAGAGACCCATCTGCATCAGACGAGAGTGATGCTGTCGCAACACTGCGCTTGCTTGGTGGTAGTCAATCACAAACTCGGGTACTAAAGGCTTGAGTAAAAGGATGATGGCGGAGGCATTAAGAGCAGACGATCGTGACTCGTAGTGCAAGGCCTCCGTGATGGAAGTATAAGGATCAAGTGGTGAAACTATAGATGGGTCGCCTGTGGTGACCACAGGATACGGGTATAGAGGATCATCTTCCCATGGGAGGAAATCCGTCTCCAAGATATAGGGTCGAAGATCTTTTTGGGCGGGAAACAGATCTTTAAATGGACTGATAGTTCGGCTGGGATGGCTTGCAGGGGCGAGTATTTGTGGCAGGGGCGATTCTTCTTTCGAGGGAGCTGGTTGCGTAGTGGGCTTAGGGGGTGATGGCTCGGGCTGCAATGGCTCTGATGTTTGGGATGGGAAGGAGTCATCAGTTCCTATTGTTGTCTGAGATATCATGAAAACCTCATCTGGGGAGTCGGTCGCAGGTTTCTTGGGACGTGACAGGGGCGACTCTGTCGGCGTGTCTGCTGTGGTATGGACCTCTTCACCACGTATGTGGCTCGGATATTCTTGATTGTCTTTATCCATGTCCGAGGCGTGCCTTGCAAGACTCGATCGCCATTGGCCGTTCCCTCTTGGGGTCAACGCTGATGGCTTCTTGGCGGCATCAGAAGTCGAAAACATCTGAGCAAAGCTCTCGTCCGAATCATGGCGGGTGACTTTCGGAATCTCGGGACTCGTTGATCCCAAAGACAGGGGCTCTTTCTTCTTGGGCGGAACGTCGACGACCTTGAGCAGAACATCGGCGTCGTAAAAGTCATATCCTTCAGTGCTAGAAATTTGTGAGCTTTCGCTTTCAAGGCTGACGTCAGAGACGGGAATCGAGTCGAGGCGCCGTCGGGGGGTGTCTTCGAACCTGTCATTTATGCCAGGACCAAGACTAAGTTCATCAGGCTCCGTGATGGCTGCAAGTCTCTTGCCGACCTGTTGAGCATGCTCTTTGGTATTCATACCGGCATCAGCCGGTCGCGCGAGTGGGGTCGGGACGTTGGAGGTGCTCTCAAAGCCCAATGCAAGGAGCGATCGAGTGCTGAGAGAGCGGCCGCCGATGCCTGGTTTCACCGAGCCACGTCTGGGCGTCTCATCGCCGGGGGTGCGACTAGCATTATAAAAGTCAACGGGCTTCAGTATTCCACTTCCCTTTCTCTCTTCTATCTTCATCTTGTGAAAGCGTCCAAGACGCAAATCAAGATGGTACTGGGCGCGACGGTCCAGGAGCAGACCGACCGTATATGACAGAATGCGCCAAGTCTGGGCTAACCGGAAGTACGAAACACTCTCGGCTGCACGTGCATAGTGCTCCAGAATAATGCCGACTCGTTTGTTAAGTGATTTGCCCTCTTGAACGTATGGAAGCTCCTGATGGAGTGTCTCGAGGTATAATCTCGAGAGATATTGGTAGACCTGTGTTGTTTTCGCAGCAGGTAGACGACCAAATGCCATTGTTTGCTGCGTCTTGAAGATACCTGTAACATTGATGGCTTGGTCGAGCGCGAGGAATTGCTTATTCTCATCAGCGATGCCAGAGCCAGATGGTGGCGTTGTGCTCAATTGTCCAGATCTCCCACCTGCCTTCCTGCGAATTGACCTGCGTCTGGGACCTAGAAAGCTGCCGACTACGTCTTCCTCTGAGTCGCTGCGGCTAATACTCAGCATGGGAGCATTGGGACTTGAGCCATAAGGACCACGCGGCACAATCTCTGCGTGGTGTGTGACAGGGGGTCGGGGTCGGTTGTGTGGATGAGATCGTTCATCAAGAAACATCATAACATCACCTTTCGGCGAAAATGCTACCGAGGAAGTAGATTGCCGATCGATAACTTTAGGTGCATAAGCAACATCACTTTGCGTGAACAAACCATCTTGCCCAACTGTCCAGAGCATGTCCTGATCTTGCCACAACAGGGTTGCTGGTGAAGAGTCGAATCTCTCGATTTCCTTATAGGGCAACGTCGGTCGAGCCAAGTCCCAAATGTGTACTGCTGAAGTTCCGTATCGACGAGAGCTGCTATCGTCATACGAGACTGCTATTTGCGCAACACGCTTGTTCTGTGCTGTAGCAGACCATAGGCCAGGTCGCCATGCAATGGTCCAGATTGGCGCAGGTGTTGTGACTGACCATTTCGGCTTTTGTCGCTTATCGGCTGTACTTCCAACATCCCAGACATGAAGCTTTGTATCCCTGCCGGCGCTGATAAGGTGGTTGCCATCGGGATGCCACGCGATAGATGCGCATGCCTTTTCGTGTGCATTGATCCTTAGTAAGGGTCTGGCAGGTTGGCGGACATCCCACTTGAGCACTACTCCACCCTCGGTACAGCAGGCCATTTCATGACCAACCTTTGGAGACCACTTGACTTGGCGAACCGAGTCAATGCATTTGAGTGGTGCGAAACGTTGACGGAAGGTGATGCCGCCGCGACCTTGTATGGGCGCTGCCGTGTCAAACACGCGCGTCATTCCATCTTGGCTACCTGACAGGAGCCAACTCTTGAGATGAGGGTTCACATCCAGTGTGTTAACTTGTCGCGAGTCCTCCTGCGTCTGCATGTATTCCAATGGGTCGGCCGCACCGGACCCAACCCGAGCAACATCGTATGCGAAGATCTTGCCATTGGCGCAAGCCGTAAAGATTGTCGAACCGCCATGCCATTTGACATCCCGAATGCTGAGTTGATCGGCCGCCTGATTTCCTTTTAAACCTGACGGTTGAGCGGTAATGACAGCCCTCAGGTCTACACCCTCGCGAAAGTTGAAGTTGAAGTTCGAAGGGTCGTCAAGTACAACAGTCTTGAGAATATGCCCTCCAGCGAGAATGGCCGTTCGTCGATCGGGGGATACATCGAGCGCGAGGATCGGGGCTCCTGCTTTATATACAGCATCTTGAGACTTCGATGGTCGAAACGAGGCCGATATGGTAGATGCGGGAGCGCTTGTAATGGAGAGATTGGCTGAATCGCCTGCAGGGGTCTCGGTCGAAGCCTTGCCGAGGAGCTTGCGCATTATCCTAGAGTCGCGGTTATACATTGTTGCGGGTATCTATAGCCGCTTGAGACGCCATTGAGATTGGCTCAATGGGCCATCAATGGCATATTCAGTGAGTCGGGTATGGGATGCGATATCGGTGGCCAGACGGGTGTGTCTTGGTGGTGTTTGGCTGGGCTCAAATTGCCAGCATGAGCTCATGTGGAGCCGAGGGCCGGGATGATCACGTGGTCCCCTCGTAGGCAACTCGGCTATACCCGCCCCTCGGCCAGCTGCGTCTAAGATATAGCTCGATTAACACACTAATAAGTGTTTTTTATTGACTAATGTTTTTAAAGAAATACCTACCCGTGCCTATTGCAAGTCCATATGTCACATGTTGATGTCATGAGGTACAGAATATGGGAGATCCTTCGACATGAAAGATGTCTATCCCATTCCAACTTGCATCATTGCATATTGCTGCTGAGTTTGGTGTAGTATATCTTGCTTGGGGATCTCTCCAACTTAAAATTGATCATTCAGGCCGTAAACAAACCTTCTAGGGCTGTGCAGTGGACGAAGCTAGGGAATACCTATCAGAGTCTGAAATTTAGGATGAGATAATAACACTGCAGTAAAACTGTGCAACTCCAACTGAGTACTACTGTTTCAATGTTGAGATGTAATTTATCTTGGACTCATAGAATTGGCCTGTTGCAGGTTCCTGTACCCTACTGCTTTCTGATTTCTCTCGGGCGTTTATTTTATCACGCATTATGTAGTGCCACCCCACTACTCCGTGTACGTCTGAGAATAGAACAATACGATTTGAATCTTAACTTGTACCACATATGACCCGTGTATGAGCATGATGTTTTTGTTCCGGATTTTTCAGGTGTTCCCAGTTGTGTCTGAAGGGATTTAACAAAAGACGGGCCTTGGCAGTATTTTGAGCGACCTTCATTTCAGGGGCTTCCTAAGAAGAAAGATACATAACATTCTCAACCAAGTCATATGGAAAGCAAGTCAAGTTGAAATTGTATGAATACACTAGTCATGTCATTTCTCAGTCACGGTCTTGGTACAACTTCTTGCAAAGGTTATGATGATAAGGTATTTCGTACAGAGATGCAAAGCTTAGAATAAGTAGAAGACTTACACTAAGACAAGATGAGTTTAGTAGAACTTATTCAACTGAGATGAATATTGCAGAACTTTTACGCCTCCGTTGCAGATAGTTATAAATACAGACATGCAACACCACTCACTCATCTTCGGATATAGATCTGGTATATGGTTGGCTTGCTTGGCTATGACTGGTGTGGATCCGTAAGGAAAATCAACATAAAGCCCTCATGGATTCCCTTCCTCCTCCCGAAGTCGTACCACCTCTGCTAACCTTGGTATGGGTCAATTCCGGGTATCATCCCTGTGTCAAGGCTCCATGCGGTATTCACCCTTGTCGGAAGACCATTGCGCCCGTTTTCTCCCTTCGTTGTCCCATGGCCCCCAAATCGCAAAATAGGTTCACATCAGCTATATGACATCACGTTTTTCGCAAATTTAGGGTATTTTCCAGCTAGCTGCAGAACCGCTGCCAATGTGGTCATCGATTAAGTGCGCAGCAAGATGAGCCTTACTAGACGGCATATTGGTATTCGTGGGTGACGATGAACCCTGACACTCAGGCAGCCAGCCGTCCCACATCCCGAATCCAGGCAATGTCGTATTGATGTAACGTCAGGAAGCTTGCTTGAGCCACCAAGTGTCATTTAACTAGCGGTCCCTTAGCAGGGCCAACGTAAGGCTGAATAACTGCCAACATCATTGATCACATCGGCAACGGGAATGATCCCGAGCAAAACATACGGAGACTGTCCGTTCACTAGATGCTGCCGGTTCCTCATTCATGGATAATTGTCTGTGCCCCCTGTTGGCAGGCTAAGCTTTGCTCGAGCGTGTGCTAATGAGCGCACCTCAATCCGAAGCGCGATTAGCCGCACCTAATTTGGCAGGGATTAACTGGGCATGTCACCTCAATATGGGGGCCGAATTGGGTATTGGGTGCGGTAAGCTTACAGATCACAGCCTGCAATACGTTATGAAACCAGGCCGGCACAGGCGTTGCAAGCCTAATTGTGTTAAGATCGTCGTTATAAAGGATTCAAGCTGCGCCCCAGGTTCCTCCCTGCTGATGTTCTTGGTTCGCCTTCTTCCTTCATTTTTCTACTCTTTCTTAATATCGCGGTTGTTGTTGTGACGATCTCCGCTGTTCCAGTGCTATTGGTGTTGTAAAAAGTCACAATGAGTCAACATCAACATTCACCACTTCCGGAAAGCGAAGGTCTTCAAGTCGACACACATGCAGAGCGAGCGGCCAAAGCTCCCGAGGTGGCCGGATATGATCAAAACGGCCATTATTATGCCCCTCCAATATATAATCAGCAGCAACCGAATGGCGTGAGGCTTCCATTTGGTCTTGGTGTTTTGGCATTCACCGCGCTTGTCGTCCTATGTACAGCTATCGTTGTTGGTGCGGGTGTGGGTGGAGGATTGGGCGCTGCGATGGCAAATAAGTCGTAAGTCTATAAGAACAAGTGTAATAGTGAGAATACTGATGGGGATTGTCCAAATAGAAGTGACTGCTCCACGGAGTCTGTGCCAGCTCCCTCCGCGACCGCCGAGGCCACATCGTGCCCAACACCGGACAATACCACATCTTCCGATAACGATACCGCTCCTTACGTCCCTAGATCACCCTCCTCGGTCCAGGAGCTAGAACTCAAGTGCCCGAGCAAGAAGAACGACGAGACAAGGTACAAGTCAAGTAAGGGCTACGAGTTCCAGTGGTGGTGTGGCGTCAACGCAGCGCAAGGTTCCCCAGCAGAAGGAGGAGGTATCGTGGCCGACCTGGCACCCATCATTGCATACACAATCGAAGATTGCATGGAGGCATGTAGTGCCATGATTCAGAAAGACGAAGACGTTGGCACTGGAGTCAGATGCTCTAGCATCGTTTTCTCGAAAAAGATGTCGGTCGAGTTGGAGAATCAAGGTGCAAACTGCTGGCTAAAGAATGCTTCAAAGGCATCGTAAGAACCTCCCTCTTTCCTGATCATTTTGACATATTTTGACACTAACTTGACGATAGGGGCGGCAATTGGGGCTTCAAGGATGATTTTTACGCGTATGCCGAATTAGACGACTAGACATGACACCGGGGGATTCTTCTTCATTTTAGGGTAGTTTACTATAATTGATACCACTTTTGCTTGTTGAGGATGAAGCTATTCCCAACTACAAGCCATCTTGACAACTCAACCACACAACCACACAATCGCGCAACCACGAGATTAAATAAAATTGCGAACGGGGGCGGGAGCTCTGCTGTTGCACGTAACACCCAAAGAAGCAAGGCCTGGGTCCTTTTGCGCTGATCTTCAAACCTGTGCCAAGTTTCTGACAGGTTGGCAACAGGGGAGTCAGCACAGCCGTTCCGCGCAAACACGCGGTTGGTTGGCTGCCTTAATCGTCAACAGCAATGAACCTCTGGATAATGAGATATTTTGTGACTAGATTGAACATTGGCAATCTCCCCATCTCTATCATCGCAATGTTCATGATGGTGTTGTCGTGGATTGACTCGCTGAATTAAGGTTGTTGAAGAGACCTACACCTGATTGGCTCGGGTGTGTCCGCGTATCCAACGGTCACAAGCGCAACGTGGTACTGGACTAATGGTGTCAGAGGATTCAATGCCCCTTTGAGAAAAAGGCAAATGCAGCTGAACTTTGGTGAGAAGGCTCACTTCCGTCATGGGTGTGATATTGTGTAGCTGTGGTATTCTCTACTAAGCTCCCAGGATTTACAGACAGTCAGTGGATAGAAGTGTAATTTGTGAGTGACTGAAGAAGGCACACAGGCTGAAACAGATTTGAAAGGAGGGCGCTTTGTTTATTCAAGAACTTGTCATCAAACGAATTCTATAGATTCAAACGAATTCTATAGATTCAAACGAATTCTATAGATTCAAACGAATTCTATAGATTATATGTTCGATTATGCTGCAGCGAATGAGCTACATCCGACGATAAAAGAGCGCTGTCTCATGCAACGGGGCGACTTAGGAACGCCGAATAAACTTTAAATACTTTGTACTCGAACAAACTCAAATAATGGAAAGGAATTGTTCTACTATTCCCACTCTGGAATCGGCACAGCCTTTCCGCGACCCAAAGAAATGCCGTCAATCCAGAAATTGTAATAAATTCCCCCACCAATGTTGATCTCGACGCAGAGATCAGTGGAATCAATGCTCGGATCAACATACTGAAAAGTCCCTGTCACCTCTTGAAAAGGGGCGTTGTTGGGAATTGCTGTCTGTTCAGAGCTGTACACTTGATCGATAGAGAGTTTGGCCTTGTTTACATCGTCATAACACCAACGGGGTGAGCTATGGTCAGCCAGGCAGTATTGCGCAACATATGCCGTAAAGGTATATTCATATCCTTGTTGAACCTTGACCCGCTGGCACACCCTCAGTGTGCTTGAAGAAGGAGGACCTTCTAGTTGCCTGTACAAGAAGTTAGCTTATGGATGAAGGTAGGATAAAGGCTGGCTTGGATTGTACTTACAGACTCTGCGAGCCATCATAATAGAAGTCCTTCTGAAAAGATACGGTTGCTCCTCCACTGACTTCCCAGGGGCCAAGATCTCTATCTTCAAAACCGCCAACCTGCACCATCTCGACAGTGTGGACGGGAGGGTCGGCAGAGGTTGCAGAGGTGATTGTGCCCGAAGTGGCACTTGTTGTGATTTCTGTAGCAGAGCTCGTTGCTAATGTGGTTGACTCATCGGCATTACTACTGGCTGAAGATCTGATGACCGAGACCAACGTTGTTTCAGAAGATACAATAGTGGGGATAGAATTATATGTGGTTGTGCCAGGAGACTCAGTGGTTGTTGCAGAAGATTCAATGGACGTAATAGGAGACTGGCTAGTTGCGATGGAAGAGTCTGTGCTAATGCCAGAAGATTCAGTGGCTGTGGTAGAACCAGTAGTAGCAAGAGCTTCCTCGGTAGTAGAGGCCAGAGTAGTAATCGCTTCTGAGCTTCCAATAGTCGTGGCAGAAGACTCGGTGGTAGGAGAATCGACGGTTATGTCCGATACTGTGACAGGTAGACTATCCTGCGTAGTGGAGACTAAAGCAGTAGTTGTTCCTGAGGACTCAGTGACTGTCATAGAAGGTTGTATGACTGTGGCAGATGAATCTATTGTGACATGAGAGGATTCAAGCGTTGTGGCAGAACCGGCGTTTGTTGAGGCTTCCTCGGCAGTAGTGATTGATGTAGTTGTGACTCCAGACGATTCAATGGTTATGGTAGATGCATCAATGTTTGAAGTATCGACCGTTGAGGAAGCAATGACTGTGTGAGAAACAGTGCCAGATGCAATATCTGTAGTTACAGGAACGGAAACACTCGCTGTCTCAGGGGATCCGATACTTATGTCAGAAGAAGTTCTGGAAGTTCCAGTAGTTATTGTGGTTGGTTCAAGGGTCGAGGACTCAATAATGGTCCGTGTCGACTCGATAGCCGTACCAAATGAGCTAATAGTAGAAGAATCGACGTTTGTAGCAGAGGTTTCAGAAGATGAACCAGTAGCTGATGAACTAATGATTGCGATTGAAGAGCCACTCGGTGTACCAGAATCGGCAGTAGTCAGAGTCTCCTCGGCAGTGGAGGTGAGAGTAGTGGGTGTGTTAGAACCACCAACATTCAGGCTCTTGTTGTTAGTGGAAGCGGAAGCGGAAGCAGTGGTTGATGCAGAGGATTCTATATTAAAACCAGATGCAATGGTAGTTATAGTCTCATCAGTGGAGGCCAATTTCGTAGATACGCCTTCAGTAGCAACAGAACTTTCAGTAGTCGTGAGTCTGCCAGTCGAGACTGGTAATGTAGAGCGTTCAATGGATGTGCCAGAGCTGGTAACAGCTAACGTCTCTCCAGAAGAAGAGGCGAAAGTGGTGGCTGTGCCCTCGGCAGTGGCGTAGTTTTGGGTGGTTGATGTTTCACCAGTTGACACTAGAAGTACAGAAGTTTCGATATTCGTTCCAGATGATTCAACGAATGTGCTCAAGCTTGTAGCACTCGAGGGATTCTCAGCAGAAGAGGGGAAAGTAGGAATTGTATCCTCAGTAGTGACGGAGCTTTGGCCAGTCACAGCTGCGCTTGTCAAGGCTGATAGCGAAGATGGTCGAGGATGAGGAGCACATGCCTAGAACAGCATAAGTTTGGAAAACAATTGAATTTGCTGTCTTGAGGGACACTTACACGAGCAGCACAAAGACCGGCGCCTAGAACCAAGCGACCTAGCGTTGTTGGGACGTGCATTGTGAGGCTGATTGTCTATACGAATGTAGTTTGAAAGAAACTGCTCCGATGCAAGGAAAGGCAAAGAAGAGGAATAATAAAAGAAAATAGGAATATCACGTTTTCGAAGTTCACCATGATACCCATGCAACTAAGCTGAAGGAGACGCTTTAAACTATTGAGCGGTTCCTTGCTAATTGCACAGGAATGGCTAGTGAATCGATAGTCTGGTCGACAGACCCGTCTGTCATTTCCGCTCTGACAGGCGCCACAGGGACCGAATATACCGCTTAGCAATATAGCGAGGGATAGGCCAATCAAGTTGGAAGCTCGGACAAAGTCTATGTATAGAATGATCTTTCGCAAGTTAGTATGATCCATTCTCAAATACACCGCTATGAAGCTGAGCGTTTCAAACATCTGGTTTATACCCATTTTGACGACATCATAATGTCGGACTGGGTATCGACTATATTTCATTTGCAACAGAACAGCCACTAAGACGCTCTACAGTCGTTCATGATGACAGATTCCACAACTTACTCGAGGCAGAAATACGTGTCCAGGGCGTTTGTTAAGCTGTTTGGGCGTATTCTTCATGATCTTTCGCGGAATGTGGTTCCAGGATGTCCTCTGTAAGGACCACTTGAGAGGGTGGGGGTCCCTGTAGAGGACACCGATTTCAAAGAAGAGTTTCTAGTCCATGGAAAATTGGCATTTTTGGGTTTTCGATATGTATATTTTCAAACTATCAAACTGAGTAAGACTCTACAAATGCTGCCTCAATAGATTATTCCGTGTTGTGCCACCAATGAAAAAAGTACATCTGTTTACGAATCCTTTTTACTAGAAGGATTACTTCTACACTATATTACACGGCAGAAATTTCAACATCAGAGTCTACCATTAGTTGAATATTCCCTCTTCATAAGAGAAGTCGTGGGTAAGGGCAGGTATCTAGAGAGCTTAAATTATACAAACAAACCACGTTTCTTATTCTTTGTGAGTTTAATCTATCTTACCGAGATATTAAATAAAGTTCTCAATCACTAGCACATATAAGGCCGATGCCTCTCCTCAAACCGGAGTCTTTTTCCTGCATCGTTCACAACACTTTTCACCACTTTCCACAATACTTTTCCCGAAGCCTTTCTCAACACCTTTCTCACCCACTAGTTCATCATGAAGATTCACACTATTCTTCTGAGCCATTTGCTCCTACCCGCAACCGAGGCGTCGAGTTTACCCAAACTAGTCCGCGCCGAACTAACCCGCAGAACAAACCACAAGGGCTCAAGCACTCCCAAGGAATCAACTCTCGTTTGGTCCAAATGTGACTTGGATTTCGGCAACGAATATTTGAATGAGAAGCAAAAGGATCATGAGTGTGCTAGACTAAAAGTCCCACTTGACTACACTAACGAAAGTAATGGCGAAACTATCGAGCTGGATCTGATCAAGGTCAAGGCTACTGCAAAGCCCTTCAAGGGTAGTGTTTTGTATAATCCCGGTGGGCCAGGAGCTTCTGGTGTTGAGACTACAGTTGATGTAGGATCCCTCCTCAGCGAGTAAGTCTTTGACCCCAAATAACTATGTTGCCCACGTACTAATACTGTTGTAGAATTCTCGGTGGACAATTCGACATCATCTCATTCGACCCAAGGTAAGTCACCCCGATCTGTCAGCTTTATTGTGATACTAACCAAGAACAGAGGCACTGGCCGCACTATCCCGTTTATATGTGAAGAAACGAATGTCCCAGAATCAGGAACACTTCAGCAACGCGATTTCAACACCCTTCCTCAAACCGACATGTGGGAATTTCTCCAAACCACCAGTTGGAGAGCGGGCAGTATCCTTGCCGAAAAATGCTTCCAAACCCGAAAAGACATCGGTCGTTTCGTCAACACGCCTTTTGTTGCGAGGGACATGTTCAAGATCGTCGATGCCTTGGACCAGGGTCCCTTGTTGAACTTTTGGGGAATGTCTTACGGCACTGTCCTAGGCCAAGTCGCTGTTTCGCTGTTCCCTGACCGTGTTGGGCGTGTATTTTTCGATGGCAACAAGAAAGCCGACGACTATGCTGCCGATATTGGGTTAGCTGGCTTGGAAGACGCTGAAAGAGCGGTGGCTCATATTCTGGATGAGTGTGTCAAAGGCGGAAAGAAGCTTTGCTCCCTCGCTGACTTCCACGGGGAGAACACTACCGGAAAAAGCCTGTTTGATGCTTTTTCTCAAGTGATTGAAAAAGGCTTGACCGGATCAAAGGATCCCAATCTTTCAGCACTCGGTATCAAAGGCCAGATCATTGTAGATCTCAAAGACCCGGCCAATTATCAAAGAATCGTCAAAAGAATCGAAGGACTTCTCAGCAACAACGCAGCCGCTTTGAAGGCTCTGGCCACACGAGGCGCCCCCAGCGGTAAAATGCCATGTTGGAACCGTGGAGGTGCAGCCATAAGACCAGGAATCTCATGTGGTGACTCTTCGTTCCGCGTCGATACTCCCGAAGACTTGTACTCCATGTACCAAGCTCATCGGGCGGCAGCCTCATTCTCCGAATCTACGCTATCTCACCGATTTGCCTGCGCGAACTGGAAATTCACTGCAGCGGAGCAAATCGACCTGAACAAGCTTCGCAATGTCAAGACCAACTTCCCTATTCTTCTGGCCAACGGCAGATACGACCCTGTTACGTCGCTGAGATCAGCCTGGGAGATCTCTGCACGCTTCCCAGGGAGCCGAGTTATTGTGCATGAGGGTGCTGGGGTAAGTCTTTCTCGTCTCTGAAGTTTTTAATTATGGTTTATTGACTAAATGTTGAATAGCATTGCGTTCTCAACCACCGATCGAATTGCACCGAAAGTGCTATCAAAGGATACTTTGTAGACGGACAGATGCCATCGGTCAACACTGTTTGCAAGCCTAATCTGCCTCTGTTTGAGTATATAAAAGACGAGACTGAAAAGGCGAGAAAAGCAAAGGAACAGAATTGAGACTTCAAATAAGTAAGAGATTCTCATTAGAATTGGAGGTCTTTTTTAAGGGTTCGCTATCTCAATTGGAGAGATTTTGGTTTGTTCATTTTGTGTCGACTATGGAGTACGGTTTGTATTTTCTGTCTTGCTCACTTCAAAATTCAATTTGTTATTATTCAAGAGCTGCTAAATAAAAGTTGTTATTCAGAAGTTGTCTACTTCACTAGCGTCTCACATGAACTATCCTTTATCTCTTGAGAGCTCGTACGCTATTTGGGCTCTGTGACATGTGCTTCAGGCTGTCGTGGCCATTCGGTCAGCAAAATACATCCTCCGGTTAGTTTATGAAGGAAAGTTTGAACTATTGGCTCTACGCTTACCATTTACGTACCCACAAAGGACTTTGGTGGAAGTGGCCGGCTGAAGAAGTGTAAACGCGTCTAAAACATGCATGCATTAGTTGTATATGGAGTGTGGGAATGGTCAGTTATATACATAGTACGTTATCGAAGCTGAGACCTGCATGGCGGGCCGTCCCAATAGCTAAAGCTGCGCTTGTGGTATCCTAGATGATCGTTGTGCATAAAGCTATCGCCTTGTGTTGGCTTACTATTGGGTCCCTCCGTGCAGGTGCCACATGCATTGCATTCATCGACGCAATAGGCTCCAGGATAGGCAACTCTCTGCACGATGCTGAGCTGAATATCGACCTTCACCAAGGTACCCTTGGGCATGTGCTTTGATTTCGCTCACGTCATTGGTAACTATTCACACAGAGAGAACGGAAAACATCTCAGCATTGGTAAAGGAAGACTATCAAACCTATGTAGCTTATAAGGAATGTCACACATCTGTATTCATCCCAGTGTACAGTTAATCAATGCACTGCAGCCTATTCAGCTGGTGAAGAACTTTCTGGTTGGTACATCTTTTTTAGAAAAGAGCAGTTCGAAACAACGGCAATTGAAATCGGTTATCGACCGTAGTTTGAGCCAGACCCAATCTCTACACAGATGCAGATGGGCGTACGCTGACCGTTGACACGACCAAGTACAGTGCCCCTCCTATGCAGTGCGGCTGAGACACTTGCATCTGCCACACTTTTAGCTGCGTATCATCGCCAGAACCCCTTGTTGATTAGCTTCACCGAAAGAAAATCGAGCAGATAGAAGAGGGGTTCCGAGACACAGGCGCGGGGTTGTAAGACACCAACAGATCTACCGAACTCAAAATGGAAATAGTTCGACGGCATGCGACATTGTGGCACTGAGTGGGTTGCCTCAAGGATACGTCAGATGCGGAGGGTGTAGGACTGTGAGAGAACAACATGCATCTGAGTAGGAGGACAGTAATTGATTGGTACGTAGCCAATGAAGCTCATGAGAGCGATTGACATCTTGATTTCTATAAAGCATCCAGAACACCCCATCCAAACAACCCGAAAGTGCCTCAACACAACCACCCTCTACTTCTCATTCCAACCTATACCGCTCAGACATCATCCAAAATGCCTTCCGGTCTCCCCACTGCCCCCGACACTGAGATTGGCTTCCAGCCTCCTCCCCGTTCCGCCTACCGTGGCGATCCCTCCAAGAGTTTCAAGGGCATCAGCCCATTCCCCATCTCAGGCCCCGGTATTACACCACCAGTTATTTACAACCCCGTCATCAATGTTCTTAGAGGCTACTTGGAGCTTGCCAAGCCTGGAGCACTCAAGGAAGCTGTAGACTCCGCGTACAAGAAGATCCCCCAGTTCATGGACAAGCTCCACATCCACGATGATACATCTTTCCTAGACTTTGCCAATGATCTGCTCAAGTGGATTCCTGAAGAGAACTACGAGGGCAAGGATATCTACGATATTCTGTGCATGTTCTACTTCATCATCGACCAGCCCCCTCTGGCCAGCTTGCAGACTCCCATTGATCCTCAGCAAGCTGGTCTGCCTCTCACTTGGCTTTCGTCGTGGATCGTGGTTTACGCGCAACTCATCGGCTTGTTCATGGACTCACAGTCTTCCATGACCGCGAAGTCCCTCGAGACCTTCAGCCAGAAGAACTCGCCCAAGTACAACTTTGACGAAGCCCTCGTCCCAGAGGGTGGTTTCCGCACTTTCAACCAGTTCTTCGCACGAAAGCTGAAGCCTGGCATGCGACCTATTGCAGACCCGAACAACGACCGAGTTATCGTGTATCCGGCCGACAGCACATACGATAACTCGGTTGAGAACCAGAACATTGTCAACATTGAGTCTGACGGCGTTGTTCGAATCAAGGGTCTGCCATGGACTATTTCATCGCTTCTCCAAGGCAGCGAGTACGCGGATGACTTCCATGGTGGCGTTTGGATGCACGCTTTCCTCAACACATTCAACTACCACCGTCAACACGCCCCGGTAGCCGGTGAAGTACTTGAGGCCAAGAACATCCAAGGAGCTGCATATCTCGAGGTCAACGAGAAGTGTGAACCTGTCCGAACCATGTGCGGCCCCGACGCACCTGACACTCCAGGCTACCAATTCTTGCAAACACGTGGTCTCGTTGTCATCGACAATCCTGTGCTAGGTCTTGTGGCAGTTCTGCCTATCGGCATGGCACAAGTTTCCTCCGTGAAGCTGACGGTCCGAAAGGGTGATAAGTTGGAGAAGGGAGACGAGATTTCGTACTTTGAGTTCGGAGGGTCCGACATCATTTGTGTCTTCCAGCCCAAGGCGGGATTGAAGGTAGAGGACTTTGTGGCTTCAACTGATAACACGTATTCTAAGTACGGAACTATCTTGGCGAGAGCTCCTGAGAAATAGATGAAACGATGCCAGCGCTTTTTATCTTATACAATGAATAAAATTATGGTCTAAGATGATCGCGTTAGTAAATGCAAGTGTCTGTGATTCACATACATAGTATACTCTTTATAGGGATTCCTTTCTTCTTCTTCTTATTCAGGAAGAACTCAGTATATCCTGATCATTGAAACCCTTACATTATATCCATACTGAGAGCCTGGGAGGTTCTCGGTTGCCAGCTCCGAAGACATTCGGAAGGCTACCGAGCCTTTGAATTACTGTAAGATGAAGTCATTTCAGATATCACAAAGCTATTATACAATTTTCACTGGAAGTCCCTTTTAATCATCCTTTGCAATAATTCTTTTTTGCAGATATTCAAATCAACATTGTATCAATATGAGCGTTAAGAGTTGTTCCATAAATCCGGCCTGAGGCAGACTTACGAAGGATGCCGAAGATGGTGTAAGCAGTAGCTTGCTCCACGCAAAGTCGGTATAAATATGCCGAAACCCAAACAACCACGTTTGCTTATTTCCTGTATACTGAAGTCTCGTTGTACTAATAAAAAGGTCCAGGAAAACAGATAATTACAAACAAAATGTCAATATCAACCCTATCCCAGCTTGTGGACCAGCATCGCCCAAACCTCCAGCCTTTGGAGGAACTCTACAAGCACCTACACCGGAACCCCGAACTTTCCAACCAGGAGGTTGAGACAGCAGCCACAATCGCCAAAAGACTCAAGGATATTGGACCTGATGATCTGGTCATCAAACAGCACATTGGTGGCCACGGCCTCGCAGCTGTTCTCCGCAATGGCGAAGGTCCAACTGTGCTTCTTCGCGCAGATATCGACGCTTTACCAGTGGAAGAGACCACCGGTCTCGAATATGCTAGCACCAAGCGCATGGTCCACGCTGAAAGTGGCGTGGAGAAGCCAGTCATGCACGCCTGTGGTCATGATATGCACATCGTCACTTTGCTAGGCGCAGCGGCTACACTCTTCTCATCCCGGGACGCTTGGTCTGGGACTTTAGTGCTTGCTTTCCAACCTGCGGAAGAGCGAGGTACTGGCGCGCAAGCCATGGTAGACGATGGCCTGTATACCAAGCATGGAGTCCCTGTCCCCGATTTTGTTCTAGGAGCTCATGTTAGACCATTGCGTACCGGCACGATTGGTACACGTAGGGGACTTGTTGCTACCAGTGCGGACAACTTCAAAGTCACCATTCACGGCAAAGGCTCCCACGCGAGTATGCCGCATACCGCGATAGATCCGATTGCGATTTCCGCCAATGCCATTCTCAAACTACAGACACTTGTTAGTCGAGAGGTCGATCCAGCAGAGTCCAGTGTTGTCACCGTCACGAGTGTGCATGCAGGCGATGCGGAGAATGTCATCGCTGACTCGGCCGTTCTCGGAGTGGACACCCGATCTACAACCATCGCAACGCGCGAACGACTGCTGAAGCGTATCAAAACCGTTATTGAGGCAGAGTGCTCTTGCGCCAATGTGATCAAAAGTCCAGAGTTTGTTCAAACGAGAGCTTTTCCTCTGACCATCAACGACGAAGCTGTAACCCAGAGAGTGGAGGACTCATTTGCAGCACATTTTGGCGAAGGGCCTGAGAAATACGACAGGAACATGCCAAGACTTGGATTCAGCGAGGACTTTTCCATTTTGGCAACGGCTGTGGATAAACCATATTGTTTCTTTACTTACGGCTGTGTTGGTGAAGAGGCGTGGGATAAGGCTGAGAAGGAGGGAACTATTGCACAAACAATTGCTGCGAATCACTCGTCTAGGTTTGCACCAGTCATCCAGCCGACACTTAGAACTGGACTAGATGGGTATGCGCTTGGGGCTTTGACATTTCTGGCTAAGGGACAATAAGCGAGAAGCAGACATTGAGAAGATATGAATGAATTACATTTGATGGATTGACCAAGTTGTTGCGGTCCAATGTTTCACTACTATGGCTTATAACAAAAAGTTTTCATGTGCAGATGAATTGTCAGAGGTGATTATTGGGTGGGGTATGAAAAAGCAGATTTGAATAAGAGAAAATCTAGGATATTGTCCGGAGCCACAAGAGTATCACCAGAGTGGTCAAAGTCGAAGAGAGATGATGGAAGGGCCAAGGTGGTGTGTTAATTGACAATTAATTAGTCTATAGTATCAAATGTGACAATACTCTGGTATCCAATTACATCGGTGAGATGGCCGAGTTGGTTATGGCGCCAGGTTAAGGTTAACCTTAACACCAATTCCTGGTGGAGCAATCCTCCTGGGTTCAAGTCCCAGTCTCATCAGATCTTTACTTTTGCAATTCTGATTTTTTATCTTTTTATCCTGCAGTCTAGAATTAATCCCTCTAGGAATTGTCTTGATTTCTCTGAATCTTTGTTCCCAGGCCACTATTGGTGGTTTTGTTCAACCCCAGTTCTTATCTATAGAAACCGAACCATTCAGCTACTCGCTTCGATAACTGTATTGTATCCAAGAGTTGTTAATAGCGCGTCGAATAATTTGTTGGAATTCCATAACCGCCAAAGCTTACGATGAACCAACAGTTGGGAAGCATCCTCCCGTATCTAACATTCGCATTGCCTTCAACTTGTTTGGAAGCTCAGCACCATCATGAAGAATCATACGATTTTATCCGAGAAAGTTCAGCCATCTATTCCCATAATGGCTGTCATGCCCATTGGAAGTCTTACACTCCGCCCTGAAAGGCTGGATACTACTTGTCGAAGGTATGAAATATCGTTATGCGTATAACTATCTATTCCAACAATCTGAAGGTACCGTTGTTCAAACGAACCTGTCGCAGTTGTACGATGCACCAAATACAATACGTTGACGCATTTTGGGTCTACAGTCATTTGGGTGCAGGCGGTGGAAGATGAGGGTGAAAAATGCCTCCAATAAGAGGTACCGAGGACGGAGACGAGCAGAGAGGCCATCTGGAGGGAATGGTGTGCATTAGATGAGGCTAGAATTGGATAGGGTCCAATTGTTTTTAAAGGTCTTTCTGACAAACCTCGGAAGACTGTGGGCATCAGGCGTAAGATTGGACCCTATTCTGGACCCCTTGGACAGCAGCAGTGCCCGATCCACAGTACAGCTTGACAACTTCGCCAGGCTTAACAAACCAGAGTTTATATACACCCCAAGACTTCTCGGCAGGTGCATCTGATATGGATGGGGACAAAGACCCTCGGTTTCGTCAGGTTTGATTCTCTTTTACTTCTTCTTTTGGATAATACAGGAACAGCCCTCTAGGCTTGAATTAAGACGTCAATGCTGTAAAGCATTCGGACAGAGTATGTCCAGAGAACATCTAAAATTCATCTTGAATATGTCTGGAAAGTGTCGAGGAAGCGTCCATGAAGTATCACCGCATCTAGCTCCAGGGAGGTCAATGAGAAACAGATTGTCCACATGGTTACTCCCTCAACAAAATACCATGTCATACGTGCTATTCTTACTGGGTTCAGTACGGGGCCATTCAAGGACAAAACGATTGCACTCCCACCACCAGACCGTTTCGATCTCCAGAGACCGGATGAAACTGGATTAGCACCTGGTCTACCATTTCGAGTTTCCTGTCTTCTTTGTGGGGTTATGGTCAACAGATATGCTTTTCCACAGCGATTGTGGAAGGTCAAGACGAGATAGATGGCTCTGTTTAGACCCTCCGAAGAGAATCCATCGCCAACTCTGTCTGGCCCACTTCCTCCGAATGAAGTGGGATACCAGTGAGGGAAGGCTTCCGGATCTCGTGAATACTTGAGGTTGCTATCCCGCTCGTTGGGTGCGAAGATGAGAATCTAGGCGGCGTGGACAAGAACTTCGAAACTCAACAAAGGATGCCGCAGCGTTTGGCAAATAACTTAGCACTTTGTGGTAACGATGGTTTTCGGGCTTGAACAACTGCGACAGATGCCGACACTATGGGGATGCGAATCGTATCATGGGAAAGGCTGGGGGCGTGGAAAGGCCGAAAAGGAAACAGGGAATGGCATTGTCGGATGATATTGTACAGCTGATACCTACCTTGAGAAGGATGGCCAAAAGATGGAATGTGCAAGTGAGTGGTTTTTGAACAAGGTTCGCATTCGGAAGTGTGCTAATCTGAGAATTATATGTTGATCCAATCGCCCCCAGTTTTCGGTGCCAGGGTCTCGCTAGGGCTGAATATTAGGCCGGCTCGGATTCGCATATCGTAAAACAACCTGTATGGTCAGATTATTAATTGCGTCCGCATTGCCTGATATTTTTCCATTGTGTGCGGCTTTTGAGTAACTAATCGTGTCAAACACATGCTGCCGTCTCTCAATTCAGCTTTAGTTGAATGAACTCACTCACATGATGCACGGTACTCCGTACTCATTCTGAAAGATCAACCATGTCGTCAACGTCAAAGCGCGGTCGTCAAAGCGTAATTGTCCACGTATGTGGCGTGCAGATTGGAGAGTGGAGTGAGTTTACTTTCTACTTGCCGAGGTCTTGTTGATTGAATTAATTGAATGTTACGCGCTAGTAGCAATTCGGTACTTATAACGACCCCGTCCCCCTTTTAGTATAAAATGAACCAGAACGACAGCATTAATTTTCTCCATATTCAAACAAATCTTTTACATACGTATCCACATCGACCTCACTTACAAGTTACATCATGGGTTCCGCTAAATTCTCACCGGATACTGATATCCCCAGCCTCGAGGGCAAAGTGATCCTCGTCACAGGAGGAAACTCAGGACTGGGTTTCGAGACAATCAAGCAACTTTCGAAACATCAACCGGCTCGCATGTTCCTCACTTGTCGCTCCAAGGCCAAATTCGACCAAGCCATCACCGAGCTTCAGAATGCAGGATGCACTACCGACTCGATATCTTTCATTGAACTGGACCTCACTTCTCTGGCAAGCATCAAATCCGCTGCCAAGGCCTTCCAGGAGTCATCTGCTAGACTCGACATTCTCGTCAACAATGCCGGAATCATGATGACGGCTGAAGGTTTGACTCAGGAGGGATATGAGATTCAAATCGGAACAAACCATATGGGTCATGCATTCCTTACTCATCTTCTCCTCCCAACTCTGGAAGAGACCACCAAAATCAACTCTGACGTGCGAATCATATTCGTCGCATCAGTCGCAGAGTCCATGGCACCGCCACATCCCTACCAGTTCGAACAGTTCAAGACCAAGATGTCCAAGACGGCAACCAACAAACGCTACGCTATATCAAAGCTTGCCAACGTCCACTACGCTGCAGCCATGGCAGAACGATATCCCAGCATGAAAGTCATCAGTGTTCATCCCGGAATCGTAAACACCAACCTCACTACATCGGTCATCAGCGGGAGCCTCATCTTCGGATCGATGATTCGCTTGTTTTACGGCTTCGCTGGCATTGATGTTGCCAAGGGCACTTTGAATCAGTTATGGGCGATTTCTGATCCCAAGGCTGAAAGTGGTGTTTTCTACCATCCTGTTGGGGTGACAGGCAAAGGAAGCAAGTTGAGCCATGATAAGGAGGCCCGAGAGAAGCTTTGGGAGTGGACGCAGCAGGAGATTAAGCAGCATCTTTCTTGATTTTTTCTTTTTTCTTTTTCCTTTTGCTCTAACTTTCAACTTTTTCAAGCCCAGTCTTTCCAAATCTCTCAATGATAGCAACAACATCTTTCTTAATTATAGCCTTTCTGGAACCCCATTTCATATCGACCGTCATTTTTACTAGCCATTCTTTTCAGCACAACGATGGCTTTTTATTGCGATAATTCTCTTAAGCCTAGAGGCCCGATAATAAAGATATAGATTCGATTTTATGTCGTCCGCGTCTAAGAATACTGCAGTCTCTGATCCTTTAAAGGGCTGAACACAATCAAAAAGGGTCTATTTCCACCCAATAGTCTCAAAATTTGTTTCCTTTGAACCCGTAGTCGAATTCACGATTTCTGTTTCCCCAAAAAAAGTCAGGAGGAAGGACCAAACCGAATTGCGATTGACTACCCTGTAGATAAGGACCAGCCGACGTCTGGTGTCCCGGCAACCAAAAAAAAGTCATTCATTTAAACCATCCCTTTCATCCAACTCAATTCTCATGTTCCTCAAAAGTGGCACTACGAGTTAATTCACACAGTAGAAAGAAATCAAAATCTCCTAGTCTCCATGGCCGCAAATCTTCGGGGTCCTATCAAAGCCTGTCATAATTGCACACGCTGTGCCAATCGAAAACAGACCTGCGATCGGGTTCTCCCCCAGTGCACGCGTTGTTCGGTGTGAGTTTCGAAGTCAACGAATTTTTTATCTCATCCGTTAATCATTGTACAGAGTTTCAGGCACCTCATGTAGCTACATACGAGCTGCGAGCGCCGTGTCCGTTCAGGTCCCTCAGCCTCTCTTCAAATATGATGCTAACATCTGGGATTCCGGTTCCACATGTTGGAAACTGACAGATAAGGGCCAAGAACGTCTCATGGACGCGGCTTTTAGACATCAATGGTCATCGGCTGCGGAAACGGTACAAATCATTCTTGCTGAGCGTGGCCGCAGTGTCGAGCAACTTCTTGAAGATGACATCTTCAAATGGTTTCCTATCGCGGAGAGTGGTCGCCTGGAGAGCTATGATCTGGTCTTCAGCTCCGATAAGCTAGACGTGGGTATGCCATTGTTACATTTGGCTATCTTGCTCATCACCACCCCGCCTCCCATGGACGCCAAAGGAAGGCTTCCATTCCTCCCCGGAATAACCTCGAAGCTGTACCGTACTCTGAAGGCCATGCATGCGATAATGTCCTCTGGTATTGCCCCTAGTGCCTGTATGGCCCAGACACTAGGAATTATCGCTCTGTATGAGTTTGGCCAGGGGATGTTCGAGCAGGCGCACCTGACAGTTACCTCAGCCTTCGCTGTGATAAGCATGTTGCCATTCCACTCCGATCCAGAGTTGACACTTTCTTGGCAATTATGTCTGGCGACCCTCGATAGGTGAGGCAGACTTGCCCCTGATTCACGGCTACTTGTTAATATATATCAGGATGATCTCGCTATCTACCCATAGCAGAGCACATAGCCAACGTAAGCGTCGAGATGGTGTCACAAAGTTGCGCCTCGCCTGTCCCCCAGGCCACAACGTAAGCAATGATATAGAGTCAAGGGTTGAAGCTCTTGCGGATCCTCGATGTCATGAAGCTTGTCAGGAGCCGGGCGCTCAAAAGATCATAGCTGTTGGCGCAGATATAGAACAAGCGGGTCGCGTTCTACAGTGGGTGAAAGAATTAAGTGAAGTCAATCGGAACATAGATTTCACATGTGAAGATTATGGTGATTCAGAGGAGCATGACGCTATCGATGAGGAATTCACGGCCATGAAGGCCCAGAGCGGTGCCGTGCAAAACCCCGAATCTTGGTTGAACCATGATCCACAAGCCTTATTGTCTCTTAGGTACGTCCGAAAAAAGAGCATTGATGTAACACTATTAACTCATTTACAGTGCCCTACTCACCTACGACTACGACCCAACTCACAGTTGCGGACTTAAAAAGCCAGAAGCCGCCGCCAGACAAAAGGAATGTCAAGCGATGGCTGTCAAGTTGGGTAAGCAAGTAGTCGCTCTTCACAAGAACAAAGAACTCGATCTACATCAACTTTCTATGGTCGGTATGTTTTGCGTTATGCACAACATGGCCATCATGTTGAAAGACCCTTCGTACGACTACGCTCACAAAGCCGCCATTGCTGTGAGACCAGCCATTAAGAGATACGCGCTTAGGTGGCCGTTTGCAGGTAAGTACCTATGAACATTTATCGATCGGAACTATTCTAATGAATATTCAGTTGACTACGTTGAACACATCACCGGTTACATAGAGCACGAAAAGAATGTAATGGCTCGTCATAGGGATCCGAATTACTATTACTGAGGGCCATGTGACTCATCATATAAGCTAGCTAAATCGAGCCGGTTGGTCAACTATCTAACAAATAAACTGGGAAGTCCTGGAAGTGCAACGTATCTATCATGCAAGGTGTTTCAGCAAAGGTTTCGCTTGGTCAGGAATTATACATACCGTTATAGGTCGCTTAGATAACCACTGAAGTCTCAATTCCAATTCGTCCCTGCGTATGCAGATCACGCGTCGAATACGTAGCCCATTACTAAAAAATGGGCGTTCCGGCCTCCGCGGTAGCCGTAGTCACCGAGAGTTTAAATTCTCCGAAGTATCCAATCGATCCTCTCTTTATAAACCCAGTTTCTTGATATCACCGTCACCAGTCCAGCAAAAACGCCAAGATGAATGAAAGCACCAACGAGAGGAGGTTTTTTAACTATCCTAAGCCTCACCAGGGGTAATATCTCACTTGTTAATTATGATGGATGAAATGCTGACGTGCTGCTTACTGCTAGGCCTCGTGTTCCATATGCCATTGAGAGGAACCCGAATCCTGTCATCAGAGGACGTCTCCTCGTCGTGGCAGCATTCATGTGAGTATTCTACACACACCGTTGATGCTTTTGTAGCTAATATTGTAGAATGGAATGGGTTCGATTTATTCGTGAAATCGCGTGGTCAAACGCCGGTTTCGCTTCGCTCCGGAAGATCCGGACTTATCTCGAGCATTACGAACCACGCTATGATCCGACCGTCGTCCCACTCGCCCTATCAGAAGCCGAAGCAAAAGAACGCGGTGAAAGAGTCCAAATTTCCAACCTGCAACAAGAAAACACTACGCAAAGACCCAGCACGTCTAAATTCTACTCAGCGGCTGATTATAGGGACTTATATCTATCCGGGGAATTGACGCCAGTTGACGTGGTCAGGGCGATCCTGCCTCTTGTCCAGCTTGATGGCCAGCGAGGAAAACATGCGAATGCTTGGAGGGAACTCAACATTGATCAGATCATGAGAGCTGCTGAGGCTTCGACCGAGAGGTACAAGAATAAGCAGCCTCTTGGTCCGCTTGACGGAGTACCCTCTGCTATCAAAGATGACTACGACTTAGACGGATACTCCACAACTCTTGGCTCTTGTAGAGAATACGCCAAAGAACCTGCCAAAGGAGAATCAAACACAAGCTGGATCGTGCGAAAGCTCGAAGAAGCCGGAGTCGTTATCATCGGAAAACTCGCCATGCATGAGTATGGTCTGGGTACGTTGCCCGTATTCTTATTCTTATTCTTGATGCTGACTTGCCTTATCAGATACGACCGGAAATAACCCCAATCAGGGCACTCCACACAACCCATTCAATTCAGGCTATTATACCGGCGGCAGTTCCTCTGGTCCTGCATATGCCGTTAGTTCCGGGCTAATTCCCCTCGCGTTGGGCAGTGATGGCGGTGGAAGCATTCGCATCCCTGGATCTTTCTGCTCGGTGTTTGGTCTCAAGCCTACGCATGAGCGACTTACCTCTTGGCCTGGTGCCAACCATTCGCCTACGTGTGCAGTGCAGGGCCCTCTCGCTGTTGATATGCGATCCTTGGCCGCTGCGTATGAAGCCATCGCCGAGCCGCATCCTTCAACCCAGTTCCCGCCTTTAGCTCTTCAACCATCACCCCCAGTGACGAAAGTCCTAGGAATTTTTGATGCATGGATTTCACGCGCGGAGCCTGGTGTTCAGTCGTTAGTTCGCGGCATGGTTGAGTCTTTGGCTGCCAAGCACGGGTATACTCTCGTCCCGATTGAAATTCCCTTTCCCGCTGAAGGTCAGATGGCGCATGCACTTACTGTTCTGACCGATGCATCGACTTTACTCTTTGATACTTCAGGACTTACGCCGGCAAACAAGATTCTCCTGGCTCTTGGTCGAACTACTCCTGCTACTGATTACTTGCTGGCCCAGAAGTTCCGAGGAATGATGATGGAGCACCTGGCATATCTGTGGAAGACATACCCAGGTATGCTGATCATCACACCCACTACAGCCTGTGCAGGTGCAGTTATCCGGGGTGGAAAGTCTGAGTTGTCTTTTGGCGTTAACGACGGAAACTACACACTTCAAAGTATGGAATATGTGTGGCTGGCCAACTTCTGCGGCCTCCCTGCCATCACCGTTCCCGCTGGATATGTTGTGCCCGAAGGCAGCAAGGGCGCTGGAGAAGTTGCCGACGGTGACGCTGAGGGTAAGATTCCAGTTGGACTCATGGCAACGGGCGAGTGGTGTAGTGAAGATGCGCTGCTGCAGTTTGGTTTTGATGCCGAGGCCGCGGGTCAAGAATTGCGATGCAAGCCGCCTGTTTGGGAGGATGTCATTTCTCAGGCTAAAGCTGTTTCTAGAGATGCGTTGAGCGGAGTTGTTACTGAGTAGAGGGGAAAGCAGATTTGGTAGACGATCGTGACATTGTACAAGCTCTGAGTGAAAGTTGGAGCCTTGGAGGATATATCCTAGAGCACATAGATGCAAACTTTTGTCAAGTTTAGCGGAGCAAACAAGGGAATCTTAGATTGAATATATAACACATCCTGGGAACAGATCATAGTAGTGAATCCTTCGAGGCGAGGTGCATATGGTAGCCTTGGCACAGATCCTCGTATTCCCTGCTTGACTCCGCAGCGTCAGCTCACGTGTCATCCCGTTTATCCTCACCCAGTACTCCAACTTCTTACAACATCCAGTCTGCATCTCTATTGACGCTAACTTTTCTCACACTTTCCAACGATCAATCCATCACTGTCAGTAAATTACAATGACTGATCAGGTCAGCAACGGTGTCGGCGTACCACCGGTCCAGTACGACATCCGAGAACTCTCCAACTCGGAAGAAGACACCCAGCGAGTTTGGCAAATGTGGCAGACAGTCTTCTCAAACTGGCCAATTGAGAAAGCGAGATTTGGCAACCTTCTCTTCAGTCTCCCAGGCCATCACCATTGGATTCACGAGCACGGCTTTTGTTTATCCTTCTACTCCAAAAATGAGCCATTAGGTCGAATTGCCGCACTTGCAGTTCTGCCTGAACATCGTCGCAAGGGTCTTGGCACTGCTCTGCTAGATAAGGCCAAGACTGGTCTGAGAAAGGCTGCTCGTGACGATGGAGGTAAAGAATTGGCTTCTTTGGAAATGGGTTCTGTCTTCCCTCGGTTTTGGTGGCAGGTGCCCAACAACTTTCCGTCGGAAGTGAAGGATTTCTTATCTCACAGAAGTAAGTGCCATACTGAATGCCGAAAAGATATAGTTTCTCATTGAAAAGGTATTCATAACACTTCCCAACCGGTCCGGGACCTCTACAAAGACATCCGAGAGACAATTGTACCGCCTGAGATAATGGAGCGCGTCTCAAAGACAAAGGCCACGTTCTCTCCGTGGTCAGCAGAGTTGTACGAAGAATGCATGACTAAACAAGAAGCACAATTCGTCAGTTCCCTTTCTCATTCTCACTACTAAACATCTAACACATCTAGGGCTGGTCCGGCATCTACAAAGCTCTCGCAGCGCGAGACCTGCACAGTGAAGTGATGGTAGCGTTCGACCCCGATACCAACGAGCAGATTGGTTGGACGTTGATGTGCTCATACTCGGCCATTTCCCACGTCTTTGCCTTTCTCCATCTTCCCCTGTCCGGGGAAAAGACAGGTCTTATCGCTGCTGTTGGCGTGGATGAGAAGGCGAGAGGTAAAGGTATTGGTTTAGCTCTTGTTGTGAAAGCAATGGAGAACCTACGTGAGAGAGGAATGGATGGTATTCTCATCGATGCGGTGGCAATCCAGGGTTTTTACGAACGTTTGGGTTTCGAGACGCAGTGGGAGTATGAAGGCTATGGTTGGTAAACAAACTTGGCTAATAACATTATCTCGAACCGTATTTATGAGCTTCTCCCCATCATACTTGCCGCAATTTCTAAAGAAAGAGGGAAAAGGTTGGAAGAAAAAAGGGGAGTAAAAAAGAAGTCACACTCTCTCAACTCGACGTTTATTTCTATTTGCCACAATCCCTGTCGGTCTTGAAAATATCATCAAACAGGCTATAATGATTGACCAATGTAAGGTAATCAGAGTTTTAATAAATCGACCCAATCTACATTACCGATAGTGGCACGCCACAAACTAGAAAGAACAGAAAGACACTGCCAAGCAGCTAATAACACCACTCAGTCATACAAACAGGATAAAGGCTATTATCTATTATCATTCTATTAACCAATGCCAAGAACTAGCAAGTAACAATACCTGGCTATCTTACTACGCCGACCAAGGTGACGATGTTAAAGCTCGCTCCCTTAACCGCTAGAGGCGGAATGGTGGTGTGATTGTTACAACGACTGCCTTGGGCCTAGTGAGAGGAGACCGAGGACTGAAAGAAAATATTGCCGCGCCTGAATCAGATGACCGGTTGCTGTCAGCGTCAGGGTCTTGTTACTCATTATCCCGTCCGTTTGTACTCGCCCCTCAGCTCAGTGTATCCCTCTGTAGCCTTCGCTGAGCATCCCTTAACACCCTCTTGATGTCCTCGAGGCCATACCTTATTGCCAGATCCAAAGGTTTCCAGCCCGTCCTATTCTTCACGTTTAAATCAGCATTCCATTCAAGAAGATATTCTACGCTTCTTCGGCTTGCTGTTCTGACGGCATAGTGAAGGGCCGTCCCACTTCCTGGCCATTGATTTGGATTCTCTTTATATCCGTACTCGAGCTGGTTAATATCGACTAGCTCATTCGTCAAAAGGAAGTCCATGATGGCAAAGCGGTCGTTGTCGTGTTGGGCCGCCACAATTGCTCGGTGCAAGGCATTGCTCCTGTAGAATTTTGCCCCAGCGTGGTATAGGATATCAACCACTTCCACGGAGGCACGTTCCCCAGCCAGTGTGGGAATATTAACACTCCCGCATGGGGTTGTCATGTTCGGGCAGGCGCCAATGCTTAGGAGGCGACGCATCATATCTGGACTTTGGAGGTAATCTCTGGGTATTGTTAGCACGGAACATCACAAGCGAGGGAATGTGTACTTACCCAAGGACAGAGTAAGGATAATCAAGATAAGGCTGGTTGATATCAAAGCCATTGGTAACAAAGGCCAAAGCAACATCCATGGGCCCTCTCAATATATAGGACCATACGTCAAACCCCTCTGGCTTGACCTTCCTAAAATTGAGAAGATATCTCACCATGTCGAGGTTCCATTGCTGACAGGCCAGTTGAAGAAGACGTCTCTCCTCTTGAGTCATGAGCCCGAATTCGAAACCTTGACTCCCGACCTGTTGATCCCAGAGGAAGAAAAGGGAAGCAACCGTTGTTCTATCAAAATTCCTCATAGCATCTACCAGTCGATTGAAGATCCAGAGAACTCTTCCTCTGAAGGTGGCGAGACTACCCGCGGTGCTCTGGTTGATTTGATTCATTGTGACGGTTTGGGATGAGAGTTAGAAGACAAGAGAGGATTGGGTGGTTAGAGAGTAAGATGTCGAGAAGATTGAGAGTGGGAAGAGGAAAGGGTTGAGTAGACAGAGAAGAAGGGAGGGATCGAGGGATCTTTATATGGCACATTGAGGGGATTGTAGGTTACGATAAAGTTTATTCTCTTCAAGAGGAGGATGTGATCAATGGTAGTAAGAGTTTATTTTCCTAAATGCTGCCTTTGCTGCTGTTACTGCTAGATTTGGTAGGATGAGGCTAGAGATTTGGTTGAACTCTTGGGTGTTTCGTGAGATACGGCAGCTTTACTTTCTACCAGTATAGAAATAGTGTTTTGGTTTGATAGATAAGCATTTTAAAACAGTATGAAGAGGGAAATACCGAATTCAAAAATGAGGACATTTCGGCTGTGATATTGGACTTGTCATGCCTGGTCAAGGTCGTCTCACTCGATGCTTGAAGCATTGATGCAGATTATATGAATATAGTTTTACTTATCAAACGAGTGAAAGTTTAACGAAATAATATGCCCTCCTCGACTTTGCATTCCGAGAAATGACTTTAAACTGTCTCCAGACATTCTACGCTGCCTATTTCTTACTCAGTACGAGTATATCCAACATGCTCAAGGGTTTGCGGTGCTTGTTTACGTTCAAACAAGAGATCAATTAACATTTAACGTCACAAAGCTACCGCGGGCCTAAATTCAAAGTCGTTATCATCGGCTTCATACTTTGAGTGCTTATTGAACCAAGTCAGAGCAGCAGAATGCCGGGAACTTTCCCTCATCATAAGAATTTCATTCCAAAACACATCACCAAGAAAGGCAATACGTTCGATCGTGGCATTATCTTGAAATAGCCAAGACACTTTGACTGTAGAAGCATTTATTGATCAGGTATTCAAAATATGGTCAGGCTACCACCAAGTATCCAGTCTCAATGAGCGTCTTTACCAGCCATTGCTACTCGCGGCATTACTCAAGGGTTGTGGTAGATTTTCATTCCTCATTAATCCACAGGTGGAACTCGAATGTGACATCCGGTCATCCATGCTATCAAACTCAATATCGATGCAAACCCCAAAAGATCACCGTTCCACATATTGCATATCACGAATCTTGACCGCAAAAGTGGCTTACAACTTGTTTCTCACCCAAATTCTCAATCGGGAAGCTGGTTAAGAACCAAGGCCTCAACTAACTTTAGGTATCTATCTAATTATGCTGATCCCTTCTTCAATCGCTTAGCTCTTGTAACCATCGCCAGGTTGTGATACCCCGCCTTCGTCATGCATGCGACGTACCTCTTATCGCAAACTCAGAATGTTGACGACCTCGGTCGATTAAAATTACTACCTCCTCGCGCAGTAAAGTTTCGCACAAACGTGTCTTTTTGGAGGGAGGCCACATCATAAAATCACGTTCAAATAAATCCTCTCTCGACAATCTAACCTTCCATCAACACCAAGGTCCTTATCCGAGAGTGAATTGAACCAGATGGGTAACTATAAGGCTTTGGCAGCTCTATTGAGCTTCCTACCACATGTTGCTCAATCGCATCCTTGCGACACTCCTTATCCTCCGGCTACATCGCCACTGCAGACCAGACAATTCTCCAACAGCCTTGGCGCCGTTGCCAGCGAGAGTTCGATATGCAGCACCATTGGTGTCAACATCCTGCGCCAGGGCGGTAACGCTGCTGATGCGATGGTTGCGACTGTCCTGTGCGTTGGTACAATTGGTAAGGCAATCTCTCCATCGTGACTTGAGTTCTGGCTAATTGATGAAAGGCATGTATCATTCTGGTATCGGTGGAGGCGGTTTTATGCTCATCCACAAGGGCGATGGTAAGAATCAGACCGCGCCATATGAGTTCGTCGATTTTCGTGAGACCGCCCCTGCAGCTGCTACGCAGGATATGTTCAAGAACAATGTCAACGAGAGCATATCTGGAGGCAAAGCAAGGTAAGGCATTCCTTGTATGCCGTCCGACAATCACTGACAAGTTCTACAGTGGCGTACCGGGCGAGTTACGTGGTCTCGAACACCTACACAAGACCTACGGGCATTTACCTTGGTCGCAGCTCGTGCAGCCTGCTATCAAAGTCGCACGCTATGGATTCCCCGTCAACAACGATACTCTGAAGTTCATGAAGATGACGTACAAAAAGTCCGAGAATGAAAGCTTCCTTCTCAATGACCCGTCGTGGGCCATTGATTTCGCTCCTTCTGGGAGATTGGTCAAGTTTGGCGAGAAGCTCACTCGCAAGCGATATGCGGACACTTTGGAGGCTATCGCTTCTGAAGGCCCTAGCGCTTTCTACGAGGGCCCTATTGCCGATGCGACTATCAGGACTTTGAAACAGGAACGAGGTATCATGACGAGTGAAGATCTAAAGAACTACACTGTCGCCATCCGTGAGCCTGTGCAGATCAACTACAGAGGTGGAAAGATCACGAGTGGTTCCGCCCCTTCGAGTGGCGCGGTAGCTCTAGCTGCGCTGAATATCCTGGATGGCTATGATTTCTTGGGCGATCCGAGCCGAGTCAACGACACCACTTATCTTACCGATGAGGCTTTCAAGTTCGGCTATGGAATGCGTAGCAATCTAGGCGATCCGAGCTATGTCAAGAACCTAGACGAGTACCAGGTTCAGATGTGCTCCAATAAGACGGCGCAGGAAGTTCGCGCCAAACTCGATGGTCGAGCTCTAGACCTCAGCGAGTACGATCCTAAGGGCCTTGAAAGCTTGGATACCCCTGGAACGTCGCATATCGTCACCATGGACCAGTCTGGTCTCGCCATAACGCTCACAACCACAATCAACCTCAACTTTGGCTCACAGGTCATCGTCCCCGAAACCGGAATCATTATGAACAACGAGATGAACGACTTCAGCATCCCCGGCGAATCGAACCAATTTGGCTTCATTCCCAGCGAAGCTAACTTCATCCGTCCCGGAAAACGACCTCTTTCTAGTATATCCACCACTATTGTCGAAGGACCCGATGGGAAGGTCTCGTTGGTCACGGGTGCTGCCGGTGGAAGTCGTATCATCACTGCCACAGCTCAGGTTATACTGAATGCACTGGATAAGAACATGACTGTGAAGGAAGCACTTGCTGCTCCTCGACTGCACGATCAACTCGTCCCGCGACAGGTTACGTTCGAATACAAGTTCGACAACTCGACGGTTGCTTATCTGAAGGAGATTGGGAATAACGTCACTTGGGTGGCACCGGGACAGAGCACTGCTCATGCTTTGAGGAGGTTGACGGATGGAAGATTCGAGGCAGGAGGTGAACCTCGCCAGGCTAACTCTGGAGGTTTCTCGACTTGATTCGTCATTTTTATCTTTCCTCTCGTGCTTAATCACGTTGTTAGATCTAAGCCATTTCGGAAAGCATACGTGGATTGAAGGAATTGTAGACTTGAGGTATTGTGAATAGTGGCTCAAACAGGTGACCCATTGCTGTATCCGTCTAGAACTCTAATTAGAACAATCAGAATGATTGCAGGCGACTTGTTACTCTCTTCCCAGCCCCTATAGTTTCCAAACCTCCAAATTACGGTATCGCGCAACGAGAGGGTTCATCTGCCTAAAGCCAATCCTTCCCCCACGCACAACCGGCCCTGTCGAGCGATCCACGTCCTCCCAAGAAAAGATCTCCAGTCCATTGATCAAGAAGGTGATATCTCGCTTATCGTGAATGACTTCGACTTTGTAATAAGCACCCTGTGTGTCCTCCACATCCGGGAGCGGGTCAGCACCCTGAGAAACGAGGTGAAAACCCGGCGATTTTCGCAAGTTCGCTAGATGGAATGCCCTCTCCTCAGGCCATCGACGTCGAAAGTATGAAGCGTGCAGAGTACGGATATCGCTGGAGTGGTATTGCGGATAAGAGCCGTTGCGGGGCTTGAGACCCTTGTCGAAAATGCTGCCACCCTCGGCAGAAGCTGCGCCGAAGAAGATGATGGCCAGACCGGGTTCTTCAATGGGCGAGAATTCCCAGCTGATCCGGATGCGCTCGGGAAATACCTCTGGGACCCAGTAGACAAAGTCGGAAGACGCGGTTAGTTCGAGGGTGTTGTTTGAGATGGATGCTTTGACTGGGCCTTCAGCAACCCAGTCTGCGATGGCATCGCTGCTGTTGAAGGTGTTTCTGTAGAGGAGCTTCTCTGCAGTGGCTGAGACAGCCATAAGGGAGTATATCAAGAAATTTCGCATTGTGACTGTGTTAAGCATGCCCAAAGTCAGAAAATCAATGGAGACTTTCGTCTTGGTTATATATGCTCCAGTACTCTGTCGTCTCCAAAAGAGCACCGGGCATTCACTGCTATATCAGGCTTGGTCCGAAGCAAACCCTGTTATGTTGTCATTCCCGCGCCGAAGATGTGCTTCGGTGTTGAGTGAAGATCTTCACTTTTAAAAGCGCTGGACTGGGTTTGGAGGAAATCAGCCAGTAAAGTTCCACCAATTGCGGGTTGAACCAGGGGTTCTCAACCATTTACCAGATATCTTGTAATTTCAATGAAATCTCACTCATATGTCGACGACATCGCGACTAATGACGAAAAAGCGAAAAAGCAGATAAAACATTTCTCGCTTGTGTGTATTTGCTTTGAGCTCCCTTGAGGGTTTCAGTTATCAGAAATAGTTATCATGATCCATGGCCAACCGCCTCTGGTGAGAAAGCGCTTCCCTTCTTGTAAGAATAGTCAAAATAGGTTGGAAAGGCCGGGGCTAGGTTTCTTACGCCTTTCCCTTTTTTTGCCGACGTCGTGGTAGAGTTTGACATACATGGCATCCAATATACTTGTTCCTGCGTGTGTGTGCTATGGTCTTATTCTTAGGATCGTAACGACCTGCTTAGACCACTTCCATTAACTCGCGGTTGTGGCTAGAAGACAGTCATAACAAGGAGATGAAGGTGAGGAAAGCACGACGAGTTGGCATTGCGAGACTGTAAAATGAAGTAATACATCGCTATTCGCCCTGTCAACGTCACTCTAAAGCAGAAATATTTTTGTTTTCGCTTTTCTTATCTCAAGAACCCTTTTTCTAGCATTAGTTTGCTGTTGAACCATTTTGGTACACCTGAAGCTTCCTTACCTTTGACTACGTTGTTTTTACTATAATCAAAGTACTAAAGTTAACGAGGATTCACTTATCACGTTCCAGCGCAACAATAGTTATGTTTGTAACTGTGACGGCTGTTTCGACGTCTCTGCTCCCAGCTCAATATAATTTATACAAGTTATCTAAATATTTTTAATCCATTGTGTAAGATGCACACTTCTGAAACGACTCTGTGCAAATAACATATAAGCTTAATTCATAAATCGCTTGCTCTAAACGAAACATATCTGGAACAGCGTTTCATCTGTTGTCATGTTTCAGGTACAGGGTGACAAACCGTTACATCTTCCAAGCGATTACTTTGGCGGAGCACTCCACCAAGCTCAAAAGCTTCACTATGCTGTAGACAAATTGGAGCATCAATCAGTATCCAATCATAAGGCAAGATGGCCGAGCGGTCTAAGGCGCTGTGTTCAGGTTCAATTCGAACTAGTAACGATTCGCAGTCTCGAAAGGGGCCTGGGTTCGAATCCCAGTCTTGTCAGCATTCTTTTTGCATGTTGTGGTGATGTTTTGAGGCCACAGTCGATTGCTAGAGCATTGGAACGATTGCTTCGGTCTTGGTGGTGGAGGCCGTGAGGGGACTACCGTCGAGATCACGGCCGAACACTTGCACTCGGAGGTGAGTATGCCGTTGATAGATATCAGGGCCGACACCGTGTCCGAAGACATTCCCGGTGCATAAACTGATTCTATGCCAAGAGGCCATTTTATTGTTCCCCATTTTGAGTGTAGGTTGCTGAAATAGAGTAGGTAGATCGCTGCATGGTAAGCACTACTCGGCAGTGCAGCGATGAGCCTCACCGAAGAAGCCGACAATATCGCAGTTGTGGATATGGATGAATAATTCGAGTTGTGCTCCGTAATTGAGATCTTTTTGAACAGCAATTTGACGAACAAACGGCGTAGACATCATTGAATTGACTTAAGATTACCTCCCTTCATCGTCGAATAACTAACACCACGTGCAACAACTAACAAAGAGCCACCATCTTGACAATTCCGAGCTTAAATACGACACGTGGGGTAAATACCTTAACTGCTTGGCGTGACGACAGGCGATTTAATTTCATTCCACAAGTGACAAAGGACAAAGCCCACTCACCCCCTTGCGACACGCACACCCGGCGCTGTCGGATATAGCTTATGCTGCACTAGGTTATCACATTCACATCGTACAGGGGCCCACAAACCTTGTTTTCCTTGTCCCCCCCTGTAAGTCACTGATTGTTGCGGCACTTGCTGCTTCATGTTTGTGTGAGAGATGCTGATGCCAAGAGAATACCCAAGCTCGTCCAGCCACAATTCCATGACGACGGAGCTTGCGACATTGCCAAGCTCTGGGGAGTTACTTAAGGTCTTGGGGTCACCACATCTTGGTTCCCATCAAACAACTCATAACCACTGCAGACACTGTAGACACTTCTGTTCACTACGGCTGCAAACAGATTCACTGCCACAACAAGCAACACACCATTTAGCATCTCCAATTCAACCTTATCTCGCCATCATGCTTCTCCCCTCCAGTATCACCCTCTTGTCACTATTCACAACCACACTGGCCAGTGCCTTACCGCAAGGCGCAAACACATGGAAAACACTGCAATCCATCCCCATCGCGCCGCGACAAGAGCACAGCGTTGTTTCCATTTCAGAAAAGATATTAGCAATCCTCGGCGGAATTGTCCCCAATAAAGACGCAAATGGCGTCGAGACTACAGGAATCGTGCAGTTCTTCAACACGCGCACAAATCAATGGCGGCGATTCGCAACAGAGGCACCTGTGAAGACTAACCACCCCAACGTCGCTGCTGTCAATGGCAAGATGTACCTGCTAGGCGGTCTTTCGGATGATGATAACGGCGCCTGGAGAGCTTTCCCCAATTCTTGGGTTTACAATCTTGACCTTGACGAGTGGACAGAGCTTGAGCCACTTCCCGAGAGCGAGGCGAGGGGCAGTGCTGCTGTGGGCGTTCACGGCAACGTTATCTACATGGCTGGTGGTATGAGCATCCTCGAGCCCAGACCAAACGGAACCCAAGGCACCGTCGATGTTGTATCCGCCTTTGACACCAAAACTTCCAAATGGCTTGATCTTCCTGAAGCCGCAAAAACACTCCCCGAAGCACGCGACCACGCAGGTGTTTCCATCGTCAAGAACAAGCTCTACGTCCTCGGCGGCCGCACCCAAGGCCAGCACAACGTCAAAGACACCGTCTTCATCCTCGATCTCGACAACCTGGAAGCCGGCTGGACAACAAGCGAAGCAAAGATGCCCACTCCCCGCGGCGGTGTTCTCTCAGCAACTGTTGGCAGCAAGGTCTACATCATGGGCGGAGAGGGCAACCCGGTGGACGGCAGTAAGGGCATTTACGATCAGGTTGAGGTTTTCGATACCGAGACTGAGACGTGGGAGGAGCTTGGGACTATGAAGGTTCCTCGACATGGAGGTGCGGCTGTTCCTGTCAAGCGCGGCATTTACATCCCTGGTGGAGGTGTTGCTGTGGGCGGCGCTCCTGTTGATACCGTCGACGTTTATTGGCCTTGATTTGATATTCATTGATTGTTTTTAT
Organism: Fusarium sp. VM40; assembly: GCA_954870535.1. Taxonomy (NCBI): domain Eukaryota; kingdom Fungi; phylum Ascomycota; class Sordariomycetes; order Hypocreales; family Nectriaceae; genus Fusarium; species Fusarium sp. VM40. Next base: position 725,957 of record CATPAH010000011.1, read on the forward strand.
GTTGGGACGGAGTATATGGGACGGACTTTGCATTGGAGGCGTTATTTCGGCCTGAGACTGGCTTTACCCGTCTTTCTTTCTAGATGGTTGATTTTTGTGTATACCTTAGCGTGTTACGAACTTTATGACAATCCTTTTTTTCTTTATGATATTTCTTGTAAACCAATGACAAGGCCCGGAGTTCTGACCCTCGTGTATCGAGCAGTTCCAACATCCACGCAACTCGAACTCTGACACCAACAAAACCTAACTTAAAACGACCACAGATATCCTCATCTAAAACGCAAGTAAGCCGTTCCTTTCTGATGTGTTTTACTTGAACAATGCTGAATCTTTTTTGTATTGGTTGCGATTTGACCAACTTGGATAGCTGAACGATTGGCTTCCCATGTATGCACTTTGAAAGTCTTCCAGTGGTTTAGTAAATACCTTATGTCGTTCTCAGGAAGCGGATTAAGGGTCGATTCTTTTGTCTCTTGGCAAGGGTATTAAGACCTATTCAGACCTTGGAACTCGTGACGGAACAAGACTGCCAGTATATAGCGGGAGTTGTGACTAAGCCACTATAGATATATGAGCAGTTCTATGGTTCTTGAGATTCGTCACTCACTATTCCGGGTCTGGACACACCGATACTTCAGGTAGCTATGGAGTGTTTTGGGGTTCTTGCGTATTCACACTCTTTACTTGAACAGTTTAGTATCGCCGTAGCTACCAAAATAAACTAGCCACAGGCGCCGATGTTATGGTTGACCATCTTCGGCGTCCCTACGGAAAGTCACCAGTTCCCAAACCCTTCGATCTGGTGTTGACACATGCATATAGGGAAACCACAGAATAAACTCAAAGGGATGATAGTCGTGTAGACCAAGACTGACTCTGCCATGAGGCATTTTGGAAGTACTCGAGCGTAGCTCTGCTCTATAACACTTGATTGAACTCGTCTGAGGTGGTGTGTTCCAGCATTCTTCCTAGTTCCAACACATCAACAAGACCGAAGACGTGTTTGAGAGTACATGCTTGGATCATGGTTCAAACCGAAGGGTGCATCCATAGCCACAACTGATCTGCCAGCTATTCAATCGAGAGCGTCAGTCTCACTTCTGTGTCACAAAGAACTAATTGTTCAGAATCAGGGTCGTAGGGATCGCGATGAATAAGTGTACTCGTAGTCTATATATCGACCGAGCCCATCTGTGAACTCCGAAGCATATCCTGCAAAGCACCACGCTCAACCAAACGAAGAAAGAGTTAAACCAAACTATGCGAGAATCATGCTGTCCACCTATCTTACACATCCTATCATCTGGATACGTTCTCTCTTAAGCCCTTTGTCCTTAATGTGAATTTCGTATCGCCGTCCCCGAAAGGCAGTGCGACAACATCCTCAAGACTCTCGATATGTGCATCATCCTTGTTGTGTCCATTGCTCTTGAGGAGGGCAGCTCTCAACGCGTCGCTCTGTTGATTGACCTCGCTGTCCGTGCTCCCTCTGCGACTCTCGGTGAGACTACCAGAATCGCCATCCAACTGAGCTGACATGGTCGACATTCTACCCTTAATCCTGCCAGCCCACAAGCCGCGGACGCCGCCCTTTTTGCGCTCGGGGACCTGGTCGCTCCCGGCGCTGCAGACATATAACAGATATTTGATGTTGGGAAGAGTATGGCGGATATCGACAACACGAAGGCCTTGCGACGAGCAAAGCGCCTCAATGTTCTTGTTGAGTAGGAACCATGCATACTCGAAACGCCACTGTCCAGCTGTTGAACCACCGCGGGGAAGATATAATGGGAACTCTCTACGCGAGGCGGTCTTTTCCGAGAGCAAGGAGATGCCGTCGCGCGCGTATGATCGAGAGCCGAACCAATCGAGTGGATAAGGTAGTGGATATGATAAGTAAAACTGTAGGTGCTTTGCAAGCAATGCAACGAAGCCGAGTCCAGCTGATAAGACATCCTCAGAGATATGTTTCGCAATAGAGGCATCGTATGTCGAGTTGGGAAGTGGTATATTGCATATCTGGAACGAAAGTGGTGGCGCATTAGGGATTGGCGTAATAGGAAATATGTCTGTGAGGTCGGAGCAAATCCGCCTTCGCTGGCCTCGGATCTGTTGCTGGGTTTGTTCTAGAAGCTCCTCAGAAGCTGCCAACTTCTCTCTATTGTTGGCCATGTCTGTCTCAGCTTGAGTCTGAAGTTCCCTCCCTTTGACAATAGCTTCGCGACGGGCTTTGATCGATTCTCGAAGGTCGTCTCGTTTCTTTTGCGTGCTGTTGTTTGAACGTCGTTGCGCCGCCACAAACTTGTCTGCCATCGCAACGGCTTCCCGCGCCGTTCCTGATCTGTCCACAGGACTATCGTCTAACATGTGGTTTATTTCTTCCATCAATCGCTGCTGCGTCTCTATGGCGTCTTCTATCGAGCTTTCAAGGTTGGCCAGCTTCATGAGCGCATTGTACGACGAGGTAGCTGTAGGAGGTGCTTGCTTCGGTTCGGATATCTTATTCGGGAAATCGAAGGAGTAAACGCCGTCCTCGAGATGGAATATCAACGCGTTCGGTGGGAAGTTTCGGTCCATAAGCGTGCCTATAAAGTTGAGTCTGCGGAGGTCGATCGTTTCGTCGAGAAGAAAGGTCCACGTTTCAGCTTTCGGTCGCCTTGCCCAAATTCGTATCACAAGGGAATAACATCTTGAGATTGCGGATGCACAGTTTTCGAGGCTGAAGAACTTGAAGTTAAAACTCTACACATGGTCAGACTTTGCTGGCGATTTCCAATGAACAGTCCTCTTACCGTCGCACGCTCGCGCACTTCGCTGACGTAGACAGGATCATCATTCCCATCCACATGTAGCGAATAGAATACATCGCCAGCAGACTCCTCAAGCAATGTCTCCAGCTTCTTCTGCCTCGCGAGGGGATTAATATGCGCCAAGCTCAGACTCGTCCTGCGCTTCTGCTGGGGTCGCAGATCGGGTCGCTTGCTATCCTTCCTCAAGCTCTCCGACGATTTTGACGGATGCAATTGGTTTGACTCCCTCAACACGGGCAATTTGCTCCAACTGGTAGCAAGATCCGCATCGTCGGCTGTCCTAAGACTCGTCGGCGCGAAGGACAAGTTGCGCAGCCATATTCCGTGGAGGTGACGAAGCTTGCGATTTTGGGCGAGAAGACGAGGGCGGCGAGGTTCAGCGAGGGAAGACATCGTGGCGGCAGTGGCATGCTGCGATTGCGCAGCTTATTATGTTGGCGGTTATGGCATTGAAAGAGAATTGGTGAAGCTTTAGGTGTGGAGATGTGGGATTCGATACACAGGAAGAGGGGAGTCGTCATCGTGGGTAAGATACCTACGAGAGCTTGGAGCTTATCTGGTTGCGGGCCGCGATAATTGCATATAGGCTTTAATGGCATGCACACGGCATGTCACCTACCCTATAACAGACACTAGCGCTCCATTTCAGATGATTGTCACAAACTCAATTGACGAAAAACAGTCTTTAATTCGTTGTGAGTGATTGGCACTTATTTGGATCCGCTTGATCATGGTTGGCGAAGTTTCCCAATCTAAAGTACCCCGTATCTGAGAAAAAAGTCAAACATTGTCGACCTTGCATGCTGGAGGCCGGGGTGGTTCCCAACTTCAGGATCTCAATTCATCCAGGTTAGCTGTTTGCGCAAGCAAGTTGATCATTGGCAAGAACAGCTTCTCCCCGCTCTCTGACGCCCCCGGAAGAAGCTTCTTCAGATCATCCCAATTCTTCCAAAACCAGCCCTCGCACTTCTGGGGTTCAAGGATCTGCGCCATGTGAGCTTAATACCCCCACGCTGGATGCTGTGGACCTACCTGAGGTTCAGCATTCTCGTCTACCATCTCACAGCGGACGAAAATGGTAATATAGTGCTTCTTCTCCTGCTCAAATACATCGTTCGTTACAGCCACGACCTTGATGGCGCGGATTTGAAGGCCTGTTTCTTCGAGAGTCTCTCGCTCGGCGCAGGCGAGGAAGCTCTCGCCGTAATCGAGATGACCGCCTGGAAGTTGGATAGTGCCTGTTTCATTAGCCCAAGTTCGGCGCTCTTACTCGCAGGCATTACTTACCTGCTCCGTGGCTACCTGTCCGCTTGCCAGTGAGGAATTTGCCATCGCGGGAGTAGATAAGCGCGGCGACACCAACGCGAGGATTGGGAGCTTCTGTCGACATTGTGGTAGTAGATCTTGGGTATAAAATGCAAGTATAATTGAACCTAACGAGGTATTTGTTCAATAAGTAAAAAAATCCTGTACGAGATACGTTTCAGTTTTGTGTCAATTAGCAGAACGCCCAGCTGGGCGCAGCTTTGTTGTAACTTGTTGGCGGACGATGAGTCATCCTGGGCATTATTGCAGCTATGTGTAACAAATGACATTTAGTGAGTAACACCAAAGTGGAAAAGGCAGTGATTGTAAGAATTGCCGTCAGCAATGGAGCCGCCAAACTCGGAGGCAAAAGTCAAGCACACCAAAATACGTTTCTGTTTCTTACCTAGATCCTGCTGCTCTAAGCTAAGTTATTTAGTACTGAGGCTGCGCAGAGGGATTTGGAGTTTAGGCATATTTTCAGGATGTCATATCCCAGATCTGGGACTTACTTATCAAAATCTAAGATCTTCACAGAACCGAATCCAAACGATTACATAAAGAAATACGCCGAGCAAACGGCAGTCAAACTCACTAAGCATTGTATGATGTAACCCTCGTCACCCAGGGCTTTGAGAGCCTTCTATCTTACGGCGGTAATACAGAGCCGCATTATAGCAACAAAACGAGGCAAGTACAGAAGCTGACAAAAAGGTAGACATTCAAGTCACGGGTATACTAAATAACAGGGCTATGTAGATGTCCCAGGAAGATACACTCGACACCATAAGCTACGATACGGCCAACATTACTTCCACTTTACGCTACAAGGAAATATCCAGAGGTAAACTATTTCTAGATCCTAAGCACTCTGAAAATCGCCCATATTTATCCGAAAAGCCAGCTACCGCCAACATATTTGGACAGGTGCGAGTCAACCTAGATCAGCGAAGGAAAGACAGTATATCAGCATCTCGGCCACACAGTTTCAAGAGACGGGAGACGGTTCAAACTTATCCCAACAGAAAAAAACACAAGACGAAGAGAATGACAGCGTTAAAGAAATGTAAGAATAATATTTTGGCGGTCAAGAATAATCTTGTTAGGAAAGTCCAGCAGATGAGGCTTGAGGCTTGAGTTCAAATAAGCGTATCGGACACACCAAAACACCTATGACAGTCAATACAACATGCTAATGAACTCTCTAGACGAGCAGCTACTGTGTGCATGATTCGAAATACTATCGCAAATTCTCTTCGTATGCTATCCTCGAAGTTGACCCACGATACAATGAGCTACCGCGAGTCACAGGCAACTACACTCTTAAGCCTCAACGACGAGCTCCGAGCCTTTAATGCATTCTTGCATTGCGTCTCTTCCTCTTTAAAAGCTCACGAGACATTAATTCGAGGCTCTCGGCTATTCTAGATCACAGAATGATCAGCCTTGAATCCCTCATATAAGTCTCTCTCATGTTCACCAGTAAACTCTCCAGAGTGATGGGGCGAGTCTAGCTTTATTCTATTTAACTTATTTGTACGATATGCTGCCCGATTTGCGTATGATATCTCATTTGGAAAGGGTAGAATGATGCTATTACAAGCCTTGCAATGCCGTTTATCCTGTTCATGTCTACTCTTATCAGTTGGAGGCTTTTTGGGGACGATAGTTTTTCACAGGTTTTTATATGAAAATTGAAATGATCTGAAAACCTTTCTCACCTTCACCCTCGAGTTTATCAATACTCACAGGTTCTATTGCCGGGTAATTGTCTGGGCTGATTCTGTAACCGGTAGGCGACCCTTGAGCGTGGCGGTTAAACACTGATGGAGTTTCATCTTGCACATGCACGCCTGTAATTAGTGCATGACTGATTTGGTGGTAAGAACCTTAGAGCCAACAACCACTAAGCTAGCAGGGGGTTGAATGGTACTCTGGGCCTCATTGGATCAAGGATGAGATGACCTGGATGAGGCGCAGGCGCAGATTTGACAACAGGCCTAATGCCCTGCCATTTAAACGGCTAGAATAGGTAGGTGTGTTGGTTGTCGCAGGACTGATAAATGGCCACTTACCCAGAAACAAAAAGGAGCCACTCTCGCAGTATCTTTCAGCAGACTTTCATATTATTCTTGTTACAGCACACGAACAAATCATCAACTGCCAAAACAAATTCAACACAATGAGAATAGCCGGGCCTAGTAGCTCTACTGCTATCATCAGATCATGCAACCCTTCCGTCTCTGATAGTGAGAATTGCCTTAGCTTCAGCCCAGCTGTTTGTCCATCAGGATGGAACTACAATGCCATAGCCCGAGTCACTCACTCCTCAACAGTGGCCACAACTGCATTTTGTTGCCCAAGGTTTGTAAACCCATTGAAATATTGGATGTAAAATGGACTAACAGACTGACTTTTAGTGGCTATCAATTGAGATCTGGTTACCAAGATCCCCAGCTCGCCAGTTCGGTAATCTCAAATCAGTGTGAACGATGGGTGAAAAGCGCAGAAGATGATGGGATTGCAACAGCCACAGCTTCACATAGCGATGGTACCCTCATGGTTCATCAAGCATGGGCTATCACATGGGATGCTTCTGGCAGGGCCACGCTTTCTCCAAAGCCCCCTAACTTGAGCAGCAGACAGACAATTCCAACGTGGGAGGCTTCTCAGGCTGTGACCAGCCAAGCACTATTTGCAAGAGAAAACGAAAACACAGTACATCATAGCCCTTTACAAGATCCTTGGTATTGTTTCCTAATGGTTGGCTTGCCTATTATTTTGGTGTGTTTGTTCACCTGTCTCTATTGTATGTGTTTTTGGAACCGGAGGAAGATGAGGAAGAGAGGACAAGAGATACAACTGGACTCCCTGCCGGCCCGGGCTGCTCCTGGGAATCCTTCTGCGAACTTCAAGTAGTTGCGGAATCTACCTACTGTTCGGAATAGTCAAGACGGCTTGCGATGACTCTGTTCAATGTACTACTGAAATTATATATCGGTATGAGGTGGAGATAAAACAGAACAAAGAACCTCGGTTGTTCTATGTAATACATTGATTTCTACGTAAGTATCTTTCAGTTAAACTGACAGTTACGATAACTGCCTGTTCGGCTGATTAATATGACTCTTGTTAAAGATTCTAGCGGACTGCATCACTTGAGTTTTGTCTCATAGTATCCAATCATTATATTGCCAAAGGGCGCAATTTGGAGTGAAACTACAACGGTGACCAACTTGGAATGACCAAGGCAGACAAAGACGAGGCAGAATGAAGCGTAAGATTCGAAGGTTGTTTGTGAAGTGTATTTAGATAAATTCCAGAACCCGTTTTAAGCGCCCGTACAAACTCATACGCTAATAATGCTGATCAACCTCAGCAAACTATAACTTGGTCAAGTCATACCCGTGTCCGAAATACAGGGCGTAAACAAACAAATGGAGAAATGTCATATCTAGATAAACCGGATGAAATCATGCTCAGGAAAGTGTATCAAAGTCATGCAGCCATGAGTGAAGTAATCAGAAGATGATGTTGGAACACCAAGTTCCGTATGAGTGAGTTGATTGACATCCACGTGTCTACCAGGTCGCAGTCGGGAGCCATGGCCTTGGCACAAACACATGGCTCTGCCCGTTCAGAGCTTTGGAAGCATTTGTCACTATGCGCTGGTCCAACGAACTAAGGCATCGAAAATGCACGCCAAATTGAAGGACATCATCTATGCCGCTGAAGCAGGCCCTGCGAAAAAGGTCTCACCCAGCTCTCCCGTCAGTCACGGGAAGGGCTGTGACGGTGCAAACAGTCCATACAGCGCATCCTGCGAGATATCTTTCTCCTGATCATTCAAAAAATCGAGAAGGCCCGGTGAGTGACCGAACGTTGGATCGAAGTGGTCCATGTTGGGTATGTAGTCAGATGCAGATGCAGACACGTATGCGCCTGTTGGCGTGGATGTGTTGCGTGAAATAGAGGACGTCGTGGGTGCCATGGCAAGGGGGAAGAAGAAACTCTCGTCAAGACCAGCTGGCTGGGGCTGTTCTGTCCCCGTAGAGCCGCTCTCTTTGATGCTGGTCTGGAACTCACGGACCATGTCTTGCAGAACGCTGAGGGGCTTCTTGAGACCGAAGTTGCATCCTACTTGAAGCTCGCTGAGACATGTCCAGAAGAAGGAGATGGGCTCTGTGAACTGGCCGCGCTCGTGGCGCTCTTGGCGAAGGATCACGATGACGGCGGAGTAGACGGCATATGAGAGTAGGAAGGGCGCTCGGCGGAGGGTAAAAGACTCGCGGTATCGACGGACAAGCTTCTGGATCATCAGTGCGCTTTGGATACAGGCCTCTTCACCTCGTCGCTTGGCGGTCTCATCGGTGTGGCGTCGAAGATGACCTTCTTCGAGGAACGCCCGGTGTAGTAGAATGGTCAGAGCATGGAATGTTGTGCTAGGTGCGGTCAGTATTCTGGTCTGTGGCATAATCAGACAGGGGAAACTCACTGTGGGGTGATTTGATGTGGAGGAGGTGTGATAATGGTATTATCGTCAGGGTCGAAGCGTAGATGACTAGGAAGACTGCTCTGCCACTTCTCAAACTCCCTCTCGATGGATTCCTTCTTGTTGAGGAGATACTCAGTTGTGTATTTAACACACTGGATGCCGTAAAGATCATTGATTCTAGTGGATATTTGCAATAACCGAACGAGGCTGCTGAACGTCGAGACAGCATGCGCAGGTTGACGTCCATACGGGGGCGGTGCTGAACCTGGAGATTTGGGATCGATGTAAGGTTCCCATTCCTCAAGTTCCTCAAATGTATCGAGCAGCTGCAGAGGTACTCTAGCCTGAGCCGAAGCGAACATACAGGGACGACCCAGATACAAGGCCTGGGTAGCATCGGTTGTGAAAGCCGCCCAGTATAAACGCTTGCGCATCTCCTGCTCCAAGTCCGTCCGCAACACACGCGACTCATTGACACCGCCTGTGCTTTCATAGTCAGGCCCCAGCATCAGATGACACCCTAGGTCAATGATCATACGATGTGCCGTTCCGGACAAACTCCAACCTGCGCTTGGTCTTCCCTGTGATACCAGTGAAACACTTGTAAGCAGCAGAGCGAGGGCGGAAGGAATGCTGGGCTTGTCGAGTTCGTCAATCAGCAGTTCACGGAATCGATCGTAGAAGCGTCTGCCAACACTTTGTGGGTCTTCGGGGTCGGCACGGAGACATGGACGGTCGCTGTACAGAGATGTTGAGTAGAATATGGCGTTGAGAAGGAGTTTGTTGGCAAAAGGACCACCGCCGCTGGCAAGACTATCCATAATAGCTGGTCGGTATGAGATGAGATAGGCATAATGCTGGCGGTTAAAGTGCAAGTCGAGGAGATGCTTAGCAAGCTCGGGATCTACTCCGTCCAGATCCATCAAGTCTCTTGGATTGCGAAACATGCGCGCCTCTCGCTGCCGTTGGAGCGCAGCATTGCTTATAAGTCGGGCTTTGGAAGCCGATATAGCATCGTCGCCTTTTCGGGTCATCTTGTTGATGTTCTCCCGGTGCTGCGCGCGAGATGTGGGATTCATGATACTGGCTAGACCGTGGACTGCAGAGACATAGCCGTTCTCGTGGAATACTCCAGCTACGCGGGCTTCACTTGGCGATAGACCTGTGCCGTCTCCGTTGCCGTCGTTACTTATAGGGCGAGGGACCAACTTTACTGGTGCCAGTTCCGTGGAGTCGATATGTGTTTGGCTCGCTCGTGAGAGGATCGTATTGAAGCTATCGAGTCGTGGTTTCGTCTCGCTATCTGTCGGGCCAACGCTACTTCGAGGCGGGGAGGATAGAAAGCTGGCGCCCATTTCCTGCGCAACTGTAGACGCTGTTGGAGTCGGAAGCGGGCTTGCAATGGCAGCTGTGGAAGCCAGGCGACTCAGTCCATGTGAGGTATAATCTTGCGAAGAGCGCGGCGAGTGGTCGGCATCCATAAGCTCAGCCGTCCAAGCGGACTGCATCTCGGCCGTAAGGATGCCTGCGGTCTTCATGTGATCTAGCATGGCGGAAACAGTAGCCTCGAGGCTCTGCACGCGGGCGCGGGACGGTCTCGGTTCTCGTCGGGCATCGTGAGGGTATACGCAGGGTAGACTATTCGTGCTGCACTCGACGCACTGCGGGCGCGTGCCGTCGCAACGGACTTTCTTCTGGCGACACGGCGTGCAAGTCTTGCAGAGAGCGCCGCCGGACGCAGGGCGCGACGCCCCTCTTGAGTCCCGCCCCGTTTGGCGTTTGACGACTTTGTTCGCGCCTGTCATTGTGTGATCGCAGTATTTCAGTGTAATGAGGGGAAGTGGGAAGCTGTCTTCGCAAAAGGAAATACTAAAAAGATGCTGAGAGCAAAACGTTCCCGTTCCCGCGGCTCAGGTGAGCGGGATCGGGCCCCCGGCTGTGTGAGACACCGCGGAGAGCATCGGGCGATATTTCGAGGTGAACGGCCCACTGGAAGCTAGCGCCCGACCACTAGAAGATGGCGCTAGGAGCAGTCTTCCCCGGTCAGATCGGGGTCCAGCCCGGATCCACCCGATACTGCTTGGGTGTGGACAATATCGTGATGCTGAGTGGTTACTCAGTGCTAGGGTATAATTGAGGAGGCCTGCTCGGAGATGCATGCTTTGAACGGAATTATTGGATTTGTTACAGAGAAGCCAATATATCGGTGTAAGAATTGAGAAGAGGGATATTTTACAACAGGTGTCAGAGCTCAAGATTGATTCCAACGGGCATATTTCGGAGCTCGGTGTCAATACCAGGTCTAAACAATCAACATTAATAAAGCACCATCCTGCATGCATAGCTCCCCGGATTTTTATCAGTGGTTTTATTAACCCCGCGTTTTTAAACTCCGTAAATAGCTGATGCACACATCTCGCGCATGCCTGATCTTTCTTTGCAGGCACCTCGGGAACGTGGAATGTCAACGGGCAGACAAATGTTTCACGTGTTACCGTGAAAACCAATGAACTATGAAATACATTCTGTTACATGTGAACCAGTTATGTACTTTTATACACGGTGCAGAGTTGTGCTGTAGCTCTATTGAATTGCATTGCTGCTTTGAATGCTACTACGGGATTGTGGCGGCCACCTCCAACTAACCCCGGGGTACATTTCGCTAGTCACAAATAGAAAAACATCACTTCAATATGTCCTACCAATGTATCATTTGAGATTATTGGCCGAGGTATTAGTACTAAGCGTCGGGCCTCAAGTTGAGGAGCTGCGCAGATCCATTGAGACATCTGCCAAATCCCGAAGCTCCGCGACTGGAACGACCTTACTCGTAAGTCGCAACCATTATTCGACTGAGATCTGGAAACACTGCCGAACAGAATCCTTTGTCATCGATAGGATCTCAAATAACGTACATTTAAAAGCGTGTCGATAGAATCGGTGGATCGTCCAAAGTTTCATCCTGAAAAACATTTCCATGCATCAACCAGAGGGCCACCAAGGTCATGATTATGAAAAAATGCCTGTTACCTCTGACTTAGTATTAAGTATATAGTACCTACAATATAACACATGCGCTAGGTGCGTCATATTGTTCGTCACCCGTCGAAAGGTCTTGAATAACCAATTCCCCCTTTGAATCTAGCCCCAAATCCACCTCGTCCCGTGTCTCTTTCATCTCCATAGCAAAAAGTCTTTTTCTGATGGTCAGAGCATGACCCAGATAGTCGGCCCCTACAGAGTCATTCTCGTAATCTAACAATATTTCCGTTAACTCATCGTTTCGATACCCATCTGTTGCCGCTGCCCAGACCATGGTGAGAAAGTCCGGAACAAACATAGCTCCATATGGTCGAGCACTTGCACACTGATGCACAAGAGTGATTGCTTGATCAATCAAGTCCTGTATCTCTTTGACAAGAACTATGTCTTTGTCCCAGATCTGAAGAGTGTGGTTTACCACTGTTGCCAGCGCGAGAAGAATCCCATATGCAACTCGGTAGGAACCGCAGACTCTTATTGACATCGCCGGAGCATGAGGAGCCGCTGCTGTTAAAGTTGATCGGGAAACAAGTCGCCGAATCTTGGGCAATTCAAATTGCATAACGCTATAGATGCATCGTAGTTGTTGGAGATTCTTCCTGGGTGAGCGCATGAAAATGGATATCTCTGCCATGGTTCCTGACTCTAGGCTGATGAAGCTTCCTTGATGATACTTGACTGGTCGTGGAGTGCCTATTGCTTCGCATGCTTCCCAGAACCAGGGCCCTAGCTCGAATTGGGGGTTTAGAAAGCTCGCAAGAACCTGAAGTTCATGTTAGTTGCGGATCATGGGCGCTGGATGTGAAGAGTGTACTGATAGTTGTGTAAGTCCCACCATGTATGGATCCAGGTCCTCAAGCTGTTTTCTCAAGACTGCTTCACGAAATAGTACTGGAATCATTCCACGATGTTGTTCAACAGATTTACGATCAACCCAGTACTAATGAACGCTGTTAGGATTGATGACACTGAGAATAAAGAGTAAGACTCACATGGCAGGTGTACATTACTGACACCACCTGCATCTTCATCTTGATCGACTCCTTCGGATCAAAGATAGCTTTGCGGGTAGCGGTCAATGCCTCTCCATAGTGAGTCAAAGCATCAACCTTTGACTTTCGAGATTGATGCGATCTATACAGAGTCACCATTGCGGCAATGCAGGAGTCAAGCGCTGGACTGCAACCGATCTGCGCTACAAGTTCTGGAATGAGTATACCGCCGAATGCTCTGATGTCGAATCTGCAGTCTTCAGTTCGGAGAATGTGAACCAACGAAGACGACATTCGGGAAAGGTCGTTGCTGGGATATCGCCTAGTGACTTGCGTGAGGCTGCCATCTTGCTCCTCGCTCTGGACTGAATGGAATTTCCATCGTTTGACGCCATTTCCGATACATGGTATTCCGACGCGCTTACATCTTCCGCAAGCTGGTTTGGCTTGATCGCACTTTTTGCCAGGTCAGCCAATGTCAAAAAGGGAGTTCGGTCTTATCCGCCGTATCCGGGACAGCTTACCTTCTTTTTCTGCCTCCTGCAGCCCTCGCAACCGAGACTAGATGGCGTCCCAGGCATATTTCCCGAGGTGATCAGGTTAGTGTTGAAGCTAATGTTATGGATAAAATGAGGCGCTCGGCAGTTTATGGTTTGCAGGGTCCACGTTGTCGAAATAAGGATGGTCTCCACCATTATCGGTTGTGCCTCAGTCATACCGCTTGACGTCGGATTTGGCCATGCCTTGGATTGGGGAAGGCGATGCATCTTTCCATAACAAGCGTCGTCAGCCCAGATTGACTTGTTTGCTCGTTTAGATCCGCTTTATGTTTCGTTTCAAAGCCAATGCAGCTCAGCCCTACGGCTGAGCTATTGCCGACACCCTGCAGACACCGTTAGCGTCTCGCCTCACTGTGATCTTAGTTGGCGATCAGACATTGGAAGGGGGGTTGTAGGCTCTTTTTGGCGGCGAATATCACATTTGATTGGTTCAAGTACCAAGCTTGAACCAACGTCAAATGCTGTCTACCCCAACCAATACTCCCTTCGTGAGACCTGGAAGAGATCAATATTTCCACATGGTATATTTCTCAAGCCAGCCTGGGTACTGCGACCACAACATCTAGTCTATTCATAGACTTTTGTGAATAGAAGTAGTGTCTAGAACTTGGTCGTGAAGAAACACAGTTGCAAACTCACTGGTTTAGGTTTAGGTCGTTATTTTTCAAAAGCCTTTAGGTCAAGGTGACTGGAGGCCTTCCTTTTTGTTGTTCGATGCATGGTGAATTCGTTCGATATCGCATGGGGCCCAGGCTTGGATCACCAGGCCGTCACCCTCGAGATGCTTTGTATTTAATCGTAGTACAAGCCGGTTTTCGATGTGCTCCAGCAACGGTCTATAGGGCGGACGGGATGAAGGCCGGCTGTTGATAGTGGCCAACGCTACAAACCCAGATACTAGATAATGTCAGTTTTTCATCATGACAAAGGGCCAGGCACCGAACATACAAACAGAATATCGAGATAAATAGTTCCCAAGGAGCATAAGAGGCTCCAGATTGAGAAGATGTCGGAAGGCTGTACTGCTTGCACTTGATTCTTGAACTGAGGAGTTGTCTCGTTTGAATCTGAATATCTTGGTAGTGGCCGTAGGCGCTTGGGATCTTCTTCTCATGTTCTGCCGTTTCCGTTGCAATCGTGCAAGCCATTCGTTGCTCACTCAAATCATCATGGATCCAGTGACAAACTTATCTGTCCCCGTGCTGGTCCAGGAAAGAGTTCGTATAAGTAGCGCTAATGTTTGTTCCCAACCTCTTTGTCGGAATTTTCGAATGTGCGGTATTCCGCCTGGATTGTCGAGCAGGCACAGCACGCCACGGCTTCTTGCAGCCGAAATAGTACCGAATCTGTACTGATAAGCAACTTTTGTCTCCAGTGAATATCGCGGTAGCCTGATCCGTCTCCCAAAATCATGGTTGGTGAGTGTTTGGGAAAGAAGTGTGCAGGCAGGTCGGATGGTAGAACCACGGGGTATGCACAGTTCCGTGCAAAACCTCGGACAACGAGCTAATAAGAGAAAGAATCAGAGTAGATTATATGAAGTATATCATAGTTAAGAGACTTTTGTACGATACTAGAATAAGATGATGTAAATTTTTGTATTGAAAGAAAACTTTGTAATAATTTTCAAAATCTAACATAAAATTAAGAGTAGAGGAAATTGTCGGAACCTTTGCATCTCTACTGTATGTCTTGCTTTGAGGTTCGAGTATAGCCCCACCATTCATCAGACACCATAGAGGCCCTGGAAGTTCATCAATGGCTGGACCCTATCTGGTGGTGAAAAGAAACCGCTCCGAGGCAAAGTTCATGATCAGTGGGACCCGTCTTTGTCTAGCAAGGAACCACTTGTCAACTCTGTTGAGTTATTGAGTGTTTCTTTCATCAACTTTACTAATGTAAGTCTGTGAGTATTGAAATACTCTCAGGGCAACTTCAAACACTAAAGCCTTCACGGTGCATTCGTACGCAGTATCAGGATGGCACAAACCTAGTTTTTAACTAGCAACATTTCCCTTTGAATTTAAATGACCAACGCAACCCTGAAGCCATGCAACACTTCTCAAGCCATCTCCAGCCGCCTCAACTCTCCATAACCTGGAAACATTCATAGAAATTCTGCCTTCCACTCAGCAGGTCCAGAATCCCAGTGGCGTGTATATACTGAGAAGGAAAACAGTAAAGAACAAACTCCGAGGCGCGTTTGTCTCCTAGGACAGTTGAAAGGCCCCAAATGAATTGTGTGTAGAAGCGAAGAATCCATTCGCACCAAGCACGATGCTCAGGCAGTAAGCCCATAGCATGAGTACATTGAATCGATTCGGATGACAAATTAGATACCAACGGGCCAACGGCGTTGACAAGCGGCACACAAGGTCGTTCCGCAATGCTGGCAGATTTGTACTGAAGTAGGGGGTACATCGCATTTTTCACATTCTTCTTCCGCAGAAAAGTCCTCAGGATACCAGCGGTGACGGCATTGCGCCTATTTTGGTTGGGAAGTTAGTTCTTAAACTGCTGGGGAAAAAGGATCGATGCTTATGGTCAAACTCACAGCTTCCATCCCATATGCGATACAATTGCATCCCACGCTTGCCGAGAGACCGCAGATGTAGCAGAACTCAAATCCGCAAATACACTCTGTGAAGGGCAGTACTTGTCAGTGATTTGCTAATGAAAGAAGCTAGAATATGCTCATGGTGGTTCGACCAAGCATCAACTTACGCATGCTGTTGCAACCCAGAGATAGCTCAATCATACGGCCACACTTGGTGCATCGTTTCCATCCCTCACGCTCAGCCAGGGCAAGTAGACCCAGGGTCTCTGGGTCACTAACACAAGGGCCAGCGTGGGCTGCGGCCCTGCAAGTGGCACAAGTGACATTTCCGCAGTCATTGCAGATCGCGTCATCATCGTCGATGCAGAATGGGGGGATGAACTTCAGGCAACGCTGGTTGCTGCAGTAGGTACGGTTGACTGTCTCGTACTCGAGCCTCTTCTGCTCAAAGCGATCCACCAAGTCATGGGAAAGGAAAGAGTTGACTTCGATGGGGATTTCGTGCTGACAACACTTTGGTGGAAAGAGGGTTTCTTGTGCAATAGCCCGTTCAACACACCAGATGATGCAGGGTTTGCAAAGGTCATGTCCGCAGGGAACTTCGACGATTTCAGTCTCAGGAAACTCTTCCAGACAAATTGTGCAATGCAGTATGTCGACTTCATCTGCAACGGTGTTGGGAACCTCATCACTATCGTCAGATTCGTCAGATTCGTCAGACTCGTCAGACTCGTCATCAGTAGACACTTGATCCTGCATCTCGTGGTTGGCATCAGACGTCTAATCAGAATATCCATGACCCTCGTTGGACTTGTCATTGTCATCGTCGTTGTCAGCGTTTTCATCAGCAAATACTTCTCCCTGTTTGTTGTTTGTCGACTCGTTCTTGGCGGCTCTCTTCTCCTGTCGGGCAACTCTCTGCGCGTAGCGGGTGCTTCTGGCTGATTGTTCACCCTGAGACATGTTTGCTGAAAGGCGAGGAGAAGTTCTAGGAGCAGCACGAAGAGCTTTCTTAGCTAGAGCGCTGATGCTCTCGTCGTCCGTCTTGCGTTGCATGTTTGGACTGTGCTTGGAGAAGATGTTGTTGGGAGAAGAGTGGAGTGGGGAAGCGTGGAAATGGCTAGAAGGTCGAGTGCCTGCTACTGTACATTACCACAGCCCGTCCAAAGTGGATCTGCCGACTGATTATGCAGGTAGCTCGTTTGTTTTAGACGGTCTATAGCAATAATCCCTCTAATATCCAGTTCTTTAGTGATCATTCAGTGTCACAAATGCATATCCCAGCCCTGTAGGTATGAAACATAAGCACTGTCGTTTGTATTTTCCTTGATTGACCCTCCCCTACCGTCACTCCTTATCAACTCCAACACCAGAGATAAAGACCCTTTGTATGTTCCAAATATGCACAAGTCTATCACTAACCTGAGATGGGATTCTAGTTTCAAACTCCTTACAACACACCCTGCCTCCCTGATTGATGTTTCCCCAAGCCTTCCAACAAATCGTCCAAGACCACTACCACTCCCGAGCTGCTTCAAACAAGCATAAGCTGCTTCGATATCGACACGTCTTAGCCTCAAGAGACCCTCAGACGATACTAGTTGCTACTCCATCCATATCCCCTGCCAACAGCAAGCTACTGTGAGCAGTTGCACTCGATCACCTCTAGCCACTCGTTGGCTTGCTTCCCCTGGTTTGAACCACAAAGTATCTCCATTTCATGTCTCCCCGACATGAACGCATCGAAGCAGCTCTTGAGCCCTTTGTTTTGGAGTCATCAGACGGTCATTCTTACCCTCCCAGGCTAACAGCGTCTTGATGCCTTGCTGTTAACCAACGGGGCATCACTGGCCTGAAGGTTTATCGCTTACTTGTGACAGAGTCCTCCCATCACTCTCTGGGAAATCAGTATCGCGAAGTTGCCAGAGTACTGAGATCCAGGCTACAAGATCGGCAGTAAGCATCTCAGGGGCATCAGGGGCTATGAAAGATGCCTCACAATCAGATCTGTTTGCCTGGGCTTTGCTATCGTTGGAGCCGGAAGAAGCATACAAAATGAACAGACTTGTCTTTAAGTTTCACCATTGCAGCTTACATTCTTATATCGCAGCTGGGGTCCTTTACATCGTCTTACTCAATGTCTCACGATCAAAGTTTATCTTACGATTTGGTAACGTTCTTCTAATCAGTCTCAAGCCATTTGCTAACTAGTTTGGATCACCACACTTGCTGCCTAGAAGCTAACTAACAATTGGTGCCGTCAAGATCACTAGACAAAGTCACCGCACAAGAGCGACTTGAGAAAGCAGTGAGAAGGAGGCCTAACCGACCGCTACAGGCCCCCGAGAGTGGGTGTCCAAGAAGTTCCCTCCCCGAAGACCGAATACAGCCCAAGAAGAGACCTACCAAGAGAAAGACCCAGAGGAAGAGGAGGGGAGGGAAGAAAATAAGGATCAAGCGCATTGTGAAGAGATTTGTTTGAGTTGCTTGAGATGACGGGTTGCTGTTAGTACCAGGGTCTTACAGTTGACATGGGTTGTGAAAGGGGGGCATACAGTCTCTGGTAAGTCAAATTCTCTCACTTCCTAACACCGGGTTCCTTCATCTTTTTCCATACAACACAATGCGTGGACCACTTGGACATACGATTCTACAGTTTCTCAATTGTGAGACTCTCAAAACTCACTTACACCACACGACCCACGTTTCATTCCCATTCAACCCCGATTTCTCATTACTCCTCGCCGTAATATATCCTTCGGTCCGCCTTTCTCCTATACAATCCTCCCAAGTACTTTCGAAGTACAGAGGCTAACTTCGTTCCTTCGTTTTTGCCGTACAAGGTGCTTTTGCTACCGGGTCGAGTTACATGATCTATGAACTAGTATAGTTCCTGAAGAGCAAACTTTAGCATTGGGCTCTTCTCTGTTGCATGAGTTGTAAGGAATTAAGTTTCGTTTGATAGGTGGAAGAATGGTTATGGCATTATCTAGTAGTGTACTTGGGCGGCCAATTCGTCCAAGTCACTTGAAATAGGTCGTTGTTTACTGTGGCTCGGTCAGTACATAGCGGCTAACCTTGCCAAGTTTGATATTTCAAATTCTGCTTAACAAGACACTTACGCTCTGCGACAAGTACCTTCTTGGGATTCCCTTTGGTATCTCCTTCGTGCCTTGTAACTCCCCAAGGCTCTTGCTGCTTCACAGCCAATATGTCAATCTTGCCACTTGTTCTTCAACGGAGGGACTTGATCCTATTGCTCGGTGTTGCAATGAGTCTGACTTAGAAAGCCGTTTGTCAAGGTCATCCAGGGGCGGCCCGTTCCAGTGGTTGAAGTACCTCTTGTTCATGTGACGATGGAAGCGAAGACGGTGGAGAAATCTCGTTTGGGTCCTCGACGGATGATCACTCGCCATGTACTTCGGCTGGCGTCGTTAAGAAGCTTTAGGAGGCTTCCAGGCCTTTGACTCAGGGGTTTTGAGCTCATGCTGGAATTCTCTGCTCTACTTCGAACCTGCTTGCCATCGGCGTCATTCTGCTCTGGATATAATTGATGACAGAGTCAGTTAGAATATGAGGAAGTGGTTTCGGGAGTTTGTTTACTGCAATTGTACGAGGATGACCCGTGACATTGTTGAGGACGAACGTCATTCGATAAGAAGGAGGCATTTTAGGTTGGGTTCTGGCCGGAGGAAGTGGTCTGCTCGCATTCTAGGCTGGTGGTGCGATGTGGTGGTAGGGGTGGTTTGCTGCTGCTGCCTGACATTCGCAAGCAACATCAGCACCTTCGTTTCAAAATTAAGCTACCCTACGGGTTTTGATTGCTTATACACATCGATTGATGACACAAGTAGAAAGCTTGTTTGATTTACCACAAGTTTGATTCTGATCAACAAGGAAGATAACGAAAAAGTTAATGGTCAGTCTTTGTACTTAACAAGTCTGCAGTAAGCCCGTAGAGGTCAAATTTGGAAAAATCAAGCGGGTTGAGTGTGTGCACCAGAAACGCTTCATAGAGTCCGATCTAACGCGGGAGATATCTAACAGGTATCTCATTAATTCCGTCAGGCACTTAACTTCAGGAATACATACTGAGTTCTGATTAAGAGACCGAATGGCGTAACTGACATTGACCACATCGCATGTTTGTTCTTTCCCCAAAATAAACGCTTATGATTACACCATCAATGTTTTTTTTTTCTTCGCAAAAAACAACCGGCATGTTTCCGGATATCGGATGAATCTAGGACATCTGTCTTCGCCTTACTATTTGTGTGCAACATGTTTGTACATGCAGACTGCTCATGAGCATAGTAGGAGACAGGCCGCTGATGACGTGGATGAAGGGAATCCATGGCAGTGACTATCTCTGAGAACTAATTACTTCAGAGATTCACTATTTGTCTGCCCGAAACTTTTGCTGGAAAGTTGGTGTACTGTTCAGTTTTGTCTTTCGCGGCGATATGGATCAAAGTTCTAAAGTTTCTTTGATTTTCTACATTATTATCAAGGGCTAAGGTGCGCGTAACTCAGATTCCTTCCAACCTTTTGTTGCCTATGCGACAACAGAAAGATAAAATGGCACTTCCATCTTATCTTAAGAAACTAAGACTCTACATCAAAGGTTTACCTTTTCCTTAGCTACCTTGTCGTAGCATATTTGAGTGCCAAGGTTATCAACGGTGTCATGAAGACTCGACCAAGCTCAGCTGTGGCTTGATAGATCCATGACGTGATTCAACCCCCACCATATATACCTTGTCCTGGACTTCTCTTCACCATCTTACAACTACTCCACCCCATCAGTCCTACATCACTCAACCACGGCGAAGTATTTTGCACTTCTCACAAAGAAGATAGTGACACTTCAAACAGTACCAACCTCCCGCAGGGAGGTTGACCTTGCAATCGAAGCAAGGGCCAGGTTTCTGTAGTTTCCTGACCTGCAAGTGCTGGCAGTTTAGTCCGCGGTTCTGCAGGTTGGCAATAGAAGTGCGGTTTTGACTAGGGAACATTCCTCCAAAAGGTTGAGCTCGGCGAGTATGCGTTTGAACGTTCTGTTCCCGACTGGGTTGGAAAGACGTAGCCTTCGGGTTGAAGGCTTGATAAGAAGCAGCCTGTTTATTGTTCTTTAACTGCCGCTCTCCCCACCAAGGACACTTACAGGCTTGACGACTCTTATTGCAACGGTAGCAACAGTCAGGGCACACTGTAGAAAGTTTAGCTTCTAATTAACAAGGGATTATGGAACAAGCCATGACTTACTAGCACCCTTCGCCACAACTCTTTCACAAAGATGGCAGCGCTTTTCCTCTTCATGGTGAGGTGAGGATCCGAAAACCTCGTGCTCCTGATCGTTGAACGACTTGTCCGTCGGCGGGGTAATGACGGAGCAGAACTTGCGATCGTTCTTGGTAGGGGTCTTGCAGTCGACCTCGAATTTCTTTGTGAAAAACTCTTGCAAAATCATGGGATCGAGGTTCGGATTGTTCACATCTACCGGCAAGGGCAGATCGCAGCAAGCGGGGGGGAACGGAGCTCGACCACGAATGGAATCCTCAATCAAACGGCTGAGGCACTGCGAACAGTACTCATGTCCGCAAGGACACTTGATGAGACCGTTGCCACAGCCTTTTCCACACTTGGCGCACTTGGCAGTGTCCTCGATGCCAGTGTCTGAAGCGGAAACGATGGCGGAAACAAGTACCAAAGCAGCAACAACAGTTGCAGCAACAGCGGCAACATGAGCAATGTCAACTTCTGTGTTATTGGCAATATCAACCACAGTGATTTCAGAGCCGGGGACAGTGTCAAGCAAAGAGGGAGGTTGAATAGCGTCAATGGGGATAGAGGCATTGATAGGGGCTTGTGGGTCAGACTGGTCAATATTTTGAGATGGAGCAGAGTCAAAGAAGATCAAGTCTTCCTCTTCATCATTATGGGTAATGGCCATTGACTTTTCAAAATTCAAGCCATCAGGGTCGTTCGCTTCGGGTGCTGAGCTTCTGGTCTCATTGGACGAAGTCGAAGGACCGACATCATGTTCCTGATTCCGCAGGATATGTCCAACGTTTGTCTGCGGCAGAAAGGATAGGACTGAGCTGGCAAACCCGGAGAGTTTGGTCTTGGAGACTTTTTCAAGTCGCGCCTGGAAGTCCGATTTCCGAGTTGCACCAACGTTGTGGTCTGTATAGATATCAGACGCGGCTTCGCCTTCGGATCCGTCGTTAGTAAAGATTTTGAATAGCAGAAGAAATACCTTACTCTCAGCATGAGAACCATGTGGAGCACCATCAGCTTCAGATGGAGCAACATCGCCAGAAGCAGTTGCAAAAATAGCGGACACAACCGAATTGACTGTGGAAACAGGCGAAGCAATAGTAGCACCGGTAGATGAAGACTGTTCCTAATCAGTCTCTGCAGCATCTACAAGTTCCTCTGCTGGGTCTGGTGCGTTATCGTTGTCTAGAGGACGTTAGTTGGAAATCATGCTAAAGTATTGGGTTCTCGTGCCTGAAGTACGAATGGGAGCATCATCGAAGGTCTCATCCTCAAAGGAGATGAGGTCTGTTGACGTAGACGCGACGGCGGCTTGCTGAAACAGCCGATGGGTGGACTCGGTAGCTACAATGTCGGTCTCGGCCGAAGTCTCGACTGCAACATCGTTTCCGTCAACAGGCATCATGTACACAGCTTCGAGGAGGATTCGAGCGGCACGGAAATCTAATATCAGCCGCGGGGCGTCGCCTTCGGTGCTCAAATCATGATGAGCCGTGGAAGGGTTGCCGTTTTGGAAACGGGCGTGACGCGACGTGTTTGATTCCTCAGCAGAAGCCATCGTGGCGAGAGGTGTCTTGAGAGGGGAAAAGAATGAATGAACGAAAGGAACAAAGAAAGGAAACGATGTGGTTGAAGGGGATGTTTGTGTGGAGGTAGAGAAAGGATGGGAAGCGGATGAAGAAGGAGGGGATGATACTGGGGGGATGTGATGAGGGGGATGCAGTTGCCTAGACCGTTACCGGAGGGATATTATAAAGAGAGAAGGTGTGGGCAGTGCCAGCCGATGAGTTCGAGTATAGCAGCCTGAGGTTTGAGGATAAGGTATCGTGCTGCGCCTCAGGTAGAGCTCGATAGGAGAACTGGCACTGGTGGAGGCCCAGCTCAAGAGGCACTCGGTTCGAAACCACTTCAAAGCAGAGGGAAACTGGATCCTTTTCATGTAAGAGGTCTTAATCCGGGGTTGTTTACTGAGGTACAGCTGTATATATATTCATAGAACATTTCATTCTTTGATACTATTTCAATGGGCTTTTGCAATGGGGGTTGATGCCGGAGTATCTTATCAACATTACGAGAGACGGATCACTGGTTCTTATTGGGACGAAATAATACAGGTTTCTTGCCTTATACTGGCCAATTTGATAAATACAGATGCCAATCCTTTCCTTTGATATTGCCTGACTATTGTTACAACCCACGAGTTACAAAGACCAACGACAAAGCCTCTTAGTGCAAACATCCTTTTCCTTTCCACCGAAATATTGACGGCCTAGAAGACATCATTCTTCCATAAAAGATTCTTCATGCAATACTAGTATACATGAGATCATGCCCAGTATGTCCCAAACCACCATGTCCTGCTTTTACTTTTCCATTTTGCGCCTTTTCTTACCGGTTGCAGATCCTCCATCAAGTCATCATTGTTTTCAACGCCATGCCCAATGTCAACACTTCATGGTCCTCTCCCTGTACCGCTGGAGGTTTCTTATCGACGTTCATAAGCCCGTACACAGCCAGTTGCGCCGACCGTACCGAATACTCCATTGTGAACGTCACTTCTCGCTCGATCTCGACGAACTGCCCCATCAGACCCAGGTTCTTGCTTCCGTCAGGGATCACTTTTGGCCGATCACCCTTCTTTCGTGTGAGGAATGGACTACCGATCAAGGGCATCAGGCAAGGGATCGTGATGGAACGCTCGAGTGTTGGTTGGAGGGGGAAGGCCATCAAATGTAGCAATTCGGTGAGGATTTCGGCGCCAGTGCATTCGAGCATGGGCTTCCTGACGTATCGACCTTGCTGATCAGGGAAGAGACCGTAGCCCCAGAAGACAAAAACATCCTCGGGTTGGTCCCTCACATAAGGTTGTTTGGGGACCGTGAGGGAGAGCATCCAGGGACAGTCGCGGAAGGTCAAAAGAGGCACAGATCCAGTCAGCGTGCCCGTCCAGGTACACAAATGTTCGAAAAATGCCGGATCGCGAAGCGTCACTGTGAACGAGAGCCAGGTTGACTTTGAAGGGCGGTCGAAGAAGGCCTCTGGGTTGCCAAATGTCTGTGGGTGGTCAAGAGCAAGTCTATCCCAGAAAGACCATGAAGCATCAAGCTCGTGCGGCGCTGAATCACGGAGCTCCAGAGTCGGCGGAGGTTTGCTATTCGTGCCGTAGCCCATTCCCGAGGTGAGAGAGCCCAGC
Source organism: Fusarium sp. VM40 (assembly GCA_954870535.1). Taxonomy (NCBI): domain Eukaryota; kingdom Fungi; phylum Ascomycota; class Sordariomycetes; order Hypocreales; family Nectriaceae; genus Fusarium; species Fusarium sp. VM40. Next base: position 750,194 of record CATPAH010000011.1, read on the forward strand.
GTCAGGAAGACGAGATCGTCAGGTCCCAGTTCCAACTGAACATGTTTGCTGTCTTGATATGTCTTCAAGGCAGTAACTCGAAAGTCAGGCCCTTCATCTTCGATCTCCAAACCGCTAACTTGTATGCCTAGATATCTTAGGTCAGCCCAATTCCTCTTCAAACGATCGCCGAACCTACCATGCCGGAACTCAACTTCCATGGCCTTGAGATATTGAGTCAATGGCTTGATAATAGCCTCGAAGTCCTCCTCTGGTGCTTGCTCCACTCCAGATAGCGTCCCCATGTTGGGGAACTCATGCAACATACGGTGCAGACATCGTCGGAATTCGACAGCACTACACCAAGGGTGAAAGCGGTTGAGTGACGCCCAAAGGTCCCAAAAGTTCGTCTCAAAGAAATCGGGTTCGAACAGAGCCTGGATCTCAAGCCCTTCGAGTTCCTCCTCTGTTTCAAGTACAACTCTCATCAAGTCACACTGGTTCTTGACACTCAAACCCATGGTGCTCACATCAACAGCTTCGGGCTTTTCGCCACCATACTTGTCGAAGATCTGTCTGACCAATCTTGTTCCAGACGCACCCAGCTTTCTCCTCGCCTGATTGAATCGATGCATTTTGTCGGCTAATGTCTCGCCTTCGATGTCAGATGGCACCTTTTCAAGCATCCCGTATAAGCAGCGATATGTGAGGCTCATCTTCCGAATAGCTGATACTCGATATCCTGTCTCCCATGATGGCTTCGAAAATGTTGCCATTGATCCACCGGCCTTGGAGGACGCCTCGAGGATATGGATGTGGTCGCCTGGTACATGGGCATCTTCCATTAAAAACACGGCGGCAGCCAGCGATGCGATACCGCCACCCACGAGCCAGACATGAGGGCTATTCGGATCGGCACCATTGCTGCTCGGGCTGTTACTGAAGCTAATCACACCGTTGTTGCTTCCATCTGGCGTCGTCTTGTCGTCATTATGTTTGTCATCCATTCCCAAGCCTGCACGACGAGCTTTCGTCCAATCTGGTTACCTTCAGACCAGGGAGTGTTGGGTGAATTGCAAGCGAGAATAGACGAAGGATCAACCCTTGTTTGCTAGTGAGATGTCTTCCTTAGCGATGCAGGCCGGGACACGTGTAGTCGATGGAGGTTTTTCTTTTCTTTTTAACGTTCGACAATGCTGATAACAGTTTAGCTTTAAAGGAATTGTCGACTGAGTTTCCGGGGAAAGAAGATCATGAGAGAATGGCGATTTTTAATGACCGGCCTACCCTGTCTCAGCACGAACCCATCGACGGCCCGGTCCATTACAGCACACATATAGGGCATGAACGCATCACTTCTCACACACATTACCCCGTCTCCCAACCTTTTATTTTCTGTTAACTTTATTTTACGTTTTCTCAGCGGCAAAAACCAGATGAAAATGTGCTGGCATCTCAATGGAGGACCATCGTACGATGTTTGGTTGGCGTGATACCGGGTGGACCGGGCATCCATCGGAAGCGGGCCGTTGCTTCTTACGGAGGACGACCTGTAAAGCTCCGGAAGATATCAGTGCCCTGCATTCACAGTTTCTAGGATCTTGTATATGCAGTGAGTGTGCTTGTAAGATCTCTCGATTCCTCGTCTGTCAATTGACTTCCTTTGGCAGAGTTGGACAAAGTTTCAAGGTTCCGTTGACATGTTTTACAGGTACCTAGACAAAGATCATGTCATGGAAAGTCAATGGCCAATGCGCGCATCGGTCTCGGCCACCGTGGCGCCATGAGTCTAGATTCAGATTTCTGCTTGTCGTCCCCGAACCTGCGGCGAATTTGTATGCATGCCGAACAGCTTTGCTGCAATCAACGGACAACGGTTTATTCAACGCACTTCAATGATATGATGCTCCATGTTCCGATACTAAGGGTCTACGGCCCCGCAGCCTCCCAGGGAGGGTGGACCTCCAGCGGTCGGGTAAGGGTTAAACCACAACAAGGGTTTTCACTGCGAGACGTTTCTTGCATCATAAAGATTTATCGGGAAATATGTGGTTTGCTTTCTCCAGCCTACGCCAGTCAAGATGCTGAGACTTGTGCATCATTGTGTCGTGGTTTGCGCCGATCCGGGTAGCAGCCGATGCACTGAGCCGTGAGTTACCGGTGCAGTTGTGTGTGTGCCTGGCATGACTATGACTTTTGAATGGGGAGTTGTGATGTCTGTATTTGGCTTGTTCCGTGCTCAGATTGAGGCTAGACCAATGTCTGTGATGATTTGATCATGGACATGTCTTAATACTTATGTGATCAATAGGCAACTCACTTCTCATGACTGGACTGTTTCGGTCAGATCCTGGCAGCAAGTTTCGCCCAAGCAATGGATCTTAGTTGACCTTCGTGTCCGGAATGTGATCCAGACGCTTTTAGGTCGCAGAAAATGCTTTACTTCACGGGCATGGGCTTATTGAGCTTTTATGATCAAGCATGAGCATGAGTCTGCCGTGAACATCGAGAGCTCGCAAGGTCGAGAAAATGTAGAGATCGATAGAACGGGACGGGCTCAGTACAAGTCAGCTGCGGGCCAATTTGTCCCGGCATTTCCTAAGACCAGATGTAACGGTGCAACGGCAACTGAATGCGGCTCAACGTTGAAGCTAAGTATCAGCTGTCTCTAAAGACCTCACCTCCAAGCGGCTTCATCCGCACATTCGTCCAAAAGCTGCTTGTGCCTCGGCCCAAGACACAAGATCTTATCAATCTGTCCTCCATCACATAATGGAAATGACTAGACGCCGAAATCGCAGTCTTTACCAAGTTTTGACCCCACCAAAGTCTAGCTAGCGCGGAGAATTCTGCTCATGAAGCCTCAATGGTGATGGTGGCAGACTGGGACTGATTGATAAGGAGTGGGTCGGAACACCAAGACAAACTCTTCATGTGAGACGATTTGTGCGCATCGATTGGAGTGTGTAAAACTGTTGATACGGCCAAAAGAGCTATTTCTGAGGGATTTGGTGGTACATGTAAATCTGTACGGATATACTGTAAATAAAATAATAATAAAAACATTATTTCGTACCTCAATTGCTTTGCAGATAGAGATCGACAGCAAAGAGCTCAGACTTTTTTCGGTTGGCCTCGAAAGTGGATGATCAGGGGTATCCCAGTCCTTCCATCCGTCCCGCCGCGACGCGTTTACAGTACAAACACTTGCTCCAATAGCTGCATCACGCGATAACAATTGAGGGTTCAATTCTCTAGCAAAAAGAGTGCTGCGCCTTTATTACGAAGAACCATGGTGAGCTGAAGATGCTACGCGTAATGCCAGATCGATACCCAATTTGGTGTTGTAAATGTAATCATCGATTACTGTTACACCTTGTGTTGGTCTTGGAAGCTTAGTGGTATTTGCGTATTCGGCTTTTACGATTACGAAGGTGATTGAGATTAGCTAGATTAATGAAAGTGCCTGTCAGTGTTGCGGACCAGCATGGCGGGACAGCAAGACATGCGTTAACATGTCTCATTGATGGAAAGTAAGCAAAGGTTACATTTGCATTTGATGGCATAATCAGTAATGACAAAGAGAAGTCATCAATGGAGTTAATCAACGTCAGCCCGTGCTGGAGAACAATATCTCGAGGTGCTGTATTCTTCTTCGTCACTTGACGTTGGTTACACTCACCAACATTTGCTTTATGATCGACCCCCAAAGAGTCAAGGTCTTCCTTGTCACCACGCGGACAGTAAGCCACAACAGTGGACAAGCCACTTAAAGCTTTGGTACGATGGAGCGCTGTGTCTTACCTAGAGTGCATCTCATCCCCGACTCTTTACTTGTCCAGCAGGCATCAATCCTGCTGCAGCTTGATATAATGAGACAGGGTGCTGGATTGGCCGGTGCATCGGGGGTTCAATTGGCCAGTCAGAGGAACACTTCTGTGCATGATGACTTTTTTTTCTTGGAATATTTTGCTTGTCAGTGAAATTACTGGATATGAAGATGTAATTTCAGCAGCGAAGCCGCCTATTTGAACTAGAAGCCAAGTAGAAATAAAGGAGAAAAAGAGATCTCTCCACGCTAAGAAGTTGTAAAATGGGCAGCGACCCCAAAAACCAACTAACTGTATGGTCCAACGGCCAGCGCCAACGACCTTCTGACCCTCCGACCGACACTTTGAATAATTATCCCTCCACTTTCTTCCGGTCTCCATCATTTCCCGCTTCTTGACAGTCCCAGTCCCTAACTATCCTATCCCTCCACACCCTCTCTTGGCCCCCTTTTACTTCTTTTTTCCCCTTCTCTTTTTTCTCTTTCTCCTCTCGTCGTACTCGCTTCTTCTCACTTCAGAGATCCCTTTTCTCTGTTGCCTTGTCGAGTTGGTGGTCTTCGCATTCTGTGCGTTCCCTGATTCGTCCCTTTTTTTTCTGTGGCTGTACTTTAGGTCAGCTCACCACCCAAGGCCTCAACGCCTTGCCCCTCCACCTCCCACCGCGTTTTGGACCCTCCGCCTCAACATTGCGAAGTAAAGGGATTATCACCTCGAAGAACGTAAGTACCGCATTGCGTCTATCTAAGCCTCACCTCTACTTGTCATCTGCCTTGTTGCTTCCTTCATTCCTTTGTTGTGCTGTCTTCAATGGCTCCTTCAAATACCCCTTCTTCCTCCTGCAGATCTTAAATTTTTCCCCGGACTTACATCTGCGCTTAGGCCAGTCTACTCGAGATCGAAATCAATGTGGTAAACGACATCACCCAATAACCCCCGACCCTCGAACCGAATCCGATAATATGGCTTCGATTCTTCTGCCGAGCCGCTTCCGCGGTGAAGCTCCCGTCACCGAGAAAACCACCCCATCTTGGGTTTCCAAGCGACTCACACCCATCGCCCAGTTCATCTCTCGCATTGCTTGCTCCCACCCCATCCACACCGTCGTCCTCGTCGCCGTCCTTGCGAGCACTTCATACGTCGGTCTCCTCCAGGAGAGCTTCTTCAACACTGGCGATGCTGCGTCAGTTGGCAAGGCCGATTGGTCTTCCCTCGTCGAAGGCAGCCGAGTCCTACGCGCAGGTCCTGAGACTTCTTGGAACTGGAAGGTCATCGAGCAGGACTCTGTCGCTGAAGCAGGTACCGCTGCCGACCACCTTGCTCTCTTGACTCTTGTCTTCCCTGATACTCTCTCGGCTGAGTCATCCAGCACTGCACCTCGTTCTCAGCATGTGCCTATTCCCAAGAACTTGTCCATTACACCTCTTCCTTCAACCGACAACCCTTTCACCGCCTACTCTCAGGACTCCATCCTCGCCTACTCTCTTCCCTACGCTGAGGGTCCCGAATTTCTCGCTGCTACCCAGGAGATCCCTAACGAGGATGCCGTCGAGACTGAGACCGAGCACGGTCGCGAGAAGAAGACATGGATTATGAAGGCTGCCAAGGTCAACACCCAGAACAGTGTGGTCCAGTGGTTCAACAACGCCTGGACTGAGTTCGTTGACCTCCTCAAGAACGCCGAGACCCTCGACATTATTATCATGCTCTTGGGCTACATTGCCATGCACCTGACCTTCGTGTCCCTCTTCCTCTCCATGCGAAAGATGGGTTCCAAGTTCTGGCTCGGCATTTGCACTCTATTCTCCTCTGTGTTCGCCTTCCTCTTTGGCCTTGTGGTCACTACCAAGCTCGGTGTCCCCATCAGTGTTGTCCTTCTCTCCGAGGGTCTTCCTTTCCTTGTTGTCACCATCGGCTTCGAGAAGAACATTGTCTTGACCCGCGCTGTCATGTCCCACGCTATCGAGCACCGACGATCTCAGCTCCAGAACTCCAAGTCTGGCAAGCAATCCGACCGCTCTACACAGAACGTGATCCAGTATGCCGTTCAGGCCGCCATTAAGGAGAAGGGTTTCGAGATCATGCGCGACTATGCCATTGAGATTGTCATCCTCGTTATTGGTGCTGCTTCTGGTGTTCAGGGTGGTCTTCAGCAGTTTTGCTTCCTCGCTGCCTGGACTCTTCTGTTCGACTTCATTCTCCTTTTCACCTTCTACACTGCCATCCTCAGCATCAAGCTTGAGATCAACCGTATCAAGCGTCACATCGATATGCGAATGGCTCTCGAGGATGATGGTGTCAGCCGCCGGGTTGCCGAGAACGTTGCCAAGGGTGAAGATGATTTAACGCGTGCCAAGGGAGACTCTTCCCTATTCAGTCGCAAGAGCAGCAGCATCCCCACTTTCAAGGTTCTGATGATCCTCGGTTTCATCTTCGTCAACATTGTCAACATCTGCTCGATTCCGTTCCGCAACCCCACCTCTCTGTCCACTATCCGCACCTGGGCCAGCAGCCTGGGTGGCGTCGTTGCTCCTCTGTCTGTTGACCCCTTCAAGGTTGCTTCCAACGGTCTGGATGCCATCCTGGCCACCGCCAGAGCCAACAACCGACCTACTCTGGTTACCGTGCTTACTCCCATCAAGTATGAGCTTGAGTATCCCTCTGTTCACTACGCCCTGGGTTCTGCCCTTAACGCAAACAACCCTGCTTACGTCGATGCTTTCCACCACCACTTCCAGGGTTACGGCGTCGGAGGTCGCATGGTTGGCGGTATCCTCAAGTCTCTTGAAGATCCTGTCCTCTCTAAGTGGATTGTCATCGCCCTTGCTCTGAGCGTTGCCCTCAACGGTTATCTTTTCAACGTCGCCCGCTGGGGTATCAAGGACCCTAACGTTCCCGAGCACAACATCGACCGAAACGAGCTTGCCCGTGCGCAGCAGTTCAACGACACCGGCTCCGCTACCCTTCCTCTCGGCGAATACGTTCCTCCTACTCCTCAGCGAACTGAGCCTAGCACCCCTGCTATTACCGACGATGAGGCCGATGGTCTTCACATGACCAAGGCTCGCCCTGCTAACCTACCGAAGCGAAGCAACGAGGAACTTGAGAAGCTTTTGGCCGAGAAGCGCGTCCGTGAGATGAGCGACGAGGAGGTTGTCTCTTTGTCTATGCGCGGCAAGATTCCCGGTTATGCTCTTGAAAAGACTCTTGGTGACTTCACTCGTGCCGTCAAGATTCGACGTACCATCATCGCCCGCAACAAAGCCACCACCGACCTGACACACTCGCTCGACCGATCCAAGCTACCTTTCGAGAACTATAACTGGGAGCGTGTCTTTGGCGCGTGCTGTGAGAACGTTATTGGATACATGCCCCTCCCTGTTGGTGTTGCTGGACCTCTTGTCATTGATGGACAGAGCTACTTCATCCCCATGGCTACTACTGAAGGTGTTCTGGTCGCCAGTGCCAGCCGAGGTTGCAAGGCTATCAACTCGGGCGGCGGTGCCATCACTGTCCTGACTGCTGATGGTATGACTCGTGGTCCTTGTGTTTCTTTTGAGACTCTTGAGCGTGCTGGTGCTGCCAAGATCTGGCTTGACTCTGAGGCTGGTCAGGATGTGATGAAGAAGGCTTTCAACTCCACCAGTCGCTTTGCCCGACTCCAGTCTATGAAGACTGCTCTCGCCGGTACCAACCTGTACATTCGATTCAAGACTACCACTGGTGATGCTATGGGTATGAACATGATTTCCAAGGGTGTTGAACACGCTCTCAGCGTCATGTCCAATGAGGCAGGCTTTGACGACATGCAAATTGTCTCTGTCTCCGGTAACTACTGCACAGACAAGAAGGCCGCTGCTCTGAACTGGATCGACGGACGTGGTAAGGGTGTTGTCGCTGAGGCTATCATCCCTGGCGATGTTGTCCGCAGTGTTCTCAAGAGCGACGTCGACTCTCTGGTGGAGCTCAACATTTCCAAGAACTTGATCGGTTCCGCTATGGCTGGTTCAGTCGGTGGATTCAACGCTCACGCTGCCAACATGGTTGCTGCCATCTTCTTGGCCACTGGTCAGGACCCTGCTCAGGTCGTTGAGAGCGCCAACTGTATCACCATTATGAAGAAGTAAGTTTGTTCCTGCAATTAACTTGAATCATTGCTAACGCTCTACAGCCTCCGAGGATCTCTCCAGATTTCCGTTTCTATGCCCTCGCTTGAGGTCGGAACTCTTGGTGGTGGTACTATCCTCGAGCCCCAGAGCGCCATGCTTGACCTTCTTGGCGTCCGGGGATCTCACCCTACCAACCCCGGAGACAACTCCCGCCGCCTGGCCCGTATTATTGGTGCCGCCGTCCTGGCTGGTGAGCTTTCTCTGTGCAGTGCTTTGGCTGCTGGTCACCTTGTCCGGGCTCACATGCAGCACAACCGAAGTGCCGCTCCCTCTCGAACCACCACTCCCGCTCCTCCCATGACGCCTGTCTCCCTGGCCATGACTAGTGCCCAGGAGCGCTCAGCGTCAACAACATCGATGAGCGCTGCTGCCCTTCAGAGGTCTAAGCGATAAATGACAAGCGTTTTGCATTTGAAGGAGTAGAAGTGCGTGATGGTTTTCGCAAAAGTTTCCAATAGAGACGACCATGTATGACACATGGTCTGGGGTTGGTGAATGGTCACACAGCATGGAGTTTTCGCATTTGGGGGACATCCTGGAAAGGTCGCGTAAAGCGTACATACATATACAGTCGTCGAAAGATGCAAATATGGAGTGGTAGTATGGTTTAAGTACCGCTTCAGAAATCAATTTTAATCCTTTTTTGTTAATCATGCATATGTCTTTACCTTGGCTACAGCATTTCCGGTGATGGACGTGAACTTGATACCTTTCTCCTCCATACCCTTCTTGCATTCTTCCCACTTATCCAGTATGACAGGCTTCGTGCCTTCATCGACTATCCACGTCGTGTAGCCCTCTTGCACCGCATCTTCAGCCGTCGCTTTAACGCAGAAATCACCAGCTAGCCCAACGACAAACACATCCGTAATCTCTTGCTCCACCAGCATGACCGAAAGACCACTATCACTCACCCTAAAAGGGTCATAAAAGGCACTGTACATTTCCACGCCCTCATCCTGCCCCTTCTCAATCACAGCGTGCACGCGCGAGACGTCAAGCTCAGGAACCAGATCGGCGCCAGTCGTGCCCTGGACGCAGTGTGTTGGCCACAGGGTAGTGGTGTAGCAGCGATCGTGATCGTGAGGATGGTGAATTGTTGTCGTGGACGTATACGGCGTGGCGGACTGGTGGTTTGCGGCGAAGGAGACGTGTGATGCTGGGTGGAAGTCCTTCGTGGCGAGGATTAGGGGGAAGGGGAGGGATGTTAGGGTGTTGATTGCTGGGGCGATGGAGCGGCCTTCTGGGACGGCGAGGGAGCCGGACTGGAGGTGTTAGTTGGTCAAGATGCTCAGTAAGGTATATGTGGGAGTATGAGCAAAGATTGTTGAAATATTGCGTGTAAGTAGAGGGGTGTGGACCTTATTACCCAGTAATGTGAGCAGTGGTCTTTATAGATGTCGCTCACGATGGGTGAAGCTATGAGAGGTATCGTTCGGGTCATCTCTCATGGTCAAACACTCCACTACGTGCATTTCACCCTCATGTTGAGCCTCAACCACCACCCTGACCTCACGCAAATCGACATACAAACAATGCCTCATTTCGATCCATCTCACGGCAATGGGTATCCATGTCAAAGGAAAGAGGTCAACTCACAGGTGGACAGAAATCTTCTTGAAAGTCAACAATAATGAGCGCTGGTTTGAACGGTTTGTCGGTCGCCATGATTACGAATATTTTGTCTGTACTGTGTCTATTCCACAGTTTGCGAGGAGCGTCTTGTTCAGCAATGAGCACGCGCTGACAATGATGATGTGTACGGAAGTGGGAGCAGATAAGAAGCGCCGCATTTTTCGGCCCCGCTCTCCCGACGGAGGGGTATCACGGTTATCAGCAGAACAAAGAAAAAGAAAGGATATGCAGGAGCGATTAATATGTCATGTTACTAGAACTATTCATCTCTTTTTGTCAGTCTTCAGCAACAAAATCAATAATCTTGTTTTCAGAAGCACAAATAGCAAAAAAGAATGTTTTTATAGGAATAGCCCGATGCGGGGGTCGAACCCGCAACCTTGAGATCGCGTACTCGTAAGAGTCTCACGCTCTACCGATTGAGCTAACCGGGCTCAATCTGTTGTTGTTGAAGAACCGTCCGGTATTACGCATCATACCCGTGGATGGTGTTCAGTGGGCTCTGAGAGGATAAAATTTTCTGTTTTGGTCGGAAGGGTTGTGGATGGGGACAAGCGGAGGTTTAAATTGTGTGGATTCTCAGGGACACCCTGGCCTTTACGGAGGTGGAGATGTTGGTTACCCTGCAGGAGTGAATTGATTGACATTTCGGGGCAAAGAAGTTCATCATGGGAATTTCTTTATTATCTTGTTTGATGTGTGATTGTGGTCTGGCATGGTTTCGCAAGATAATCTTTATGCTGTGTAACCTGGTGCCTGACTACCACGCTATCATGCAACAGAAGTCAGCATTTACAATTTCGAAGGATCGTATCAATAAAGCAGTATGGTCCACACCCATCACACAATCACACCAATGTCAATTACCCTGAGAATCACTCGTACTCGTTTACGCATCCACCTGTCAACCCTCACAAATATGATGCTTTTCCTCTTTGATCGGTTTTATCGACACAGGTCAGTTTTATCTTAGTGCTGAGTGCCGTTCAGGAACAGGTGAAATCAGGTCGATGTTATAGGGCCAACAGCAGTCTCCTGTCAGCATGAAGGATTCTCGGAATCAGCACTAAGAGCCGCTACGAGGCAAAGCGGCAAGGATCCGTTACAACCTGAGGGACGGAACTCCGTTTCAACGTCCAAGTAACAGTTAACATGTTCATCAAATAAGGCTCGCCCCTCGTTGATCCAATGTGAGCTAGAATAGTCAGTTCTACAACAATTTCAAAATGACATCCTTGGGTGAAGATTTGGGGCCTTTGTTGCTCGCTCGACTGCCCACTGTGACAAGCCCTCTAGGAATAGTCTCCGTCCTTGTCATTCTGTCTATCGCTCTCTTTATCACCGAGAAGCTCATCAGCGTGCCTTATCCCACGGATATCCCACTCATCAGAGAACCCAAGGGCGCCCGACGCTTCAGTCTTCGTACACGATGGGCTTATCTCACCGATTGCAAAGCGCTCTTCCACGACGCCTACCATGACGTACGCAAACAATCCCCATCCTCCGATTGACACCGCTGACATCACTGTAGTACCTCAAGAAGGGCAAACCAGTCGTCATTCCTGGCTTCGGGTCCAGGATCGAGGTCATGCTGCCCCAGAGCCAGATGAAATGGGTCCTCAACCAGCCCGACGACGTACTCGACATGCCAGAAGCCCTGGCGGAAGTTGATCAGGTCAAATGGGCGCTTGGCCACGATAAGTACGTCGTTGATGCCTGGCAGGGCCTCATTGTCAAGTATGACATGAACCGCGCCATTGAGATCATCGCGAACAATATGAAGGATGAGCTCCATGAGGTCTTTGATGAGCAGTTCGGTACCGACACCGAGAATTGGACGAGGGTTGATCTTACCCAGACGGTCAAGATGATCGTTGCGCAGGCTGCAAGCCGCTTTACAGTTAGCCTACCGCTTTGTAAGTCTCCGTTACCAATTGCCTAGATACTTCGCTGACAACACAGGCCGGAACAAAGAGTATCTTCAAAACGCCCTGGATACTAACGAACTCTTCATCATGAACGCCGGTCTTACTGGTGGCATGCCACGCATTCTGCAACCCATCACTGGCACCATCTTCGGATTTTTAGTCGGCTCCAAAGTCTCAAAGATCAACAAGTGGATCATTCCTCTCTTGAAGCAGCGTTTGGACACACTGAAGAACCACCCCGAGGAGCCCGAGCCGCAAGATCAAGTGCAGATGATGCTCCGTTATGCTCTTAGCAAGCGCCAGGATGAAGTTGGCGACTACGAAACCCTCGCCCGTCGCGTTGTCGCCCAGAACTTTGGCTCTATCCACAACACCTATCTCCAGGTCATCAACCTACTTCTCAATGTCCTAGGCTCTGACGCAGAGTTCAACACCATTGCTGTCCTGCGCGACGAGATGGATCGCGTTCTCGGCACTGACGATTCTGCCAATTGGACAAAGAGTGCTGTCCAAGCGATGAGCCGTGCTGATAGTGTCGCGCGAGAGTCTCTCCGTCTGGGCTCTTTTGGAGGCCGTGCCATCTTCCGCAAAGTCATGACCGATGACTTCAAGACCGAAGACGGCCACCGCGTCCCCAAGGGTACGGTCATGTCTTTCATCGGCCAACCCGCATCTACCGACAGCGCGACATACGAGGACGCCAACAAGTTCGATCCGTTCCGCTTTTCTCGCGCCCGCGAATTGGCAGCAAGTCGCGATGAGAAGACGCCTCTTGTTACATTTGTCACAACCTCGCCTGAGTTTCTACCGTTCGGCCATGGAAAACATGCGTGTCCTGGAAGGTTCCTTGTTGACTTTGAGATGAAGATGATTCTGGCTTATGCTTTGAGGAATTACGATATCAAGCTTGCTGATGAGTATGGAGGCAAGAGGCCGCCGAACACGTGGCTGGCTGAGGCTAATAACCCGCCGAGTGGTGTTCAGATTATGGTTAAGAGGAGGGAGAGGAAGTAGGCACTGGAATAGATATGTTGATGAATGAAAATACTTCCAGCTGATAAGTCTACGATCTAATAATTGAGGGTATCAATGTTGTTCCATTCTGCATATAATCTCCATCTAGGTGGTCGTCAATCATCATCCAATCCCAAACTCCAAATACAAATTCCCAAACACAAACAAATCACAAATCCACTCTAGCCATAAATACACCCGATTCTACTCCGTAGCTTCATATTTATATCCCCACCCCGCCCCCCACGACATGCTGGTTTCCTTGTCGCGGTATAGGTCCTCTGGTACCTCATGCAACGAGTATCGGCATTCCGTAAACTCCCTCTCTTTACCGACATAGCTTCCGATGCTTCGAGGCCCTAGGCGTTCCAGGATGATGGGGACTCGATTAGGCTTGTAACTGAATCCATTGCAAATCACCATGAGGAAATCCAGCGAGCCACGGATGAGGGAAGCTCGCTCGTTCGCTTCGCAGATGTCTGTGGCTCTGTTGAGTCGACGTTCTATTTCTTCATCTTGGGCCATAAATTCTGGTGAACTGTCGTCGCTTTCTGTTTCTATGTTGTCGAGTTCTTTGGCTTGGTAGTCGGGGATAAATACGTCGACTCCGTCGATATCGATGATTTCTGCCAAGACGATAAACCTCACCCATTTGAATTCTTTGGGGCGCGTCTCGGTGCCCACGTCGTCGTCCGAATCAGTGGGCGTACTAGTTGTGGATGTTGATGGCTTAAGGCAGGACTTCTTTGGTGACAACGTTGCGTGGTTTGGCACGTGCTTTTGTAACCGGATCTCCATATTGCAGTCGTGATTATGGTAATATTTGTAAAGGTTGGTATCTTGTAGATGTTCGAGTTATTGCTTTATAAGTTGTTGCTGCGCTTTATGTGAATAGAGTATAAGACGGAAGGAGGACAGATTGGGATGGATTGTATGAGTAGAAGGGAAGATTTACAAGAATTGGACCAGAGCCGAAAGATTTGCTATGGCCGAAGAACGTTTGAAATGATCATTGAGTATTCAATGAGAGGAAGAAAAGGAAAGTTAAATCGAAGCCATTTTACAAGGTGTCCTTGCATAATAGAAGCATAGTGGACGTGTGTCCGTTTCCAAACTATATGATAGTCCACTGAAGTTATACATATTCATTAAGGTTTGTTTAAACTTCTCATGGAACCTTCCTAGCCTTGATTTATTTTATGTACTGGCTATACTGAAGTTAAAAAAGCAACATTACCATCACGCCATTACTGTAAAGGAGTAGAAATAGACAAAAGGTCAAAAAGATACGCTTGATGAGACTGGGACTCGAACCCAGGAGGATTGCTCCACCAGGAAATTGGTGTTAAGGTTAACCTTAACCTGGCGCCATAACCAACTCGGCCATCTCACCGGCTATTGGTTGAGAGAATTGCATCAACTGAGATACTATCAATGCAACGCTGCAGCAGAGTGTGCGATGAGATAAACTCATGGCTCGGTCAACCTTATATGTACGTGGTTTGTTACTCAATAGATGATTCTTTCTCCACACGTAAAGCCTAAAGTCACTTCAAACCCTTTTCTGAATTGGAGCCGACAATACTGCCGTGTCACAAACGTACAATCTGACCCAGAATTAACTGCCTTCGCTGACGATTTGGTGATATACTAATCATGGCTGAAACCTTGCATAGCAACAGAAAACCTAGTCCCAGACTGTCAAATCTTCTTTCCAATAATACCTCATATGCCCACTCGATCTCCTTTACATTGGGTTGGCATGACTTCCATGTAGGCAGGCATAGTGCCTGTACCCTCACGCTTTTTCTGATCAATGGATTGCTGTGGTCTCGTAAAATGTACAAATTTGCATAAATGAGCCACTGGATCCTCCTTTACATGCTTATGATAGTAATATACAGTTGTCTCACTTGTGTGTATTGTATTTTCTACAAGAACTCTGTTTGACAACTACATTTCTCCATTGCCACTTTTACTTTCCCCTGAAAAGTCTCGAATCGATTATTCATCCATGAAAAACTTTAGTGAATGAAAGTTAAATCGTTAATGTCTTTATAAAGATGACCATCATGCCTATCTCCCAGATTTCTTTCTGTTTCTTTCCCGATCACATCCAACAATCACGCAGACAAGACACCGGTTGACTCACGTTTCTCACGGACTTGAGTCTTTGTTATTCTCTTCTATTACCAAGCTACACTCCACTCCACTCTATAACATCCTCTCTTGATTATTACTTACTTGATTTCCCCCTTACGCCCTCCAGACACTCTATCACAATGTCTCGCTCAGACGGCTCCACCTCTGACCATTTTTATGTACCTCGGTGGTATCTCGCATACCCCCCACGCTCATACGACGAACACAATAGCCCACCTGACGGTGCTGAACCCCCATCGGGAAATTACGTCCGTTATGCATCAATACCTTATTTTGATCTTGCGGAAGACGCTTTTCAGTACTTGCCTCGGTATTCAAATGTGGCTTCAAACTATTACATGATGGAGTCTTCCTACGCTACCGGCGAACCTGTCCGGACGGAAAACCGTCCCTTTTTAGACCTTGTCCCGCCTCCCAACACTCCGGTTAGGTCTTCCTTCGATGATGAGGATTACTCTCCTGCACCATGTAATTTTGATTTTGGAGGCACCGAGAATAGCCATCTTTTCGACTACACTGAGGATGAGTACATGGAGGACATGGAGGACATGGAGGACATGCAGGACATGGAGGATGAGGACGACGAGGACATGGAGGATGAGGACGATGAGGATGAGGATGAGAGGGATATGCCTGATCCATTTCGTCCTCTTTTCGAGACCGCCGAGATCGCCACCCTTTTTGACGAGACTGATATCGATGACGAGGAAGAGCTGGAGTGGGAGATCTTTGACCCCCAAACTTCCATTGGCGATTTACCGTCTGAGTATGACGAACCGCATCCGGAATCTTATTGAATAACTATGAAAGGGCAGGAGGAATGCTTTGAAGTAGTGGGCTTGGAAGTTACGAAGAATGTTGAATTGTATGACGACCGCCCTTTTGAGTGGCCTCTATGGCTTTCGACATCTCTTGCACTTTTGTGCAAGATAGTTTTACTGGTAATTAACACAGAATCTATATGGTTTTAAAGTAGCTTTATCCAAGCTTCACTTTGTCTTCCCACTCCTCATCAATTGTGATCTGCTGCCGTCGTGACATGCCCTCTCGATGCTTCTTGATAGCGTCTTGCTCAGCTCGCCATCGGTCCATGTCCTTATCAAGGAACGAAGTTATTGTATCTGCACACTCTGAGACCTTTTCCATCGGGACTAAGTGGCCGCAATCGAGGACTGCTTCTTGCACCCTTCCAGAAGCAGAACCGCCATTGCCTCCAACTCCTGTACCAGTGATTTGCATCTTCTCCTGCCGTTGAGGTGGGGTTGAGAAGTCTGATTGCTTTCCAAAGATATAAAGTAGACTTGGCTGGAGCTCAGGAAGCTGGCGGAATATCCTTGGTGGTTCCGGACGGTGGAAAGGGTAGTTTGGACAATCTAGATTCTGTTCGAGATCTTGATCGTTTGAAGGTTCCCATTCCCTTGATAAATATATTGGTCTGACAAAGCTGAACAGCTCTTGGTGCTTTGATGTTGTCAGTGTGACCCTGCCATCAGACACTGGGTCCTTCTCTGCTGGGTAGAGCTCTGTGGGAACTTCGCGCAGACCATGTTCGATCCAAAGATCAAGCACACGAGGATCCCATGCCTGGAAGAATTTGCTCTGCTTGAACTTGGCAGCGGCACCATCTCTTGATGGCCAGATATCCCGCCTTTTAGTGGAAAGACCAGCGAGAGATATACTAGGATTTGGGATCTGTAGGATCGGGTCGATGAGAACAAGTGAGCTTAGGAGTCGAGGATGCCAAAGCGCCAGCTGTGCCCTAATTCTTGTTAGGAAGTTGTGCATGTACTGGATAGTTACTTACAGTTGAGTTCCGCCCATACTGTGACCAATCCCAACGATAGGATGAGGCATATCTCGTTGATTTTGGTTGATGAGATACATCAGATCTCTCGCATGGTCATACCAACTTGCTATAGTGGTGCAAGGTTAGAATGGCTACTATAGTATGGAGTGCTACTCACAATCGTTGCCAAGAAGAACCTCGTTAGTGACACCTGATTGGCCTTGATTCCACACATCCGCAATCCATATCGATCTTACTCGAATATTCTTCTTCTTTGCACTTTCGAACAGTTCATCCCACAGTGGTTCATACAGTTCCTAGCTAAGGTCAGAATTATGGATTTTCTCTTTCTCTTTTGTAATTGAGGCACTCATGTACCTTTGGAAACCCATTGGCGTGAGCGCCAACAATGGTGACATCGCCAGGCTGAGGGTTTGGATTATCGTGAGGAATGTATTGGTTTACAGCGAGCTTTGGTATATCGTGGTCGCCATTTGCAGTTGATGCGAGATATTGCCGTGTGTGACTGCAATCAACTGTATGCTCCACTACTCGATATCTTGCTGGTGTTGTTAAGAATCTGGCTTGGTTAACCTTCGAGATATGCTGTATAAAATGCACATTTCTCGTTTGAGAATGACGTAAGAGACTGGTCCACATCGAATATGCATAAATATCGAAAGAATGAGAAGGAGTGGATGTCTTTGACGAAATAATCACAAACGTCAAGTTATGAAGGCCCTTGTTATGCTCAAGTTTGATTGTAGGAGAGTCCAGTCGTTTACATAGGTGACTGGCACGGTATACTATGCCCGATCGGGCAAGTATTTACCGTGACCTCGGTTAGAATCTGCGCCCTTCGTTGTCAACAACAAACCAATGTCATCAACGTTTCACTATTGATCTCACTTCTGTTTGCACCATACCCTAATTTACATAAATCGACTATAAAACTGGCCATGAAAGGATTCAAAACCCGAACCACCAACCTTTACACAAATACCACAACCGCCGTAGCAATCGCCCAAATAGCCTGCAGAAAATCTCCTTGACAGTCCAAACCAGCCATATATCGTTGAACAGCTACACTTCCGATGGCAGAAGCGACAAAACAGGTCGCGAGCTTGCTTGGTAAGCCCCGTCGTAGGATAGCGGACCCAATAAGAAGATCGAAAACAGGAATCATTTGGGATAGAGTTGATCCATCATCGGGGCTTCGATCGTTTTGATACAGGTAAAACGATGCAGTTGATGTTGCGCCGTGCGTGAATCGTGAAGCGCTTCCGTAGAATAATAGCAAGGCCAGAGAGATTGGCAGGTATTTTTTGAGAAGAGTGACGGACATTTTGTGCCAGATTGCGAGTGGTGTGAAATTGGGTGGTCTTGGCTGGTGATCCCGGGTCACGAAGAAGGATAAAATTCAATGAAAAGGAAAAACAAGACCAGGTACAATATCAGGCTGCGACAAAGGGTGGTGTGCCTGCTTTTATGTTACCGACCATGTGGTAGTGCTGAGTAAGATTGAATCGCACAAGAATGCTAGGATGTACGGATAATCGACCCGAGATGTGATATGCTACAAGGATAAATTCACTGTAAGACATCATGATCAGATTGCGAATTCATTCATAGAATTCTCACCCCGAAATTCACATCGAAGGCATGTAAAGAAATGCAATATGTATATTAGTGCCAAGACCAAGAACAAATCAAGGCGTCCAATAAAACAACACGCATTTGCCATCGACCGGAAATAACACCAAGCTCGTCGGCAAGGGACCGCATTTCTGCCATGGCATTTTGAGACAATTGACTTTTGCATAGACGTCATTACAAAAGCCCATCCGCTACTCCCGAGGCATCTGCGTATTCTGCACTACTTCACCGCCCGGTTTTATGTCGCAAAAGAGCTGTGGGAAATCTTCTGCTGCAAGAAAACTTCTGTATCGACAAGACAGCGAACGACCATGGCAGAACCATTCTGGGGTCCTCAGACCTCGTATTTAAAGTAGGCGTCACTCAAAGATTGCAATTGGGAGTTTTGCTAACACTCAATCAGTTTTTGTGAAGAGGTAAATGCGCCAGAGATGCCTCCCTTGGCTACAGCAGTTGACGTGGTATCTTGAAATTAGGACTATGTTGTGACGAGATACGTTGCCGAGTTTATCAACACTTTTAGTAGTCTTACTTATGGTTAGTATCAGCCTGGTTAATTCGAGCTATGATTGACACTGTTTTAGTGGCATTTGGACTCTATGGCTTGTTGACATCGCCCAAATTCCCGACGGGGCCCCGCTTAGCTTCATACTGTGGACTCATGGGCGTTGGCTTCTGTTCTGCTGGATATCATATGACGCTCAAATACCACACGCAGATGTGTATGTAAAGGCCAATTTGTTTGATGTTGTGGAGCTAATAGTTGCTAGCTGATGAGCTGTCGATGCATCTACTCACAACACCCCTTATTTACCGTCTACTCACCTTCAACGCAAGTCCCCAAAAGACCAGGATTGTGGGAACTGTTCTCACAATCCTCTTCACTGTCGTTATGGTCACTCATATGGTCATGGACGAGTTCATCTTACATGCCACCACCTTTGGCTTGGGTGTTTACATCATTGCTACTCGTGTGCTTAGAATCATCCCGGAGCAAGTCAAAGACCCCGTGATCAGAAAGAATCTCCAGAATGTCGCTGTCCTCGGACTTTGTAAGTCTATCTCGATCAGATATTTCCAGCGAAAACTGACTGACTATTCTAGACTCTTTTGGCTTCGGGTATATGGTCTGGCTGATCGACGAATTCGCTTGTCGCTACTTGACTAGTGCCAGACACACAGTTGGTCTGCCCCTGGCATTCTTGCTAGAACTTCACGGATGGTACGTCCCTTCACTCAGCCTTTTTCAAGAACACTTACTCATATACATCAGGTGGCATGTTTTTACCGCAATCGGAGGTTATACCGCCGTTGCAGTCATTGACTTGGTGACCTCGGGTGAAGTGACTGAAGACCCTGTGCCCGGCTTCGCTTGGCCAGTTCCTCTCGCAGCAAGACTCATGTCTAAACGGGCCAGCTCAATGAAGCAAAGTTGAGCTCGGCAGAGAGGATCAGAAGGCTGGGAGACCTGTAGTCTGCAGGTGACAGAATTGATCATGCTCTGTTGTGGAATCTCCTGCTAGAACGATAGACGCCAATAGATAAGAAACTGTCCTTATATGTGCCTCATACGCCGAGCCATCTCCGGCTGGTGAACCTGCCTACCGCATTATAAGGGCAAGCTTGAAGAACCGTGGTATTCCGGGGGAAAGGACATGGAAGAAGGTCCAAGAGCATTCAAGAGTATCGAGATCCGCAAGTGATCACATCTGACCCGTTAAGAGTTCGATCTGGTGATGGATTTATCCTCTGAATTCCTTACCATATTACACGAGGGACAAATCAATAATGGGAAATATGGACGGCGGTTGAGGTATGAGTCTTTCACATGAAAAATCTAGAATGAGAATTCTCTGTTAGCCTATGTCATTATCCACACATAATAACTCGCAAAATCCAGAAATCACGATGCCGATTCTGCCCGAGTATCAAATATCGTGCCGGCGTCCATCTCCTAGTGCCGAGCGATAGCTGCCCAACCGAATTTTCCATCGTGACTATTTTCGTATCAGTGTCCCGTGTCTCCGAAAGCGGCTCCGCAAAGGCATCAAACGACCAAATAACGTGCTTCAATAAACCTAGTACAACGCTTAAGGTTACCATTAGGCTCAGGGATACCATCCACTTCACCGGGCCAAGATCAACAAAAACAAGGTATTTTCCTTCTCCACGGAGTCTTTCCCGGGGTTCTTATCTATGAGCTATTAAGCATAAATTGCGAGACACCGATCGTCGGTGGAGTTTTACGGGGGGAATTGCCCTAATGGGTACCGTGGGGAAACAAGCTTAATGTTCCATCTGTTTCGTTTGGAATCACCTCTTCATCAATAGCATCTCAAATCTATCCTGTTGTCCTATAACACTGAAAAATCACTGTTGCATTCACTAAACAAGATGCCGCTGAGCCTCATCTGCATGTGCATCTGCCCGGCCCAATGGGTTAACTTTCCATGTCACATCCCGACTTTGCACCGCTTGTGATTCACCAGACCTCAGCGCCACGAAGCTAAACTACCACACACCAAGGTTGCAACGCAAAGATAAGGATCGTCCAGAATCGGTCTAGAGCTATAAAGTTAAGTTAGTTCGGTGGATCTTGTAGCGGACTTTTCTCGACATTGCTCGGCATGGTGGGAACGACCTGGCGCTTCTGGAAATCTGGACGCCGAAAGCCAAGAAATGTCAAATTTTCATGGTGAGCAAATAAATATGGAGGAGAGCCCGGTATATTGAGTGGAGTGTTTCTGAGTATATCGTTGTGTTTTATTTACTTATTCAAGATGGTCAAGCCGATAATAGACCTTGCTAGCCCTTTGGCTTACACGCCGGCTGAGACAGCGGAGCTCATCTGCCGGGCTGGAGTAAAGAAGGGAAGATCAAGGCCAGATAAAGTGTTTCTGTCTGGTATTTCCGGTGGCTGTATTCTTGCCTTTGGATGTGCTGTGTCATTGACGGCGATAACGGCACCGTGGTATCAAGAAAATGCACCTGGTCTTGTTAAGCTCATTGGAGCACTTGTGTTTCCATTGGGGTTGGTCACTGTAATATTGACTGGTGCTGACCTGTTTACTTCAACAAACTTGGTGCGTTTTATCCTAAGCAAAACTGATTTAATATGTAACTAATATGGTCTTAGTTCACCTTTGTTGCCGTTCTCAACGGAAGACTATCAATATGGCGGATGCTGCTTCACTGGTTCCTTTGTTTCTTTGGAAATCTTGGAGGCTGCCTCTTTATTATGGCAATTATCGTTGGATGTATGTCGCAAACGAAATTACACCATTGATATTTGCTAACAAACACTTTACAGACGGTGGCATTTTCGACTCTGACCCCTACCGGGAAGAAATCATCGCTTTTACAACAAAGAAGCAACTCGTCCCCGAAGCCCACCAAATATTCCTTCGTGCTATCGGATGCAACTGGCTCGTCTGCCTTTCATGTTTCCTCGGCGTGCAAGCAAAAGACTTGACTTCGAAAGTGGTTGGCATGTGGATTCCTATCTTTGCCTTTGTTGCTCTAGGCTTCGACCACGTTGTTGCAAACATGTTTTTCATGCCTTTGGGAATCTGGATGGGAACACCAGGGTTGACTACTGGACTGTACATATGGAAGGGTAAGTCACCTGCTTGCATCTCGTGAGAATGACGACTGACAATTAGTAGGCATGATTCCTGCTCTTTTTGGCAATATCATTGGCGGTAGCTTATGCTGCGGTGTGTATTTCTGGTGGATGTATCTCGCAGATGTAGATGATAATGAGGAAGCTGACGAGAAAGCTATTCTGCATGGAAGCGGACATGAAAGTCCTGCAGATGAGGAGAGTCAGATGGAAACTCGATAGACAATACCCCGTCAGCAGGACTGACAAATACATATAGAGTGAATAGATGGGACAAATGAAAAGCTAGATCAGGAAAGAAAAGGATGGAAGAGAATAATGTAATAAGTCTTAACACATAGTCAGAGACCGTTCACAATTTCATATTGTAAATAAAAGCTATGATCAGATTACCTGACTTGAGATTGAAGATGATTAACACCAATCAACGTAGAAAAGCGACGGCTGCAAAGGATTGCAACAATTAATCCTCTCACCTGGTGGTTACTTACTGGATATAGTTCTTCACAATACATTCTTTAGGGCGATCTTAAAATCGCCGATTGCAGATAAGTCGTCTATCTAGAGCATTCCGGATCAAAAGGCCATGGTACATTTTGCCACAATTTAGTCTCAGTACAGAGATGTATTTTAGCTGAGTCAAGAAAGGGATGTCAATTACCAGTCTATTTGCCAACTTTCCCCCTAACAGAATTCCTACTTTCAAATGTACGTACATCGCATTCGCCGCAAATATCAGTGTGAGTTGCCAACCGTTGGCTCAAAATTGAAATAGGTTTAGATCTAGTCCGCAGAAAAACCCATGTTAAGGCCCTCAGATGTCCCCCTCCCCTAGCCCTTGTCTTTAGCCCTGTCAAGATGGTATTCTGAGCCTGATCAATCAGCCTCGGCCGCCTGTTCTTCCAGCCAATCCTCAATCGTAGTGAATGCGTCCAATTGTGCACTGATCAGGGGAGACTCCCCCAAAACCTTGATGTGAGGGCAAGCAAGCACGAAGCCACCAGGGCCTCGAAGTCTGTAGATAGCTTCGATTGCATTGCCGATAGCCGGGCCGAATTTGGAGAAAGCTTTGCGATGCTCCCCCCAATTTTCCTCATAATTCAGCAACGCTACTTGTTGCTTATCAAAAAGACCGGCAGCCCTGAAAGACATCCGAATGAAGATGTCAAGGTTATCAACGAGCTCATTTGAATTCTCAGTTGAGAATACATCCATGTCAGATATGAAACCACGGACAGAACTGAGCATATACTGAGCACCTTGCACTTTCGGTGCTAGGCCTGGTTTAAGGTATGTCTCTAGAGCATACCAGTCCCTACACCGGGCTGGAAGTCTATTAATCAGATTGTTGATCTGTAGCACAATAGCAGGGTCTATCTCATGCTCCTCTATCTTGGTGCGTTTGGCATGAGATGTAGGGGCTTCTGGTGAGGCAGCCCGTTTCAGTTCCCCTCCTGCAACCTTTTCCAGATCGCCCTTTTCTATCAGGACTTGGAGATGGGTATCAATTCCGCGCCAATCGGATAAGAGGGTCTCGGGGTTGACTTGACGCTCAGGGGGCGGAACACGAAAGTAGTCAGCTATTCGGTTGAGCTCGTTGTTCATGGAACTAGTCTGGTGCCGGATTGACGTAGTGAGAGCCTCACGAAGTGGGAAGTTCTGTCTATAATAAGTACCAGCACCAAATTGCAAATTGACAAATGGTGTCATGGCCTCCATGGTGTAGTAGCCAGAGTCGTAGTCGGGGAACATGGGGCCAACCTTCTTTGCTCGGCCAGTCAGAGCCATGGCGTTCGTGTCTATCTCCGGACTCCAGTAGTCGACAGAAGGGGTGCCACTGAGTTTAAGCTTTGGGGAGGAGATGCTTTTGCTGAAAAGAATCCTTGGTCCTCCGATATTTTGATAGAACCCTTCTCGTCTGCCCTTGATGTTAGAATATCTCGGTAACCCCAATGTGCGTACGTCGTTCAAACAGCAGAGGGAAAAAAGATGAAGCGTTGGCTTTTCGGCGTCAGATCCAAGAGGAAATACCATACTGGTGCCCGGCATCGATGCTGGGATCAGATTCGCTCGATAGTCAGAGGATACCTGTGGGTATCTGGACCGTATCTGTGCATACTAGGCACTCATTTTGTCCGTGTCGAGAGAATTTGATCGAATCATGAAAGCCCTACTGTATTCCTTGTCCCTGCTGAAATTCACGGTAGCAAACCTCATTGGATGAATGAACGAGGCCAAATGTTTTAGCTCCACAAACCTCAGCATATGAGGGAAGTAAAGAATGAATTGCTCAAGCGTAGTGTTTGCTGATGGGTCACTTCTGGTATTGTGGGTTAAGAAAGCCTCTTCTGTGATACCATCCTTTTTCAGATCATAGAAGATGATCACAGCTGCAATTGCAATGTTCAGCGGAACGTTGTCAAAGGGGAATTCGGATAAAAATTCTCTCAGGGCTTCAACCATGGCAGAGGGGATCTCCAGCAAACCGATAGGAGGCCAGCGTAATCTGTAATGATAGTTGTAACATTCGCTATTGTGGATGGAACGATCAAACCTCGGCATTCTGTGCTGCTCCTCATTTGATGGAAGCAGAGTTGCAACACCAGAAGGATTCAAACCGTCGGCTAGAAGAGTGTACTCCCGTTTCAGAACCTCAAGGAACCTCTTCTTCTCAACCCCTGCAAGACGGCCCCAGAGTCCTTTCTTCACATATGAGATGTTGCCAGGAATCATCATGTTTTCTAGCCAGATGATTCCTTTCCCGCAAGGTAACAGTTCTGGTAGGGTTTTCAAAGCAACAGATTCCATGTTGTCGGATCCCAATTTGGCTTCAGTCCCTTCCCAAGGTTCATCTCTCACCATAACGACGGGCTGACAATTGAGCGCAGATACACCAACGAACACGAAATGGATCGTACTGTTCATACGAAGCTCTGGAATTAATGTATCACCCAGCTGTACCTTCAAGTTGTACCACAATAGAACGCCATATTCTTTCTGTGCCCTGCAAGCTCTAGACAGCAGGTCATGAACCCAGTGTTGTTCCCGCGCTGTTCGATAGAATTCGTTGGTACGTTTCATGTTCGTACGAGCGAACCAGATCCATGAGTACTCTGGATTTTGTATTTCCTGTACAGCTACTACCGCTGTTCTGTCCTTGCCGTTCGTTGGGATCAGATTCTTGGGGTGGTAAATTTTGGGATGCTCAAGCCATCGATCATCATCCATGACATCGTTTTCTGGTCTGCCTGATCTAGTGAAGACATCAAAGTCTTGGGTCTCTCCATAGCTGTCTTGCTTCCCCTTCAGTCTGACGGTGGGTTTCGCCGCCCGGATAATCACAGAGATTCTTGCGTTTCCAGACATATTTTGGATGCGGATCGGAATCGGGATTTTGTGTTGCGATGAAAGACGGGATATCTGAAGCCTATCTGGGTTTGCGCTGTTCAGTTTCAGTAAGCCTGTAGTGGTATATGCAGACGAGACAGTTCAGAAATGGCGATGAGTGGTAGTGGCGATCTGGCAAGGTAGGGTTTTGGTAGAGGTCGGTGATCAAAGTTAGGAGAAATGATTGTATTGTCGGCGCTGAACTAAAGAAGGGGGCCTTCCAAAGCGATGGAGATAGTTCGTTCAAGTCTGAATCTTGCTTGTTGATCGGGGATTCAGAAGTTCAAAGATGGATGAGAGACTGAGAGTCTGGTTCGTGTAGCTGGAAGAGAAGTTAGCGATCATGTGCGTGGGATCTCTTGGTGATCTCCTACCTAGCGATGGGAACGGGGATATTCAGAGCCGCATCGGCTTCAAATAAGCGGAAAAGAAGATAGAAGCAGAAGTGGGATAGTATTGTAATGACCGGAGATAGCTTCAAAAATCAAACGGATGTTGTTGCGGTGGTGAAGCGCTATCTCCTCCCAGTTGAGGAGAGAAGATGAGGAGGTGGAGAAGGTGCAGAAGGTGAAGCAAGAAAGAAACATCGCCAAAAGCTAGGCTCCAGGCATCCACATCTGATATCGGTACACATGATCTACGGCTGCCTGAATCACAGTCGCTCTGCTGGATATTCTTTAAATGAACGGTTTAAATTCATCGCCTAAACCTAGTCTCTAAACCCATGGTTCCCAACTCAACCCTCAGTCTTACCAGAATCAGACTGGTAGTCTGATGTGGCCGGTGCATCCTCGCCCTGAACCGTCCATCTGATTGAAGTCGTAAAAGAATCCTCGTCATCAGCATCACTCCCAGACGAAGAAGACTCCACAAGCTCTTCCTTGTCCTCATCCGGCATCTTGTAGGACTTGACCTTTTTCACCGACGTCTTGTACTCCTCCAACAACTTATCGAGAGAACCACCTCGTGCGCAAACTTCGTCCACGGTCTTTTCGCAACCACGAATGTCTAGCTCGGAGCGGGCCATCTCGTCGATTCTCCACCAGACAGGCCTGAAATACTCTGTTCTCCTGATCATGTCGAAGAAGGCATCGGGGGAGGCGATGTTGTCGTGCTCAAGCAGTGTCTGGCAGGCAAATTTGCTCAGGTACCAAATGACCCTGTAGCGATTAGCGATCTGTCTCTTATAACATTATGTCTTGTTAGATCATGTCACTTACAAATCCCTAGGACGTCCTGCTTGTACCATCCGCTGTGTGATCTTCCGTGTGACGATGGCAGGCAGTACTTCGTCAACCAGGGGCTTGATCGAAGAGGTGTCGATCTCAACAATCAGAGATTCAAACCTCCTGATAATAATATCAACATCGGTAAACATCTTCTGCAGAACAGCAGGCCCCTTTACACAAGTTAGCTATGAGCGAAAGCCAGAACAAGGTCACTTACAATTGCAAATCCAGAGCTTAAGCGACGCGTCCAGTCGGCGGCGATGCGCAAAGCATGATGGTTAGTTCTGCAGATCAGATCGGTAATCTTTTGGGACATTGTTAGTATCTTCTCAATATCGATCTCCAAAGGGACAAATTGAACTGACCGTGGATGTTGACCCTAAATACTTTTGCTCTGTTTTAAAAAACGCCATTTCGGTCAGCGTTCTGGAAATACCGAGGGCCAGATTAGCTAGCGCGCCACCTATTGCCAAAGTGAGATCTCTTTCGCTATTATCTGTTAGCACTTTTCGTTACTAAGGATTAAAACCGTTGGAAACTTACTATATTTCGGTAGGGATCTTCTCAGCCTACGACTGTTAGTTCATCTGTCAAATAAGAGGTGTACCAATCACTTACATCGTAACACCCCTTAAAACCAGCATATTGACATAACATAATGTCAAGCTGTTCGCACGATCGAACGTCACCGCCGAGTCTACGCAAGTTAGAAAGTCAAAGTTCAGATGGGAAAATGTATAGACTCACACTCGAATGAGATGGGTCATCTCAGCCTTGGTACCTTGAGTACCGCACAGCAAAATGTCATCTCGTATCTTCTCCAACACCATCAAATCCCGTCCAAGATCAAGGACCCAGTCCGCAGCTTTGGGAGTAGTTAGTATAATACGCCACTTGTACAGAAACCGAATGCTAACCTCTGCTGCCAATAGTGCTGATTTGCGTGTATTGACGGCAAGGATGGAATACACCCCGTCGGGACTTGTTTGAGACAGCAAACTTTCTAAGCTTATTCATTACCTCTGGAAGCCTGGGGATAAAGATGTCGAGAGCTTCGCGGACGAGCATGGCGTGGCAGTTTCGCGAGACGAATTCGGCTGGCACGGCGTAGTTGATCCGTCCTGCGGTAGATCGACCTGCTGCCCTGCCGAAACAGAACGTTTGCTATATCAGCGGTCAGTTACTAGTGGTAGGTACTACAATAGAAATTGAGTCTTACATGCATGATCATCTAGTACATGTTAGCCAAAGACCTTGGGTCTAATCAAGCCACACTTACCTCCAGGGGTTTGGCGCTTCGTCTTCTCAGAGCCCATTCAAGATCAACATCGGTGATGTCGAGATTGTTCTTCATCTGCTCAATGGTATTGTCGGTGATGAGAGTCACGCACATCTGCTGCTGACTCTGCGCCAGGTAGAGCCATAACTTTCGCCAAGCCGTAAAACAAGCTCGCCAGTCGAAGGCATGGGCGATCTTGGAAGAACGACGGTCGCTGTCCGTGTGCGACATACCTGCATTTGCTCGGAGCGTTGTCGAGTTTACTGGGATCTGTGGTCGAATCAACTGATGCATTTGATTTTCGATAAAACGACTCATTTTCGGTCTGCTTGGCCAAGTTGGTGTATACTGATGATTGCTTTGAAAAGGAAAGAACTTCACTAGTCTAAGACCGGGAGAAACAAGACATAACCAGTTTGAGTTTGGTATGAATTTATCAATGTGGGCAAGAGGGCAGCAGAATGAAAACCCCCCGAACCTTTTGCCATTTTGCCTCTTCGACACATGGCTTCACTTTGACTTTCCGCCCTTTAAGCCATTAAATATATCACCCAGCTACCTCTGCCGGATCCACTGCTCAACAACGGCGTGGATCTCGTCACTGTTCTTCTCCATGAACATCATATGCCCATTCCCATGAATTCCAATGGTGCCAAGCTCTATAAGATCCGTCTTCGAACAGCCAGCCTGACGATAATACGCAGCTGTGCAGTGCTCGTACGGCATATGATAGGATGCTTCCCCGGTGACGATAAGAATAGGGATATCCTGAAGGTTCGCCAGGCGACGCGGTGTGGGCTCCTCAGCTTGGAGGATGCACTCGGTAGAAAGGTTATCCCTAGGGGGATGAGTCTTCTGAATAAGCTCTGACTTTGGGTCAGTCACAGGTGGGTCGTATGTGATAGGCACATCCCATAGCCCCCATGGCCGAGGATGCTCTCCACCAAAGTTAAAAATCTCATCTTTGAAAGGTGGCCCTGCTGCCTCGATGAGGACAATAGCCTTTGTCAGGTTTGGCCTTATGTCAGCTATCAGTGTGGGCATGAAGCTTCCTTGGCTGTGACCGAGGATAACAGCTGGCTTTCCGATTTTATCCAGTAATGCTGCTCCCGCTGCTTGCACAGCTGTCTCTTGATATGTGGAGTTGTCGACGAACTGCACATTGGAGCTGTAGAAAGCGTCAAAGATTGGATCCCCCCTGATGCCCGCGCCAGGCCATTGAGTATGGTTGATAGCCTGCGGCCAAAGCATATGTGTCTTTGAGGCCGTGAAGGCTATCTCAATTGCCTCAGCTGAAAGTATGATTGGCTTCTCGTCCTTATTCGACGGCAGCCAAGCAGAGCGCCCGCGGGCTGTCTGGTCAACGATGTAGACTTCGTAGCCTTGGCTGATGAATAGCGACGCCCACCCACGACCTCCATCTGGCTTGTTCAGAAAATTCTAGAATCTTCTGTCAGCATGAAGGTTCCTTGTGGAACGGCTTCCGAATCTTATGTAACTCACTGTGCCTGTCTGAGCCACACCATGGATCATAACGATAGGCGTGTCTTTCCAAGCGCCTGAGGCGGGAACAAGTCTCTCGACATACATCTGGTCCCGAAAGACATGGCCCCCGTCTCCATCGTCGACGTACCGCCCGCCGGAATAGAAGAAGGACCGTACAGCCGGGATCTCAGCGTGGCGTCGCACCCCCACAGCGTCGGACAATTTCCCGACCGTCGCCGCAAACAAGGCACCAAGAATAGAGAGATACATAATCGGAAGATTTAGATACTGCGCGGCTGTGCCGGGGTCGGAGTCGCAGCAATATTTGCTGAGATGACGGAGAGAGGAAGTGGAAGGATGTCATTGCTGACCGCTGGGGTGTCTTCAAGGGATCGACAGTGGTTGTCTCACTTGGGGTTTTCTTGATAAGATAGACGCGGCTGGTGAGCCACGGCGGGAACGACATCTCAACGACAGCACTTTCAAAGATTACAGATACTCACGTTGGACGACATCCGACGTTTGACAAATCAGGCGAAGGAGTGCCTCTGATGTCAGCGAGCATTGGCGTTATTACTGATATTCCACCGTTCGCGGAGGTTTCTTAACCTATGAATTGTGCTTTGAAGCCTCCAAGATTGAAATGTCACTTAAACATTAATTCCATGCATATTGAGACTTCTCTCATCCTCCATACTTTATACTCTAATTTGCAGTTCGGTCTCTTTTGCTCAGTAGTATTTTAAGAACTGTGACGAGATTCCATCCGTGTCTAAGTCTCCTTCCTGCTGTGTCCCACATTGTGCAACTGTCAAGCAAGTTTGAAGATAGATGTCTCTCGCTTTTATCAAAGAGGCTTCCTCTTGCAGAATTCATGACATCACTTAGAAAGACTAATAGCGCAAGACCGCTTGTGTTTCCTCCGTGCCTTGTCGGTCTCCTCGTATTCATCGACGCGCCCTTGCAGATCACCAAACAGATGCTCATCAACGAGGCCGTAGAGATTCGGAGGCAAGAGTCATCTCTTTTGAAAAGAGATATATCATGTCTTATCTAGGTCATATCGTAGCGCAACAGATGACTGTACGGCACATCAACAGTCGTCGGTTCCGATTGGCTTCCAGAGATTCTTCTAAGCTGCCTCAGAATGAGATGGAGTTCCGCTCTAGTCCGCTCGGAGTCCGTTACGCTTCAGAGAGTATCTTTGGTCTGACTGGGGGTCTTTGCAAGCGCGCCCCGAACGTCCCGCGATACAGTAATAATCAGATTCCGGTTCATCATCGGTTTGAGCAGGTTAGTGCAACAGATATCGTAAGCGTTGTTATCTCGAACCGCAAGCCAAATTTGATGACAGTCCTTTCGGCCGACACATTTTGAGCTTCTAGCGTTGGCTGTTGGCGATTTGGTGACTGCAAGCCTTGTTGAAGAAAGTGTGCGGCATCCAAATCCTCTCCAAATAAATCGCAATAATACGAATGGTCAGTCTCTAGGTATCGTGGTCATGAAGGGTGTTCCGTAGGCAGAATGGTGTGAGCCAGCGGCTTACCGTCCTACCACGCCGGCAGGACGGCTTAGACTAGATGATGGATGGAGCCTGTTTGGGACCTCCCACCGAGGGCGGCTTAGAATCACCACTTACGGGTCGAGGGGCTGTGATTAATATATGTGCAAGAACTCCTGAAGACATCCCAACATTCACTCTGCCAAGAAACATCATCACAAGTAATATTTTGTCGTAATGATGTCCGATTCGTTTCGAGCCTTGGATGATATCGCCGCGCAACCTGCCACGCGGTCTGTCCGGCTGAGGCTGGCTTGCGACGCTTGTACGACTGCAAAGGTGCGATGCAGCAGGACTCACCCTTGCGAGCGCTGCGAGGATAACGGGCTGGAGAACCAGTGCTATTACAGTGCTTCACGACGACATGGGAAAAGAGCTCGACATCGCAAGACAGGGTCTGAGATACTGCGGTCAAGCAACACAGCTTCGCTCACGACGGGCGATTCTGCGAGTGCACAGTATGGGACTGACTTTGCTTGGGAGGACTACAGTCATACACCGGGATCGTCGGCTGCGAAGACAGACAGTGAATTTGATATGCTAGATGGCTGGGTGTCTCACAACATGGATGTTGCTGTTGATTTTGAGAATTTTAACAGTATATCTTGGGCCGATCCATGGAAGTCGCTTAGTCTTTGGTCTGATACCAGTCCGTCTCAGTCAAGTGGCATGGTATCACCGGATTTAAGCTTGTCTCCAGCACAAATAACGTCAATCAAACCCACAATCCACGGAGCGTCAAACATCCTGGGAAGCAATATGCAAGGTCCAAGGCAGTCTCACAATTGCGAGGCCACGGCGTTGAGACTGTTGAGATCCCTACACTGTCAACCAAACACAGATCAAAGTGCAAACATATGCAGACAACCACACAACATATATCAGGCGAAACAAGCATGTTCAACGCCGAGTATCGACACAGTTCTATCAGTCAACAAAGTCGCACTGGCCAACCTCATTCCCCTACTGAAATGCCCCTGCGGACGAAACTCGCACATTGCGATGCTCCACAGTGCAATTCTTTCAAAGGTCATCTTCTGGTACAGAGTTGCCGTGACCGCTCGCTATCACTCTGAAGGGGTTGAGCTACGACCGATGAAGATCCAGCTGGGAATGTTGGATCTAGACGATGAGGATCAAGCAATACTGCAGAGAGCTGTGCTCCTTCGCGAGTTGCGCAAGGCGGAAAAGGTCATGGAAACGTTTGATTCTTTTTCTGTACGTGAGGATGGGGTGCCCGGTTGGCATGCTTCGGCGGTGAGAAATATGAGAGAGGAGTTACAAACAATCATTCAGAAGATTAGAAAGGGACAGGGGGATCTGCCATGACTGCTGTTATCAGTCGCTTCATTTCTCTTAGACAAGAGGAGGTTCACTCATTTGAAAATTATCACTCTCTTAAGGCTTTAAGCGCCTTTACGTATATATAACACTAGACACGCAATCAAGTCAAGCCAATCGACCCTTCCATGAAATTGTGGTATACTCGCAGCATCTGTATTGCCTTTCTGATCATATTCAATATCTGTTCCTGGTCGGCGTAAACCACAAGCCTCCAAGCCTAAAGATCGTCACCACAGCAGGCACAATGCCTGATGACGCCAGTTGTACAGTACAAGACACGTTATTAGAAGAGAAGGGACCTAGGTGACGTAACAGCATAGTGTCACAATCCAAAAGCACAATCACACCAATTTGTGTGGTTTCTTGTTGATCATTTGATATTCCATGTGATTTCAAATCATGTGATACTTCATCGCTCCGTTTGTGAAAGCTAAATTGATCATCCTCTACCACTGCCGAAGCTCTTTTGCCATGGTGATTAGAGACACACTGTCAGCCAATGGGTCAATGACGCTGCTGGCGATACTCTGAGGAATTCGGAAGCCGACAGGGTATCTGGAATGATACAGGTCATGTCTTACACGGCTCAGAATACCGGTACGTGGATTTCGTGAGACTTATCAGCATATTCGATTCCAAGCAGATACCTGGGTGTAAGTTATTTTGATTCGTTCCCGAAAACCAGGCACGCAGATGTTAATATCTGGTTTTCTTTGGGTAGATTGGAAGGAGGCAAAGCTTACGTCAGGATAATCAGCTCCTGGATTTCCAAGAGAGGAAACACACCAGATTTACCGTGCGGGCTTGTGCAGTCTCGTGTGATAGGTTCCCCTTGACAGACACGTTGCGCTATTACATGTAGGGTGCAGAATAGAACGATATCGCTAAAGACTACGTCACCTGAAGATGGGACTGCATGTATTAAAACAACTGTAGGTTCATTGGCGCATAAACTGATGACATATCAGTAACTCAAGTTTTAACCCAGTAATACACGGAGTTTGGGATATTTGACGATTTTGACCCAAACTCGGCCTCGCTCTTAGGCATTGACGCGAGTTGTTGGTAGTAGTCGCGATGCATGTGGCGGGGCAGGTACGACTGCCTCAACCCGACTTTCAGTGTTACACAATCACAAACGGCATGGGTCAATCCGGACTCCGAGACAGGCCATTTCTGTGCAGTTCCGTACAGCCGCTGGAAGACCGCTGTATCGCTGTTGTGTGCCAGACGAAAGGAGAGACACAGTGAGGGGTTGGGCGAACAATAGAACTTAGTATAGCCATGTTTGCTTCAGCCATCACAACCAACCACACATAAAAAGGCCCATTGAAGGGCTCAATAACAACCATCCCTCACGCACCTGTCTCTCTCTCGCTCTACCAATAGCCACCAGTACTTCAAAACCTTCCCCTCATCAACCGCTCCCGAAAAGCTTCTTTTCATCAACAAGCACCGTCAAAATGGCAGCATCACTCGGAAAATACGTCTCCAAGCTCGCAGGCTCGCGCGTCCTCGTCATCGGCGGTTCTTCAGGAATTGGCTTTGGTGTAGCAGAAGCTGCTATCCAGAACGGCGCCGCCTCCGTCTTCATCTCCTCCTCATCGCAGTCAAAGATCTTCACCGCCATCGAGCGCCTCAAGGCAAACAACGAGTCCGCCAAGGCTCAGCTCCACGGAGTGCCCTGCAACCTTGGCTCGCCCGACACCCTCACCTCAGAGGTCAAGAACCTTTTTGCAGAGGTCGCCAAATCTGGAAAGCTTGACCACGTTGTCTTTACGGCGGGCGACAGGCTTGCTGTTGGGAAGTTGGAGGATTTCTCGCTGGATGATATCCGACAGGCTGGCACTGTGCGCTTCTTCGCACCGATTGTCGTTGCGCAGCAGCTCCGCGAGCACCTAAACCAGAGCGACGCTTCATCTTTCACCGTTGCCACAGGTGGTGCCACTGAGCATTGCAGCAAGGATTGGACGGTCATGTACTCCTACCTCTCAGGTCTACGCGGTATGATCCGGGGATTGGCAGTCGATCTAGCTCCCATCCGCGTCAACGCCGTTGCGCAGGGTCCGATTGAGACAGAGCTCTGGGATCATGTCAAACAGATCGGATACTGGGACAATGTCACTGCTCGTCTCAAGGGAAGAATGACAACTGGGGCTATTGGGCAGGTTGAGGATGTCGCGGAGGCTTATGTTTACTTGATGAAGAACAAGAACGCTTCTGGTAGCGTTGTTGAGACTACGGGTGGAACATTGCTGTCTTAGGGCTGAAGAGGCTGAAGACAGTAGATTTACGGACAGCCGGGATGTGAGATGTTACAGGGTAGCGGCGCCAAAACATTTAGAAGGCGACGGAATATGATCATGTCAATGAATAAGTACAATTCTTCAAGCCTGCGAGAGGGTTACATAATTTTTCCATCTGGTTCTTCGCTCTTGGCCGCCAGCTCGCCGTGTTTCTGTAAACTGACTGATGCTATTCTTCTCAGCTGAAAGCTGCTGTAGGTGTAGGAGCGTGCAGTTCAGTGGAGAAATCCGGACACGGGAATGCTAAGATTTAGAATAACGACGATCTTCTATTTGATCTCACCCCAAGATTATAGAAAATCACGTCGAATAGTAAAGTTAAATGGAATTTGGATTATCTGATCTAAACTGCAGAAGAGAGGAAGGTCCCTGAACTTTTACACACCCACTCACTCGAGCTTCAAATCTTCGACCTCCCCACCATTTGGATCACCCGTCAGCACTCTGACCTAAAATAAGCTCGTAAACGCTGTAAGACGTTTCACGCCAGACTTATTGGCTCTTTCATTCTCGCGCCTCGGCACTAACAAAAATTCTCAATTCCCGACTGGTTCCACAGGGCCAAATGCCTTGAAGCTACACCGTATTCGGCCTCTCGCTGTCAGTTTCGCTGTTCGGACTTAACCCGTTCAAGCTCCGCTGCGCGTGTAAGTCGAGTTGTACAGCGAAGGCAGCTTTGATGAATCACTGTGTAGCAATCTGCTCTCAGAGGATGCCTCTTGTTGTTGTGATGGTTGTTCTCTTTGTCAAGCAATTGCGCTGAGAAGTGATATGGGCAATGTTTTCACACTTTCGCAATCGTGCTTCACTTAATCGTCTTCAGGCACTCTCATCGCATGTCAGAGCCGCAAGCACTATGAAAGAAGCCATCGTGTCAAGAGGCCCCAAGGTCAAGATTATCGACAGTCCGATACCGAAAGCAGGACCGGGCCAAGTTGTGACCAAGATCGTGTTTGCGGGCAGTAACCCCAAAGATTGGTGAGCAGTCTATTGCTTCTCAGCCTCAGGCACATAAAGCTGACCACTTCCAGGAAACGACCCGAGTATTGGGGCGCAAAAGGCACCGGTAACCAAGGCGATGATCACTCGGGTGTTGTGTATGAGGTTGGCGAGGGAATCACTGAGTTTCGACCAGGTGATCGCGTCGCGGCGATGCATGAAGGGAAGCAGCCTGGGGGTAGTTATGCTGAGTATGGGGTAAGTTGGGCATACACTACTTTTCGACTCCCAGAGAATACTTCGTTTGAAGGTGAGTATTCAATGATCTTACACAATTGTACCACAGCTGATATGAATGGCCATTTTAGAGGGAGCTGCAATTCCATTCGCCGCACTTACAGCGGCCTGTGCTCTCTACGCATGTCTTCGTCTTCCAGAGCCATGGATCCCAGTCTCTGACTATCAGAGGATCCCTCTTGTCATATGGGGAGCATCTTCAGCCGTCGGCTCATATGCCGTCCAGCTCGCCCGCCGTTCAAACATCCACCCTCTCATCTGCGTCGCAGGCCGCGCGCAAGAGCACGTTGAGAAATTAATTGACAGAAGCAAAGGCGATACCGTGATAGACTACAGAAAAGGCCGCGACGCAGTCATCAAAGAGATCAGAGCATCGCTCAAGGGAGAAAAGCTGGAGTATGCCTTCGACGCAGTGTCTGAGATGGGTTCCTACCAGACTATCTGCGATGTTCTGGGTCATCAGACTGGCAAGATCACACTTATTATTCCAGCGCAAAGCTATTCGGATATTCCGGAGACGATTCAGAAATCGGTCACCACCGTGGCGAGCGTACACGAGGATCTGAAGGACTTTGGGTATGTGTTTACAAGATACTTCAGCAAGGGTCTTGAAAAAGGTTGGTTCAAGGCACAGCCACAAGAGATTGTACCAGGTGGTTTGGAAGGGGTTGAAAAGGGGTTGGTAAACTTGAAGAATGGGACGGCTAGTGCGGTCAAGTACGTGTACAGGATTGCTGATACACCAGGTGTTGAGAAATGAAGGGGTTGTTAACGACGAGAGTCACCAATGTATACCAAGACTTTGTACTATAGACATGATTGACGGCCAATTATTAAGTTTAACTTATCGTCATCTACAAGGAGCAGTTGTTGGCTATACTATCCTGTTTGAAGTGCAGAACCGTCTGCCTTCCGCCTGGTAGTGGCGCATCCTCAACAAGCGTTGTGCTAATGGGCCAAAGCTCCGGGACTCGGGAGCCGTAATAGTTTATTTAATCTTCAACGGTTGGCTTTTTGTCACCATTGTCTGCTTGGAGCGGAAGAAGCCGGGCCACATCATGGCCATACTCAGTGCCAGTGACGGAGGCTCAATGAGTACGACTCCGGGTCCCGAATTGAGGAAGTCTCTTTAGTGTCATATCCAAGACTTACAAATGTGCCACAGCCTTTTGAGCTACAGGGTTCCACATGGAATAAGCTCACATGAACAAGATGTACTGATTCGTCAGTCCCGGACTCAAAGGAGCATATCTTTCGATCCCTCTTGACTGTCGTCGGGTCATCATCGTGGGATCTTCAATTTATACTGGGCGATTCACATCACCGGGGCGATTACTTGAATCCGTATGGGAACTCCATCGGGAACGTTTCGGGGACTCATGGTTGTGCGTACGGGAGCTGAATGTTGTGGCGCTGTCGACAATAGAATGCCAAGACTCCAGGTGTACTTGGCCTTCTTGGCTTCAAGTACAAGAAATGCCAGGTTCTGTAACAAGATGAAGTTTGGCAATTGACTTGGATTCATTTCTCATACAGCATCATGCAGCCAGAAAATACGGAAACTGCACCGACAAACGGCACAGACTCTTCTCAAGTCAAGACTACCAACATGTCTATCAACGAGAAACCCAACGGCTATGCCAACGGCAACCACCAAAGCACCAAAACACCTACTACTGCCCAAGACCGTCTCAATGATTCCATCAAGCGGGGCATAGACCTCCAAGTCATGCGCTACCCCGAGACCGGTATCAGCGTCCTCATCGCCGGTGCTGGTCTAGGTGGCATTACCTGCGCTCTTGAATGCTGGCGCAAAGGACATACCGTTCGTGTCCTGGACCGTAGTGCAGGCCCCGTCTGGACAGGCGACAATGTCCAGATCCAACCCAGCGCTATCCTCCTTCTTAGGCATTGGCCTGAAATGGGCTATGAGATTGAGGAGAACCAGTATGATGTTGCCATGTCCTACTACAGGCAGACCGGCGAGCGTATCTGGGGTCCTGCACCGCCTATGTTCAATGATCCTGAGAATCTTGAAGGCAGACGTGGCTTTCCGTCTGTGAATGCCCACAGCCGTATCAAGTTGTACCGCGCATTCCTACGACAGGCGGAGCGCGTGGGTATCCAGGTTGAATGGGGATGCAAGATCGTTGAGTTCTGGGAAGACCTCGAACAGGGCATCGGTGGCCTTACTCTCGAGAATGGCGAGAAGCGCACTGCCGATATTGTCGTCGCTGCTGATGGACTGCGTACCAAATCTAACACTATCGTGCCTGGTATGCCGAAGCATCTCACCACCAGTGGGAAGGCTATCTATCGTGCAGGATATCCGGTTGAGCATGCCTTGAAGGATCCTCAAGTACGTGAGATGTGGAACTTCAAACCTGGCGACCAGCCCATCTGGCAATTCTGGCTTGGGTAAGTTGGCCTGTCTATTGTATGCGACATGAGGGACTAACATTTTGTAGCAATGGCTCTCACAGCATGGTAGCGCTGACCCACGACATCGCTTTTTGGAGCTTCATCCATTCTGTAAGTCGCCCCTGTCCTATCCCCAACTTCAACATCTGACAAAACCTACAGCACGATGAATCAGCCAGCGAATCCTGGGTTCCAGACGTCGACCCAGCCGAAGTCATCTCCGCCATGGAAAAGAACAACGCCGTCCATCCCGCAGTAGCAGCCTTCATTAAAACAGCCCCCAAAGGCTCCGTCGTGAACTGGCAGCTCAAGTTCAGAGATCCCCACGAGCAGTGGACGTCTCCCGGCGGCCGCGTCGTCCAACTCGGCGACGCCGCCCACGCCTTTCTGCCCACCTCTGGTAACGGCGCTACGCAGGCAATCGAAGACGGAGTCACTCTGGCAACCTGTCTGCAACTCGCCGGCAAAGCCCAAACTGCGAATGCTACCCGCGCGTACAACAAACTGCGCTTCCAGAGGGTGTCGTGCGGCCAGAAGATGGGGTTTGTGAACCAGCAGCTCAAGCAGAATACTGACTGGGACGCAATTGCTAAGAACCCAGCGCTTATTCGGTCTCGCTATCCCAAGTGGGTTTGGTCGCATGATCCTGAGGCTTATGCGTACGAGAAGTTCTGCGAGGCTCTTCACCATGTCACCAGTAATGGGGAGGTTCCGCTGCATAATACTAACTTTCCCAAGGGGCATAAGTATAGGCATTGGACGATGAAGGAGGTTCAAGAGCAGATCAAGGCTGGGCAGAAGCTGGAGGATCTGCAGGATGGAGATTGGGCTTGAGGTGGTTGCTGTGATGAGAGTTTGTAGACTGGCAGACGGGTATAATTGAGCTCCTTTTTGTATGTGTTTGGCTCAAGAAGTAAATGACTATCCTTGGGTCTTCAATTTCCAGCGCGTGTGAGTCTCTTCATCCAGACCTTAACCAAGGAACTTCGGTATGCACATATGTGAGACACAAGTAAGAAACCTACCACTGCATGCTCCTGGCCTTGAAAAGGTCACATTTTTGTTGACATCTGACTTGATAAGGGCTTTAAGTTACTATCTACTGACCTTGGCATAAACTTCAAAACGGTGTGCTTTCACTGTTCAGAATAATCATGAGGTCATTGGATTAAGTATGTAACAAGTGTCTTGTGACTCTGTATCTACTGATAGTCTACCAGACGAGGTCTTCTCCAAACTCATCCTCTAACACAGCTTCGATAACAGACAACTCACTTGCAGCTGGCCGTTCAATAGCCCGAATCTTCAACCGCGCATCAGCCTGGCTCAGAAGAGCGCTCCACTCCTCAACCTCCCGTTCCTTGGCATTGAATGTCTGCAACATGGTAAGATCCTTTTGCCTCAGAGTTGCTTCAAATGTCCGCGAGCCAGAACCTGGTTTGGGTAAGACCATGTCCATGATCAACAACCTGCTCGACGGACCCATTGCCTCTACCACGCCTTGCAGGATCTTGACAGCATCGGCGTTGGGCCAGTCGTGGAGGATCGTGCGCAGTAAGTACACGTCTGCGTGCTTGACTGGCTGGGGAGTGAAGAAGTCGTATTCGACTATCTCAATACGGCTTCCCACATCCTCACGCAGCTTGGAAACACGAGCTTTGGCAGTTTGGAGAGGCTCTGGGAGGTCTTCTATGACGAGATTGAGCTTATGATATGATGTCGCCAGCATAATGGCAGTAGAGCCACCACTGCCACCGATCTATGTATTGTCAGTCTGACCACCAGCTGCTCTTGAACACGAGAAACTTACATCAACGACCTTTGCTTGGCCCAGTGCCTTCCAGTCAAACGCATCGAGAAGATGTTCAACATTCGAGCCTGTATGCGACACAGCCCTGCTCTTCATGAAAGCATGAAAAGCCTGATTGAAGTCGGGTCGAGTCTTGAGGTACTCGAAAAATGGCTTGTCCGTCTTGTGGACTACATTATAAGCCGTCTGATTCGTCGCCGAGGTGTCACCCCATTTCTCAGTGGCTTCTGACAAAGCAGCCATGATTGGGACAGTCTTGTCGAACATGTACAGGAGCTGCGTTCTCATGTCGACATCTGTAACAAAGTGCATAGACAGGGCGTTATGCGAGAGCTGGCCATCGCGTGTCTCGCTAAGAAAGCCTGCAGTCATGGCCATTCGCGCAACTGACTGTAGCTGAGTCAACGGCACTTGGGCTTTGGCAGCAGCCTCGGAGTAGGCTATCGATTTTGGAGGTAACGGTATGCATGACAGTACATCGAAGTGGCAAAGCCAGCCAATACAGTGGTACTGCTGTTGCTGAACGACAAGCTCGGTGAGAAAGCTGTGAGGATCATGCACGAAGTGCTTAATCTGCGCAGCATGCTCTATGACAGCGTCTCTATGCGTCTTGTCCATCATTCCACTTTCGATGCGGTAGGGTGGTAGTTGTTCGTTTAATTTAGATGGTTGATGGAGGGAAGCCTGGCATATACATGAGGTTCAATTCAGGTTTTGTAAAGGCAATATTTCCAGCATTGACCAGTCCAAGATCAAGCTTCACGGCATCCGAACTCCTTGGGGAAATATAGCTTTTGCGATACGATATTCCCGAGCTGAAGTAGAGTTGCCGAACGAATCCCCGGGGAGATCCCGACGACTCGGGCCCCGTCTTACAGAGATTGACATCACTCATACAGCGACAGGGCTGATCCTGTGTAACATGGAGTCGAGTAGGTCTTGGTTTGGAGATCTGCGTTATCAGGAGTAAGATGAGGCTCAGTTCGGACAACAACAATGTTCAAGATTTACCGAAAGACAAGGTCGTGATGACGGCATCGAATAAACCAGATTTTACTCCTATCCGGGCTCCGAGGGGGCAGTTTGGGTATGATTGATGATATTGGCGATGACGGTGAGATTATGATTATGAAGTCAGATAGAAGGCAAGGCGATTGAGCAAAGAGATAAAAGAAAGACATTCGCTTCAAACACTTTGAGGACAGACAACTATAGACAATAAGCAATAGACTTCAACCACCCATTCCAACAAACTCAAAAGATTCAACACCTTTGTCATGGCTTCCCATCTCAAGCTCTATCTCTTCGGAGACCAAACCTTTGAGATCCAGCCTCATCTGAAGAACCTTCTCCAGAAGCGCGACAACCTCTTCCTTCAAGAATTCCTTGGCCAGGCTTACAATGCCATCCGTGCCGATCTGTTCAGACTCCCGTACAGTGTTCGCAAGGATCTTCCTCGCTTCACCTGTCAGGAGGATCTTCTCCTCTGGGATCAGAGCGGTAGGCGATGTGTTGCTTTGGACATGGCAATGACTACTTTGTATCAGCTTGGTACTTTTATCAGGTAAGTCATTGATGCATTGAGCGATGGACATGTGCTGATTTGCGGTATAGTCAAGCGGGGATTGCTTCATATGATGCCCAGAATACAAGGGTCGTCGGTCTCTGCACAGGTGCTTTTGCAGCCGCTGCCGTTAGCTGCAGTAGCTTCACGGCAGATCTGATCCCCATGGCTGTATCTTCTGTCATTACTGCTTTCAGAACTGGCTTGCTTGTCACAGATACTGCCCGGAGAGTCGACCCTTCTCAGGATCTCAGTCAGAGTTGGGCGGTCCTTGTTCCTGGACAGAAGGCTTCCGCCATGTTGAAAGAGTTCTGTGACTCTCATGTGAGTAGTTCCACCATCAGGCCTTTTTCACCTGTACTGACTGTTCCCTGTAGGACATGCCCTTGACCAGCAAGCCCTACATCAGCGCATACGCAACAAATGGCATCACCGTCAGCGGCCCACCCAAGCGCCTTGTTCAACTTACACAGTTCCTCACTACGAAGGGTGTTACCTCCAGAAGCATTCCCATTTATGGCGCATACCATGCTCCTCACCTCTACTCCAAGGAAGATGCACGACGTATTGTTGCAAGCCTGATGCTCAATAAGGCCACCGCTCTGTCTGAGCAGATTCCTCTTCTCTCAAGCACAGGATTCAAGCCCGAAGAGCGAAGTTTCGCAACGCTCCTGGAGGACGCTGTTGCTCAGGCTTTGCTTCAACCCCTTCGCTGGGGTGTCATCTTTGATGATGTCCAGACTTCTTTGGCGGATGCTTGTTCTGAGCAGTTCTCGGTTGTACCGATTGGTACGACCGCTGAGCATCTCATCTACACTGCCCTCAAGAAAACATCTCTGCGCTCTCTTGTTCCCGATACAGCAGTCTATAAGGAGCAGAGCAAGGTCAATAGCTTACCAGAGTCTGGCACCAGCAAGCCAAAGCTCGCCATTGTTGCAATGTCAGGTCGATTCCCCGGCGCCAAAGATAATGAAGCTTACTGGGATCTTCTCTACCAAGGTCTAGACGTTCACAAGCCCGTCCCGAGTCTTCGCTGGGATCAAAAGACCCATGTTGATCCAACTGGCCAGACCAAGAATACGGGTGCTACACCCTTTGGCTGCTGGCTCGACGACCCAGCTGAGTTCGATGCTCGTTTCTTCAACATCTCACCCAGAGAGGCCCCTCAGATCGATCCTGCCCAGAGACTGGCTCTCATGACAGCCTATGAAGCGATTGAGCAAGCAGGTATCGTCCCAGATGCAACCCCGTCCACTCGTCCTGATCGCGTGGGGATCTTCTACGGCGTCACCAGCAACGATTGGTTAGAGACCAACAGCGCCCAAAACATCGACACTTACTTCATCCCCGGCGGTAACAGAGCTTTTATCCCGGGCCGCATCAACTACTTCTTCAAGTTCAGCGGCCCCAGCTACGCCGTCGACACAGCGTGCTCGTCTAGTTTGGCTGGTATCCATCTCGCCTGCAACGCCCTCTGGCAAGGAGACGTTGATACTGCGATTGCTGGCGGTACCAATGTTCTTACTAACCCGGACTTCCATGCTGGTCTTGATCGCGGGCACTTCCTTTCGCGAACTGGAAACTGCAAGACTTTCGATGATGGTGCCGATGGGTACTGTCGTGGTGAGGGTGTTGCCACTATCATCATGAAGCGACTCGACGATGCCATTGCTGAAAACGATCCTATTCTGGGTGTTGTTCTTGGTGCGTACACGAATCACTCAGCCGAGTCGGAGTCGATCACTCGTCCGCATGTTGGTGCCCAGCGGGTTATCTTTAACAAGATCTTGAATGAAGCTGCTGTTGATCCTTATTCAGTCAGCTATGTCGAGATGCATGGAACGTAAGTCAGCCCCTTCTTTATCTAGCTTACTACCAGTGGTTCGTTTACTGATGCGTTTCGTAGAGGTACCCAAGCCGGCGACGCGACAGAAATGTCCAGCGTCCTCGAAACATTCGCACCGCCTATAACCGACGGCAAGGTCACTCGAACAAGTGATCAAAAGCTCTACATCGGCTCAGCCAAAGCCAACATCGGCCACGGCGAAGCTGCCTCGGGTGTCTGCAGTGTCATCAAGGTCCTACAGATGATGAAGAAGAACACCATCGTTCCGCATTGCGGCATCAAGACTAAGATCAATCATCGCTTCCCAACCGACCTTACGCAGCGCAACGTTCGTATTGCGCTTGAGCCAACTGTTTGGGAGAAAGGTAGTGCTG
This sequence comes from Fusarium sp. VM40, assembly GCA_954870535.1. Taxonomy (NCBI): domain Eukaryota; kingdom Fungi; phylum Ascomycota; class Sordariomycetes; order Hypocreales; family Nectriaceae; genus Fusarium; species Fusarium sp. VM40. The sequence goes on from CATPAH010000011.1 coordinate 793,815, forward strand.
AGAGTCCTAGACGGGTCTTTGTCAATAACTTCAGTGCTGCGGGCGGAAACTCGGCATTGTTGATTCAGGATGCGCCGCCTAGGAAGCTTCTCCCTGCTGGGTCTGACTCAAGAGTTCAGTTTCCTATTGCTGTCACTGCCAAGAGTGGTGTTTCTCTCCAAGGCAATCTGAGATCTCTTGCCAAGTGCCTCAGAGAGAACCCCCAGGTGTCTCTACCTGAGCTCTCTTACACAAGCACAGCTCGTCGCATCCACCACCAACATCGAGTTCTCTTCACAGGCGCCACGGTCGAAGAGGTTTGCTCCAAGGTCGAAACCGCTCTTGTGAACAACACTGGCGTCAGCCGTCCCAAGAGCGCGCCCAAGGTCATATTCACCTTTACCGGTCAGGGAGCGCAATACCCTGGAATGGGAAAGCAACTCTTTGAGGAAAACGCTTTCGTACGCAATGAGCTTCTTCAACTTGACCAGATTGCCCAGAATCTCGGTTTCCCCTCTATGCTGCCCTTCATTCAATCCGAGGAACCAGATGTTAGCAAGTTTGCACCTTCACTTGTGCAACTAGCCAGCGTTTGTCTTCAGATTACACTCAGCAAACTTTGGGCTTCTTGGGGAATTGTTCCCACTGCTGTTGTGGGACACAGTCTTGGCGAATATGCTGCTCTCAACGTCGCTGGGGTTCTCTCAGATACCGACACCCTCTTCCTTGTTGGGGGTAGAGCCCAATTGCTTGAACAGAAGTGCACTCGTGGTACGCATGCAATGCTCATGGTGAAGGGGTCACAGGAGGAAATCGCTGAGGCTCTGAAGGGCCAGGAGTATGAGACTGCTTGCATCAACTCGCCTAGTGAGACTGTTCTTGCTGGACAGAACGAGCAGATCGCTAAGCTCAAGGAAGTTCTGACTGCAGCAAGCTTCAAGACCACACTCCTCAAGGTCCCTTACGCCTTCCACTCATCTCAGTTGGAGCCGATGGTGTCAGATATCGAGGCGCTTGCCAACAAAGTGACCTTCTCCGCGCCAAACATGCCGGTCCTTTGTCCTCTAGACGGCAGCGTCGTCGAAGACAGAAATGTGTTCAGTGCTTCATATTTGGCAAAGCACTCTCGCCAACCTGTCAACATGCTTTCCGCATTGACTACTGCCTATCGCGATGGACTCATCACCAATCAGTCCATGATTCTCGAAGTTGGTCCCCACCCTGCGGTTGCGGGTATGATCAAGCCTACCCTCGGTCAGCAGATAGCTTGTGTCGCTTCACTCTCCCGCGGCAGAACACCATGGGAGATGCTAGCCGGTGCACTCAAGAGTCTGTACGATGCTGGAGCAAGCATCAACTGGGCTGACTATCAGAGCAACTTCCCGAACGCTCATTCTGTCGTTCCTCTTCCCGCTTATAGCTGGGATCTCAAGGAATACTGGATGCAATACGTCAACGATTGGTCGCTGCGCAAGGGCGATCCTCCTCTGATCATCAACAATGCGCCCAAACTTGAGAGCACGACTATCCACACTGTTGTTGAGGAGAGTGGCGATTCAAAGAAGACGCACATCGTTGTCGAGGCAGACATTGCTCGCAAGGATTTGAGCCCTCTCGTTCAAGGACATGAAGTCGATGGCATCCCGCTTTGCACCCCATCTGTTTACGCAGACATGGCCTTGACTTTGGGCAAGTACCTACTTGAGCGATATCAGCCCCAGAAGAAGGACGATATGGTTGTTGTTTCGGACATGGATATCACCAAGGCTTTGATCCTGCGAGGTGATGGCTCGAAGCAGCCTGTCCAAGCTCATGCTGAGGCGGATTGGTCGTCTCAATCTGTGGCGATGAAGTTCATGTCTTTTGATGTAAGTATCCAAAACACTTCACTTCGCATTCACCACTAATTTCCTCCCAGAATAAGGGTAGCCTCCAACAACATTCCAGCTGTGTCGTCCGTTTCAAAGACCGCACCCATCAACAAGCCCTCCAGAGCCAGGCTCGCGATACCAAGCAGAAGATGCAAACCCTTCGCAACCAAATCACCACCGGTGAGAGCGCACGCTTCAATCGCCCCATGGCTTATCGCATGATTCGTCCTCTGGCTCGTTTCCACGACGACTACCGCGCCATCGACGAGGTCGTTCTCAACAGCGAGACTTTGGAGGCTTCAAGTCAGATCAGTTTCGGCACTGTTAAACGTGACGGTGACTTCCACACTCATCCTGCTGTTATCGATGCTCTCACTCAGTCATGCGGTTTTGCTATGAACTGCAATGATAAGACTGACATTGATGTGGATGTTTACATGAACCATGGCTGGGGGTCTCTTGAGCTGTTTGAGCCTTTGGACTTTGACAAGGCTTATACTACATACACTCAGATGCACGAAGGAAAGGATAAGCTTTGGTACGGTGATGTGACCATCTTCGACGGAGACAGGGTTGTTGCTTTCTTTGGTCAGATTGCGGTAAGTAATCGGACTTTCACTGAATCATTGCCACTCAATACTGACTCTTCTTAGATCCAGGGTGTTCCACGACGAGTTCTCAAGGTTATCCTCTCAATTGAGAGCGGCAAGAAGACTCAACCTCAGCGCCAGACTCAAGACCAACCCCGCAACACAACCCCTTCAGTCTCGAGGGATTCGCTTCCCAAGATGACACAGAGTAAGCCCATCGCCAAGGTTGAACCGCAGAGGTTCACAACCGCGATCCGCATCATCTCAGAAGAGAGCGGTATCGACATTGCCGACTTTACCGACAGCACTACCTTCTCAGACGTAGGCGTCGACTCCCTCCTCGGCCTCACAATCTCTGCTCGTTTCCAAGAGGAGCTCGACATAGACCTTGACTTCAACGCGCTCTTCTTCGAGCACCCAACTGTTAAAGACCTCAAGGCCTTCCTGCAAGGTTCCGAAGAAGACGTCAGCGGAAGCTCGTCCTCAGCGGCCAGCGATTCAGGTCGTGAGTCAGGAACAGGCGGAAGTGCTACACCTGAGCTACAAGAAGAGTTTGCGGATTCCATCGAGATTGAGTTTGAGCGTGCTCTTGAGATCATCTCTGAGGAGAGTGGTGTTGCGAGAGCTGATCTTGATGATGACACGAACTTTGCTGATTGTGGTGTTGACTCTCTTCTGTCGTTGGTCATTGCAAGTCGATTCCAAGATGCTTTTGGGTTGGACGTTGGCCATGAACAGGTATTCATGGATTGCCAGACTGTGGCAGATCTGAGAGCCATGTTGGCAAAGGAAATGGGGTTATCGACCAACTCCTCGACCGTTCCTGCAAACCTGCCCGCAGAAATCCCAGCACCCGTTGTGTCTGAGGCTGTTGCTGAAGAGGTCTCGATTACTCACAGCGATATATCCACTCTATCTATTCGGGAGAAAGCCATCAGCGATCTTGTCCACAAATATACCGCTGGCTTCTTAGCACCAACCTCCAACCCCTCTGGTTCGCGTCCCGGTAAGAACGAGAACGTCGTGCTCGTCACCGGAGCGTCGGGTGGTCTCGGAAGTCATCTCGTCTACGCCCTCGCACAGCTCGAAGAAGTCCGGGCCATCATCTGCGTCAACCGCGCCAACAGAGAGGATCCCTCCACCCGCCAGTACAAGGCTATGAGGGACAAGGGCATCCGCTTCCCGGAGAACCTGAAGTCGAAGCTGCGAATCTTCGCGACAGATACCTCTAAGCCCAAGCTGGGACTTTCTGACGGTGACTATGCCAGCATGACTCAATCTGTAACGCACATCATCCACAACGCCTGGCCCATGAGCGCCAAGCGTCCTCTCTCTGGCTTCGAGTCGCAGTTCCAAGTCTTCCGCAATCTTCTCGATCTCGGTCGCGAGTGCGCTTCCGGACGTCCTGAGGACTTCAAGTTCAGCTTTCAGATGGTATCTTCAATTGGAGTCGTTGGTCAGTGGGGCATCGCTGCTGGCCAAACTGGTAAGATTGTTGTGCCTGAGCAGAGAGCTACCATCGATTCGCTTCTTGGTAATGGCTATGCAGAAGCCAAATGGGGTTGCGAGAGGATGCTTGATGAGACTCTTCACAAGTACCCCAACCGATTCCGTCCCATGGTTGTTCGTCTTGGTCAGATTGCTGGGTCGAAAACTAGTGGCTACTGGAACCCCATGGAGCATTTCGGATTCCTCATAAAGTCATCTCAGACTCTAAACGCTCTGCCCGATGTTGATGGTAACCTTAACTGGACGCCTGTCAATGACATCGCTGATACTCTCACTGATCTTGTCTTGTCCGACACCACCCCGTATCCCATCTACCACATTGACAACCCAGTTGGACAGCAATGGCGCGATGTCAACAACATTCTCTCCCAAGTCCTCCGCATTCCCAACAAAGTCCCCTTCAAAGAGTGGCTCGATCTCGTGCGAAAGGCTCCTCAACAGGACAACCCTGCCTCACTCTTGGCCGATTTCTTGGAGGAGACGTATCTGCGCATGGCTTGCGGTGGACTTGTCCTCGATGTCAAGCACACACTTGAGCACTCAAAGTCTTTAGCTGCCGTCGGCCCTGTTTCAGAGAATGTAGTCCGGAAGTACATTCATATATGGAAGGAGATTGGGTTCTTGAAGACTACTACTGAGGATAGAGCTGGGTTTGAGGCTGAGAGGGCTCGACTCTGGGGGCCTAGGGTGTAAAGAATTGGCTGTGATGGCTCGCATTCAGGCAATGAATCTTAGACTTTCCTTAACTATTTCGCAAGATTGTATTATTTCTTTATATACATAGACGTCAATATATGGACTTTTACTATCTTGGAGTACTCTTCACACCTTTTTCAAGATTCTTGACTACCTAGAAGAAACATGACTATTGGTTCTATCTATCCGCCGTATCGTTCTCGAGGCCACTGCATTCATCCACTCCGTATACATGTTTCCATGTTTCCATAGTTCCGTTCCTTTCTCCATAAGGCCGTGGCCACACTTCCTGACACCAAAATACCATTCTATATCCAGATCCCTAACGCGAGTAAAAATATTTGCCTCGTACTCGGAGACCTCTTGCCCATATATCCTCCAAACAGCATCCGTTCAGTGAAATACCACTCTCTATAACAAACTAAAATCCACTCATGACTTCCAAGCACATATACCAGCATTATCAGCGAGTCTATTCTCGAGAACGACAACTTCCGCACAGGTTGAGGCCACAATCTTGGCAGTGCCGAATGAATAAAGGTGCCAGAGCAAGGTGGCACTGATCACATTGATTCCCCGCGTAGCCCAATCTCACATTTTCGTGACGGCAAGGAATTCTCCTGTCAGCCTGGCCGCCGGTCCTAACAGGTCTCTGTAGGGGAGCGAGTTGCAGCCGATCATGCTGCTCAGTGAGCCGAGCAATAGCCTCATTTAGCCGAGCGTGGACACCAGCTATTAGATCTTCATCCTCAGCTTGCCCATCCAGGAGGTTCCTGATCTGGAGATAAGGGCAGCCGCAGGTCTTCCACCGTTCGCCGCAGGCGTAGCAGAAATGGAAGCCACAACGGCAAGCTAGATGGGATCAAAGGTTAGCAAGCGGAAACAATACTATGCATTAGGGTAGGAGGAGGAGGGAAATGTGCGGTATTGAGTTCTCACAACTTACTGATGTGGTTGCAACCAAGAGAGAGCGAAACCATGTGGTGGCATCGCCCACACTGTTTCCAGCCTTTAGTGTCCGCCATAGCCAAGACATCCCTTGTCCCATCGTCCTGTGTTCCAGAGCAGAGATTTTGGTGTCTTTCAGACTTGCATTTGACGCATGTTTCCTTCCCACAGCGAATACAACTCGCGATATCGCCCTGGATCGACCGTGGGGGTATGAAAGCTGCGCATGCAGCGTCACTGCAGTAAGTACGATTGGGTGTCTCTAGCTCGACCTTCCTAGCTTCATATCCCTCGAATTGCTCTTTAGAGATGAGAGGATTGTCGGGGGCGATGGGAATGATCTGTTTGCAGCACTTCAGTGGGAAGCTGGATTCGTCTCGCATCGATGTCTGGATCCAGTTGGCTAGGCATGTTTGGCAAAACTTGTGAGAGCATGGTGTTTCGAATATCTCGGATACAGGGAGTTTGTCACTGCAGGAGGTGCACTCTCTGGTTTCGGGGGGTTGAACAGCATGAGAACTGGTTAGGGTTAGGCGGGCCAGTCTTGATCGCATATCGTCAAGGTATTTATCGAACTCGACAGGATCCTCCTCCGTCTCTGACTTTTCGGCTGGGCCATCGTCCTGGGACATGTCATGAACAATATTTAGATCCAACTTTCGGCCGAGATCTCGAGGGTACCGGTGGTCATTGATGTTGCTTTGAATCTTGTTGCCTTCAGCATCTTCGCTGGCCGTATGTTTGTTGTCGACCGCAGTTGATGCAGAGTATGCTGTTGGTAGCACGGCATCTGTCGCAGGTGGTGGGATGTTGAAAAGCCGAAGGGTATCAAAACTCTCCTTGTCCATGTATCCGGGCCGGGCACCATTTTCGTGAGCTGGAATGGCAGGTCTCAGTCCTGGATCTTGTTGGGGTCGCCGAGTCAGGTTGCGATCTCTTTCTGCTTGTTCATCCTCTCGGAGGAGTGCTGCGATCAAAGGGGCGTCGGTCTCAACAGCTCGCGCGATGCTCAAGGCGAGAGCATAATCCGCGTCTTCCATCCCGAAGTTCTTGTCGTAGTCAACAGGAGCTTGAGAAGTGATCTAGTGTATTGTTTGTGGGTATTGAGACGCCTGAGGCCTGCTTTTCTTTTGTCACTCAGCTCGAGTCCGTGGAGGACGCAAAGTCGACACCAAGAAAGAAGAAAGAAAGAAGAAGAAATGAAGCGGCCATCGAGAGGTCGGACTCCGAGCTTTAAAATAAATCACTCCCGGTACCATTGGCTCGCAGCAAGAAGGCAGATGCTCTCAATTAGAGTTATCGTTATGATGGTGTTATGCTTTTGTAGGTGGCATTGCTTTATGAGAACTGCTGTTTTCTATACTTTCCTGTAAAGGTTATTTTGATTTATTCGAAGGTATGAGTTTTGATTGATATGAAATAATTAGAAGAACAAACCTTGGTTAATATCTCGGCGAGATTGACCAAAGTTACAAAGATCAAAAGAACACAGTTTCCTTCCACGCGATAGCTTCTGTCGCTCTTTGGAGTAGAAAGTTTAGAACAGATATTTGCGAGGGTATTGGAATACAATGTCAAGAGCTTCGGAAAATAGCTGTTTTTAAATGTTGGTCTTGACCTTGTTGAAGAAGAAGAGATCATCATGTTGGCTCACAGTGCTTTCTCCCAGCCACTAAGACCACACCTGCGAACAACAGGCCTAGGCATAACAATGGAGAGTTAATCTCTCAGAAGACAGTAATAGGCTTTGTTTATGCTACCTTAAAGAATGCCTCGAAAGTCGAGTGAGATGATGTAAGTTAGAGAGATACAACCCAACTTTGGCATTTCCTATCACCGAGTTGTTTATTACTGCGATGGATCTAGAAGAGAGGAAAGCGCCACTATTCTCAATGCCAGCCACCTATCTGATTTTGATAACAGTGACGTTAGACTAAGAGATTTTTGGAGGTACAATCGTCTGGTGTGTTTGATTTGTCTTGAGACTGATAAAGCTCGTGGTTTTTTTGGAGTTTCTCACCAGGTGCTTTCTGCTAGACAGTTCATCGTTCACCTGAGATTTATGAAATCATTTTGTAATATCATATAAATGCACACCATCTTTGGGTCTGTAACACACAGGCGTCTATGCCCAAATTAGAAAAGTCTCTTCTGTGTATATGAGAACCACAAAGTGTTGTTACCGCTGGCTTCATATACCACGTCTCTCTTGCTCTAGGTTATCTCAGAACAGGAACAAACTGGCCAATACTTGCTCCCTACGTCGTGTCGGAACCGGTCAAACAACCCGACAAAAAGGTTAAGGTTGTTACGCCCAGACCATGTCTCAGTCGCAAGGATGACACTGAAGCTAGCAGAAGATGACCGCATATACCGGACCTGAAATGGCAATTCCGAATGCCCATCATTCAGCCTTTAGCCGATCACATCTTGCTTCCCAAACTTGGTCTCTGACCTTGAACAAACGTCACAATGACTCTGCTTTTAACAAGCGATATTGTCTTTTTCTTGACTCGTAACTCATGACAAGACAAAACACGAGAGAGCTGAAAACCAGGGTCTCATTGATTTGGATCTGCGACGTGGGGATTTCAAGTGGCGCGGGTCTAGACTCTCGGTTGGCGTTCGCCGTTGACCCCTTGTCCTAGTTTTGATAGCGATAAAGCAATGATTGGCTGTCATTCACTGTGGAAAGAATGCAATAAGACCCTTAGAGCTCTTTAATTTTCCCCTTCTCCTCCATCGAATTCTTCCTTTTCACAGCCGCGGCCACATTTCCCTCCCCATTCCGCCAAGACTCGGGACTTGGATTGAGTAGCTGACGTGGAAAGCCTAAAATGGCAATGTAAAAGAGGACCGCATTATTTCCCATCAATTGGACGCGCAGCGGTCGCCAAAGGGGGTTTGTGGGCTTGTCAATCGCCAACAGGGACTTGACTGTGCCGCAAGTGATCGCTACAGGAGGCCCTGTCATCGGGCTCCAGAGGCTCCAGTGCCGCCTCCACTACCACCCAAGACCTAGGTAAAGACGGGAGGGCGCCCACTTTTGCACCGCCGCAAAGGAAACATCCCACTTCCAACGTCACCTTGATCACGACTTCGTCTCGTCCATCTCCGCCTCATCTGTTTCCCGGTCGAGATCTGGCTTTCTTCTCTGCCGAGACATTGTCGCAACAACCGCAGCAATCGATATATCAGCAAGAGTCCTCGATGTCTACCTACTCGACACTCTCCAGCCTCGCCAGGTAACAATGCGGCGGCGCAGTCATCGTCACTTGTCGCCCCAAGCTAGCATCCTTATCTAAGCTCGCTATATCGCACACATCATCAAATTTTCGCATCCGACGTCGCCATGGCCTCTAACTGGCACAGTCTCATCGCCAGGGGAGGGTTTGAGCTACCTGTGGTATGGCCATCTAACTCTAGCTTTAACTCACCTCGTGGCGTCCATACTGACGACTGCTTGTAGGAAGGCGACGACTCTCGAGTCGGTTCTGCAACAGATGGTTCCAGTGGTGGTACCATCAGCACCAACAACGCTTCCAAGTCGTCTTCAATTCAGTCCCTTGTTGGAACATTTGTACCCGTGATTATTTATTGTGTTGTCTGCATCATCTTCTTCTCCATCTTCCGAGTCAAATGCAGTCGAGTCTATGCGCCTCGTGCTATACCGAGCCTGCGCTCACCTCAGTAAGCACAGAAGCTCAACTCCTCTTGATCAATCCTCACAGCCTCATAGTACACCCATACCACCACTTCCCACCGGCTGGTTTAATTGGATAAAACCCTTCTTCAATACTCCAGACACGTTCGTGCTCAACCATGGCTCTCTTGACGGCTTCTTCTTTCTGCGTTACCTCAAGGTCTTGCGGAACACCTTTCTCGTAGGCATTCTGATCGCATGGCCAATCCTCCTCCCAATTCACATTACCGGTGGCAACGAATCAACCCAACTGGATATTCTCACGATTGGTAAGGTCAGTGATAAAAAGCGCATGTTCGCCCACGTTGCTGTCGCCTATACGTTCTTTGGTGAGTAACTAAATCATGGCTGACCTTTAATTGTACAATGCCTAACCTGTCAGGCTTCATTCTCTTCACTATTACTCGAGAGTGTTTTTATTACATCGGCATCCGCCAAGCCTATCTTTCCTCTCCTCATTATGCGAAGCGACTATCGTCTAGGACTGTCCTGATCACTTCGATCCCCGAGCGCTATCTCGACGAACGCCGACTGCGAAAACTTTATGGCGACTCTGTGAAGCGTGTTTGGATTCCCAGAACCGCCAAAGCTCTCATCAAACTCGTGGAGGAAAGGGAATCAACGGCGATGCGACTGGAGAAAGCCGAAATTTTACTCATCAAAAAGGCACATCTTGCGCGCAAGAAGAATCTCGACCATAACCCACCACCAACTTCATCCTCCGCCGAACCGTGTGCTGCAGATTCAGGCTCCTCCTACAGAACGGATCCTAGTAGCGAAGAACATCGACCAGGCTCCCCGCGGCGTGTCGAGATTGCGCCAAACCACGAACACGAGCATAGCGAAACCCAGGAGCATACTGTCAAGTCGGATTATTCACAAGTGACTCAAACAGCTAGTCACAACACTCACGATCTGCTCGAAAAGTCCGCCGAAGATCCCGAATATGTCCATCCCTACGGGCTCGATCCAAACCTTCCTGACGTACGAGGTTCTGTTGCTGCTCAATGGATTCCTGTTACAGCACGCCCGCATCATCGACCACTCCAGAACTTCTTCCGACGAGTCGACACTATTCGCTGGTGCCGCTTGAGACTCAAAGACTTGAACCATGAGATTTACAAGCTTCGTCGCCAAGTTCGTCGCGGTGATGGGCAGACGTTGCCTGCTGCATTCATCGAGTTCGATACCCAAGAAGCTGCTCAAGCTGCACACCAAATTGTCGCTCATCATCGACCTCTCCAGCTTGCTCCTCGTCTCCTGGGCGTCCGGCCGAACGAAGTGGTCTGGAGTGCCCTCCGAATACGTTGGTGGGAACGCATCGTTCGCCGTCTACTCATTATGGGCCTGGTTTCAGTCGCCATCATCTTTTGGTCCGTCCCATCTGCCATGATCGGTATTATATCCAATATCGACTTCTTGAGTGGCATCGTCTTTCTGAGCTGGATCAAGCTGCTCCCCAAGGCTATTCTTGGCTTTCTCCAGGGATTTATTCCGGCCATCGCCTTGTCATTCTGGATGTCGCTCGTTCCTGCGATGTTGAGGTGTATGTTTCGTCTCCCTTTCTCCTTCGCTCTTTGCTAACTATCTTAGTCTGTGGTGTACAAGCTGGAATCCCCTCTCTTGTGCTCGTCGAGCTGTTCGTCCAAAAGATCTACTTTGCGTTCCAGGTAGTGCAGGTGTTCTTAATCACCACATTAACATCGGCTGCTTCCGCTGCAGTTCTAGACATTATCCAGCATCCTATGTCTGCGCCCGATCTCCTTGCTCAGAACCTACCCAAGGCATCCAACTTCTATCTGTCGTATATCCTTGTCCAGTGTATGGCCATTGGTGCCACTGGCCTGCTGCATATTTTTGAGTTAATACGGCACTATGTGTTTGGTAGAGTTATCCAAAACCCCAGGACTCGCTTTGGTATTTGGTACAATCTTCGCCCTCCGCGTTGGGGTGGTGTCTTTCCAATTTATACGAATATGGCATGCATTGGTGAGTCGGTGTCAATTCCCGTGTTCCTTCTCCTTGCTAATCGTCCCAGCTTTCTGCTATACATGCATCGCTCCTCTGATCCTGCTCTTTGCATGCGGCGGCATGGCCTTCACAAGGCTCATCTACCGATACAACATCCTTTACGTGTTCGACTCTGAGATGGATAGCATGGGCATGTTCTATCCGAACGCCCTCCTTCAACTCATTATCGGGCTTTACCTGGCCGAGATCTGCATGATTGGCCTGTTTGCACTCAAGCTCGCATTCCCGCCAATGGTACTAATGCTCATACTCCTCATTTTTACGGTCATCGTTCACTTCTCCCTCAGAGACTCCATATTTCCTCTACTTCAGAACCTCCCTCAAACGTTGACATTGGAAGAAGAAATACAGGAGGAAGAGAAGGCGGAAGCAGAAGCAAAACTACAGTCGGCTGCAGAGTCTGGAGAGGCCAACGGTGGTTCTGCTGCCAATTATTTCGACACAGATCAGAACTTTGGTGAAGACGAGATTGAGGAACCACCGAGTGATGATGAGGATGGACATCCACACGATGGACCCCAAAGTTCGAGGGGGGTTGAAGGTGCAGGCGGTCTTAAGCTAATGGTAACTGAGTGGATCAAGTCAAGCTCAAAGGCCCAACTCAAGAAGGAAGTGCAGCAATCTGGACTGAAGCAGTTCTTGGATAGATGGATTCTGGCTGGCAGCCACACAAGTGGGAATAAGCCAACCTTCTTGCAGCGATTCCTTCACCCCGAGGTCTACGAGGACTTTATCGCCCTAAGAAAGCTCATTCCCTTTGAGGAGCTTGCCGACGCCGATTATGCTGGAGACGAAAAGCTATCTAACTACTGGCCTCCAGAATTGTGGATGCCCAAACCTGTCTTGTGGATCCCCCGAGATGAAGCGCGCGTCAGTCGGCAGGAGGTTGCGCACACGAGAAAGATCACGCCGATCACAGATGTGGGAGTGAGCTTGAATGTCAAGGGATTACTTATTGTTGATGTTGAGGACGCGCCGTTTCCAAGGATGAGATTGGTGCACTGAGCGAGTATGATGTAATGATAGATCTGGCCATGATACCCTCTTTTGCATCAAGCGTTGTATAATATTGCAATAAAGTCATTTTACAAGACTAACGCCTTTGATGTTGTTTCGGAACCTGGCGTGCTCGTGACCTCTGAGTAGTATGCTTTGTCGCTGGGTTCACGGCCCAAGAAGTCACTGAGGCTGTTCAGTTCGGGCTGACTCCCGCCTGGCTGTAGGACAGAGTGGCGATATCGCATACCCACTGCCTTGTCCATGGGGTCTGGTTTGAAGTGGTTAACCCACAAGTCAGTTGCATATACCTTGGATCTACCAATTATTAGTAAACGAGACATTGGGTATGGGGCAAACCTACAGAGCGTATGTGAAATATGCAGTATCATACCCCCGGAATGGGTGCGCAAAAGAAGCCTGACCGATTGAATCCGCACGTCCGAGGCCCATGATCTCCGTTTTGCTCTCGTTCCAAAGCTTCGTTGTATCTACAGGATGACCCTCTGGGGCATTATGAATCGTGAGATCAAATAGCGCTAGGAACACCTGATGAAGCATCGCATGCGCACCATTGACGTGCTTTGTCTTTGCAAGATCAAGCGTCAACCGCTCTGGCAATGACTCCTCTGGCCTTTGCGCTGCATCTTCCTTCTGTGTCTTCCAAAAGTCGAGATACTCGTCGCTTAGATAGCTGTAGTGCTTGCCGAGTCGGCGGAGCACGGAGGGGACCCATATCCAGTTCTCGAGGAGGATGCTGGGGATCTCAACGAAGTCTCGCGAGCAGCCGTGTTGGTTCTGGGTGCGGGTCACGAGTTTGTGGATGGCGTGGCCGAGCTCGTGGAACATGGTTTTGAGCTCGGAATGTAAGAGGAGGGTTGGGCGCTGGGGAGTGTGAAGAAGAGATGTTATGAGGGATGATGAAGGGTGGTGACGTTTGTTATCTGATGTTAAGAAACCCTGTATGTTGTTAGCACGCGGTTGCTTTAGGGTGAAGGTGACTTACGGGTTGGATGAGAGAGCTATGTGCGCCGGCGTATTTACCCTCTCGTGCGTAGAGATCAAGGTAGAGATATCCAAGGAACTCACCACCTTGGTCCCCGGAGTTCCACGCTTCGTAGACATTAACATCCTTCTGCCACACTGGTGCGTCAGTCGGAATGAAGACCATGCCGAATATCTCTTCGAAGATTTGAAGCATGCCCTTAAGACTATAGTTAACTTCAAAGTACTCCGATATGAGAAGCGAATCCACAGAGTATCTCTCCTTCTCGAGGATCCGCGAATAAAACGCCCAGTCCCATGCATTGAGCCTCTTCGTGTCATCCTCATCTTCATCAGTGCCGTGCTCTTGTATGTAAGCCTTCTTGATCTCGAACAGAGTCTTCATCTCTTCATCTGCAAGAGGCTTCAACTCCGTCCTCAGCTTATTTAACATCGAGATCACACTTTCCACGCTCTTAGCCATCTTATCCTCCATTTTAAGCTCAGCATGGGTCTTGAACCCAAGCATTCGCGCTGTACTATTGCGCAGCTCGACGGCGCGCTCAAGCCGGGTGACGTTCTCGGGGAAGCGGCTCTCCTTTGCGATGTGATATGTCTTGCGTGTTTGAGGACTGGTCGCGTGTTTCATTATGGAGATTAGGTGGCCCTTCTTGAAGGTTGCTCTGAGCTGGGTGCCGTCCTCGCTAGGCTTCATGGCGTCGAGGATGGAGGACGGCACACCATGAAGTTGGGAGCGCGTGAAGAAGATGCCCTCGTCTGATTCGCTGATGAGTTTGCGGGCTGCGACGAGGACTTCATTTCGCTCTTGCACGGCGGCCATGTACTGCTCTCTCAACGCCTCATCTTCAATCCCAGCGCCCGTATTCTGATAAGCTCTGTGTGTTTTGAAGAGCGTATACGCATTCTCATCATGCAGCACCTCTTCGCCACGTTGATCCTTCTCATACACAGCTTTCACAAGAGCTGCGATATCTTTGCGCATAAGACCTGTCGCATTTGCCTTGAGGAGCATCTCTTCTGCCGTACGGGAAGCATCACGTAGCTCTTTGTCTTCAGAGTTAGAGCTAAAGAGGCGAATGATGAGCGTTTCCTTAGACACAGCGTGGTCATCTTTAAGCATAGGCTTAATGAGTGTTGAGAAATTCGCCGTTGAAGGTGTGAGTGAAGAGACGAGGGAGTCTTCGAGAGCGGTGGTGGAGGCGATGAGGGAACTTGTTTGGGCGAGAATTGCGGAGGGTGTGGTTGAGAATGAGGGGGGAGGTTGGGGAGGGGTTTTCGGAGGAGGCATGATGTGTATTTTTCGAATTGGTGAGAATAAAGAAAAGACTCGTTGATGCTTGTAAATGAGCGTGCGCGTTGTGAATCTCATCAGGATGTGAGGTTGGAGATGTTGAGGTGGAGGAGCGAAGCTGTGGGGCTTATGTTTTGGTGAAGGTCTCCGTACCTTAGGTAGGCAAAGAAAGAAATCTGGCGATAGTTGATCACGCTATGCAGATGATGAAGAGTTATCAGGCCTATAGCAATTAAGTTATTCTTACTGGATCTATTGAAGAGTATTGCAATGACACAATTTGACCAGATTTCATCAAAGCTCATGATCTAATTGTTATTCACCCAGTTGTATCTCTACCCTGTACCAATATTGAGATCTCATGTCAACATCAGTAAAACATAAATGCGTTGATATGTGCCCGGCAACAGTTAATAGTTATTTTCCTTATAAGTGTGTTATTGATATCTTATATTATTTATATCGTGGATCATGGTAACTGGCGACTTTTCTCAACCACAACGCCTCCTCTGCTTATAGACTAACGTTTAGTGCTATGTGCATCTTTCCTCAAAAACACTCAGATCCTCACTACATGACCAACACATTTCGGAATCGAGGCTTGCCCGCAACAAGGCTGTCAACCGCCTCTTGCACCTTAGCAAAAGGATACTTCTCAACCATGCATTTAACATCATGAGTCATGGAGAATCGGAGAGCCTCCTCGGCATCAAGGGCGTGGCCACTGGGCCAGCCAACGACGCTAGCGCCCTTCATAACCAAAGGCACGATATCGATCTCTGTAGGGCCTGTAGGGGCAAGGCTGAGTAATTTGCCCTCGGGAGCGAGACCATTGACGAGTGGTGAAACAGCCTTGGGGTTGGGTGCGGTCTGGACAATAATGGCGGCACCACCGAGCTTGTTGAGCTCTTCAGCTGGGTCGCTCTTCTTGGTGTTGATGTAGTGGTGAGCGCCGAGCTTCTTGGCAAAGTCGGCCTTGTCGTCGCCTGATGAGAGGACGGCGACTTCGTAGCCCATCTTGAAGGCATATTGAACAGCGAGATGGCCTAGACCGCCCAGACCTTGAACTGCGACGAGGTTGCCCTGCTCAACATGCATCTTGCGAATGCCATTAAAAACAGTGACACCAGCGCAGAGAAGAGGAGCAGCCTCGGCAGGATCGAGCTCTTTGGGGACACGGACAGCAGCTTCTGAGCGAAGAAGAACATACTCAGCAAATCCACCATCTTGGCTAACACCGTTGATGGCCTTGTTATCGCACATTTGGAACTGAGCCCTCTGGCACTGTCGACAAGTTCGGTCATGACCACCGTGCCAGGGTCCACCAACGCGGTCGCCGTTCTGGAAGCGGGATACACCCTCACCAATCTCAACTACCTCGCCGATGATTTCATGGCCAGGAACTCGAGGGAAAACGTCGCCCATGTGGCCGCCTCCAGTGGCTACGTCAGAGAAGCAGACACCGCAGGCGAGGACTTTGACGAGAATTTGACCATTGGAGGGGTGCTTGAGGGGCACGTCGCGGAGCTCCCAGGGAGCATTGGCCTTGTCGAGGACGCAGGCCTTGTAAGTTTGGGGAAGAGAAGACATTGTGTTTGATGGATTGAGTCAATTGGATGTATTAGATGGAGTATAATGCAGTGTGATGAGTCTATTCAGAATCTCTCAACGAGGGGATCAACTCAACTTATATAACTGGACTTGGAATTGAGACATGCTGGATTGTGGACTTCTTGCAAGCGGCAGTTAACTCAATTCATTTTTTAAGTCCGAAACTATCTCGATGATTGCAGCCATTGATACGGAATAAGCTTCAATCTGGCCAAGGTCCGACTGCTATTGGACATATGATGCGTTCATGGCGTCTGTGATTACATCACTATCTCCGGCGCACAGGAGAACTGCCGGTGCAGTGGTGTTTACTAATTATTATCTCGGAAATGTGACAAAGCCGTAACAAAGAGGTCGGACTTGTATTGAGGAGATGTTCCAAAACCGATGGTAGCTGATTGGACAAGAAGTTAATCCGTTTGAGTGTTGATCCGTTCCCGTCGTGCTATCGATAGTGAAAGCCACACGCACCGCCACATCTAGAAAATTTCCCCCACCATCAATCAGTGTAGCTTTTTGGTGATGCGCTACCATGCTCTGAATTGAAGCTC
Organism: Fusarium sp. VM40; assembly: GCA_954870535.1. NCBI lineage: Eukaryota > Fungi > Ascomycota > Sordariomycetes > Hypocreales > Nectriaceae > Fusarium > Fusarium sp. VM40. Next base: position 810,596 of record CATPAH010000011.1, read on the forward strand.
ATCCATCCCATCCCATCCCTAGCAAACCATGCCTCTCGACACCTCAACATACTCATTAGCGCTCCTGCGCGTCGACGGTCGAAGATGGAACGAACTCCGTCGTCTTCACGCCCAGATCAGAACTCAGGATGCTGCCGACGGCTCATCATATCTTGAAATGGGCCACACCAAAGTCATGTGTATCGTGACTGGTCCTTCGGAACAGCAGCAGCAAAGACGTGGTGGACAGCAAGCTCCTCGCGACACGGCCGCGATCAATGTCAATGTTGTGGTGGCGGGCTTCTCAAGCGTGGATCGCAAGAAGAGAGGGCGCAATGACAAGTGAGCTTTTCGCCATGACGATTGTGTTTGGTGGTGCTAATTAGTTGCAGGCGCATACAGGAGATTGAAGTTACAATCGCCAATGCTTTGTCGTCGAACCTACACACACACCTATTCCCTCATTCTTCGATCACGATCTCTCTCCACGTTCTCTCCCAAGACGGCTCTCTCCTCGCCGCTCTCCTCAACGCTACGACCCTCGCTCTCATCGATGCCGGTATTCCCATGACAGACTACATCGCCGCTTGCACAGCTGGCTCGACGTCTACATACGCCGCTGGAGACGACACCGCCGACCCCCTACTCGACTTGAACAACCAAGAGGAGCAGGAGCTTCCGTTCCTGACCGTTGCGACGCTCGGCGACACTGATCGTGTGGCTGTACTTAACTGCGAGAGTCGTGTGCAGGTTAGCAGATTGGAGGGTATGTTGGTGGTGGGCGTGGATGGATGTAAGCAGGTGAAGCAGTTCTTGGACCAGGTTGTAAAGGATAAGGGTGCAGAGATGGTCAAGGAGGGTGCTGTTCAGAGAAGTGATGCGATGGGCATGGATGTGGACGAGTAGATATTGATACCAGGATTTGCATTGGGTCAGAATACACATTTGGAGTTCTTTGTTTGATCTGCTAGTTATACTACAGGTATGTCTCCACCGCTATCATAAGATTCATAGTGTCAGACTAATTGTAAGATTTGAAGACAAGATGTCTTTACAGCTCCTCGTGCTTGATCTCCTCCTTGGTCTTGGGCTCAGCCTCTGACTCGGCTACAGGCTGAGCTTCAGGCTGAGCAGTCTCGTGGGTCTCGACCTCGGTTTCAGTCTGAGTCTCGTACTCAATCTCAGTCTCAATGATGGTCTTGGTCTCCTCAGAGCCGTCGGGGTCGGTGCGGGTCTCGTACTCGATCTCAGTTTCGGTCTCGATGATAGTCTTAACCACCTCAGGGCCATCAGTCTCAACCTCAGGCTCGGGGTCGGTAGCCTGAGTGGGCTCTTCCTTGGTAGACTCGGTCTTATCGACGACTACACCCTCAGGGATCTTCTGCTTGGCACCCTCGCCCATACGGATAGCGTCAATCCAGCTCTCAACGCTGGAAAGGCTGAAGTCACCTTCGTACTGGCGCCACCAGTTTCGGCGGGTGTTGATGGCGATTAGGTTGACCTCGTTCTTAAGTCCAAGCGCCTTAGGCAGGGTAGCAGCGGCGTCGCTATCGCTGGGGATAGCGATGAAGGGGAAAGTGTTTCGACCACCGTGGACGTACTTGGTGTTGAGATGAGAGAGCGACTCAACAGCCTTCTCACCAGCCTCACCCGGAGTGAAGACAATGACACAGGTGTGAGACTTGGGGGCAAGGCACTGCTCAGTGAGCTGCTCCGTGCTAGTGACAATAGTGACGGGGATGATAGAGGGGGTCGCAGACTCGGCAGTTGAAGCCTTTGACTCAGCGGTAGACTCCTCCTTGGGAGCTTCAGTAGACTTGTTCTTCTTGGCGCTCTTGGTGTTGTCCTTCTTAGCCTTGGTGCTCTTAGTGCTGCCAGAAGCGTGAACAGGGTTGGGCTGTCCGGCCTGAGTGAGGAACTTGATCATATCCTTCTTGACCAGCTCGCCATCGTAGACAATGGGATCATTGCCTTCGCCGGGGATGAGGACAAGAGCGGGAAACTTCTCAACAGCAAACTTCTTAACAGCAGCCGTATCCTTATCACGAATCTGAGCAATAGAGATGACATCAAGGAAGTCAATGGCGATGCTTCGTAGCAGGGCACTGGTGGTACCCTTCTGAGTGAAGAGAATAGCCTTGGGCTTATCACCCTTGAGGAAGGAGTCCAGGTCCTTGTCGCTCACCCTTTTGACGTGGTTGTTGATCTTGCTCATGACAGCCTCCTGGATAGCACCGGCATTTCGCTGGCCCTGGTAGTCCTCAACAACGGGCTTGCCGGACTTCTTACCAGGACGGACGATCTTGAGTGTAGGGAAGCCCTGAACACCCATGGAGCCACAAAACTGCTTGTTGACCTCTTCATCACAGTCAATGGCAGCAACCTGGGCAAGACCATCCAGGTTCTTGGCAGCCTTTTCGTAGGCGGGCTTGAGGTTCTGGCAGTGGCCACACCAAGGAGCGTAGAACTCGACGATCTAATGGGTGTAAGTGGCGAGCGCTGGACAGGAATGAAGGATGACTTACCGAGGTGTAGTTTGACTTTGCAATGAGCTTGTCGTAGTTGCGGGCGTTCACCTGCAGAACGGGAGAGTTCTTGGTATAGATGGCAGCTTGAGCCTCGGGCAGAGCCGCAAGGGCTGCTGTCAGCGTCACCAAGAGAGAGGTGGGGTTATGCATTTCTGTAGACTTTAATGGCAAGACAGAAAATGAAAAGATAATATGTATTCGAGTTGGTGAGAAAAAAGAGTGAGTCTCTTTTCTACCTGGCTCAATGACAAATACTCCGTATTACTCGTGCGTCAAGAACAAAGTGGCATCTTCGAAAAAGGAAAAAAGCCACGGTGACAGAGCTTGAAAGTGAAGCCAGGGTCTCTGATTCGACGGTGAGCTCGAGCCATTTGTGGCGTGAGCTGGCCGAATCCGGGGTAACCATGTGGCTGGAGATAACCGCTAAGCTGTTACGTCAATCCCTAGGCAGACAGAAGAGGAGGAGGTGGTGGGGTTGGCTATCTCCAAGACATCTTGGAATTGGTCTCACTTGCGCCATCTCAACTCATTCACCATTCTGCAGCGATTAAGACTCGTGTCCAGTCTGGAACTACTTGCGCGCTTTCAGACATTACAACAAAATGGCCGAGCCCCTTCCAGCAGCGCTCAAGATCCCTGAAGTGAGCCGCTTCATCAATCGCGCAAATCAGCTGAGGAGCATCAAGCCCGCCATCGCATACTGGTGTAGGCAACCGCCACGAGCCCTTTCAACAAGGACAATTACTGATCCTATTTTATTTTAGGTGAATATCATGCGGTCAATCAGATCGTAGGCAAAAGTCTACACACCACAGACGACGATACCTTTGAGTTCACAAAGACGTTGATCGAGCGCCTCGAAGCGACAAAGACCGAACGTGCTGATGACGATGCGATTATCGATAATGCTGCCGGCCAGGCCTACGTTGAGCAGTTTGCCCAGCAAACCTTTGACCGTGCCGAGCGCGCTCTGCGCGCCGATAAGGTAACAAGGTGCGTCGTTTCCTAATTGAGGCTTCTGTGTATGCGGTCCTAACTGGCTCTAGACAAACCGCCGATACATTCGACGCTGCTGCTACTTTCTTCGATCTTACTCGCGAATGGGGTGAGCCTGAGCCAGAAGTCGTCAAGAAGATCAAGTTCGCCAAATGGAATGCGGCGCGAATCCTCAAGGCTATCCGCGAGGGAAGAGATCCCAACGAGTCGAACCCAAAGGCTCCCGAGCCTGAACCAGAGGTTGCTCTGGATCCATCCGATCCTGAGGTCCAGATGTTCTCAGGGCCTCCCCGCGCTTCGGTGGAGGATGCATCGGACACTGGGGACCTTCCAAGTGTGCCTACCTTTACAGATGCGCCGCCAAAGATTCCAGATGATCCAGGGTATTTCCCTCCTCAGCATGGAGATCAGGGGCAGGCGTCAGAGCCATTCGTCCCATCGCCTATGAGCCAGAGTCCTACGCCAGGACTGTCTGGCGGTCCCCCTCCTCCACCGCCAGTTGGTATGCCGCCTGTTGTGTCTCCCGCGACACAGATTCCACCCCAGCCGTCACCTCAGATCCCTACAAAGCTTCCCTCGCAATACGCTCCTCCAACTCCGCAGCCATTCTCCGACCCCTCGGCACCTCCATCCTGGACAACAACGCCAAGCGCGTCTCATCCGGCTGCTTCAAACCCTCAACCCGCTGTTCCCCAGGCTCCAGCACCTCAGCCTCCAGCACCTGCTCCGGTGCAAAGCGCAGGTCTTGCGACAGACCATCGGGATATCAACCAGGCGCAGAAGCACGCCAAGTGGGCGATATCGGCACTGAACTTTGAGGATGTGCCCACAGCAGTCCAGGAGCTGCGAAATGCGCTTGCAATGCTTGGAGCTAGCTGATAGTTGGAATGTTAGTGTTTTGGTTCTGCGATAGATAAGATGGACGATACCACGAGTTGAAGTAGCATTGTGAAGATTTCATAGTGATTCATTCTATGAATATGGCTAAGAGGATAAGTGCTATCTGTTGTATAACCAGTATAAAAACCGTGCTTGTCGTAAACTCATCTAATAAGAAATTACTCGTCTGTATCGTGCAGGATTAGGCCCATGGTGGCGAATCCTCTTCATATCCGGGATAAGGGAGCCCCTCGGGGTAAGGCTTCTCCCCCTGGGCTTGGTCTTCTTCGCCGTCTGATGCATCTGTCCATCCTCTTTTAGGACCCCATTCGATGCTAAGACCAGCCTCTTCCACGATCTTCATAAGTCCTTGCATCATATCCCCGGACTTCTTCACGCTGGTCCAGCCGTCGAACTGAATGGTGTGGACAGAAGGTAGTGCTTCCAACACATCGTTAAGCAGGTTCCGGCTGAACCCCTCGTAAAACCCATCTGAGCGGCGCCAACCTTGAAAGATATTATCACTGGGGTCGCATTCGACAAAGACGTTCAAGCGCTCGACCTCAACACAGTCAGCAAGTCCAAGCGCCGGATTCACAACCCATCCTCGAGGCGGCGCATTCCATCCTGGTCCAAGGCGCAATTCTAGAGACGTAACGTATCGACGTTGTTGCTGCTTCAATCGCGCCAACAAGGGCTTCTTGGTTTTGAAGTACTTGCCAGGGTACGTGGGAAATAACCGAAATGTTCGTGTGCTGTAGAAAGCGAAGGTCGCCTCATCATGAACTTGTCTGCACACTCGCATGAGGCCTAGCTTCTTGTGTATGAGTTTGTAATTGTTAGGGTTGAGATCCAGAAGAGTTGGAATGTCGTCGAAGAAATATGTGTAGATCTGTATGCGCACTTCGGCGGGAAGAGAGAGAAAGTGGAATGGTGATGCAGGCACCCGGCGCTTCGGCTTATTGAAAGGTATGAGAGGGACGTCGATGGTAAGGTCGGCGAGGCTGAGTTTGTTCACATCCTCTTCGGTAACGGCATCAGAAGGCGGGGGATTCGCAGGTGCTTGGCTCGGGGTAGGCATCACGATGCGTATTGAGCTCGCTGTTCGAGTCGCTGGCCGAGCGGCCGAGCTTTTGCTCGATCGTCTTGCCATGGTGTATGCGTTGTGAACGTGATTAGGTTCGAAGTGGCGAAGAGAATGATTTCTGTCGATAATAGCTGAAATGAATGAGAGTTTGAATCACAGCGCGGTGATAAAGAGGGGTGATTGCGAGTTAATTGATCGTCACGATGTCGTATCTATATTCAAGGCATGAGAGTTATCATGAGGGTGGGTGTCATGGCGGTAATAATCGACGAAACCCTCAAACGGCGCAAGCGGCATCCATTGTAGTCTCGGGTAGCTAATTGGACTAAATAGGCGACACTCGGAGAATTGAGTTAGGATTGTGGCGAATTGTATAGCAAATTTTATCTATGCTTGGAAATTGTTCGAAGGAAGCTGAAAAGATAAATATCGGAATGAATAAGATATCAGCTGAATTGATTGTGCTGTCACGGTTTAATGGAATGTCTTGAATGCTCACAGAAACTCAACGGTCTTGACTGGATGACGAACATGATAGAGGGGTCGTCGTAGAAGGGCCTCATGATCGGAGCGTGACCGGAAGATCGTCACGTGAAGACGCTCAGTCGGGACGAAGTTAATGACGCCATCGGTTTATCTAAAGTCCGCCCCTCCATACAGCGGCTAATCCACGCTTGGACTCAATGAAGCTCCACCCCAGCAGAACCGTGCGATTTTTTTTCCATGGCCGACGGCGCGATACTATGGCGGAGCATCAGACCAACTTCGTCAAGCTTCACGTCAGTACCCTAGGCCATTGAAGCTCGACTCTTCACCACCGACAACCACCAAGAATTGCTCCAATCCTAGCGGTATCACCTCTCCACTTTCGCTATGCTGTCTAGAGTAGCCCAGGCTTCGCGCTTGGGCTTGATGACAGCTCGTCTGTCACGGCCCGTCGCATCTCCAACCTTCCGAGCCATTCCTGCTACTGCTCCGCAATTTGCCTCACCATGGCTCCGATCTTACTCCAAGCGCTCGTCCGGTCAACCGCCAAAAGATTCGAAGAAGAAGCCAGCAGCAGCACAAAATGATGCCGAATCTGCAAAGACTCCAGAGCAGCCCGCCGCGAATGACGTTAACAAGGCTGACGAGCAGTCTCCCGAGGCTCCCAAGGAAGGGGAGCAAATACCTTTCCACAAGCTCCCTGATCTGACCCAGGGTATTCCTTCGACGCTTTTTGAAGAGATGGGAGGTGACAAGAAGAAGGAGCAGCAGGCGCTACAGGAGATGGAGGAGGCTGAGTCGACTGGTGGACGGGACCGATCGGAATATGTTTCGACAACTGAGCGTAACCGCAAGTGGTGGACAAGATTCGCACTTGTTACGGCAGCTGCCGGTGGTACTCTGAGCATCTTATACATGGGCCGCAACTGGGAGGATACCATTGAGGCCGAGCGTCATTCTGATATTCCTAATGGTCCTTCTCCTAGCTTGTGGTGGAAGCGTGCCAAGGCCCGTATGACCGAGTCTGTCACTTACTACAAGGAGCCTGCGTTCGAGAAGCTACTGCCCGACCCCGACCCTACTTTCGAGCGCCCTTATACTCTCTGTCTCAGCTTGGATGACCTGCTCATTCACAGCGAGTGGAGCCGTGAGCACGGCTGGAGAATCGCCAAGCGACCTGGTGTGGACTACTTTATCCGATATCTGAGCCAGTACTACGAGCTGGTGCTCTTTACTTCTGTCCCTTACGCTACCGGTGAACCTATTATGAGGAAATTGGACCCCTTCCGTTTGATCTTGTGGCCTCTTTACCGAGAGGCTACCAAGTTCGAGGACGGAGAGATTGTCAAGGTAAGACTGTTTCGCCACGACTTTATAACATGTGCTGACTGTTCAGGACCTCTCCTACCTCAACCGTGACCTGTCCAAGGTGATCATTATCGACAGCAACGCCAAGCACGTCCGCAACCAGCCCGAGAACGCCATCGTCCTTGATCCTTGGAAGGGTGACCGAAACGACAAGGAGCTTGTCAACCTCATTCCCTTCCTCGAGTACATCCACACTATGCAGTACGACGACGTCAGAAAGGTCATCAAGTCCTTCGATGGCAAGCACATCCCCACCGAGTTCGCCCGCCGTGAAGCTATCGCCCGTAAGGAGTTCCAAGCCAAGCAACTCGCCCACAAGCACAAGCACGGCTCTGGTGTCGGAGCCCTGGGTAACCTTCTCGGTCTCAACCCTAGCAACATGAGCATGATGGTGTCCCCCGATGGCGAGCAGAACCCCGCCGAGGCCTTCGCGCAGGGTAAGATGTTGCAGGATGTCGCTCGTGAGCGCGGTCAGAGGAACTACATGGAGCTCGAGAAGCAGATCCGCGAGAACGGAGAGAAGTGGCTGAAGGAGGAGGCTGCCATGATGGAGGCGGCCCAGAAGGAGGCTATGCACAGCATGATGGGTTCTTTCTCCGGCATGTTCGGTGGCGGTGACCCTCCTGAGAAGAAGGCTTAAGCGGGGTGATCAGCGAGGTGCAAGCACATCTCCACTAATTAATGTCTTTGTAATTTTTTACGACGGGTTGGAAAGGCCTGTTACCATATCATCTTCAGATTGGGAGAGGGTCTATAGAAAAGCATAACGCATGAGGTGGTCCTTTACGATTTGGGCATGGGTTGGATGTAGGGTTTGAACTGTAAGAGACGAGGGAAGGGACTTTGTATATTAGGTGTTTGACGGGGATGGTTATGTAACAACATGATGTGAAAAGTAAAAGTTACGAGTTTATCTGATTTGGAGCTAATACGTGTTCAATTTTGATACTTATGTACCGAACTAGGTATGCATGATTACTCGGAGCAACCCCTATGTTGGCCTCGGGAGAAATAAAACACCAGACGTGAAAATTGCTACGTACTAGACTATTTAGCTAGAGTTTTAACTATAATTTCAAAGTGATAATGTAAAAATGTTAAGACTTTAGAAGAATTTCATTCATAATTATGGTGTAATATAATAGAAAATAATAATTTTACCTCAAACTATTATACTCAATTAAAGTTGTCTTCAGGCCAGTTTCCTGAACACTAATGGGCCAGACAGACGCCGAAGCCATGAGGGTTTCCCACAAGTTCGTTAACAAAGTTTAACACATAACTATTTCTGTCCACAAACAACCGTTCATGTAACTAAAAGTGCTCTTCCTTCCGAAACGCACTTCACAAATCCCAACTTGGTCATACCTTTCTGCTTTCCAACATGTGTTTCCAGTGGCTATTCTACATCGCCAAGAAGGCTCATCTGACGGCACGCATTTTCACTGATGAGATTTGAAATCTGCTGAGTCAGGTCCGTCCGCAGCCTTGGAAGCCGAAGCCTGGACAGCTTCCCCCTATGGCCGTAGGGAAAACAACAACGTCTTTTTATAGGTAGTGAGTGGTAAGGACTGTAACTGTGTCTTGAAGTTGGCGTCTGTGCTGGCACTGATATATGAGTAGCACTGATGGAAAGAGGATACTTACTAAACGCGATCTGGTTCTTGAACGACAGTCATCTCGGGCATGGGGCGGTGATAGTTTGGGTAATGAGTCCATTACAGTCACTGACATTTGGGAAAGCTTCCACTTCCAGGGCACTGTACCCATGGCGCTTCGAAGTACTCTTTTGGTTCTGTCACATGCAAACACGGAGTTGGCGAAATTCATAATTACCCTATTCCAAAGAGTCACTCTATGTAACAAAATCAACGAACAATAGAGTCTATTCTTGAAACAGTGTCCCCCAGCAACAAGCCTTTAAGCCAAATCGTGAATCGCTCTCTCAAACAGACCTGCGATGAGCGCGTGAACCTCCTTTACAGGATGATATGAGTCAAAGAATATGTGTTTCTCAGGGTCACTGCACAAGTGCCTTGGGACACCCTCGCTCGTGTAGACACCTGTGAGACAAGCTGTAGGCGGGTTCACATATTGCTTCTTGATACCATAGGCTTGCGGGTTGGAGGTGATGGCCTGGAATAAACCTCCTACGTCTACCACGGCAGTCTTCGCATATGCTGAATATGCAGCAGCGATGTTCTTCAATCCCTGGGTCAGATCGGTGTTGTAGACTTCTACACTAGGGATGTTGTAATCAGAAGAGTTGTATGTTGCCGGGAAGGATGTGATCTTGAGGTAGTTTGCCAGAATGATATTCTTTGCGCCTGAGAGCAAGTAAGCGAGCTGATAAGGATCTAAATTGTTAGGCCAAGGGAAGCTTACCGGCTTGATATAACCGATTGACGTTCTCATTGACCAAGCTAGTGACCTGTCCGCCTGTAATGCTGGTATTGAAGAGGATATCATTGGCGCCGATCCAGTGGACGAAGATGTCTCCAAGCTGAGGCTTATCCCGGGTCAAGAATGAAGAGACCTGGTCTGCAGCCGATGGAACAGCGATAGTCGAGTCAGCGCCTGTGCCTCCAGCGACGAAATCGTTGTTGGCCGTCGCTCCACCAGCTGCAAGATTGATAAGCTTGAGGTCAAGATCCTTCGCCACTACATCATTCCATTTAGGTCCATTCCTGGGATCAAATCAGTACACGATGGTCTCTTAGGAACACACAGAACATACGAGAATGAATGGCCGTAATAGGCCGGGTCTGCCGGCCAGGATCCCTTGCTGGCTACCCACGAACCATTTCCATTGTCGCTGAAACTATCGCCAAAAACAATCAGGCGCGAGAATTTGACATCAGAGCGATCGGCGACGGGAAGTGCGTATGCCAAAGAACTGACACATAGCCAGTTCACCCAAGTGCTCAACATTTTGAGGATTAACGTCAAGTGTTGTGAAGGGGTAAGATTGTGAAGCGAAACTTAACCTCGGCAAAAATCCACTGTGGATGGATATGTCTTATAGTCATATAGTACACGATGAAATGCCACAGCGTCATTCCGCCAATATTTTTTTCATTTGATAGGCTCAATGAAAGGATGAGTGTTACTTACTCCGCAATCCTTCAACTTTGTATTATCGTGCATTTATAAGCACTATTCTTTGCTTGTGTAACCGGGATGCTCGGTACATGAGATTACCTCAGACACTACTAACTAGTCAAATCATGATAATAAGCACTATGTTCGAGTTAGTTGAGACAATCGTCGGGGTCCAAAAGCTTGCTTATTGAGTGACATCCGAAGTCCGCTGAATACGTGGTATTAAAATCTCTAACGCCAGGACTGAAGAACAAGACGTCATATTTAATTCTCACATCAGACTCCCACCTCTAATGAAGTTAACAAGTAGTGACTGAGTCTCCTTATCCATCACCATAATCTCCATATGAGTAGCATGCTGTGAATTTGTTGTTGTTAGACTAGAGCTTCCAGACATGGTCTTTGAACTCTTCCCAACCAAGGCACAAATATCAATGAGCTTCTCACGCATCGTATTGATTGTCGCGGGTAAATGCCGTGGAGGATCCATACTTGCTCCTTCACCCATAGCCCCTCCAATCTTGATAAAGATACGCTCTAACGTTAGAGTGAAATCGCGAACACCCACGAAGAGGTTGGGGTCCCACAAAGTAGGGTGTGTAACCAGCAATCGCGCGAACATCTCAACGCAGTGGACGATTTGGATCCAGTAAGTATAGGGCATTGATAAGATAGTTGAAGCTGAGAGGAGTAGAAATTTCTCGATAACAGCCTTAACGGCGCTGAGGCCTGACACGACAAGATATGAATATCGTAATGTGGGAGAAGAGGGATCGGATGCTTCAGATATTAGGCGGAGTTGTTTGTCTACGCCGAATTTGTACACAAACGCTTGTAGCATGTGAAAAGACATCGCTAGGGGCGCTATTGCTAGTTAGGTTTCTAGTCAGAATAAGAGTGTGTCTGGTAGTCATACCTTGTAGAGAAGATTCCTGACGTAGAGTGGTCCCTAGTTCCTGAACTTGTCGTTCCACTTGTGAGGTCTCCATGAAAAATCGCTGCGAGGTTTGGCACTTATTATTTGAACTTCCATCTAATATTGAGTTGCTCGAATTGTAAATTTCTTGAATTCTCACCAACTGAACAAGGTAGGTATCCCAAGGAGATTCCATTGCTGCTTGGAGATAAGAGCAGCTGTCGTTGATGTATGGCTTTGTCGGCATGGGAACTGTGTACTTGGCGCAAGAATTCAATCTGAAATCCAGGTTAACGCTTAGGAAAGTGGTGTAAGATCCACTGATGCTCACGTTGAGTTCAACCAGAATACTCCCAAGTAACACCTTCGCCCATCATTAGTTCTGAGAGGCTGGTGTTCACGATTCTTTGAAGCTTCGCCCGGAACTCCATGTGACAGTTTAGCTTCTGAAGAATGTTCTTTGTTGAGGCCGAGTTCGGTAACCAGGGACATGGCCATGTGCATGAGGCTACCAAGTTGGTCCCCAAGCACTGAGTGAGTTTGATTCCTACTAGCACTGTTAGCGTTGAATAAAGAAGGTGGTTAGCAGAACGTTTACCAGACGACGTAAACCATGATTCCTTGTAGAAGCTGTATGCTTTTCTCTGTATGTGTCCATATCTTTCGACCTAATTCCTCACGGTATTGTTGAGATAGCCTCTGTTGCACTTCAATATTATCTTGGCATGTGACAATCATCATAGCCATATAAAGCATAGGGCGTTCCCGGGAAAGCCTTTCGGGGCTTTCATCTTGACTAATCCATACGAATGGAAACAGTGGCATCATTTCTTGACGATATGTCTCGAGCCTTTGTTCGGCTAGAGGATGAGGTTCAGGTGAGAGTGGAAATGTAAACAGTGAGTTTAAGGAAGATGGAGATGCTGATACGGGGCAGGAACTAGATCTTGTATATGAGGAAGCCTTTCTTAGGTGTGATGATTTTGAGACAGGTGGTTCTCTTGACGATAAGAGTGTACTGGAGATTGGATTGCACCTAGAACCTAGTTTTGAAAGTTCGCTGGTAGGGTCAGTCGGGCACGACTTGGTAGCTGGAGTGAGATGTTCAGACCCTCGTTTGTATCGCCCTTTTGAATTACTCGACCGACTATGGCTTCCTCTAGGTTGTGCATGACAATTCTTATGCAGCCGCTCACATCTAATACCAGTTATTAGCAAAACTATATGATGGGTTTGGCTACAACAAACCTTGTACATTGCTTCTGACCCAGTACCATGTCACAACGGACTTTCGCTCTGGCACATACCGTGCATGCTTTTAATCCTCTGATATCCATATCGCTGCTCTTCATACTGTGATGGCCCGTCTTTGTGATTAAACAATTCACCGAGGAAGAGAAGTAGAGGACATCGCGCGTATTGTATGTTTGAATGAATCCTGGTGCGACTCTGAAACGTCATTAAAAGGTTTAGCTTGTGGCGATGCTGCGCCTTGGCGCGAAGGATCAGACTTGCTATATTCAGCCTGTCACCACAGGCTAATCAACTTGTGCTAACTAACGTTAGTACAGTAAAGTATAATAAGATTCGCATTCGGATTCTCTAGCTGAGGATGCGTATGAGAAGAAATTTGGAGATCATGCCGGGGATGACTAGCTGAACTTAGTGAATTATGTTGTGACTATCGGTTTACGAGTTTATCACATGATACATATAAATCGGTATGAGATGTTAATTAGACCTTTGTTCTAGCCTCTCATACTTGATATGATAAAGGACAGGATCCCATACAACTAACACAGCTCTCATGGTTGAGACTGCCTAAGAGGGCTGACAGCGGACAAATATGGCACCGATTGGTTAACTGATGTCTATTGAAGACGCTCGCAACTTCCAGGTTGGGTTTCACAAAAGCACTGCCTCCCCGCCCGAAGGCTTAGGCTACAACTTTCGCACGAAGACATTCGGCCTCGAAAGTAATTTGAAAACAGATCAACTATCGCAAGATGACCGATAAAACGCCTTATAAATATCAGCCACTGGAGACCCCGCTTCACATAAGGCTGATGCATTTACTTCCTGGGAAGCAAGGCGAGAATATCCGTATGCAGATATCACACGTTCTTCTGGAGAAGCCAGCGAACACAGCCCCGAAACGTCTTACCCTGAGACAGCTGAGAAAGACCCTACCTCTCAACTGGGAGGTTGTAGAGACATGGGAAGGACGGTTTATATTCATACATCGGGTTAATGAAGCCGCCGCCACGACGTCAATGTTGACAGATGAAGGAAGCGCGGACAGGATCCGTGGAATGAATCCAGACATAGGCTATTATACCCTTTCTACGTGGATACATCCAAATGCGAGCATGGACCCTGCGACATATGAACTGCCATCTCTACAAGACCAAGCCAACTCAAAGATTGTATTTGAAGCTCTTTCATATGCTTGGGGTGATCAGCACTTCCCTGCGACAGCAACGGTCGAGGATACGGCAGGGAAGCCGATAGGCAGTATCAAACTCGGGGGAAACCTAGCTACAGCCCTAGAGTATCTGCGATACGAACAAGAAACACGCACTCTATGGGTAGACGCTATTTGCATCAACCAAAACGACGAATACGAGAAGTCTGCTCAGGTCCTGCGCATGTCAAGCATATACAGAGACTGTAGCCGTGTCGTGATATGGCTGGGGCCCAAGGAGAAGGACACGGAAGAGCTATTTTCGTCACTAGCACGCGTTGGCAGAAAGGTGGAATGGACTACCAGTGGATTCATAATGGCATCCCCAGACTCGAAAGGTGATGAAGAAACATGGTATCATTATAAGGCCCCAGTTCCATTTTCCGATGATGTTTGGCTAGCCATTGCAACCCTGAGCGAGAGACCTTGGTTCCATCGCGTTTGGACCGTGCAAGAGGCTGTGGTCGCGAATCGGTTCTCCATCGTGCAGAGCAGTGACCTTACAATTTCGTGGCCTCTCTTCCGCCGCGGAACTCTAGGCATGATGGACAAGGAGAATATGCCAAGTTTGCGGATACGATCGCTCATGAAGCATTTCAGAAGCATTACTACCAATCCCTTTGGAGCAACGCTGGCTGATATTTTCAAAGGATATCAGTTTAGACGTTGCTTAGATCCTCATGATAAAGTGTATGGGGTTCTTGCTGTCCTTCCGCCCAGCTTCGTGGCAGCTATGAAGCCCGATTACAAAGAGCCTGTTGAGGATTTGTACAAATTCACTTTCCTAAATAACATTCGAAAGATCCGCCGGTGGGAGATTCGAGGCTGCCCGCGGGACCCTGAGGCTGAAGGATGTCCTTCCTGGGTTCCCGATTTATCTCGTCCTGATCCCGTTAGCAGAAATGCAATGGATAATCTGGCGTCTGGATGTTCCTCTTTGCATTTTGAGTACGAAGCTCCTAGCCTATTAAAGGTAGTAGGTATCCGCTTTGATACAATCAAAACTGTTTCAAAGGAAACTTGCAAGTCTGGGGACGATGGCAAAACTGTTTTGCGGATTATCCGATCTTGGGAGCCCCAGGGTGATCTCAACAAGCCCTATCCTGGTGGGGAGACCTTTCTGGATGCATTTGCAGCCACTATGATCCAAGATTCTCGAAAAGATCGCCGGCCTGCTACACTGTACACGTTTGAAACTATAAAATCAAGGTTCAAGACTGAGCTACTATCAACAGCATCAGATCCAATATCGGAGCTAGATAGCAGAGAGCTAATGCATATTATGATTTGGAATCATTGCCAAGCTAGAACCATGATGGAAACAGAGCGAGGGAGTATTGGCTTGGGCTGCGCCTTTGCAAGACCTGGTAAGTACGATGTTCGAGAAGACTTTACTTCTATACGTGCTGATTCTACTAGGCGATATAATCTGTGTCTTGCTTGGCTGTGACTTTCCAGTCTTACTTCGTCCTTTGGAAAACGACACTTGGAAATACATCAGTGAATGCTATGTATGGGACCTGGAATCCTCGAAAGGTCTTCTAGGTCCACTCCCATCACCTTGGGAAATTCGAATCTTCCACGATCCCACGGACGGAGCACGTTCATACATTCGGTATCTCAACACTATTACATCGGAGATGACTGAAGAAGATCCAAGATTGGGTCCTCTCGAAGGATGGCAGCGTATATCGCGATGGGACCTAGGGCGAGACTTGAATGGTGATGATCCGTTCGTGTGTGATTTCTTCAAAAATGTTGAAGATGGTAGGATAGTTGATTCTGATCCGAGACTTGAACCGGAGGCTCTGAGGGAACGAGGCGTACCGTTGGAGACATTTGTATTAAGTTAGAATCCATATACGTCGGATTGCGTCTGAGTGAGGATAGATGCTTATTGAAATATCAAGATTATATAAAAGCTTAGACTGACTTCGTTGAAGCGCTAACAATGCAAGCTGCTGTTCTCGGAGGAATAGCGCATGTTCGCCTGGACCAACTAGTTAGAATATTGGGAAGGATGAGTACAGAGTTTAGAAAATCGGGATGGCGTTCCGACGACACATCGCACCAAAGCTATGTGTGACAACACAGACACCACCACCTCATATGCAGCCGAGAGTAGCCTTGAGCGTCCCCCACTTGGGATATATCCTCGAACTATTGGGCTGGTACTTATCAACAAGATCAACGTCAATGCAGCAACCGCAGACAATCAGGTAATAATTCTGTGGGGTGGATCACGCGGTACTGGTTGTAAGCACTCTGTCTTTGATTAGGAACGTCGGTGTCGTCTTCCGGCCTCATGCATCTTCGGAAGGTCACACGAGGCTGTAAGAGACTTGGGCCGAGTGACAGTGCTGTCCTGTCTCACGGTGATATATGAGGGATACGTCGTCCTTTAATTCTAGGCTAAGGATATGCCAATTGGACCACCTCATCAAGTAGAACATGCTATCGAGAACCGCCATTCGCCATCATAGGCAGATATTGCCCTTGTCTACCCGCCTTTGTCTTACCTCACCAACAAGAAATGTCACCCATGCGGCCTTCAGACCGCTGAGGCCTGCACAGGCAACTGCGACAGAGGATCCTTCGCCACTCTCGAAAATACCATTGGGTGTACTTGTTCGCTCAGTAGCTCTGACAACAGTGATGGCGAACCGATGGCTATTACGACCTTCGCTAGCATTCATCGCAATGGTCACACAGTCTAACTCTGCGCTATTGAACCCTGACAAGAACCCTGTTCTCAACCGGATTTTACAGTGGACTATCTACAACCATTTCTGTGCCGGTAACAGTATTCCTGAAGTTAGCAACACTGTTCAGTATATCAAGAACCTAGGGTTTCATGGCATCATCCTCGGCTACTCCAAAGATGTCGTCTTGGACCCCAACGTGGAACTTTCACAGACGGGCATAGAGGATTATCCTATTGAGTGTTACAGAATGATCGATGAGTGGAAGAAAGGCAATATTGAGACGCTGAATATGATTGAGGCGGGAGATCTACTAGCAGTCAAGTAAGGAACCCACACTATTCTTGAGTTTGATTCTTAACTGACTCCCCCCAGAGTGACTGGAGCAGGCCCAATCGCCGTAGACGCATTACAAGCTGGCCGCCCTATGAATGAATATCTGCACGCAGCTTTGAACGATATTTGCAACGAGACGCAAAAGAGAGGGTGTCAACTTTGGATTGATGCAGAGCAGCAAGCCATGCAGCCAACACTCGACGACTGGACTATTGTACTCATGCGAGAGCATAACCATGACGGAAACGCTTTGGTTTACAACACTATCCAGGCGTACCTCAAAGGCGCAAGGCAAAACGCGCAACGGCATATTCAATTAGCCGCACAGGAGGGCTGGACCGTCGGCATTAAACTTGTACGCGGTGCTTACATCGAGAATGAGATCAGATCTTTGATCCACGATACGAAAGAGGATACAGATGCTTCATATAACGACATTGCCGACATGTTGATTTCTCAACGCATACCGAACGAAGCTGCGAATCTCAAGTTCCCGGACGCCGCGTTAGTATTGGCTACCCATAACGCGGAGAGTGCACAGAAGGCTCTTAATACTCATCGACGCCGCATAGAGTCTGGCCTTCCTACGGTGCCGATGAAGTGTGCTCAAATTATGGGAATGGCCGATGAGTTGAGTTGCAAGCTGCTGCAGGATTATGAACAGGCTGTTAAGGATGATAGAGTTACTGCTGAGACGCCCAGGATTTACAAGTGTTTGCCTTGGGGTTCTGTGCAAGAGTGTATCAATTATCTCTACAGACGAGCTGTGGAGAATCGTGGTGCTGTTGAAAGGACGCAGCATATGGCTTTGGCCATGAGGCAGGAACTTCGTCGTAGGATACTTGGCTAGATATCTGATAATGGAGATTAATGCTCCGCATATGAATAATTTGGATTTCTACACATGATCTATACAGCATTCCCTTTTTCCACGTAGTGTAATTCATTTGCTTGATCTCTCATGATCCAACTTCGTCAGCAATTCACTTTTGGGCTTCTCATCCGCCCATCGCGTCCGAGGAAGCTCAAACGTGGATGTTATCCGCCCATACGACATACCACCCAGCTGAGCAATAGGCCGTAACTTATCAAGCTCAATATGGCTAAAGTCCTCATTCGCTGCGTCCTCCTGCACCCAAAAACGAGTTGCCTTTATCAAGCAAATTGCCGCACTGCTCATACCCGGCTTGTGGCCTTCAAATTCTTTGATATCGACAACTTTACCCTCTATAGAGAACACGGACTCTTTGACGCGCGATGGCTTTACTGTTGTTGTCGGCGCTTCGGTTAGACCAGTGATATCCCATTCTGATATTCCGAAAGGGGCGTCAATTGAGGAAGCGCTGACTGCCTCGATCATGTTCTCGGATACGGTATTGATTACGCATTCGCCTGTATCTTTTAGATTCTGGTATGTATCTTTTACCGGCCCGTGTCGTGAGGAGAAGCTGACGATGAACATGGGCGGGTCATGGTCGACGACTTGGAAATAACTGAATGGCGAAAGATTCTTTGTTTTTCCGTCGGCAGAAATAGTGCTGATGAATCCAATGGGACGAGGTGCAATTCCAGATATTAAGAGGCGGTAGTTTTGGCTGATAGATCTATCTGATGAATAAGGGTCGATCTCGTGGTGGCTAGCAACGGGAGAACTAGCGTGGACACCATCTCCATAGGACCACGAAGGGTTAGGCGATTTCGTTATCTCAATGGGTTTACCAGAGTGATCAAAATCAGGCCTATTGGCTATGGTCTCTTCGAAGCCGTCGACTGGCTGCACCGCTGAAAACGCAGGCTTAGCTGCAGCTGCAGCAGATGTCGAGTTCATCCTCATTCCGGAAAGTGATATGTTTGCTATCAGGCATTTGCGTGCATGCAGTAGCTTTGATAGCCTGTGAAACATCAGCATCAGATTGGCTGTCGTAAGTGACGATCACTTGTACCGAGATAGGCT
This sequence comes from Fusarium sp. VM40, assembly GCA_954870535.1. NCBI lineage: Eukaryota > Fungi > Ascomycota > Sordariomycetes > Hypocreales > Nectriaceae > Fusarium > Fusarium sp. VM40. The sequence continues at coordinate 829,393 of CATPAH010000011.1, forward strand.
CAACTTACGCTTGTGCGGGGCCCCTGTTCAACATTGTTCGGTGGTTGTCGACCTCGTGAGTCTTTCTCAGTGGAAATGCCCGGGCTGTTATACCGACTCTACCTACTAAAATATGCAGCTATGGCGTTGCAAGGGCGCGTGATAAGGTTTGGTAGTCGGAATGGTGTTCCGGTCTAGCGACTGCGTCCGATAGCGCACGCCAAAGCCGCTGATAAGCTTTAGTACGAGTCAGGCCCGGGATGATATTCCAGCTAAACACTTAAGTCGGAACAGCACCCCGACCTCTTCATTGTTCATCCGCTGTATGTATCACGCTGAGAATTGAGTGTCCTTTCTGTAACTATGACGACCACCCAATACCGAGTTACCAAGAAATGTAACAAAGCGTAGGTCAGCCTTATCCCGTGCCAAGCCGATCATCGGACTTCAACTAATCGTCGTCATCAAGTTGTAAACGATGCCGGTCTATGAAAGTCAAGTGCTCCGGGGCACAGCCTTGTGCGAGATGTGGTCGGAAGAATGAGAGATGCATATACGATGCTGATGAGAAAAAAGTCTCTGTTCCTGAGAGGTGGGTTTTGTCTGTCATGTTCAACTGCATCCTGGCTCACGGCATATATCAGCTATCTCCGGGCTTTAGAACGGCGGCAAGATGGACTTCCGTCTCCTGGATCACTTCGGGATGGTATCAGAGCTCGTCCTAGACACTCTTCTGTATCTGACTTCAGTATCTCGGCGGGTATTCATCATGATACATCAGTGGTGGAGGCTGATGGAGGTGAGTACACATAGGTCCAACTTGCAACACCCACTAATGCAAAGACATCCCAGATCTCATTCTCGGAACACCTGAGGAGCAGGACGAGGGCGAGGAAAGAATTGAATCAAGGCCCTTGTCGAACGATGTGCTTGAACCGGCCTTTCGACAGAACCCTCTCGTTGACAATGACTTTGTCTTTGGACAAGCCTTAGGACGATATTGTAACTCCATCAGGCCTTTCTGTATCTGATATTTACTGACCACCCATGATAGGGTACATGGGCCCCGCATCATCATGGGCATTCTGTAGAAGAGTCCTAGCCCTTGTAGGCAAACACCTCCCGGAAGCAAACAACGAGCCTCCACCATGGCACCTCGACGGAGTCGCGTTCCGACTACAGTGGAGACCCCTTATGCCTGATGAACAACCAGATGTCTCGAATTTGCCCCCATCAGACTATGCATTCTTTCTCGTCCAGACTGCAAGATTCTATCTAGGCCCATTGGCTAATCTTATTGATGAGGCTGAGTTTCTCCAACACTTCAAGGAGCTATATCAAGATGCTCCAGCTAAAGCAGCGTCGTGTAAACTCTGGTACGCACAGTATCTGCTCATGATAGCTTTTGGAAAAGCATTCCTAGGTGGGAAAAGTGTTGATGGGAGGCCCCCTGGGTATCAGTATGCTGCAAGGGCTATGCCTTTGATGCCAGAGCTGGCGGGTATCGCTCTGGATCCAGTTCTGTCTGCTCAGGCGCTTACACTTGCGGCTTTGTATTTTCAGTCAATTGACATGAGAGTAGCGGCCTATCAGCATGTAAGTACTGCCCTGATCCTACATAACTCCCTGCTAACTGGTCGGTTTAGATCGGACAAGCACTCCGCATCTGCGTACTCTCCGGCTTCCACAGACACATGCCCGAGGAGGCCGTGGGAGCGCAACACTCCAAGAGGTGTCATGTAATATTCTGGGTTGTTTACATGCTAGATCAGGAATTTGCAGCTCTCATCGGCGCAACGAGTTCCATACGTGATGAAGATATCACGAACAAACTGCCTTCGCAGGCAGATGAATCTTTGAGCTCACTTAGTTTGACCCTTCATGTTCAGCTTGCTCGACTCATAGCACGACTTCTTGGGAGTGAGTATAACCTCCTCACGTGCTTTGCCTATCACTGACAATACGATAGCGGTCTACGGGGTTGGAAAAGACTATGACGGGACTCTCTTCAGCAATACTCAGTCTATCCTGAGGAACCTGGCCGAGTTAAGTCGCGACCTCAACAACATCATCAACAACCATTTTCGCGATTCAATCAGCAAAGCATCTCGGATTGCTACCAGGCTACTTCTGCAATACCACCATGTATGTTGACGTTTCTGGGAGATTGAACATCAGCTTACTCTGTGATAGTGCGTTGTTCTCACAACGAGACCGCAAATCATGTGTGCTCTACATATGCATATCGAACAGTCAAAAACACAGATGACACATGGCCTATCACTTTCACCTCCTGTCGCATCACTCATACAGTCGTGTGTCAGCTCGGCGCAAGCTATCTTGAAAACCCTTCGTGCTTTGGCTGACGAGGACCTCATCGGTAAGCCCAATGTTTCCAATTTCATGTTCCTGACTAACACTAGCATCAGAGGCATTTTTACCCTTCCAAATCGAATACGCCTCATCATCTGCCTTCCTCCTCCATCTGATCCCCATTATTTGTCCATCTCTGCTCTCAGACGACTCATGGCGAGATGATGCTCGCTACGTCTTCGACACGCTTATAGCAAAGGGTAGTCTCATCGCCCCTCTCCGAAAGGTTGAGCTTGAGCAACTGGAACAAAAGTTGTCTGCTTTGACGCCGACAAGCAATGTTGCTACGCCGCAGCTTCCCACCGAAACAAATGAGGAGATAGACGAGCATGAAGAAACTCAAGAACATGAAGCCGAAGAGGAGGATATCCAGACACATCTGCAAGATGAAACTGGTTGGGATCTCTTTGCGGCCAACGCCATGGCTGGTTTAACCCCGGGTGAGCTATTAGATTTGGCAGAGCAGCTGGATGTGGACAGCTTCTTGTGCCATCCTGAAATGTAGGGCACTGGAATTATCTGTAGCAGCAAATAAAAAGTGAAACATTCCCAAGTGATACTGCGATGGCTGATAACGGTAACGGATGTTATTCTGTTACTGAAACGTACCACGTCGGCCCGGTTGATCGTCCTCGCTTACTGACAGGATTCTCAAAGGGACCTGCATATTCTGGCACTCATGAAAAAGAATATGCTATTCCTACTCTTTACTGTATCCAGGTCCGCCGTCCACAACCATTCAAATACCAGCTCTCCCAGCAACTGGGTCACCCTATTGGGGACTCACTCTAGATACTACTTTTGTCGTGAAGGAGGCAGCCTCCCCCCATGGTTACACAAGACAATGACTGATAGAGATGTCTCTATTCTACATGAAATCGAAGATCAACACGGCAGATCTATCAAGAGCACATATATACGAAGAATAGTTGACAATCGATACCGCCGAGGATGAAAACTCAATAGAGCCGATGAGAATTATCGAATAGCAGATATCATTAGTTCCAAATTGCTCATACAGATGACAGGATGAAAGACGTTGCTTAGTATCTCAATGCACTGGTTAGTCGACAATGCCATCCAGTTCTACAGGCTGGTTGATGAAGTTCACCATGTGTTCATGCCATTTAAAGCCAATTTCTGACGAATTCTCAATAGTTATAATATCATCCAGATGATTACCAATTAGCAACTCCCATGTCCATAAGCCCTTAATCACACAGCCATCTAATGAGATTCATGAATTCCGGCCAGCTACACATCTGCAAGACCGAAAATGGAAACTATTACTCGATTAACTGTTCTAAAGCTAATAACTCTTTGATGTACTCAAAATTATTTTTATGGCTCAATTAAATGTCAGAAATAGCAAATACAGTTTAGCCAAGCTTGCTCAACACATTCTCTATATTCCATTCCTCTGGATTAATAAGTTCGCTTGACATCATCGACATGAAATCTCCTTGACTCCCAAGCAGAGTGTCATTTGCAGTCAAATCATGACTGTGCATTAAGGCTTCAGCCGACGGGATGACGTTGTTGGGCGTGCTTGAGATTTGATTCATCGTCATGGCTGTACCTATTGGTGAAGGCTGAAAGGGGACTTGTCGCATGCTTGCCACGTAGAAGGGTGATGAAACTTCGAGATATACCCTTTGAGTATTGCTCTGAATCTGGGATCCGTTGCCGAGCACCAACTCTACTTGGGTTCCATTAGGAAACAACGTTACAGGCAGAGTATATGTAGGATCCGGACCAGCAGGAGCGATATGAGGCGTCTGAGGCACTGTCGGTATCTCCGGTGATGCAAAAGTCTCAGCATTCTTGGGCTCAGCCTGTTCATCGCACTGTAAGGTCGTTGGTCGGAATACATGGTTGTCTCTGTGTTGCCTTCCGGCAGCTTCTACTGCGTCGGTCGAAGCACGAGCGAGCCACTGGGTAGCTCCGGTAGCAGCTGGCGAGTTGAGTAATATGACAGCGATAGCTTTAGAGATTATCTCTTTCATATTGTCTGATTGGCAGTCGCTCTGAGGCACTGTCGCTTCGGCTTTGGCACCATACATAACCTCTACGAGAGTCTCAACCCGGTTTGCCAAATGCTGACCCAGGTCGGCACACTCGGCTTCGTTGAAATGAACTATGAGAGAGTTAGTTAAGAGATATTTTGTGGGCTTGTGCACATACATTGAGAAAGAGGCCTTTTCATATCTGGAAACTCATTTGGGGGGAAAATCGTATCCCAAACTCCGATAAAAAGAGCCATCAAACTTTTCTTCCGCTTTTCCTTGTCTCGAGGTCGTTCATTATGTGCATCAATCTTCTCAATAACAGTATCCAGCTTTTCGGACGTCATAAAAAACTTTGCATATTTCTCTGCCTTGAGGTCGACGCCCCTTTCTCCTTGGGAATGGTGTGTAAGCAAGTGTGATCTGTTCAAAGTCAGTGTCATTCATACAGGACTGGAAAAACGCCAGATGACGCTTATCGACCCTGGAAGGGAAAGAAGTGAGAGAAAGAGAGGTCTTACTTCCACATATATCTTTCTGTCATGTTAGCTGATAAACAGTTACTGAAGCGGCCGATCTTAACTATTCCAGGGTATGCAAGGAAGAATGGGCAGATCCAACCACACTTCTCGTCCTGGTTTGGTATCGTATCGGAGGATGAGGTTCCATCGCCGTCGCCGTCGCCGTCGCCGTCCCCTTCCCCCTCGCCCTCGTTGTCGTTAGCTTTGTCGTTGTCAGCACCTCCAGTGCCTCCATTTCCATTTGCACGGCTGCTGCTGCCGTTTTGTTTCGATTTATCACCAGTTCGGCGTCTCTTCGACGGTCTGTCGCCCGACTTTGAAGGACCCGACGATGATCCATCAACGCACTCGGCATCGTATCCGACAAGGCATTGGCGTTTATCAATCGGCAATTGCTTTATCGCAGCGATGATACGTTCTGCAAACGACGAATCGGAGATGAGAACCCGGCGGATGCTGGCATATAAAGGTGGGTTGTCGCGTTGTGCTGGCGAACGACCAGAGGCTGTGGGGATTATGGAGACGGCTTCGGGCGCAGTTGGGACATCTCCATCCTCTGTCCCATCACTGCTACCACCATGATCGCTGTCGAGTGACGGGCAGGCGTCTGCCAGGGCATTCAAAAGGGGCTCGGACACGGGATCGTGGATCGTCGTCGTTGAAGGTGAGTCGTAGTTCTGGATCTCATAACGCTTACTGATTTCGGTCTTGTCTTCGAGTCCCGCAAAGCGTTTCTCCTGCGATAAAACGGGTGAGGATTGTCATCAGCGATTGAGGGGGTGCTCATGCTTACGTAGAAAGGCTCTATGGAGCCTGCGCTTCGCAACAGGAGTTCAAGATCACGGATAAGGTCATCGTGGGACCGTTTCTGTGGCTCGTAGCATAGAGTGATTGTTGGATCGTCGCCCAAGGCGACAAAACGATCGCCCGGCGGTATGTCTCCCCAGGTGCCCGAAGTGAAGTGCGGGAACTAAGAAGGGAGGATCAGCGGGGAACTTCTCCGGACTCCATTGCAACCCCGCCTGTCAAGGAGCCCAGGGATTATCTTACCTGCTGATGTTCATTGCGGATTGCCAGGTTCGTCATCTTTGGCCCTGTAGTGTCGCTGGAATTACAACCATGAATATAAATTTGTACACAAGGATGTGTTATATATTGGAGAGAAGGAAGCAAGATGAAAGGTCAACGGTAAATATCTGGGTCGTGATTTAGTTGGCTTCAATCTTAGTAGGCACTATCGACATTTGTCTGCAGCTGCAGACAAATTATTAGTATAGAAGGTAGGCTAACTGGGAGGCTAAGCGCAAGGAGTCTTCGTCACTAAAGCCATTTCAGTCCTAGTCCAATACACGCTACGCATCATATTTCTCGCAAGCACCCGTTTAAACCTACTTTTGTCTTTGGCAGCTCACAAATGACGTCGCGCCTATATTTATATCTGGAACTACCATTTTATAGAATGGCCAATTGAGAAATTGTCTTTCTCCGACAACGAAATTTTATATCTCTGTAGCTAACAGTTTAATGAATTTCTGTGTGATAGCTGCTAAATTGACCATTTCTCCGTAGCCACTGACTTTCACTGCACTTTTATATCTTCGCTGCGGTCGCCTTGCACAATGCGAACTAAATCTTGCAATTATTATTTGCCTGACTCCAGGTACTCATTTCTATCCCCTACTCATTTGAATACGCATTGAGAAACATGGATGGCCAGACCGTTCATCCCACTAGCAGATTTGACTGCGTTGCACTTTTCGAGTCTCCTTCGGGAAACTTATTCACCTCCCACCAGCCCTTTTCTTCCAATGATAGCCCAGAGAAATTAGTCATTGACATTTTGAAGACTCATAAAGAGCACGTCGGTCGATGGAAACGAGTCTTTTACCGTGGCATTCTTCTGAAGAAGCCCGTTGTGTCGATTGCCAAGATATCTAGGGTAAGTGTTCCGTGTCTCTTCCTCAAGCTTATTGGCCACTAACCGCTTGTCGCAGGCTACCTTGCAAACCAGCTCCAGAGGACAAGAACAATTCTGGATTCAGAGCAAAGTCTATGATGCAACCCTTACATCGGCCATACGGAATCCTGCTGTCTTGCGCAATGTTGACCTCGCTACTTTCTGTCACGAATACAAGGATGTGGTAGTCGACGCTGGTGGATCAACTCCCCAGGCTGCCATTCTTATTCATTTGGTGAATGACCCGACTGCTTCCAAGGTAGTTGGTGCTATGGGTTCAGTAATCTCTATTACCTTGGGGTTGGTTGGCGCTTTTGTCCTTTAGTTTCTGTAATGTTATACATGAGTTAGTTGAGAAGGAACGTTGATTTTGACCAGTCATAGAGGTCAGAATGATAGGGTTAGTTTTGAAGATCGTTAGCTATATATCTGTATTAATTTTATATTAGTAGAACTTATCTTGAGCTTTATTTAGAGCTCCTACGTAGTATGGGGCAGTGATGGTATCGTCTTGAAACCCGACACGAGAGGACAGCTTCTGCAACATAGTTTCGGGGATCATATTCAGGGGCGATGTATCTGCCGCACACGACAGCATTAGGTGTCAATGGTCCCTGGGTTTATGCTGGCTGGAGACCTTACTGTTATACTACCAGGCCATTCAACATCTCTTTTGTCATGAGTAGAGGGACTACAGGGATAGTATGGATATGTGCGTGATGTATGTCGCCGAGTATTTGGATGGCACGGCTATTAGCGAATGGAAAGACAACAGGAGAAAATCAGAGGCCTATGTACTCTATTGAACTATTGTATGCTTATATTATCCAGGTTTATCGCGTCCATCAACCCAGTATTGATTAGTTAGCAACAAAACTATAAATTCGTCGACCGATCATCACGCCAGTGAGTGAGCTATGTGTCTGTGCTTGCCTGAACACATGATATATGATACCCGAACAAGACTTGTAGAGGCAGAGCATCCAACACAGTCAATAATCAAAAGGCCCTCATTAAATACCTCGGTCTCTGGGGTGATTAGTTGATGTTGGTCATGCTCAATCTCGATGTCCAGTGGGGATTGGGTGTGTACCCAGTTAAATGGATATCATCGCTTATGGTGAGTGACTCTTTGCCGAACCTTTAACTCTATTCAATTGGTTAACTCATGAAATCTTTCGTGTGGTGCCACTTCTGCAACGCAACGTGAACTACGTTTTGTCTATAAAAGCAATACATTCAAATGTTAAACCATAAACTTCTTCTATTGAATAATCCGTTTAGGTCAACAAAATCACGTCCCAATTTTCCTATTCATCAGCAGACGTTTCCAATGAGTCGTCTTCTGAATATTTCCTCTGTGGCAAGAATACCTATTTTATCGCGGACTTTCACATTTTGGAGCCCTCGTAGCCTGTACCAAGCACAAGCACAGCCACGACCACGAGCCTCTCTGTCTCCCTATTCTTCGTCAAGTCATCCGCCAACAACCATGGATTCGCTTACCATCCATAAAACAGAGACACACTATTATCAATTCACTGAGGGCCCAGCTAGAAAAAGTGGCGTATTTAATCGCCGTGTGCAGCCTTACGTAACGATAACTGATGAAGATGGTTCCATCGCATATGAAGAATTAGGTTTAGGTCTTATGGCGGCCATTGTTCGTCAAGACGATACGAGAGCGCTTAAAGAATATCTCACCAACGCCTCATGGCTCATTCCAAGAGCGCCTGCTATCCCACCTGGCCTTGAGGAATATAGCACAGATATAGATTACTTCCACTACGCAGTCCACGGAGGAAGGCTTGGCGTGTTAAAAATGCTTCTTGCTCATGGCACCGGAAGCGAAGATCCCAACCCACCTACAAAAATCCGATTCAAAGAACGCGAATATGAGTTGCTGCATATCGCTGCGAGATGTGGGCATCTCGACATGGTTAAATTCTTGCTCGAAAATCAGCCGTTATACGCCGACATCCACGAACAAGATTTCGAAGGCTTCTCTCCAATAATATCAGCTGCGGACTGCTACCCTACCGATTATCTTACCCCTGGCATCCCGGGAAAAGCCAGCGCAGCCAGAAATGAGGCGGTGATAAACTTGCTGCTCGATCGTGGTGCCTCTGCTTCTGATGTCGTCCCCCCAATGGCAGAAGCAGATAAGACATCCGACACAGTTCTCACTTTGGCTGCAAAGTGGGCAGGTTCAGCATTACTCGAGAGACTCATCGAGAGAGGTGCCGATGTCCATGCGAAGGTGACAAAACTAGACTGGCAGTTAACGCTTTGGAATTCGCCTGGTAAAACTTTCGAAGTTGATGCACTATTTATTGCATGCAGCGTGGCAAACTTCGACGCTGTCAAAACCCTGATTGACTATAGTGGAGTCCATACGGATGCTATACACTCTCGAGATAGTCGTGGAAGCCTTCCAATCCACTGGGCTACTCAAAACGCCGTAGCAGACGGGATGAGTGCGTTCTCGGCAGCGATACAGCAAGAAAAGGTGCAGAATATCACCAGCATTATTGGACATCTCTTGGACTTGGATCCCACAACAGTCAACGCCCAGGACAACATAGGAAATACACCTCTGCAGTATGCTACACGAGCATTTGGTCGCCATGATGAGCTATACTCTCCTGTTTTCAAACTCATATGCGATAGGGGCGGGGATTCTAGTATACGCAACGACAAAGGCCAAACACCTCTGCATACCTTATTCGAGTGCGATGGTGTTGAATCCGATCGTGTTAATTCGTGGTGCGGGACGATTGCCAAGGACGAGCCGGTGATAGAAACATCTTCAATAATCACATTGCTTGCCCATGGCGCAAAAGCTACAGATGTTGATGACGACGGAAACACGCCATTGCATTATGTAGCCGAGATTCTAGATTACGTCAACGCTGTATCAGTTTTACTTGATCACGGTGCTGACCCTACTCGACGAAACTCGAAGCAAGAAACGGCCCTGCATAGAGCTGCCCGTGGTCATTATCGGCCGATGGACAGGTGGTTCAATGCTGAGGACAGAATTGAGGCACAAGAAGATGTGATGGCAAGGCTGATCAAGGTTGGGGGTGAGGGTTTGATGGACCAGATAGATGCAAAGGGGAACTGCCCACGGCAGTTGTCTGAAGAACAGCGGAATGCGTGGCGAAAGGATGATGGTCCAGCATGGAAAAGACCACCGATTCATCGACCGGCGGCTGAGATTGTCGAGGCGGTCGAGAAGGAGTAAGTTGAAGGTCAGTTGGAGATAGATGGCTGGTAAGCTAATAAGAATTTTTACATACTTGAATAATATTTGCGAGGATCGAGGGTACTGTGGAACAATCAGTCTAACATTTGATCGGTTCTAATATGGCAATTGGTTGTTTATGGGATGTCTGTGAATTTTGCATAAAACGATGGGAAATATGCAATGTAAGTGATCCCCGTCATGGTTGTTATGACACAGTAACTTTCCTGCATAGATCATACTTCCGATGGCTGACATACCTTCATTTATGCGTCAGATGATGTTAAACGAATTTGAAATAGCTTTATTATGTGTCAAATTCAATAACAAGACATACACTTTACTCACTCCGAAACACATCAAAATTACGAATCAAATTGGAAACATTATGTAGACAAAGGCCTGTGGTTCCGCACTAATCTACACAAAGACCAGAGAGCACAAATCTTACGCCTTTTGCCGGCGAGCAATTGTGCAAGGAATATCGCTATGATACATAAACCAGGAATTATCATACTTCCACTTATGATTTGGGTCAGTAATCCGAACCTATACATCATTTGTCAGTCCCAGATTCTAAGGGTAGAGGTACAACCGAGTTGACTTACATCAAAGTTTGCGTAAAGCGTAGCAAACATCTTGTACATCTCCAACTTAGCCATGTGCTTACCCATACACACACGCGAACCATGGCCAAACATCATCTCAGTACACTCGTGCATACGTCGCACACGATGAGCATGTCCTTGTTCCGTCTCGCCCTTGCTGCGAAGCCATCTCTCAGGTCGGAAGGTATCAGCGTCTTCACCAAATACACCAACGTCCCGTGTGATCACACAGGGGTTAATGCCGACCTTTGTACCAGCGGGGATGAAGCGGCCGTCTGAAAGCTCGAGTCCTTCCTTGGGCACTTCACGCTCGAGGATGAGACCAACAGCGGGTGAGATGCGTACGGCCTCGCGCATGACTGCGTCGAAGTAGGGGAGTTGGCTAATTTCCTTCCACTGAGGAACAGGAAGGGTGAGGTCGGCGGAACGAAGCTCGGCGACCATCTTCTCGCAAACAGCGGGGTTCTTGAGGAGATGGTAAGCAGGAGCGCGCATAGCACCAGCTGTTGAATCGCCGCCGGCCAAAACGTTCAACATCAGCCAGTTGATGACCTGATGATCATCGACAAAGTCAACTGTTTCCTTCAGGCTGTTATACTTGTCGATAAACAAATCCACAGGCTTTCTCTTGGCGGCACCCGAAGCAACCTGTTGTTGGTACTCCGTGAGAATCTTGATGGTGTACATGACACCGTTCACCAGAGGGCGAGGACCAATGCGCTTAATGGGATTCTTGTCGAGCCACTCGTCAATCCACGGGATCTGGCTCACGGGGGCGAAGTACTTGAGTCCCGCTGTACTCTCAGCAATGATGTTCTCGACATCCCCGCCCTTCTCCATAAAGCCGTAATCGCGCCCAAAGCTGATGTTAGCCGCTGCATCCCAGGCGTAGTAAGAGACCCATTCGTCCATCTTGCAGACGTAGCCAGTGCTGGCAAAACGATTGTCGAGATGTCTGACAAGATCACATAGCGTCTCGTCCATGAGGGGTTCGGCTTCTAGCATCTTGGGAAGGGTCCAGAAGCCCCTGATGGGCTTGGTGAACTTGGTGTGGAAGTCTTCATCTTGGGTGTTGAAGATGTTTGGAATGCGCTGCCCGTTGACGACAACATCATTCGGGCGGTACATGTTAGTCTACAACAGTCAGCATTCAGCATCTTTCACCAGGGTGCCTCCAACAATCTACATGAAGCACCGTCCACCACCGGCTAGGATTGTCATATTGCGGGGTGCTTACTTTGCGCCAAGGGTTTCTGGTCGTGTAGATAACCCGAATCAAGTCCGGGTCACTGATGCTGACAGTATTCGGCCCAACACGCACAGCGGAACCCCATTTCCGATGCCATGCGCGCATATGGCCGTCAACATGGCCCTTCGTGGCAAGATACGCGCGAAAGAAGTCTGTAAATTTGGCGCTGAGAGGGCCAGGAATGCGTCTTAGAGGTGAGAATAAGAGCTCGTAACATATGCGGGCGAGAACAAAAGCAACGCCGACGTACAGAGCGTAGCTCAGCAGGGCAGTGGAAAAAGCCATGATCGACAGGGAGAAAACGTTTTTATGGAGGCTGCGAGTGTGACTGCATGGAGAGAACAAAAAAGAAGGCAAGATAGGGATATATCATAAATTCAATTTAGAGAAGAGCAGGGACAGTATGCAGACGTGGGAGGGGGCGGATACTATATTGCTTTTTATAAGTACAGCATAACCTCTAGACCGGAACACTCACACCACATTCTTCGTCTCATCTGCAGAGTGAGGAAAGTGATGGGTCAAGGGCCTTGAAGTGAGCCGCTTGGGAATCATGCCGTTGAAGAGAAGCCGTCGTAGTAGCCCGCCATGTGACAGTACTAAACCAGATGCAACACAAAGACACAGGGTATATATACTAGTGATTATGATAACTCTCAAGCGAGACGAAAATAACCACTGAGGAAGAAGGACTGTGAGCAAATACTGCAAGGTCCCCCACACAATGATGCACATATTGTTCAAGCATGCGGCTCCATGAGACTAAACCTGCAGTAGTTCAGTAAAGGAATCCACATGGCCATCCCGATTCATAAAGTGGCCGATGCTGGTTCATCAGAGGCAAAAAAGAGAAAAGAGACAAGATCTCACCGGGGAGACGGGATGGGCCTGTATGGTCAGGGGTATCCTGGTCTGGAGCTGAATGGAACAAAGAGTGTGCAAGACTTGATATTTGTCGAGGAACGAGCTGAATAAAAGAGATTGTGAGAAGTGATTGTTACTTGTTGTCTCCATTGTTTGTCGTGTCTGCCCGGGTATTGGCATTTTAACCTTGATATTTGGTTTATTGACGTTCACCGGAGGAGTAAGCAGCCAACTGAGACATTGGCACGCGATTGGTGGGGAACTTTAATTTCCACCGCAGATGGACTAGAGACCGTTGGTCGCGCGATGGCTGAACGGCTTTCTTCAACACTAACCTCACGATAAACACTAGACTCCAGACACTACCAAATACCACTACGTAAACAAATATCTCGAGAATCCATCTTGTCACACATTTCCTTTGATCAAACTCGCGGCTGGCAAACCCACTCCCAAGGTGGCGAGACCATGCAGGAGTATGGCACGGAACCACCATTATGCAAACTTAATCTGATATATCAGATTCGCGAACCAACAGCCAATCAAACCCGTGACAAAGAGATAAAACCGTGTGAGAAAGTAGCGCATTTTGAATTTGCTTGCCATTTCGCTTGCAAGTTTGCTCACAGTGCCCTGCTGTAATATTTGATATTTGATATGTAGTTGGTTATGCAGCATGTGAGAGGCAACTCTTTTGGATGAACACCGTGATTGGACCTGCAGGTTCATGCGAACCGAGACTCGGGGGCTCTATTGTTTCCAATAATTGTTTGTTCCAAGATTTGCCATGTCCATCCGTAGGCTAGCGTGTGATGGTGATGAAATTGATTGTCACCACAATGCCTCCTCTTATATTCGGGATATTTTTATGCACCCAACAACAGGGCCTAATTGCTGCATTGTCTTTTGTTTGCTTTTGCCGGGTCGTTTCGCCTTGTCCTCACCCGTCGGCCACGCGGCAGTGCAGTACGGGCTCTCCCGTGCCCAATGCTCGTTTCCCCATCCCCACGAAGCTTGAATATTTCTTTTTCCCTACAAGAGAACAATCTCTCAATTTACTCGCTTTAAGATGTGACATGTACTGTGGAAACAAGGCTATGTTACGAAACGTTCCATGCAAATTTGCTTGCGTGTCTTTCAGCTTCCTCGCTCCTGTGTCTTCTCCATACTGCAGTGAAAGAGAATGCTTGACCTTGTACATATAAGGCATGACAAGACCCGTCAATGCAGAATCAAGCAATGAGATAATCAACTGTTGGTTCTTCTATCACCGTGTAAACAATGGCATCGACAGCTTCTGAGCCGCCGCCCACTGCGGAGTTTCTCGCTGAGTCGAGAGGACCTGTCATCCGGACTGTCACCTGGCTTGGTGTTATTATCCCTTTCATTTTCGTGGTCCTCAGAATCTACACGCGGGTGTTTGTTCGCAAGGTCTTTGGTATGGATGACTGGGTCATCGTGTTTGCCATGGTAAGAGACCCGCATTGACAACTCGCACAAACACTGACCCATCTACAGATCCTCCTCCTCGCCTACGGTGCCATCATCGAAGCGGCCGTACAGAAAGGTCTTGGTCGACATCTAGTCTGGATTATCACCACCCATCCTGAAGATGCTGTCCCCCTCGCGCTTCTGGGCCAAGTATCGCAGCCTTTCGTCATCATGTCGTGTGCCCTTGGCAAGACGTCTTTCTCCATCAGTCTGATGCGTCTAGCTGCACAGCGGTTTATCCACCGATTCCTCTGGTTCATCGTCGTCACTATGCTTACGCTACATGTTCTCATCTCAATCATTATCTTTGTGCGTTGCAAGGACCCGAGAACGACGTGGAACCCGGCCATTGTTAGCCAATGTTGGCATCCCGAGACGTACCTGGGAGTTATGTACTTCATCGGATGTAAGTCGGCACCACATATGGAAGGGATAATCTGTCACTAACGTTCCAAAGCGTACTCTGCTGCCACTGACTTCATTCTTGCCCTCCTGCCTTGGGCTATGCTGTGGAATCTTAACATGAAGAAAAAGGAAAAGTTCGGTGTAGCCGTCGCCATGAGCCTCGGTGTCTTGTACGTCTAACCCCTATCCATTCCTAATACAAATGTCCTTACATGATCATACAGCGCCGGAGCCATCGCCATTATCAAATGCACCAAACTCAAAGCCAACGCCACAAGTACCGACCCGACCTTCGACGTCGGCGAGCTCCTCTTGACAGCCGGTGCCGAAAACGCCCTCATCATCATGGCTGCGTGCATCCCTACCCTCCGACCTATCCTCCGCAAGGTGTTCCCCACATCAGTCAAGTCGAGCGAGAACTCACACCGTCTCAACAACATGAACAACATCATGTTTGTTCCCAAGCACAAGGCTGGTCAATGGAGTGCTCTTGTCGAGACGGAGGCTCACCCGGACCAGCATTCGGATAATCAGAGTGACAAGAGTATTCTCAAGGAACATCGTGGAGAAATGGAGGGCCATGGCAATGTTAGGTCGTCTGGTGGTCCTTCTGGTCCCCAGCTACCGCCTCACATCAGAAAGACAATGTCAGTGAACGTGTCTTATGATAGGTCTTAGAGTACATCGACGATATCAAGCAGTGTTGCATTCAACTAGTCTCTCACAGAAGGGGTCTAGATATAAACCATCAGTTCATTCTCATATCTTAAGACCAACGCATTGTGATCACTGCACCAAATAGGAGCATCATGTTTTCAACCAGGATACCAGCCACCCAAAGCTATGATAAGCACATCGTTGTTGAACATCATCTTTATTGTCTATCTTTGTTCCTATTCCCAAGATCGTGCCACTATTATCATGGCATATTGTACCATCCTTCTAAAATGTTTCCCTGTATTTTCCCGACTGAATGTATTACCACACTCAGACACTTCGCTTGGCCCATCGGAGGTTGAGACCTCGCTTGGCCTGTCCAGGGTTACCTCCACCGAAGCCGCCGAAACCACCACGACCGAATGGGTTACCGTTTCCTCCGTTACCACCCTGGCCGTTGTTTCCACCGTTTCCTTGACCGTTGCCACCCTGGCCCTGGCCCTGATCTTGGCCTTGGCCGCCATTGCCGCCGTTACCACCACCGTTACCGCCGTTGTTGCCGCCGTTGTTGCCACCGTTGTTTCCTCCATTGCCGCCGTTGTTTCCACCATTGTTGTTGTTGTTGTTGTTGTTGTTGTTGTTGCCGTTATTGTTGCCACCGTTATTAGCGTCGTCAGTAGGGGTAGCGGCAGGGGGACGTCCAAGAGCAACAGTAGGAGTCTCGATAGCAAAGGCCGAGGTGACGACGGTGTTGCCGAGCAGGGCATCAACAGCAGCCTTGTTCTGAGCAGCCTCGTCAGAGGTGGCGTTCTCGTTTGCCTCCACAGAGTCGGGGAAGTCCTTGATGTTCTGCTGAACCTGAGCGTTGATGGCCTTGAGCTGCTGGGTAGTCTTGATGTTCTGGGGAGTGTTGGTCTTCTCCTGGGTGTCGGATTGTTGGACGGCGAAGCAGCCGCCGAAGGGACCGGCGAGAGCGTTGTTGCGGCATCGGACAGTGCAGATGTTTCCGGTTGATGCTGAGGGTTGTTAATAACTGATGATTCAAGATTGGATTGAGTATTGCTTACCTCCAAAGCAGTTGAGGTCATCAGGCATCTTGACGGTGATGTTGAAAGCCTGCTCCTTGATCTGGGAGAGACCGTTTGAGCCAGGAACGTTGTTGGTCACAGTGAGGTTCTATCTTGAGTCAGTCTTCTGTCGTAAAATGTTCGAATGCTGGTACATACCTGGATATTAGTATTAGTGTTGCTGCTCTCGTCAAGATCGCACACGTAAGGACCAGCTCCATCGGCGTTGACCTGGTGGATAGTCACAGTGATCTCGCCACCGGCCTCGACTTGAGTCACCTTGCCAGCAGAGAGGGCATTCTCGGTGTTCTCGCCAACGTCGATGTTGCCAGACAACTCAGTGCGACCACACTGGTTGACGATGTTGGCAGTGATCTCTGCATCACGAATGATGGTGGCATCCTGCTGGCAAGGGTTGATGGTCACACAGTTGCGAGCAATCTCGGGATCAACTGCAGATCTTGTTAGTACTAAGCCCTACAAGTCAAGTTGTTATGTGATGCTTACCTTGGAATCCAACACTGGCAGGAGAAGTATCGAGACCCTGGGCATTCAGAATGACCGAGTGACCCTGAGCAAGAGCAAAAAGAGAAGGAAAGAGGATGCTTTGAAAGGAATGCATTTTGAATGAAGTAATAAGGGATGAAATGTGCCGGCACAGTAAGAAAGAATAGGAAGCAAAGAAAGATAAAACGATCACCAGGATCTTGGGGGAAAGGAAGAAAAGAAGACTTGTTGTTGGAAAGACTGAAGTGATGATGAGGAGGAGGAAAACACCAACAATTGGACCATCGTGAGGAGATATATATGCATTTCTTGATTCATTCTTCATTAAAACTTTTGGCGAATATCCTCCCAGGGCCTCGCTGGCGAGTATATGCTACGGTCCCTGTGTCATAGTTGGGCGGGGCCTGTGTGAAGGGGAAGCTTAGACGCCTGAAGGACAGGGCACAGGGGGTTTGTTGATAGGCTGGCCCAGCTGTAGACCCCCAAAGTGGATTAATCCGCTTCACAAAAAAAGAGTCGACACAAGTTTCACGACACCTTAAGAGGCGGGCGATATTGATATAGGTCTTGGCAAGCAATGACATGCCGTAGCATTAAGGATCAACTGCCAGGAACAGGCTCGGGTATAATCATGCCCTGTCAAACGCTTCTATATCCGAACAAAATCGAATGTTCTGTTCGCCCCCTCCCGATCGTGTCACGCCAAGCTACCTACCTATACTGTTTCTTAATACGAAAAGAGGCCGAAGGTAACATCGCATCCCTCCCACCCGTTTCGCAGCGGAAACAGACTCCTTGCTTTAAAACGCTCTTGATAAGGACATTGGTCAGGGTTGGGTTTGAACGAGAGTAGTTGTGGGATGCCCGATTGATAGCGGAGCCGCTGACGATGGAGCGTATTTTTGGTTTTGAGGAAGACTGTGTGCTGAAAGGGGGAGATTGTTGGCAACGCAGAGTTGGGTATGAATGTGGTGTATTTTCATGGGATACGCTGCAGAGAAAGAGCGATTGTGTTCGTCATTGAAATGAGGAAATTTGATAATTGATTATGAAGCAACCGAGATGCAGTTAGCTAATTTCCTTGTTACGATGTCAACACAGTTTGTGAACTGAATGATGATTAATAAATTGAGTTTTGCCATTCATGCAATCATTTGGTTCTGGAGCGGATCCGCAAAAGACAGCTGAAGTAGGTAGGTGGAGATTGTCGAGATTGATGTAAGCCTACCCTAAAGGATTTCGGGGGCCATATCACAGCATCGTAGTATGATGATATGTATTTGTACAGAGATAGAGATATATGGTTAAGCTTAAAAATAACTTAGTTTCTCTTTTTGTTCTTTCTATATTTTACTGTGATCCTATTTGGTCGTTTGGATTGTTCACGGATGCACAGTGCTTAGTTAGGCCACGATTGATGCAAGACCGTCAGGAATACTGCGTCGCCTGACGTTCATTGACGGATCAACCTGACAATACAAACCCACGAATAGTTGGCCACCTGACTCAAACTCGAATCTTTGTTAGAGATTGTCCAATACGTCATGCCCTTGGTTTGGAAGGAGTCTATTTAGAATCAATCGAGGCCTTACTTAAATTAGATTTCACTGTTCCTCACTTCTGTACTATTATCTCCTAGAGTATGTAAAACTCCCGATAACTTTATCTAGTCTAAACTTTCCATGAGATATATATTTATACTATTTTATATATTCATAGCTGGCTCATCGCAGAATATTTGCATGGTACTGTAGCCCTAGCTGAAGGCTAGTGTAGTAGGGTTGACAATTTCTAGTTTTGTGCTAGTAAGACTGACGATTCTGCTTGGTAGCAATCACATTAATCCGTCGGACAAGCCACTCTTCCTACGGAAGACACCAATATGCTTTTAAGATCTTGCCGCCTCTCCGACAATACAAGCTTATCGGTATAGGCCGCGCAACATGGGCAGATGGGTAGTAAAGATGTCTATCAAAATCATCGCCGCTGGTGTTGATGCTTCAGTTCTTGCAAGAGCTAAGCTATCTCTAACGGGATATGTTTTGTTTTGAAAATTGGAGGATGGCCACGAAAATAAATAGGAATTCGATTATCCTGCTCAACCTTATTCATGATGAGCAGACCCAATACCGACCGTCCATCGCGACAAGCATTTCTTGTGTAAGGCTAAAACTGAAGGTGTCACAAAGAATATACAGTTTTTCGGTATGAGGCCACTTAGTGGGCTGTTGTACAGGCTGACTCGAACAAAGTTTCCTCCGTTTCTGTCAACGTTTTAAGATTTACTGAAACTGACTCGACTCATTCAAGATTATGTTATCGTCAACGCTGACTCATGTGGTTACAAGGCTGCCACATGCCACTGTTCCTACATCTTCTTCCCATACCTTAAACCAGTGTGACCTCATTGCCTAAGTGCATCTAAAGAAATGTTCCAGGGTGTCGGTAAACATCTTGAATCACGACGGCGAAGCGAAGTAAGCGCACCTATGACTGCTCGCAGCTAAACAGGGCAACGTTGAGATGAATCATCAACAACATCAATGCGGACGAAAGGAACGGTTTTGTCAGTTTCACAGGTTTCACTTCCAACACGCGAACATGTCATCTGTCAAGCTTGCTCGATAGAGTTATTCGCACCAGTCGCCCATCAGATCAACCATTTCTCTAACTCGAACCATCACACCGAAAAAAGCCACCAATCACATCCCCAGCAGTCGATCAGAAACCATTAAACGCCCCGATTCTAGAAACGCTTCTCTGACAAAGATGTACCCGACCTTGCCGCCTTGGCCGTTTGGATTCTTTAGCAGGGGTGGGCAAGATTTCCCATTTTGTTGAAGTTTTCCGAGGTCGAGGTTTCGGCCGAATGGAGATTTTGGTTATCTGCAGCCTGTCAGCGCGTTTTTTGACGTTTCAGTCGCCTGCCAAAAGTCCCCGATGTCAGCGCCGAGCATGGGTGCTCCCAGCTGTTTCAAGGGGTATAACACTTGCCGCTGTCGTATAGTTCGCCGTAGTAGCATTTTAAGCGGGAATAATTCGCTGAATTGAGCCTCGGCAAGGCGCCCGAAGCGTAAACCCACTGGTGATACACCGTAATAACTTAATTATTAGAGTTACCCTGTTATATGAGCTTAATTAATGCTTTAATAATAAACACCGAGCTATATGAGCTTAATCGATGCTATATTAATAAACACCGAGCTCTTGTATCTTTCCATCTTTCACGAATGGGCTTTATGGGAGATTAGAGTTACTTCAATGGTACCCTGGGCCACTGCCCACTGTTCAGGATTATGTCGCCACAAAAGCTCTCCTTTGCCCAAGAGCCTGACTTGGCTCTCTCACAGTAGGTGGGTGTCATTTCTGTAGCGCCCGACGGCTTGGAATTGCAAGCTCTGGCTCAGCTAGCTGAGTCTGCACAGTTGCACTGACTATGCAACCAGCTTCCACTCCACAGGGTGGGTAGTATTGATTTCGTGGAGAAACCTGGTAGGGCCGTTGAACTAGATGACGGCTGCTGAAAGTGCCAGAGGCTCTTGCGGCTGAAAAGTACTCAGCTGCAGAGTCACCAATACAGCCGGATTCGTGCGTGGGTGGCGAATATTTCTCTCATGTCCGTGAGGTGCGTGAGAGATGAACAGCGAGAAGCTTGCATTTCCCCATCGGTTCTTGCGAGTGTCGCTCCACGCTTCCATTCTCCCTTTCTGCTGAACTTGAGGAAGACTGTTGAAGATATTCTTAATTTTGGATTTCGGTAAAGATCTGATCTGATAGGTTTATTTCACGCCTCTGCTTGTATTACTATTGCTTAAGAACAATCTTATCCTTTGCGCTACCTCCTAATAATCCCCATAGCTCTCATGGCTGTCTTCCATACTGTCCCGGTAACTCATATACAACTGAACTATGGTGGTCCAACTCAGCAGGTGGACCTGGACTGTCCATTTCCGAGGGATCAAATCCCTTCGGAGTCTCCTTCATTGCTTCGGTGCCATCAAAGGATTCTCTGTTATCAGCAGTGCGGCTGTTGCGTCGCCTTCTCCAAAGCCAAGCCATCACAACAAGAAGAAGAGCACCGATACCGACTCCAACGCCAATTCCAGCTTTAGCACCAGAGCTCAAGCCCGAGGAATGAGAAGGTTCTTCCTGCAGCGGTGTCTTGTCCTTGTGGGGCTTGGTACGAGTCTCATTTGATGCAACCTTTTGAGGCAAGGCTTGGGCATCTTCCCAGTCACCGTCATAGTTCTTGTAAGCTTGCACGATAGTCTTGTTGGACCAGTAGTACACCCAAGCTTCGCCTTCACTCTGCTGGTAGGCTACAGCTAGTCCAGAGCTCGGCTTGTCGGCGACAGGCCATGCCTTTTTTGTTTGGTTGGATGCCAGCTGCCAACTGCTCTTCGATGCAGCAGCTTCGTAGAGCTTCTTGTCGTCACCGATGTAGAAGATGCTTCGGGTTCGTGATCTGTCCACTGCTGAACCTATGGCCTCTACCGACGAATTCCAAGCTGGGAGAGAGAAGTTTGCGTCCCGATCCAGACTTGACGTGAACTCGCTCGGGAGTGTATCATTTGTGTATGTGTTGGTCAAGTCTTGTGGAAAGGCAGCTATGATATGTCAGTGACTCTGCAAAACCCTAGACCATAGGTGTGAAAGTGTTAAGTCACGTACCCAGCTTCCATGTTCCCGACTTCTCTAGTCGAGAGGTCTCTATATCATCCGAACCTTTGGGAAAGGCTACGGTAATGTTCTCCTTATCGTAATGGGTAGACCCCAACGCCATGCCTGCCGCGGTATCTTGAGACACAGCGCCTCCGTCAATCCAGTTTGTCACTGTTGTATAGGACATCATCATAACCTGTCTGTTCTCGTTGTGGTAGAAGACGCGATAGCCGTCGTTAGCTCCGAGCAGTTCCACCGAAAGGCCGCTTTCGCTGTGGATGGAGTCGACCTCGGCTGTTTCTGAGATTTGATACTCATCCTTGCGTACGAGCTTGCCTGTGGTCATGTTGCAGGTATAGTATCCATTGACAATGATGCCGTCTTTTGTTTGCCAGAAGATGGAAGCCTGGACTATGTTAGCCATCACCCAAAGCATGCACAAGATATGACCTACTGTGATAGTCTGGGTGTCCCACCAACCTGCTGCCGCAAGGGCAGTGCCATTGCGTGGTGTCTGCTTCGCATCGAGGATATTCGGCTTTTCGAGGGGGAAGATTGGTGTATCTTCACTATTGCAGCTACTATAGTAGATCTTTCCCGTGGCTGGGTCTTGGGCTCCGACTTGGACGGTTCGTTCGGTGGCGTAAGCGTATAGAGCGGAACTGTAGCTGGGTTGAACCCAAGCTACTAGCAATAGCCATAGCATGGCCAAACTTGTTCGTCGGGGAAACATGTTCACAGGATTAAATCCCCAAATAAAATGTGGGATTTCAAGAAGAACACAACAGGCACTGGAAGTATGGGGCAGGGAGGGATTTATCACGGGGAACCCAGCTGCAGGCACTGCGTCTGCAACTTCGCAAGTTGCTTTTTCTCCAGGATGGTGCTAATTATTAGACTAGAGACTTACGGATGGACATCGTAGTCCAGGTCTGAATGCTTCTGTGCATGGATAGTCATTTTGAGAGACCAGACGAGGCACATGCAGCTCTCCATGCATCAAGTCTTTGCGGCTGAAGCACGCTTGCAGTCTTGAGATGATGCTGGGTATTGGTTGATTACTCAAATCCCTCAATGGGCACGAGAGTCGGAGCTATTACAACAAAGAACTGCCAATGAAGGGCCTCCCTTTCAAACAGAAGTGGCCAGGTCCCAGTATCTTGGTGGCATCTTACCGAGCCTCAAGAGCCTACTCACTCTATTGGTGTGCCATAGCTTCCTCGGTGTGATTAAAGGGTGGGATGTGCGACGCCATCTCACAATGGCCTAAGAGCGCCACTTTATTAGTGGTATGGTGAGAGTGATCCAACCTCAAATTACAGCCACAACTTCTTCTATCTGTATCTCCTTTTAGAGTACTGGGCTCCTGAACCCGAAGACATTTTAATTGACACGAACTTGGGAGGGGAACAAGACGAACCTAAACGGAGTACTTTGAGGCAGATGGTGATGAATGCAACAAAAAGATTTATTACCCCGTAGCCTGAAAATAGGGAGACTATCCGTAGACATGCAGGTATTTTGAGGCTAACTCATGCTGTCAGCTAAGGGATCGGCATTGGCCCCCAATAACATTTACGGCTTCCGACCTCTCTGCTACGTATTCCTACCGAGTATCTACCTACGCTTTAGAAAGTAAGATACATTAACACTTTCGATAATTCTTGCTTTCTATTTTTCTGCGTCTGTCAGCTCTCGAATAATTAAATGCATATGAGTCTAGAGCCAGATGCCTCTCGTTCTCAAGAAATATTTTCCTCAGCCTGAATGCCAAGCCGGGCCTCAACGGTTATTGAGAATCATCTGCAGGGATAGTATGTAAGGAAAACCAATAGCTCATTAAACGTATGCACGCCACAATGTTACAGTACCAATTATACCCTGCTGTCTCACAAGGATACAGTCTTGAAAGCCCAGTCGCTGAGCATTTGAGCCTCAAGTTACAGTCTCGTTCTTGCTCTTGTTTCTTTTTGGCCCCCAGCTGAGTCTCTTTTCGTAAAGCCTATACTTACTATTACCATATGGCGCTGTTCGAGTCCTGATTCTTGTGTTTCACCATGAAGCAGGCTGTTTAGTTGGGAGCGGTGCTCACATCGGCTAAGACTTAGCCAGTGGACACAGGTTTTGATGTCATTTCGATTACTAGCCCATGTGATTGACCTTGAAATTCCTCAGCTGAGTGTTGAAAAGGGCTTGCCAGGTGCGTCCAGTGGTGAGGCTTTTCAACTTAGGTATTTTAAAGCGATGATACATCTTGTATATCTGAGCTTAGTTTAAACACCTTAGAACACAACTTTAAATAACTACTAGAGAATAAGGGCCCGGGAACTCTGTTAACCATACTTCTATCAGGATTTTAGCAGTAATGATAACACGAATTACCCTGAAATTAACATGACGTACTTGGCTGAATCTTGTGCTCGTGTCTATTTCGATGAAGCCCCATCATGTTATAACTAACTACCTAGAGAAGTGAATGTGATGAGATCGCTCATACACCGCATGAAAATAAAGGAGAATCGTTCCGGTATTAGTATACATAACACAGCAGATGCGTCTGAAGAAGTACATTAGATGCAGAGGCAAAGGAAGTAGTGTATAGATTTTATGAGTACTGTAAGTGTAGTGGTATCTAGTGGGCACGCCTGGTAAGATTACCATCGTTTCTACCCATCAAATAAGAATACGTCGATCTGAGCCTATTAAGGAAGAATATTCGTTCTAAAGACAATATGTAAATTAATTTTCTCATGCTAATGGCCCGTATTTAGTTAGGCCCCTTTGATTGATAGGGTCTAATAGGGCGGTAAAACGCTTGAAACTGTCGTAGCCATCACGGCGGTCTTGGAGGTCAAAGTCCTCAGGAAAGCGAAGGCGCTCGAGGCCGTCAAAGCGGTCAAATATAGGAAACTCCATCAATCTGTACTTCTCCTGTACACCTTGCTGTTTGAATATCAATGTGAGAATGCTTTCTGGTTTTTCTTTCGTCCTGGCTTGTGACCCGCTACACTGTGCTCGGACTTTGGCTGTCAACAGCTTTGGTGCCCTGATTCTAAACCAGGCCTTCAAGGATCTAGGTGATGTGAGTGCTATGCTGAGGAACGTAGAAAGGCAATGCAGTATTTGAACCGGATCGAGGTCTATGCATTGAAGTCGTTTAGTAAACGCAGAAAGCGATTCATCTATCTCGCTCAGCAGCGATTTGCGATATTGGTGAAGGGCTGCTTCCAATTGTTGATATTTTGAATAGGCTCTTTCCAATGTGCGATCTATCGTGTTGTCTTTGCGAAAGACCTTTTTCAGCATGCGACCTCTGAGAAAGGTTGTTTTCAACGTGTCATATTGGCTCAAGACTTTTTTTAATGTGCGATATTCGTGAGACGTTTTTTCCAATGTGCAATATACGGAAAAGGCGACTTCCAATGTCCGATATTTGTGAAATATTCCTTTCAATGTGCGGTATTCGCGAGACGTTTCTTCCAATGAGCGATCTATCATGTTGTCTTTACGAAAGAATTCTTTCAGCGTGCGACCTCTGTGAGAGGTTCTTTCCAACATGTCATGGTGGCTCAAGATGATTTCCAATGTGTGATATTCGCGAAAGGTATTTTCCAGTGAACGATCATCGCGTAAGGTTGGTTTCAAAAGCAATTCAACAAGCTCTGCCAAAGGTAGGGCCAGACGTCCAATCGCAACGTCAGGAAAGTTGGATCTCAGAGCATGCATTTGGCCGAATATCAAGAATGACGCCGCGTTTCTAGGGACTTGATCTGCTTCAATCTCGTACGATGGGTAGAATCGTGTCGAGTCACATGCATCCTGAGACATGCTCAGCAAAGCATAAATCATGTCCCTAGAATGTGTTGCTTGGCTTCGTTGAAATTTGACGAGCAGGTTGTGTAGTGTGCGATCTCTGGCCCACCAGGTATGGCTGCGTATTCGTGGCATTAGGTCAAGCACGGCTTGTGAATGCTCTGTTGTCGGAATTTTGAAGAACGACGGCATCAAAGAAAAGGTTCGTGCTGGACAAGAAGACGAGCCGCAGAGAATCCGGGCTGATCTTGCCATAGCAACCTCCTGGAGAACCCATATTCTTTTGAACCATCGTCTGCCCATTAGCTGCTTCAAAGCACTGATGTTCTGAGGGGTCTTGGCATCCTTGTACTGATTATCCATGAGGTTAAGACAATGGCTAGCCCATTTTCCACTTCTTCTAGGAGTAAGTATGCCAATGGCCTGCTGATCAACGGAAGTTGCGAACTCCAATAGATCTCTAATTTCCTCATTGTATGGGCCTAGCCATATGAGCACTTCTTCAGCATTCTTGTAGATGTGTGCCATCTGCTTGACTTGGTGGCCCTTCTCGCGGTTATCTTGCTGATTGATGCAAATAGCATCGGCCCAGAGCATTATATCATAGTTCGGATCTTGTATATGGGACAACGCCATTCTCAGGTTATCTGTCGCGGGGAATAGTTGATTATTCACGAAGATGCGAGGTAGTTGCAGTTGCTGGGCTTTTTCGCCCTCCACGTCACCCCAAGTGTATGACAAAGCCTTGTATGGCACCGCTTCGTCCGGATTAGTAGTCGCCTCGACCAGTGAACAGTAAACATCCTTGGGCCAGACGCCCTTGTTTACGTGTAGGAGACGAATTGAGTTCTGGTCGAGATCCAAAGGGGGGTACGGGAACGTTGACATGGTGGTTCTTGTTCTCGACGCAGCTAGTAAATAGAGAAGAGGTGCTCAAGATGAGGGGAGGCAGTGAGACTTCGATTGATGGTATCCAAGTTTCAATATCAGGTGTATAAATGTTTTACATTGGTAAAATCTGCCTCACGAGTTGTGGCGTTTGTTATTTGGTGTGTTGTACCAATGATATCAGATTTGGCAGTGGCTATGTTATGTCGCCAACAAATCAGATCAATGTACCAGGGCCCCAATCGAGTCACATCACCGAACGTTTTTGGAAGAACGAGACAATTCGTGAATAGGCAAATCGCACGGTTGAAACACCGCCACCCCAATAGAAGGAGGGCTGTGTCATGCATCATGCAAGAAGAAACGGGAATCAAATGAAACGCACGATTTAGTACATTGCAAACAACTTCCATATTAATTAACTTTAACGAAACTATTTCAACCTGCCGAATCATCCGCTACCTCATGATACCGCACACTCAAGCCTCACACGAAAAGGGTGTCCGGAAAGCCCCGATTTCATAATGATGTTGCTAAATAATTTATTAGTTGGGTCAATTTCACGAGTGATACTAACTGAAAGACTTACAATATCCATAGCAGTGGCATACGTGCCTCCGACAAGAACCAAAAGACCAAAGAAGAACGTAAAGATACAAGCAATAGCGTGCAGGATGTTCTCTCTGGCATACCACTTGCCTCTGCAGATGAGTTTGTACCACATAACTGCCGGGAAATACAGAATAAATCCAGAAACAAAAAGGGCTGAGCTGAGCGAAAGCAGGTCATTGAAGAATGGAATAGCCTCGCCGAGCACCCAGGAGATGATAGTGATGCCAGCAAGTGTGAGCAGCCAAGTGACCCAGCCCTTGGGTGTATTGACAAAGCGCACAATCGAATTCTTGTAGAATCTCAGATGAACATATTTGGCTGTTACTGTGTTGCCAATAGCACCTGAGATGAAGATCATGGGAAGTGCCACGCCAAAGGCCACCTTTGGGAGAATACCCGGTAGCGACTCAAGTGCTGGGCTGGCTACGTCCTTGCCGACAAAGACGTAGATGAGGGAACCAGTCAGGGTGTAAATGAAAATCTCGACACTTCCCAGTGTCCAAACAGACTTCATGAAGTCCTCGGGTGTATGCATTTCGGACATGAAGGGCGTCATGTACATGGCGAAGCAGTACGCAAAGATGATGTTGCAAATGGCCACCATACCATCTTTGAAAGTTGCATCAGGGTTTGGCCAAGCTGACCAGTCTGAGGCACCGATACCGCCTGGCTGGCCAGCAGCGTCCACTCCGGAGGCAATGACAGCGATGCCAATGGCGGTCATAACGCACACCAGGTCGATGTATCCCAGGATGGCAGCCTCTGCAAACGACGGCATGACGGCGAGAATGAAGAGCATGAAGCCTGAGATTGCACTGAACGCAAGACCGCAGACCTTTCCATCGGCCAAGATATTCATGGCAATGCTACCGGTAAGGACGAAAGAGGACGTGATGAGAATCAGCTGAAGCACATACATAGCTCCAAAAAGCTCCTCTCCAAAGCGACCCATGAGTAGACCTCCGATATCTCCATAGTGCTGAATAGATGGATATAGAATCTTGATTTTTCCGATGATCCATGCTGTGTAGATAGCCATAAAGCCAAGAGCTATACAGCAAAAGACACCCGCGACAATGCCGAGTGTCGCGAAGGCACCTGGAAGACTGAATGTTCCAAGGCCAATGGCCTCAACAATGAGAATGACAGCAAGACGCTTCCATCCTAATCGATGGAAGCGAGCTTCACCCTCTGCGGTCTTTTGTTTTTCAAATTCAGTGACGGTGCCGACCGCTTGATCGTAGGAGTGGTCGATGCGCGCGATCTGATCGGGGTCTAACCCAGCGTCTTTTGACGCGTGAGTAGCATTCTGTGGCGTGACGCTGTCCATGCTGAAGACCGTGCTCTGGGAAAGTACAGCAAAAAGGTTAAGGGAGAAATATTTCAGAGAAACAAACTCTGCTCTACAAAATCTGCAACAGACAGCGCAAGTCTTGATTATAAACTAAACAGCGTTTAAATCGCCAAGGTCTGGGGAACTCTCCCCTTCTCCACGCTGGAGCGATCCATTCGTCTCCATAGAGATAGTCGAGACATCCGCCCCCGTGAAGTTGTACGTAAAAATTGCAGATAGCGAGCAATCCATTATGAAATATTTTGAAGCGGTTGTGGAGTTGTGAGTAAAAGTTACGTGATGGGCGACGGGGCCCGCCGGCCGAGGTTCGCTTTACGTTTGCTAGATGCGGCTCTTGTCGGGCTAGAGAATTTTCTATTGGCTAATCGTGACTTTGACTTTCCCATAATTGTTTGGTAATTCGACTTAGAAGATCATGAGACGGGTTTGCTGAGATAGGCAGGTAGTTATTAATATGAGCATGTCAACAAGCGAGATATGTCTGTGGTATTGTGTATGACGTCTCGTTATTTCGATGGAGAATTGGAGGCCGTTTCCTCGTGAACTACAGTAGAAGCAAACCTAACACCAGCCATTAGCGTTAGTCTTTTCGCAGCCCATCCTTATACGCCCTATTGGCATTGTAAGATAAGACTTCTTTATGCGTACTTTTAAGGTCATTCCAACTCTTGTAATCAAGCTGCTTTGCTAGGGCGCCACGCTCGAAATACTTACTCGGTACTGCACTGACCTTTTCTGCAACGATATCAAATTACCTCGGTTCTCACTGTATCCTTGACGATCGCATGTTCATCAGGGACGTGCTGAATCTGAGGCTTGGGGGTCGTTATGCACTCAGCCACCTCATTCGCAAAGACCTTCAGGAGAGCGATTCCTGGAAGCTCTCCCCACGTTTCTCTTCATGCAGGTTGCTTCCTAAGCCTACAGGTCTACTATAAGCTTTAGTGCTTGAAACATATATCCATTCGGTTGCCTGTCATACGACTAACGAGGTCGGCAATTCCTTCCAAGTGAGGCAAGATCGGCAAAGGCTTAGCATCGGCTGAATGGCAATCAGTATCTTAACTGTTAATACTCTGCTACTACTAACACTTTGACCGCGACTCCTTACTTCATTTGAATTGCCCAATAGTGCCTCTTTGTTGCTCTCACTGCGTTTATAACACCATGTCGTCCTCCCAGTCATGCAAGCTAGTCTCGAAGAAGGAAACCCCATCAGCGACACACCAGACCTGTGACTTTGAATCTGACTGACTTAGAAGCTCCCCAAAGATATCACAAAAGTCTCGAATATCAAGCTTAACCTCTTCCACAAGTTGCATAACCTCACCCTATAGGAAGTTGAAATCTGAAAGACGTGGCCGACCCCAATGGAAGAGTAGTTGGTCGATGGACCGAGCCAAAAGGACCACAAAGACAAGAAGAGTCCGTTACATGCTCCCCAGTAAAGCATGAAACGTATTGCCCGTGGGTGCTGCACTAGGGCATGTGAGTTCGAGGTTTGCCCTTGGACGGAATGTGCGCAAAGTACGCTGGTTGGAGCCACCTTGCCCACAGTCTCACTTTAATGAATGTCGACGTGTACTTCGTCGGAAAATGGTCCGTGATCCAACATTAAAATCTTGCTGGCGTAAGAAGATAATTCACCCACGCAAATACCTTCATGTGAAAGGTGTGGTGAGTTCGCAATGCAAGATCGCAGGTTGGTGGTAAACGTTCCTCCTCGGCGCAAATGTAGAGTACTTCCGACAGGCCACAGTCACTGGTCTTTCCCCAGGAAACCAAGTGGGCTAAAAGTGTTCCGCGTATTTTATGTCTCATCTGTGACTTTGTAGTTGAAGTTGACCCATTTGGCCGAGTGAGACTAGAGAGATCCACCGCTACAAGAGATCTGATTTAGCTCTCATAAACATCCAAGTTTGCTTTACTGACTTTTCTGGCACGTCATGGCCAGGAGTGGGCTGAGGGGAGAATGAAGTTGTAAAAGTGAAAGTGTATCTAGCGAGATTTGACAAAGACAGCGATGAGCTTCTCAAAGATTTTCAGCAGAGAGGGCAGCGCTTCACAGAGCTTTAAAACCAAAGCATCTATGCGATGAGCATAATGGCTGGACGCTGAGTCATAACCCAGCGAGTGAACATATTACGGGCGTCAATGGCAACAAAGAGTCTATCAAGTATATCAATAGCGATGTCTTCATTGGTCTTCAGAAGGCATATCAAACACAACTTTCGTGTGAGCCCGGATTTTACTCGTCCATCAAAATCACAGGTGAGCCCTGTACTAAGTATAGCAAGTTTGTAGTTGTATGACACGGAGCTAGACGATCCACCCGGATAACATATCGCCGCTTTTACTTATGTCAACTCAGGACAGGCTTGGGACTAAGTCAGGCAGGCTTACCTTTTACTCTACTAAGTATATGTAGCTTTACATTTCATAAGTATGTTGACAAATAATGGCCTGCTTCCTTATGACCAGGGGTCTAGAACCAATAACCTGTTATATGATATCGATTAGAAGAACAAGTAAAAACAAAACCAGACAGCTTAATTCACAGACATAAGTATGAAAGACGAAATATATGTATGCAGTTATATTAACAAATGACTTCTTAGTATCCGGAGCCCACCAAGTCAGTAATCCCACTACATACATCTGTGATACCACTAGCGAGATGTAATTCATCTTAGCCCTGTGCCTGAATAACGAGTTGACCGCGGTCGTTATGAACAACGGTCACCTGGCCAGAGGAGTATGCGGTGAAGTCGATGGTAAGAACAGTGCCTCCAATTTTGGTCACGTCAATGAGCGACCCCTTAGTATAGTCGCCAACAGTCAGGTAGTAGGTGTTGACGGGTTGGATCTGGTATTTTACGTTGGGCTCGGGGATGAAAGTAGCAGCGGGTCCGTCAATGCTGTTGCCATTCTTGGTACCTCCAAGACCGATGAGGTAGTTTCCTGTTGTTATTGTCAATGATGATGAAGTTGTATCGAGATTTCAGGGAAACTCACCGTTCTTGGCCTCAGCGACGGTAAAGTCGCTGCCCGTCTGGATCTCAAAGGCATTGGGGTAGGATCCGTCAGGTAGACTGTTATCACTGAACTGCGGTGCCTCATCCTGGACAAGAAGCTGCAGTGTGGTACCTGGGACGGCTGTTCCGTCAGGCTTGGTTGAGCCGAGCGTGACATCTTTACTGCCGTTCACGTCGACCTCGACACCCTGTTGAGGGCTGCCCTGGGAAGTTCCAACAACGGCATAGTACTGCTTGTAGACCGAAAAGTTTGCCTGTTGGCCTTTGGGAGTGTTTCCCGTTGCAAAGACGTTGGACCAAATCTGGCCCGAGACTTTGCCAGTGACGACGGGAGGTTTGTTGAAGATTGCGTAGTGCTGCTGGGCACCAGATTGGTTCTTAACTGTGATGGAGTTCTTGTTGACCATTTTGAATATCAAAAGGGGGTGGAAGATATGAGTCTTTTTGGGTTGGGTGGAAAGCTTGATGGTTGTGAGGGCTGTTGTGCTTTGTGTTTGTTTCTGAGTATAGAAGTGACCGGACCTTCGCTGCGTCTTTATACTTTATACTCTTATCACCCATCCTCTTGCACGCCGGGGCATTTGTCAACAATTCATCTGCGCTCAAGCCGGTCTCGCAGGGCAATCATCTCTTGCCCCTCTAATTGAGTCGACCCATGAACAATACTCTTCGGTGATGCCATGTTAAAGATTCATGATGAGGTTAGCTTTGTTTCAGCACCCCCTCAGCTGCCAACCCTATCATCTTGCTCGGTACCCGTGGTGGCTGATCCAGGCCATTCCATTCGTATGTATCTCGTCTTGCCATGTTGACCGAACAGAACATCAGCTAGCCACCGCTGTCGATCGAACCTCTGGTTGTCCGTGTAGAGCGATATTCGTCCATGAGAAAACCGCCGTGATGGCGACATATCCACGAATATTTGCTGATCACACTTTGCGCGGCCCTACTCTAAAACATGCATGCATGTATTGGAAGTCAGCCAGCCACGGAGAGGATTGAGGACTACTATATATGCGTGAGCTAAAACCAAAGCAGAATATCAATTACTTGGCATAGGGACAGGTCGTGGTTTCTGAGACCAAGAAAGACTTATCAATCACATCATTTCCCCTGGCGATTATGATATGCAGGTCTGGTAAATGGGCCTGCGGATATATCCCTGCAAGCGGCTATGCAACCTACCTGGTTCGGCCGGACCACGATGCTTATGGGGTTTGAATGTTCGTCAGACTATAGTATATACATGCAGCTCTAAGTGAGGCAGTTTGGCCATGGTTTTCCTATTATTCGACTAGCAAGTTTCAAGCATGAGCAAACAAACCTTGCGTCACTTCAGTCAATTCTTCAGGCCCCCGCAACGTGCAGCAGCAGCCATGACACCATACACGATCTCGATTCGTAACCAGTCAGGAGCTCAGAGCTCGTACGCTGTCTTCTCCGAGATTCCACACATCAAATCTGGCATCGCAGACGTCAAGGTCACGACACGCATCATGCTGAGCGTCCGCGGCGTTGCCTCAGGATCAGGACAAGCATCTTTCGTTCTGTCCAAGCAGTTGTACGCCACCTGTGGTACTTATGATGTGGACTGGGATTCGACCAACGCGGACAACAACGTTGGCACCGTTGGTACAGGCACCGAGGTCGTCGATATACGACCCGTCGTACTGGGACGCATCGACACGGCCTCGGGAGGCAAACTAGTGCCCGGCACCAGCCTCGAAATCGACGGCAGCGGCGGTTCACCGTCTTTTACCCCAATGCTGCCAGATGTACAGGATGGTGAGGTTGGTAGTTTTGCCATTCGGACCAAGAGCCATTTCACATTCCAACAGGCCAAGCTCAGTACGTTGATTGGACTATGACCACATGCAGTTTGCACATCCGTATCACTTCTCCTCATCTCACCCCATCTCACCTCATCTCTCCCTCCTCGGCCTCGCTTCAGCCCTTACTCGCAATATTGGACTGAGTCCATCATGTCGTGTCGTTTCATTTTACTGACGCCATTTCGGTCAACAGACAAATACGTCGTAGGGTTCAGTTCTTCCGCCCGCCAGACAGTTGGGCCGTATGCGACCTTCGTGCCAGCACCCAACTCATCCTATCAGATCAAGCCAAGCACAGTCTTCTACGTTACCATTGGGGAGCACAACGTAAGAGATCTTGTCCTGGATGATCTAAGAAGTGCCCCAAGCACCTGTCGCATCGATTTTAGTAATCCCGAGACTGATGATATCCAGCTGGTGCATAGCGAGTTTGGGGTGCTTAACAAAATTACTGCGGCTGTCGATTAGAAAGTTGGTGGTGTTGATCTATCGGACGAGATTACTTCTCAAAGGGGTTCCTCAGGCTCTGGAGAACTGGCGCTCATAAGTCCAGTTACTGCTTTTTAAAGAACAATACATCATACTGCGGTATTACCCGTGCTTAGTTTCTTTTTGGGGGGCACCGCTGGATATCTCTTCTTATCACCCGATCTACCCTTGCCTTACCTGTGGCTGACACTGTATCCTCTAGAATGACTTGCTAGTTGGGATCGACAGAAGGGCGGACTGTGATTTGATCACTTTGTCCAACAGTTCTGCTTTCGCATACGCATCTCTCCAAAGCCTGCATCGCCGGAGTGGTCTGGATAAATCTTGAACGAGTATATGCTTTCCACTTGGAGCGGGTTCTCTGACCAGGACCTTGTCTCTCTGTACGCCTCTATACGCCCCAGCTTCATAGAGAGCTGCGTGTCTATAGTGGCCAAAGCTTGTGCTAATATCATGTATACCTTTACAATATAAACTCCTTAATCCCGGCTTAGGGCAAGCTTAGGTGTGTTTAGGCTAAAGCGGTATTGACTTGAGGGTAGGAAAAGAATTGGGAAACGTCTAGGCTCATGTTTTAATTTGTCTATTATTGAATGGTCTAGCCCTGATTGGGCCACTGCTAGAAACAAGTTCAAAGAGCTTGTGCTCGAAACTGATTGCGTCGCGACAATGGAGTGGAATACAACGTTTGACACGGACAACCATGACAGTGACTCGGTAGAGATCTCAACAGAGGCAGAGAGTACAAAACAGAACTTGACAGATAAGGACCTCTGTCTCCTCCCCTCGAGGCTATTGGTTTACTCACTGAGGCATCGCAAGTTCATACATGCCCACGTTGAGAGCCTGAAGTAGCTACCAATCATGTCGAACCCGCTTTTTATGAGCTCAAGATTTCCCATGCCCGCAAGCACCTAATCAAACCTATTATTCAAGGTCATCTCGACAAGAAATGCGTTCTGAGAGAACTAGAACTATAAACAGGAGGGTTGGAGCCCATGGAGTAGGACGTCATCAGAGGGAAAGAAAGGGACTCCTTCTTCTTCTTCATGGAGCCCCATGCGTGAGCAAGACAGCAACAGCTGAAGTAGTCGCGTATACTCAACGAAAGCCTCTATTCTCTATTACGTGGTGACCTCGGTGGCGATCCTACTTTGATGGAGTTCAGCTTATCTATGGTCTTTCGGTTGGGTACGTGTGGCATTGTGTTCTGTTGCTCGATGAAGCTACGATCTTTCTATCACGCAGACAGAAGAAGGATGAGGATCTCCAACGAGATGCTTTGGTGTCGAGTAAGCATCCCAGTCGGAAAACAGGATGCCTTGTCGCTAATAGAAACACATATATTCTTCCTACGAACTCTTGGGTATTACCCAGCTATCCTGTTTCTCATAATCAACAGGGTCGGCACTCTCGTCGAGACTTTGATATCTCGTCTTCACATCACTGAGGTTATTGCTGACCAACTACCATCAGATCTAAAGCACCAAAGTTGATTACAAAACACGACGAGATAAAGCAATTCGCTGAAGACCGATTCCTAGACTGTCCTAGCCAGTCAAGTCCATGGTGTAATGGACGCCAGGCCCGGAACGGCTTCCAGATTGCTACGTCACTGGCGTACGCCGACAGCCCGGATGATGTCGAAACTCCTCAAATATTCCTGCGCGATCATCACTTTGAGCAAGTCCTCGGGTTTATCAGAAATCACGAGCAGTATCAGCCCAATTTGTTGAATTAGACAGAAAACGAACTAGCAATCGAACGTGAGAAGCGCACTCAAATTCCCAGTCACATCCATAGTAGGCAAGACCCTTGTGGGAGTAATCTCTCGCTGGACCCGTGCAGGCCAAGTGGCTGTCCTCAGTCTGTGCCGCCATATACGCCGGCTATGAATCTCAAAACTGTCCCTCGCTTTGTAGGTCGCGATACTCAGGGGTACGGATCTCCTACCCGAAGGAGAGAGGAGTCCTATATACTGGGGACTATCTAGTAGAGGAGCTAAACCAAGACAGCCACGGGGGATGGAGCGGCATTATGGTGGCATGTCGCAGGAAAGTCAGTGATATCCAGTTTTGACGAGTAACTAGGATGCAATATGATAAGGCTCTGGATATCAAAGAATTAAAGGTAGTATATATCGGACCAGTCATAAACAACTACAATCTTCAACAAATGTCAAACCCACATATCTACATTGTGTGGGGTGCAGAATTACGCTAAGCCTGATATCCCACAATGGATCACTAGAGCTCCACAAGCTCGCTGGCACTAAACCCACCGGAGATGACGATGCGCGCAACGGCAAAATTACTCCGGCGGTTGAGGGAGATAACAGAGATTTCAATGGCAAAACGAAAGAGTTCAGGAGGCAGTTGATCGAGCAATGGGTATAGTAGATAGACAAGCATAACTTAGTAGGTAGTTGCAATGAATTCGTGAAATCCATCTACAGTGAGGATATATAATAGTGGATCTTTCCCTTCAGTGACAGACAGTCTAGTACCTGACTAGCAGAGCAGCAGTAAATAAACGCCCTCCAATGATTGTGCAGAACAGAAAAACGCCGAGCAAAGACTAATGAAATAGTGCAGTGTGGTGGTTACAGTACCACCTGCTGTGGGGGACCATAAGGTCCATAATGCCGTTGTGGCAGGTGTTGTAGTGTGTGTTTGTTATGCCATGCCATATTGCTGTTTAGAATGACAGGACCTCCATGATATCTCCCATGGGACTTGCTTCCCTCTGAGGTCGGCCAAAGACCAAAGGTGCCAGTAAATCTACGCCCGAATCTTCCGTCTCGAGGCTCAGGGTAGAGCTGCTGGATATCGATCTTGATGGGGAGATGGTCTTGGGAGAGGACAAAGACGGCGGAGCAGGCGAGAGGTATGCCGAAAGCAGAGCATCCAAGTCTGGTCCATTCGACAACGTCGGCAGCACAGGTCGACTGATTCGTCTGTAGTGTTTCGCAGTCGGTGGCAATCCGGTCTTTGGGCGTGCTATCGGTGCCGAAACGGTTCTCTTGCTCGGCGTACGCGTAAACAACCGCGGGAGCTTGTTGAACGACTTTCGAATCGAGTTGGATCGCGCAGGTGTCGTCTTCGACTTGGTGATGGGCGCCGGATGCTCAAACAGGTCGATGCCGTGCGAGACGGGGACGTTACTGGTGACGGTGTTGTTGAATTCTTCGAGAAGGGAGTGAATCTGCGTGTCGTCGAGGCCCTCTACCAGCTCAAACAGCTGGTCTACCGACCCGCGGCGGTGGAGGCTTAGACGAGGCGAATGGGCGTTGGCTGCCATCCTTTCGAAGCCTCTCTCATCGAGTAGTTCAAGGCGTAGGAAGGGGAAAAGAAAACAAAGAGAGTGTGGTGAGTGGTGAGTGGTGGGTGTGGGGAGAGATGAATGAACGATTGGTCAAAGCCACACAGAATTAAGTTAGGGAAACTGGCGAAAGTGGGAGAGGAGACATAAGGAGAATGGGATGGGATGGTTTGAAGGTGGCGAGCGGGTCTCCCTCGAGTCGGGTACCTGACATGGATGTTTCGGATTGAAATTAATCGACATTATCTTTCCCTGCATGAGGCTAGTGCGCATATCTTGGCACATTTGCCGATGCGACCTCATCAAAGAGTGACAATTACCTGTACGATGATAACATAAATTGTTGTTTGCGTAAAATACAGCTACAGGGCTTCGATTTTATCAAAACAAGCGCCTTTCGCGGCAGTAATATTCCAGCTGGATGCGCACTGATCTGGTCGGAGACACGCATCCAGAAGACAGCCTATTTTTAGCTGCTGACACGCACATGCTCATGCCACAATCCGCCCCATCGTGCACTATGCCACCGTATCGGGGCATAAATCCAAATCTGTGTGACCAACAATGATACCATCGCCTTTATGCGTGGTGTTGTTCACGTGGCCTTGTTCTGTTTTCAATGCGCCTAAGAAACCGTATCTCCTAATCAACCATCGTTGCGTTCCGTCTCAGAGGCTGCGGCAAATCGCGTAACTCTTTGAGCCTATCATACTGATAGTTGCTGGAACATGCACCGTCAGATGATTCAAGAATTGCCTGACTCATAGCCTTTGATGTCATATTGAGAAACATACTGAGGTCATTGTATACTATTTTGCTTCGCATTACAAGCAGATCTCTTAGCTCTTACCATGACATCTGATGGGATAGGTACGCTGACAGTTGGTATTTTTTGAATGGGTATCTAGGCTTCTTGAGCATCAGATTCCATCGACAATACCTGTTGATTTAATAGTACGGCTATCATTTCCTCGCTCACATTTATTTACGAGTGAATACATGATCAACATCTTGTGACTGGAGATAGGTCGGAAATTTTCATTAACACACCACGTATAGCTAAAGGCACAGCAACTTCAATAACTTCAAAATAAATAAGTTCTACAGGATACGTGGAATACCAGAAGTATGTGACCTCAAACCTGTAAATTCTCCGCATGATGATGGCCGTAACATATTAAGATGTCACTTTTGTCTCTTCTTAGCATATCAACACAAGAGTTTGCTATGCCTCTATACAGGTTTCCATAACATTAGTTGATCTACCTCAAAATCTATGACTTTGCTAGCCATTATGACAGGCCTTCTAGTCCTGAGGAAACTTGGCTCCGCCCTGTCTCCTCACTTCATCCATAATCTCAAGCACCCGAACAGTCTCAGCCCAAGGCATGACATCACTCTCTACCTTGCCAGCCGCAATGTCAAGTGCCACAGCATCAGCCTCCCAGTAGAATCCTCTCCCCGGCCTCTCAAATTCAAACTTCTTGCCTTCTGTGTCCTCGCCCTTGTACACCGTGAAACTCGCAGGTGCCGCCGCAACACCCTCCACCACAATATGTCCCTTGGTCCCTTCAATGCGACAAAAAGCTTCAGGGGTCTTGACCTTTGAGTTGGATGTTATAAGACCCTGCTTCCCATCTGGGTATAGTAGAATGATCGAGCTCGTTATATCAAAACCATGGACAAGGCTTTGGGCGGCGGCGATCTTTGGTGTTGTGGCTTTTTCGACTACGCCGGCATCAAGAGTAATTAGTCCCCACGTCAAGCTGTAGATACTAATATCCAATAAGCTTCCCGCACCGAGAGAAAGATCCCTCAGTCTCGACTCAGGGCCCAGAGATTCGATGTGCTGATCCATTGAGAAATCTGCAAACACCCGCACAACATCTCCAATGGCCTTATCTTGATGAACCATCTTCGGCAGCGTCTTTACCAGCGGGGAAAAACGCGTCCACATAGCCTCCATGATAAACACGCCCTTCTTCTTGGCGGCATCAAAGACCTCCCTCGCTTCCTTGGCATTAAGGGTGAAAGCCTTTTCGCACAAGACATGCTATTCATGTGCGATTGCATCGAGACAGTTTTTCTTGTGGAAGCCGTGCGGAGTTCCGATGTAGATAATATCGACGTTTGGGTCTTGGTAGGTCTGTTCGTAGCTACCATAGACGGTTGGAGTTTTGCCGGATAGGTGCGTCTCGACAAATTTCGTGCCCTTTTCGACTGAGGATGAGCCGATTGCTTGGATATGGTGGTTTGCCTGGGCGTCATCTCGCTCGATGGATAGATCGTGGAGGAACCAGGACGAGATAAGACCTGTGCCGATGATGCCCCATCGCAGAGTTGGCTTTGACTCGGACATGGTGTTGGGATTTGAGTTTTAGAAGATTTAATTTATAAGGTGAGTTAATGTGGAATCTTATGAACATGAACAGCGAGTAAAGGACAGTTAAATAGTATATAAAGACGAATGAACTGACGTCGTTTTTGTATTCCGGCTAAATACACTTAATGATGGAGTCTTTCTGGAGACAAACCCCGCGCATCTAACTGCAGAGATACGTCAACAAAACGTCTTGAGTAGAGATAAATATCGTCTTAGTTATTATATCTACCTCCTGAGACTAATTTATGATGCCTTATGTGTATAGCCTCTACAATCCATGAGATAACATTTCGGAAAGCATATCAAGATGGGTCCCGCGATAGAGATTGAAAGTTTTTAAAGGAGTGTATTAGTTAGATTTTTATCGTGTCCGACAAAATCAACGCTCTAAATAAATAATACCAAGAATGATACATCAGTCAAATGCCAAATCGCTTCGTCAAAGAAAGTTCCAAACAGAAACAAAACCCCATATACATCCAAAATCTCTAGCCATATTCTATGCCTCTAATGCAATGCCACGCTATGCTATCAATTAAATGATTCCGTCACTGGAGGAGCACCATGTGCTTGAAGAAAAGTGCCGTCATGATCCACCTCTTACTTGGGGCAGACAGGTCGCTTGCCAGCGCAGGCGTCCTTCTTGCAGCATCCCTTGAAGCCGTTGCTGCAGACCTGGAAGAATCCGGTGCCGGGACGGCATGTGCCATCGGTGGAAGCGGCAGTGGCAGATCGGACCTTAACCTTGAGGGTCTGGGCATCGGGGCACCAGGAGCCGGCGCAGGCGTCGCCCTTGCAGCAGCCGCGGAAGCCGTTGGAGCAGCTCTGGAAGAATCCGCTTCCTTGAGGGCAGACGGTAGGGTCGGTCTGGCGCTTAGCAACGGTGGGAGGGCAGATGGGAGCCTTGCCAGAGCAAGCGTCGGACTTGCAGCAACCTCGGAAGCCGTTGGAGCAGCTTTGGAAGAAACCGGTGCCAGGAGCACAAACAGTAGGGTCAGCCTGGCGCTTGGAGACAGTAGGAGGGCAGATGGGCTGGGCCTGGCTGCAGGCATCGGCCTTGCAGCATCCGCGGAAACCATTAGAACAGCTCTGGAAGAAGCCAGTGTTGGGAGGGCAGACAGTGGGATCGGCATCACGCTTGGCGTTCTTGGTAGGGCAGACGGGAGCCTTGCCAGAGCAGGCGTCAAACTTGCAGCAGCCACGGAAGCCGTTGGAACAGCTCTGGAAGAAACCGGTACCAGGGGCACAGACGGTGGGATCAGCAACGACAGCGGCGTTGGTCACCTCAGTCTCAACGGGCTCGTGCTCCCAAGTCTCGGGCTCGGCGTGCTTGTCATCGGTCTTGGTCTCGGCATCGGGGCAGACACCAGCGGTACCAGTGCAAGCATCAGTCTTGCAGCAGCCACGGAAACCATTGGAGCAGCTCTGGAAGAAGCCAGTGCCGGGAGCACAGACAGTGTCGTCAGTGCGCTTGGAGTTCTTGGTAGGGCAGATGGGCTTCTTGGAGCTGCAGGCATCAAACTTGCAGCAGCCCTTGAAGCCGTTGGAGCAGACCTGGAAGAAGCCTGTGTTGGGAGCACACTGTCCCTCGGGGAGGACAGCTGGGTTTGCAGTTCCCTCCCAGTGGCCCTCATCCTCGGGCTCGGGCACCTTGCCTTTGGGGGGCTCAGTGATGAAAACAGGGTCGCAGGTCTTCTCCACGAAGTCGGAACACCACTTCTTGTCGCAAGGGTCGTTGGAGCACCATCCACGGAAACCGTTGTTCGCGCAGACGAAGAATTGGCCTACACCCTGGCACTCAGTCTGCTGGGCAGTAGGGCCTGCAGAAGCGAGGCCGGTGATAGCAACGAGAGCAAAGATAGCGGAATGCATTTTGGATGTTTATTGATATGGGGAATAAGTTCAAAAGTTGACAGTGTTGTTTGAAAAACCAAAAACGACAGAACTGGCAGACGACCGAGAAGAAGTGAAGGTTTGTAAGGAAATATAAACCGACAAAGGAAAATAAGGAAATAGGAAAGAGAAAAAAGAAAATAGGAAATGTTGATTTGGTGTTTTGGGTTGTGATGATGAGAAGGGAAAACTGACAAGAGGTCGTGGCATCAGAGCCATCTTATACAAAATCATCGTCTCAAGCATCATAGCTTGAAGCTCTCCCAAAACAGTAAGTCAGTAGCTAAATTAGCTGACCACGCCGCAGTAGCTCTCCCCGCCATGTCCGACTTCCAGCGGAGGAGGCTATGCCGCTCTGGCATCTCACAGCCCTCTCCCAAGTGTGCTTACACCTTTTGGCAGTAGTGAGACTCAGCCCCCCGCTGCAGCTGATAATTAGCCCTACGCATTTTTATTTTAACCTTAAGCCTTAAGGACTCGGCGTCAGATTAGGTAAAGTCAGCGTTGGAACGGACTTTGCCGCAGCACAACGGCATCTGCGCCGTGCGGCTTATGATCTCGATTTGTAGCTTCTCAGCCCTGTTTTTTTGTTGTGGCTTTAGACTTTCTCAGAGAGCTGGGCTTTACATCTGGAGAATTGGTTCGTGGATGGTCAAGATTTGGATTCATTGGAGAGACTATTCGTACTCTAATGCTACTCGCTTTCACGATGAAAGATCCCCGGGGCCTCGGCGAAGACAAAGTGCAAAGTAAGCAGCCCCCAATACACTAATTCAATACAGATTCCTTCGCCAAAATTGTTGTCATCGGGTCGTCGCTGGTATGGAAGAGGCATGATCCTTGTTTAGCGTGGCTGTCAAAATCTAATTGTATCTCGGGGGCCGTAACAAAATGGGCGGAGCAGCTCTATTTCCCCATCCTGCTAATGCCCAGGCTCCCCGCTTACCTTGGCTCGTCAATCTGCCACGATGTTTTCGATTCGTGCGACCATGAAGAATATGCGGTCTGTATTTTAGTAGCTTACGGCGGAAGGTTTGTGTTACATTCTAAGCTGGGGAACGGCCTGTCTGTCATCACCACGCGTACAAGGCCGCTGAGGGGAAAGCACCATTGGATCTCGGTCTAGTGAGGGCATCAGCTGAACGGAGGATTCTTTACAGCTCATCGTTGCAGACAGCATGTCTCTATAGTGTAAGCACTGTGCCTCTCTTGGCTCTGTGTAATGCACTGGGCTAGCAAATGCTGTAGTTTGGTACCACACTGCAGAGGTGAAGTGCCTCGATTCTGGACAATAAGCGGCTTCTTTCTGGAGACTCTGTGCCTACTATTGGTTTACCAAGTCTCAGCTGCGGCCTCCGTCCCTTGGGTGTCAAACCCAGGACACTGTGCTGGTAATTCCTTCACAGAG
This sequence comes from Fusarium sp. VM40, assembly GCA_954870535.1. Classification (NCBI taxonomy): domain Eukaryota; kingdom Fungi; phylum Ascomycota; class Sordariomycetes; order Hypocreales; family Nectriaceae; genus Fusarium; species Fusarium sp. VM40. The sequence continues at coordinate 872,014 of CATPAH010000011.1, forward strand.
TACCACATTGTAGAGCTATCTATTCTACCTGCTAATATTGACATGAGGTTAACTTATAGCGCAAGCCATCACTAATGCACGTTATGAAGTCACGGTGACTGTTTAGCTGCTCAACGGAGAGCTCGAAAGTTACTGGCTCCACGACTTCACTTGCGTTACCCTAAACCTTCCATCTTTACTCGTGCTAGTCCTGGCTTTCTTAGTGTCAAGGTCCAGACCTAGACAGTGCGGTTGAACATCCAATCGGTATATTCCAGAGGATGAGGTGCTATCGATGAAGTACACGGTATTAGCTATGCAGCATTCTTGTAAGGTTCTTAGACTACAAATGGACAGCAACTCAACTCTGTGCTACCCTCTTCAATGCGAGCATGTATCTCAAATGAAGGAGCTGAAACTAAATCAATTTCAATGAATCACCAGGAGTAGAGTGGCCCGGAGCAAGTATACCCGTGAAAGTTATGGCCCTGGATCTGACGTGATCATCACATTAGAGGCTTAGATGTAAGCAAGCATCCTACGAGTTATGTAATATTTTATAATTTGCCAATCTTAGGTGAAATCAAGATTCGTATAGCCAAGTATGAGAATATCGCTGGAAGAGTTTTCATCGGGGCCGCATGCTTCACTCGTCTGGCTTGCCCAAACAGCAATTTCCAGGGTTATCAATCCTATTGCATCTGCATCGCAAGCACTTTAGAAGGTCCTTAGGTTCTTTCAGGAATTATGTGATTACTTGAGTAACTTCCGGATCAGAGTATAGCCTTAAACCCCTTGAATGATAACATGAACTTCCTCTAAAAATACATGTTCGGATGTCTTTGTTCCATCTCCTTGGCCTTACTTCCAGACTGCGTAGGGGTCTGAATTTCACTCCTTGACACATCGTCAACCGGATCTGATAACAAGACTCCATCCTCTAAATTGCTCTGGGCTTCATCGGAAAACTCCGTGTTGGTCAAATCAGATGGAGTTTCTAGAGTAGGTGTTCCAGTTTGGTCCAGGTCCATTGAACCACCTTGCAGAGCTGGCGTGACGGGTTGATCTGTTCTACTCTGGAACCATGTACGTATATCATCCATATCTCTTAACGGCAGGCTGTCCCATTCTTGTATCCGGTCATCCTTGCGTTGAGATGAAGGCTTAAGTGAGACATGGTTGTTGGTAGGTCCATCGATAGACTGAACGAGGCGGAAAAGAGCCTCCTCGGTCTCTGCAAGACGTGCTTCTAGTCTGTTTATGAAGCCAATAGGAAGACCCCTTAAATACTGTGAGTTTGGTAAACACCTAGCAAGAATGATGGAAGTACCTTTTGTTCTGTTCCGGGTAGTGGCAGTTGGTAGGATCATGGTTACACTGTAAGCAATGGGGCCTGGAAAGAATATTAGTCACCCTATAGATAATGTTAAGTCCTTGTGGAAAACTAACAGCTGCCTATCACACTAAACAAACATAACATTGTTAGTCAAAAGTCATGCTGGATGGTAACCGGTGTAGTGTCTCACCTTTCGTTTGCGCTGACGACAGTGACTACAGGCAATAGGATTCAACTGCCTCTCTGCCTCTTGATCGGTTGGAGCTCCATCATTCGCCATATGCAATAATACAAGGACTAATCCTTGTGCAAGTGTTGCAAATCGTATCCGTATGGTTACTCAGAAGCAAGCGTCGCTCCACATGGAGATGTTTCTAACCCCGCCTCGGCCTTTTCTTTGTCCGGCGCGGCACTAACACTTTTACGCTGCAATTCACGGCTTGGCATTTCTCATAGTCGAACTTCATCTACCAGAAAATAGACATGGAATCGGAGTTTGTCTTCGAACGTCATGTCTTCTCATCACTCACCGTACGAAACGCTGGAGACTGCCTCTCACTCAACTCTGGGCCCGACTGAACCTCAGGGTCAGAAACGAAAACACTCAACGTCGGGACCACAACCTGCACGCGAATATGGCTTGATGCGCGACACAGGCGAACACGATGCCGCCCGGTTTGTTGGTAGTGGGAGCGGTATTCACTACATCCGTGCTGTTCACCTGAGACTTGCCAAGAGATCTGCGTCAAGAACAGGTTCGGCGATCAACACTCTTATTCCCGGTGAGGACGACCAGCTTCGCCAGGATGCTTCGACGAAAAGAAATCGCGAGCAATTCTTGTGGAAAGATGATGAGGTGTCAAGTGAATCGGAAACTCTGCCGGCTTTTGAAGACTTGGTAAACTGGTCGAAAAGCTATTTCGAAGCTTGGCATCCTGTTCTTCCTTTCCTTCATGGCCCTGAAGTTCTAGGCTTGTTCGAAGAGGTTTCGAAAAGTGGCATTTCATCCCTCAGTTCTATTGATAGAGTTATTGTTAAATCGGTACTCTCTATTTCCTTAGCGGACAGTCGTCAGGCCATCGCTTTCCAAAAGCCAGTCCCGAAAGACCTCGTCTTCAACAACGTGGATGATGCACTAGCAAGTTCTCAATTCGCCCTGACTCAACCTGCCTCGGTCCGATCAACGCAGGCTGCTCTTGCTATTCAGTTATTTCTCACTTCCATGCTCTGTTTGAACGCCGCATCTAGATTAGGTGGTCTTATCGTTCGTACAGCGTTTCACATGGGTCTTCATCGCTGTCCGACGCGATATCCCTTCTTCACTGCCCAGGAAGCTTCCGTTAGACGGCGAGTCTTCTGGTGTATCTATATCCTGGAGAGGCTCCTTTGTCAATCTCTCGGTCTACCTCTTGATATACGCGACGATGATTTGGACGTATGTTATCCCGGTGAAGAGCGCCATGCAGCCACCAATAAAGAAGAAAACACCGAAAGGTTACAGCTTCTCGTATTCGTAACGAAACATGCTCGAATCAGGGGTCTTATTCTAGAGCTTAGGAACAAGTCCATGCTACAACGGCAGGACACCGCAGATCGAACAGCCTTTGTCCAGGCTGAATTGGCAAAGTGGTTTAACGAGATCCAAGACGCTGTGGAAGAGGATGATCTTGCCGACTGGGACGCAAACGCTCCCACAATCTCTGAGCATCACAAACTTATGCTCTTAGTTCTGAAGCATGAATCGGCGATATGTCTGAATAGACCTGGCCTCGCCTCCGAATATCCATCCTCATCTTACTCATCTGCCTTCCAGGCCTGCATATCCGCTGCAAAATCAATATTAATAATCCTCAAGAAACACCGAAATCGCCATCAGTTACAGGAGAATTCAATCGGTGTTAGATCACAAACGCCCCTGCTCTGGCCTTCCTTCACATGGTCTATATGGATCAGCGCATTCGTTCTCATCCATGCCGCTTTTGAGAAACAAATCCCTCTTGGCAGCGCCTTAAGGTAAGAAAATATTTATTACTGTTGAATTCCTGATTTCTGACATATTGCCAGGCATGTTGCAGCAGCGAAAGACATACTCGGTCACCTCGCTGCACGAGATACATCTTGGCCCGAATACTGTCTTGGAGCCATCGATGAACTTACGTCGGCGGTTCAAGAGCTCTCTCAAGAACGTATTCCGCTCATTGAATCGCCCGTAGACGCTTCTATCACTACGCGAACTTTCTCACCTGGCCCTTCGTATCAAAGGCAGGCAGGCGATAACGTCACACCCAGTAGACCTCCAAGAGTGCAGCCTGGGCAGACACAAGGGCACTTTAATAACTCAAATACTGGTACTGGAACTAGCGATACAATCGCTGTTGCGCAGAACACTTCATCTGCGGATATACCCTTACCCACGGGCCTTTCTACGGCTTCCAGGTCACATCATAAACGACCTCGAACACACAACCCTGCAGGGGCAATAACTCAAGATACACTACATTCCCAGCCGGATGCCTCTTATGGTACATATTCTAACGACTTGCTATCTACACCAAACACTTCACTAGCAGAGACTCAGCCATGCCCCGACTTGAATACAATACCACTCGAAGGCCACGAGTCGATGATGTGGTACGATCAACTATTCGCAAGTTCATTCAGTGCTATCGACAACCCCTTTCTTGTAAACGCAGAATTTGACGCCTCTGTTGATCCAAATTGGAATTATTTACGGTAGCCAGCTCTTTTGCTACACCTCCTTCACTTCTATCACCTCGCGAGACTTATTCAATACCACTTGCACATGCTTCTTTTCGCCCGACCCATCTCTCGTCCCATGAAAGAAGTTCTGATTTTGGAGACGTTCAAGGAATAGCTCGTAAGCTGGCATATATCCCTTCACGAATTTGATCACCTGCTCGTCTGTCATGCCGGGCTTGTGCTTTCGCAGTGCCCTCTCTTGATCTAACCGCCAATCGTAAACCTGAACCAATCTATCTGTGCTCAGATGCAGAAATCCATCAAAGTGCTGCGGGCCAGCAAATGTCTCACAGTATCTCTTGAGGTTTGCGTTGATGAGTAGAAGATGACTTAGGTCATGAGTTGCCAAGGTATTCGTAAGCGCCCAGTCCTCAGACTGCTGTGCCTGAGTGGCTTTGGCCTGCTCCCATTTCTTTGTAACCTCCTCTTCGGTCAAAGGTTGAAAGCCGAGTGCCCAGCCCTCGAAGATAAGAACGTCGAGATCTTGGCCGAGAGCCACCTCTTCCCACTGCTCGACAGGGACCCTACCACCTTGGCCACTATGGAGACTCTTGTCGTAAGCCGGCCACTTGACAGCCTTCTTTTCATCGTCTGATCGGCCAAGGACCTGATCGAAGAATTCTTTGGCCAGAACCTCATCGTGAGTTCCAGGCTGACCACGGCTCTGAAGAAGCCCGTTATCGGGATTCGCCTCTTTGATGTCGACGAGCTGTGGATGGTCATGATAAAGGTCGTCCAGAGATAAGGTGCGATTCTTCAGGTTATGCTGGGCGGTTAAAGCCTGAGAAAGTGCTGCAGCCCATGTTGACTTTCCACTGCCTTGAAGACCAGAAAGACCCAGGACGAATGGTTTTGAAGTCTTCTTTCGATGAGCTTGGATTGAAGGGACAAAGATAGCCAATACGGCGTTGATTGCGGTTGAATCAATCATGGTAGTGGTATTGTAAAACGCTGGAATATTCTTAGCATATATTTTGAGGCAATTCAAGAATACATGTAAAGCTGGAAATGAAAAGGATTAGACAGACTTTGCCCGCAACTCTCAATATTATGAACAAGCCGAGATAGAGAGAAACCCCCTTGACGTTTTGCGAATATGGATGCGGATAACTCTTCCCCGCATGCTGTAAGCCAAGATGCACGGATAACCGTAGTCCGTAGATCATGACGGACTTGCAACAGCGAGATTATTCTGTTAGCCGAATTGAGGACAAAGGACGCAGCGGACAAAGAAATGTCCGCCTGAACAACTCCACACCAAGTGACAAGCATAACACAAGTATACGACTGAGGGACTTCCTATACATAAATACTATAATTCATCTTGTCATAATTCTTTGCAAACTTGACTTTCATCTCACTCAATTCAGATATTCATAACCTCATCATGTCTCCTTCCGCAAACATCGTCAAGAAGTCCTACAGCATCGCCTCAATCCCTGCTGATGGCATCGGTCCTGAGGTCATTTCAGCTGGTGTTGAGGTTCTGGATGCTCTAGCCGAGACACTTCAAACCTTTGATCTTGACTTCACTCACTATGACTGGAGTTCAGATACCTACAAGAAGACGGGAAAGTATATTCCTGACGGCGGTCTTGAGCAGCTCAAGAAGCACGATGCCATTCTCTTCGGCGCAGTAGGCGCTCCTGGTAGGAAACTCCCTCTCTGTACTCCAAGCTCACCACTTACAATCATCTTCAGATGTCCCTGATCACATCTCCCTCTGGGGTCTTCGTCTGGCAATATGCCAGCCTTTCCAGCAGTACGCCAACGTGCGACCAACACGCATAATGCGCGGAACCCAGTCACCCCTACGAAACTGCAAAACCGGTGATCTCGACTGGGTCATCATCCGTGAAAACAGCGAGGGCGAATACGCCGGCCAGGGAGGTCGCTCTCACCGCGGTCATGCTTGGGAGGTAGCCACTGAAGTTGCCATCTTTACCCGCCACGCTGTTAGCAGACTTATGCGTTTTGCCTTTGAGATTGCGCAGAAGCGACCAAGAAAGCATCTCACTGTTGTTACAAAGAGCAATGCTCAGCGAAATGGTATGGTCCTCTGGGATGAGGTTGCTGCGGATGTTGCGAAGGAGTTTCCTGATGTGACGGTGGAGAAAATGTTGGTGGATGCTATGACTACCAAGATGGTTCTCAAGCCTGAGAGTATTGATACTATTGTTGCGAGTAACTTGGTAAGTCGAAGATTGACCTATATAGGAAGAGTATCACTAACAGATTCCTCAGCATGCGGACATTCTCTCCGATTTGGCCGCCGCTCTCGCCGGCTCTATTGGTATCGCACCCACCAGCAATCTCGATCCCAGCCGCGAGAACCCCTCCATGTTCGAGCCCATCCACGGCTCTGCCTTTGACATCACCGGCAAGGGCGTCGCCAATCCCGTGGCGACCTTCTGGACAGCAGCTGAGATGCTTGCCTGGCTTGGTGAAGAAGAGGCATCTACCAAGTTAATGGAGTGTGTGGAAAACGTGACGGCCTCGGGAGTTCTTACGCAGGATCTTGGTGGTAAGGCGACGACTAAGGAGGTCACTGCCGCGGTGGTGGAGGAGATCAAGAGTTTGAATAAGGCCTCCAAGTAGTTTATTTACCCTGTGAAAATGTAAAGATGAATGTATTCTTTGTAACTCTGGTCAAAGAGATCTTGAATAACATCGTTTGTTTGTCTGGGTTCATTGTTTATGTGTTACAATTCCATGTGTTATTGTTCTTCACCACGCCTTTGTTCTTGTCCAGCAGCCAGCAACATCTCTTGGGATTATCTACCTGTCCCCGAGCAAAACTAGCGAAATACAGTGTCATAACTTTACAAGTAATAACATATTGGGTAGGTAGAAATATCAATAATTTCATAGCTGCTTACTTTCTTGGATCCAGGACTAGAGAGCCTTTCAATCTTTCATATAGCCCTACTGCGGAGGAGAACGCGATTCTGGTAACTTGCGGACTGAGGCCAGCCGCTCATCTTCAATAAACTCTTTTTTGTATTACTTGGATCTATCTCGCCGAAATCGTTGAACAGGGTTATCGAATCATCCACAAGGTTCGTTGAGGTAGGCGGCTACTATTGTTCATCGGGCAATAAGCCACTCATGCGATGTTATTGTGAACTTTAATGGATTGGGTATTGTGTTATTTGTTATTGTACTTGTTTCAGTCAGGTTTTGAAAATAATTTGTGTCGAGCCCTGGGATAAGATTTGAAGCTTCACCAAGATTGTCACTACAAAATGCCGAATGATCACGTACGTCACTGTGCAGAGGATGCAAGACGCGGACAGAAGTTCTCAAAAATATACATGTATCTAAATCAACGGAAGGCTATAAAATAAACCATTTCCACATGTAATACAAAACCATCCAAATCCAATGTGCAAAGGAACAACGTCTACTTCACTGTCTCCAAAACACCAGACACCTTAGCAATCTTGATCCTGGCCTTAACGCCCTGGATTGTCGTCCCGGCGTCTCCACCCTCAATCGCGACGGAAGAAATAACGATTGTAAATTGACATTACAACATGCTCTTGAAGCTCATCTGAGTCTTCTGTGTCAGATTCCTCCCCACTCTGCTGATTCTGTTCATCTCGCAGATTTTCAAGTCGCTGCTGTGTCGCCCTGTTCACTTGACGCATTCGCTCTGTCGCCAAGGCCAATTGGCGGCGTTCTTGCTCTCTCGCCGCCGCAGGGTCAAGGTTTCGTTCTCCTGCAGCCCGGCCTTGGGGTTGGGCGGGGGGTTGTCCTTGCGGTGCTTGCTCTACTTGTATACCTCGTTCTAGTTCACGTGCGACCCGTGAATCGTCGTGTTGATGGCGAGGGTTGTTTTGATGCCGGTCTATCAGGCGTCTTGGCACCATGAGTCCGGGGGCTCCATCGTTGGCCGGCATTCGCCCATGGATTCCGGGGCCTAACAGCATGCCAGCAAGGGGTGCCGGAAGGCCCACTGGTATAAGCTGCGTCTCTCGTTGTCGGCGATGGTGATGGTGGTGGTGATGGTGGTGGTGGTGGCGATGCGCATCATCCGGTCGGTTAGCCTCTCGAGGCTCCTGTTGGGCCACGAAACGATCATCTTGTAATAACTCCACAGCGTTTCCACGCCCGTGAATCCCCCTCTGCCCTCTAACTCGAAGTGGATGTTGAACAAGTTCAGGGGCTTGCTCTCTTTGCCGCTGCCGCTGTTGTCGTTCACGCTCGTGCTGTCTGTCAATCTGCTGCGGTAGCACCAATGGCCTGATCACTCTCTTTCTCGTCGCTGAGGCGGCCGGGACACGGTTCTCTTCTCCGGCCCGAGGTCGCAGCTGCGGGATCCTCACAGGGGCGTTCTCCGATGCCGATTCCTCCGTGCGATGCTGACGGCGACGACGGAACTGCGGTGGCTTGACGCCAGGGCGATGTTTCATGGGCACCATTCTATGGAAATGGCCATAGGGTGGACAATTGCAAGACAACCAGGTATTGCCGCAGAGATAGCAGAATTGTTTGCCGCAGACACATGTCATATGGTTGCACGCCTCCAACAGCTCGACCATCCTACCACATCCTGGGCAGTTGACCGTCTTGTTCTTATCCATCATAGCCCATACATCTTCTTCTGCGTCCCCTTGTTCGCAGGGACGATCTGGGTGGGCCTTTTCGAAACATTCGACACATGTTTTGCGGTGGCAGATAAGACATGATCCTTTACAATCCGGTGGGATAAAAGCGGCGCAGTGTCCGTTGTAGCAGTAGAGGCGATCGTGGATCGGAGTGTCGGCTTCTTCCTTCATCTGGCGGAATAGATGGACAAGAGCAGGCGACCCCGCAAACGCAACGACCGCGTCGTTAAAAGGCTTGCAGCACCGGGGAGGGAATTCTTCTTGGGAGCGAAGACCACGGCAGATAGCCATGCGGAAGCAAGACATGCAATAGTAGCAACCACAAGGGATCCTGAGATGGGCGGTCTCAGTACAGATGAGGCACTCTTGGGGTAATCCTGATGTGGGTACATATTCGTGCTCTTCAAGAGCAGCTTTCCTCTCGGCGCGATCCAACACAACTCGATGAGTGAGGTCCTTTACCTCAGGGCTGCGTAGTCGTTCGAGTGCAAGCTCCTCCTCTGGTATGATCCTCGAGACTAGAAGAGCCTGCTCGTATGGGTCCGCAAGTTCAATGGCAAGATTACAGATCCTTGCCAGGTTGGCCTCTGCGTAGCCAGACTCTCTGGGAGGAAGGAGCTGGAGACGAATGATTAGGTCCACCAGGTCCGGGTGGATGCGGTCCAAGGCGTCACTGGGCATCGTGTGAGTAGAAGTTCGGGAGGGTTAAAGAAGGCGTGTTAAACTCGTGTCCAAACGAGCCAGCGGGTGTAGTATAGAGGGTTCTGATCGGAGAGTAAGTTCGTGGGTTGAGTAAACCGAAATGTATAGTTTGGTATGAATGAGAAGGGTCAGTTTAGGCGAGAAAGTGTACGGGTGTTTAGCAGAATAAGTCTGTGGTCGATTGGCAAGAAGGTTGGCAAGGCATGATAAGCTTTTTATCTTCCACGATCTGTCCAGAGAAAGGATAAAGTTCAAAGCACTTTGACTGTTCAGGGACAAGAGAACCGTACAGTGACCATGGTCGTTAGTTCCAGCATGTTTCAGATCTTGGTGTAGAACAATAGGATCTCAAGCTCGTGGTGACTTACTGTTCAGTAGCTCATCTTCGCAAGTGACCACTCCGTCATGGAATGCGAATAGACTGACCTTCATCCTACACACAGACGTGAGCGATAAAGTTTCGTTACCTCACAAGGTTCGCACACATCACATGGACACCAAAAAGAATGCTGGAATGCTGAAATGCTGAAATGCTGAAAAATGCTGGTATTGAATCCGACAGGTAATCAAATCGATAATGCGCTGTCCTTTCTTTCTGTAACCTAAGAGATCCGTGATCATGCGCCATCACCTCGCTTCTCTCGACAATTAGCCGCTGCCCACAGGGTATCCGGGCATCCATTCATCGACGACATAAAACACTTGACTCCCTGAAAGATGGTAAATGATCAAAAATATCCAAGAGCCAAGTTTGGTTCCCAACCCAAGTCCCCGGTACCGACAGTCCGTAACCCCAAACTGTGGGGGTGAAGTGATTCAATCCACGTGGGTAGTAACAAAGTCAAACAAAGAAACCTGATAAAAAAGATGATAACGCATAAACCCACAAACTCCACCTCGTCGTGAACTCCATCGCTGATTCCCTATGTGACGTTGAGGGTAAATGACACGCAATATAGACAAACAATTCGGCGACTCGAAGCCTAATAGCTGAAGTCGACATTGGCCATGGCCATGGCCGGTGGACCCTTGTTCTGGTCATTGTTGTTACAAGGTGATGAACCGTTATTGTTGTTGTTGTTGTTGTTGTTTTGGTTCACGGTGATAGAGGACCCATCACCGTCACCCAAGGTTGTGTCTGCGCTTGATGCGGTTGTTGTCGCTTGAAGTTCGTGGCCAGCGGGAGGTTGAGCGCTTGGTGACCAACCATCGTTGAGCATCTGCTGGAAACTCCAGCTCGGTTCGAAGGATTTGCTGTTCCATGCATGGTTCACCCGTTCGTACATCTCGTCGATCTGCTCCAGGCTGATTTTGCTTGTCTCATACACGTTACACCACACAAAGAAAACAGCCAAAATACAAAAGGCGCCCCAGATAAAGAAAATTTTGGGACCAAAGGCGGCATTGCCTGGTCCTGAACCAACCAAGAAAGGTGCACTGTAAGCAATACCAAAATTGAGGAGCCAGTTCGACGCTGTTGAAACGGACATGGCCTTTGCTCGAACTTTCAGAGGGTAAATCTCTGAAGTCACAACCCACACCACAGGACCCCAGGATGCTGCAAAGAAAAAGATGTTGATGGCACAGAAGGTGATGAGGATAGTCTGAGATGCCTTTTCGAAGCTTTGTCCTGTCGCAGTGTCGAATGACGCCATGAGAAGTTGGCAGCCAGCCATGCCAAGGGCTCCGATCATCAAAAGTTTTCGTCGGCCCCAACGCTCGATAACTAGTAAGCCTGGTATTGTCGACACAACATTGATAATATTGATGATAAGCGACTTAGTGTATGGGCTCTCCACGCCGGCACCGTCAAAGAAGCTTGTACTGTAATACATTATGAAGTTGATGCCGGTAAGCTGTTGAAGCATTTGTAGTCCGCAGCCGGTAAAGGTTCGTCGACCAAGGTGTGGTGAGCCGATGAAGATGTCTTTGTAGCTATCGGGACCTAATGTTAATTCGTATTGGTGATTGGCGATCATTTCTTGCAATTCATCGACCAGTGCAGGATGAGTAATATCGAGGCGCCGAAGTCGACTGAGTGAGAGGCCGGCAGCTTCATGAAGGCCCTTTTTAACAAGAAATCGGGGTGTCTCCGGTAGTAATAAAAGGCCGCCAGTGAGAATAACCGCAGGTACTAATTGAAGGCCAAGAGGTATGCGGTATGCTGATGAGTTGTTAAGTTTAGAGGCGAGGATGTTGACTATAGAAGCGGAGAGGAGACCAAAAGTAATTGATAGTTGATATGCACAGACGAGAGTACCTCGTATCCATTTGGGTGCCATTTCAGACTGATATAATGGAACGAGAACGGATATAAGGCCGACACCAACGCCAGCAACGAATCTAAAGATGAGTCAATAATGGAACTCGCAAGTTCGATGGATTGAGCACATACCTCCCAACCAGCAGTAAGTCGATATTTGAAGCGCAAACTTGGAAGATGGCGCCGATGCAAAATATGCCAACAGCCAAAAGAAGTGTCTTGCGACGGCCGAGTGAATCGCCAGTAGGTGCAGCAAGCAGGGCACCAAGGGCTGTGCCAGCGCTAAGAATGGCAACTATGATAGATGAGTCTTTTGTGCAAATGTCTAGGGCACCGTTTTCGTCGAAGCAATTTGTATGTTTTCCGAACTGCTCCTTGAACTCTGTCATGGCAAGGATGCCGTTGATGGCTCTGTAAAGATATGTGGTTAGTTTTCTGTAAAGAAAAATGATGTGACGCGATGAAATGGGCTGGTTTTGGACAAGTCGGAGGCGTTTGGAGATAGAGTCGGTCGGTTCATCGCGGCAGGTTCGGAATGGCGAGTAGTTCCCGGATTGTAAAGCGTTCCGTATGCAATCCCTTCTTCTATTTCCACCCGATATTCCGATTTTGCGTTGTTTTGAGTCCGAAATGTGGTGATGGAGGAGTCGTCACCCTTGTCACACGAGTCCGCCGCAGTCGTCGCATCGTGAAAAGTCAATCGTAAATGTTGTATATGGCGTCCGAAAGCATTTGTCTGTTTAAATCTTGTCGCTGGTGCAATAGAGTCGATATCGCCGTATCATGCCGCGCCGTGATGCGTCCATTCCCATGTCCCAAGCCCATCAAAGTCAAAGGAAAATGGTGGTGTGTCTTACCCAGTATCGTAGCCGAACAGCAACCCGCCAGAGGCAACGAAGAGACCGACCATGATGGCCGGGGCCGACGAGCCCGCGACATTGTCGGGTTTCTGCCAGCCCATGGCAATGGCCATGGTGTCGGTGTTGAAGTCGTCAATCCAGGGTTCAGAGACGTCGAGAGCGAAAGGCTCCGGGTCGGCGAGATTTTGGTGGAGGTTGAAGGGGTTGAGATCAACGGGGGGACGCTGGGCGATTCCGTGTGGGTAATAATGGACGGGCAGGCGATGACCACTGGTTTCTGCTTTCTGATCCAGACGTTGGAATACTCGCACTGGGTACTATGTACTTGAGCTGGTCAAAATCGATGCTTCGTCAGGTGGTGTTTGTTCGGAAGAGAGGTGGTACAAGAAATGCTAAGGGTGATGGAGAATTAAAAGTTATAGAGATAAAGAAGAGTTCGATAATAATAATGTATAATGCTGTAGAAGGATATCCATACGCTCAGTCCATAATCAGACCTGAGAAAAGTCTCAAGAAAAGATAGAGAGGGGCAGACCTGAATGATGAGAGCGTTCCGTCTCCAGACAGGAGGCGAAAAAGGTAGGGATCGTCACAACGGGGGGGGCATCTAGCCCTCTTCTGGTTAAGCTTCTTCATTGGCTCCCTGCCCTGCAGCCACTGGAACCTCGTCAAGCCATACAAGAGTGGGCACTTTATGTTGGAAAGAGCGTGGACTGGCTGAGCTAAGCGAGTTACAGTGCGGTTTGCCAAGCGGTCGACGATACAACACTCCCATCCTGCAGAATGCATCATGATAGGTACTTTCCACTTGCCCTTTGTTGTATCATTACACAACATCAAATCTGCCAACGGCTCTGGATATTAGATATTCACCTGGCACTGCATCAAGCACGCGTCTTCTTACAGAAATGCCATGGGGACCTCGAGCGTCTGAGCGCCCCAAATCTGAAACTGAGTTACGTTGACACCGTCCCAGCCTGGACAGACCAGGCCGCCAGGGCTGCCAGGGGATAGCTTTGCTTTACTTTTCAGCTCCAAAGCGGCCAAGTAATAGTTTCATCTCGAGCGGCTTCTTTCTTGTTGTTAACAATGGTATTCCGGTGAAGAACCTCGGTGGTAGGCCGCTATTTGAACAAGGGATAGAGGCTGCATGCCGGCTACTCGGTATCAGGAACAGGAGAGTCCGACCCTTGCCCATTCATGCAGTCCAAATTTAGAGAAGCCAGTACCTAACAGAGCGTTGGAGTTTGGAGACGTCAATACCATATGCTGGTATATCGTCACAAAGAGTCGCACCTCACAATACTCCCTGCCTCGACTGAGTTGTTCAAATTGGGAATTCTGGATGAACAGGCAGTTGGGAGGATCACGCCAAGAGCACCAAGAGCACAGTCAAAACACTGTATTCCGCACGTAGCCACTCAAGACGCTGTTGCGCCGCCGCCATGCAGCGCTTACCCCGGCTTAACACCCTGTTACCGTTGGTGCATCCAAACTGTAGACCTAAGTTCATCAGCAGTTCCGCAACCGGCACAGATACTTTCAAGCTACGTGCGGCTGCTGTTGCCTTGCACAGTTTGCACAGTCTCTAGTTTCCCCCGGACAATCAAATCACCCCGGGATTTGTGTCTCGGTACCGGTACTTGACAAGATGGTTGCTTGCTTGAGGTGAGCGACGTCTCCCATGACCCTTGGTACGGAAGCTGTAATCATCCGTAACTTGGAAGGAGAAGTGGCCGACGGGAAATGCCTTTAGCAGAAGTTCATGATCCAGCATCAGGAAGAAGATCATTCAGATATCTCGCTTCACAAGCCGTGTCAGAGGGGATAGGGCGCGAGATGTTAAGGCTCCTCCAATGTAAGCTTAAACCATGGCTTTAAGCTTCAAAATGTGGTCTGATCAAGACTATTTTGTCTTGTTTGAAGCTGGTTCAGCCGTTGCTACCGGTAAGAATTTCTCTTTGACTTGCTGACTTTGACAGTACGCTGCGCGTCTCTCAACATGACAATCACATCACTAAACTGCGAATTCTCTCAAGTCATGCGACGCCCCTTGCTTGGCATCATTCAGAGCGTATCCTGTGGCTGGGTCGCTCTACATGGCGCATTAGCAGGATGTCTCCCAATTGAGAAGGCCTGTAGTCTCTCTCACCTCCAATCCCACAGAGGTACACAACGAAATAATGGCCGACAGAGCAGTTGGGCCTATTACTTCGAGCATCGCATATTAATACACATTTCTGCAACATATCTAACAATCTAATTATATGAAGAGGCTCCGCTGTCGATATATAGATCGACAATCCTCCGTTCCACCTAGATTGCGTACGGGTATTTGTCACAGACCTGCCAGGTACAGTATTCTTTCAACCATTAACACTTGCTCGGTTTTTCTTTTTGCGGGGTGCAGCCAAAATACGGGGGTTCAGACATGGGTGCGAAAGTCAGAGCGTGTCTTAGCGGAGAACAGTGTTTAAGAACTGCGCTGTCATTTTCACGTGGCTCGAATTTTGTGACTATTGGATTGTCAGATCATCGTAAAGTTGCCGGACAAGCGGATGTTTGATGTCAACACCAAAATTCACTGGCCTACCCTAGACTATTGCACAACTATCGGAAATCACTTGAACTTTTACATGGCTATTGTGCGTTTCCTATTAAGCTATTCAACATGTGCGAAACGTTCTGCGCCGGATTAGCTATAAGTATGACGACCTTTTGGTCATGGACGTTGTGCGAAACGAAACCGCGGATTCGTGTCGTTCTCTTGCGAAATTGGAAACAACTTCTCCCAGAACTTCTACCGCCGTACCGTCGATTGATCAATGCAACGTATTCTTTAGGCCGCGTGGTAGTGTAACTCATTGAAACAATCCCAAATAAACGTTCCTTGCCCTGATCGTCAGGTACAGGCACCAAACGCGTCCCTACCTCACAAGAACGAATGCGGTGGTACATGTGTTATGGACGCGATGGTGCAGAGACGACGACCCTAATAAAGCCACCAGCCGTTGATCAACGTCCAGCCTCAAACTATATCGACATTTGCACAGTAAGAGAGATTCACTGCAGGTCCAAGGAGAAACGTTAAAGTATATACCCAAAAAGGTAGTAGTAGTTATCTTCATAAATTGTATGAACTAGATTGCAACAAGCTGCATGCATCCCGCCTATCAATACAAAAAATCCTTGACGCCTTAATGCCAAAGCCTTTTTTCGGCATGAGGTACAAAATCTCGCACAAAAACACAAGTCATCGCGGCTCATTTTCTTTGCCGCGTCACCATCGTTACATAGGTTCACCATGGCTATTGCTCTATGGCTCCAGAGTAACCTCCTGGCCCTTGACGCGGCCAATGACCTGCTGAGGCGCATACTTGGGAATGACCTCATCGTCGTGCAGCATCTCGAACTCCTCAGTCGCGTCGCGGCCCATGAAGTTCAAGATGGCCTGTACACCACCAGGGTGCTCATCCAGCCAGTTGCTGAGGTCCATGACGACACCCTTGACAACAACCCAGACATCGCCCTTGGTGTTGTGCTTGGCAACCTCCTCCATTGTGAACTCCTTCTCGGGAACCTTGAAGGACTTGGGGTCGTTGGGCTTAGCAGCCTTCTCACCGTCCTCCTTTGTGGGGTTGGGACCGGCAGCAACGCTGGCATGCTCATCGACCTTTGAAGGGGCACCGGAAGAAGAACCGGCACCAGGAGCACCCCAAGAGACGGTCACCTGGTTGGGCACAGAGGGGTCAAGGTGCAGAGAGATCTGACCAACACGCTCGGCTGCGCTGCCGACACCACCCTTGAGGGCGTTCTGGAAGAGGTAGTTGCTGGCAGTATCACCAGCAACACGGCCGTAGACAACACAGCCGAGAAGAGAAGAACCACCCAGACGGTTGGCACCGTGGACACCACCGGCCAACTCACCACAGGCGTAGAGACCCTCGAAAGGCTGCTTCTCCTGGTTGAGAACCTGAGCCTTGTCGTTGATCTCAATACCACCCATGGTGAAGTGGAGAACGGGCTCCATGACAGCGACGTGGAAGTCGTCGTCGACATCAAGGGGCAGGTTATGGAAGAACTTCTTGCCCCAAGGGTCCTTCTGCTTGCCATCGGCAATAGAATTGTAGGTAGTGAAAGTCTTCTGGAGGTGCTCGGGGGAGCATCCAATCTCCTTGGCAAGCTCCTTACCGGTCATCTTCTTCATGAGACCACGACCAGAGTAGTGACGGGTGTGGAAGTCAAGGACCTTGGAGGCCTTTGAGTTGAGAATGAGTCGGATGGGGAACTTGTCCTTCTTCTTCTCATCCCACATCATGCCGGAGACGTAATCACGGTGACCAAGCTCATCACAGAATCGGTCACCATCGGCATTAAGGAGAAGACCACCCTCACCACGGAGAGCCTCAGCAGCTAGGAACTTCCACTTGGAGCCAGGGTCCTTGGGATCGACGAGGCCTGTAGGGTGAACCTGGACCTTGTCCATGTCAATACCGTTACCACCAATGGCCATGACCATCTTCTGGCCATCACCAGTAGCGTGTGTACCGTTTGTGGTGGCGAGGCCGTAGGTATCGGGACGGTGCTTCTTGAGGAGGGAGGAGTCGGAGAAATCAGCGGCGTAGCCACCGGTAGCAAGGATGACGGGACCGCTGAGGTCAACGATCTCGCCGTTGTGCTCGTACTTGACACCAGTGACCTTGTTACCCTCCTTGTTAAGCTCGGTGACGCGGGCCTTCTTGACAATCTCGACGCGGCCGGGTTCGCTTTCGGCAAGCTCCTCGAGGCGCTGCATCAAGGCGTAGGTGATGGCCATACCAGGGAACTTGGCATCGTGTCCTCGGTGGGTTCGGGGTTGGGAGTGGCCACTGTGATTATTGTTAGCTGGCTGTCTATGATGCGACGAAGGTGGCAAATTGAACATACCCGAGACGAGAGACGAGGGTGAGGTCGAGGTTGAACTCATCCTGGAGCCACTCAACGGCGGCGGCGGACTTGTAGGTCAGGACCTTGATGAGGTCAGGACGGGCCTTGTCACGGGCCGACTTGAGGGTATCATCGTAAAACTGTTTGACGCTGTCGGGGATGCCAGTGTCAACCTGCGTCCTTGTGAGAGCACCGTTGATACCAGAGGTAGCCTTGGTAGAGTTTCCACCGAAAAAGCCTGCAAGGAGAGCACATGTCAGCAAATGTCATACGACGGTTGACCGAATCCACGCGGCGCAATGCGATGGATCCGTGTGAAAGCGACTTACCCTGCTTATCGAGGACAATGACGTTGCCACCAGCCAGGTAGATGGTATGCGCAGCAGATAGACCAGAGACTTGAGATAGAAGTTAGCACCAGATCGATGAGGTTGGGCATGGCGCTTCAGAGGCGAATCAGTGTCTACTTACGGCCACCGCCCACGACAATCACTCTAGGAGCCATTGTTGCGTATGTGTATACTGTATGTGAAGAGGGTATAGAGGAATAAGCTGGTCAAGATACAGCAAAGCAGACTCCCAAGCTAATGGAGAAATATAGATAGGACAAAAAGAGGGGAGGTAGAGGTTCTTGGGGGGGAATAAGAAAATAAGTCGAAGAAGTTCGGAGGAGGAAGAGGATTGAGGTCAAGTCTTATTTAGCCCAGACGATGCGACGCCAACAAGGCCGAGGGCGAGAGACAAGGCAAAGCAAAGCAAGGCGTGGGACTTCGGGGACCTTGGAGCCGAGGTCGAACCCGAACCATGATGCGCGCGTGCAATTCTGAACTGAACCGACCGGGGAAAGAGCGGCTGGGGCTTGGACCACATTGAGTCTGATGTGAGTTTAACAGGCATGGGCCGTTTAAAAGGTTCAGGTACTCGAATCCAGATCACAGTATAGTAATTATGGCTTCTGATTCTTTTGTCAATATGTATATCTACTTTTACTTGTTTGAAAACTGTTAGACGTCTCTTCTCATGCCTCAATCTTCACTGTCGCGATCAAAGAGCCTTGCCAGGAGTCCAGTAACAGGCACAAATCAGAGGCTGGCATTTTCTCAGCACCGCAGCCCAGGATTGCTCCCCGGAAGCGGATGCAATGCCCACTGAGACTTAGCGTCACTGGCCTGTATCCACCCCCGCCACGGGCGTAGAATTTGGGGAATGGGGGAAAGGCACGGATACATTTCCAGAGTTTGCGATGCTGCGTCAAACGGTCGGTGATTTGTATAATCAGGCACATGAATCAACCATTTGGCAATTCTTCGCCAGGTCAGAGAGATCAAGTCGCCAGCCATTCGTATACCCATTACTCTATGTATCTAGGCTACAAACAGAATAGATACCCGCGCCTCCCTCGCCATAAGCTACGCCGAAACACCGCACCGCAACTTGTTCTACAGTCTCGCCTCGGGGTCCAGGCGGCCGGGCAACCCACCGACAGTGGTCTTCTCTCGCGTCTGATGTGCCGAGGTCTCCGCTTCTGAAGGAGAAGAGGTTCGTGTGGGGGAAGCTAGGACATCCCTAACTTGGCGCATGTTGCTGGACTTGATCCCAGGTTTCAGAGCTTCAGAGAGTCTCATCAAGATGGCACGTGGGTGTTATATATCTTGCAGTTATAATGCAATCCACTCAAGCATGTGAGAGACCTTCTCCTCAGTGAATCTCCTCACTCTTTGTCTTTCTCCTCGTTCAGTTCCTGTCACGACTCAACCAATTATGCTGGCCTTCTCCAAACCCCACACAACCGGTCTTGTCGCCGATCGCCTCGGCCAGGTAACCGGACCACTGCGGTTATGCTCTGCAGCTATGCACGTGATGTAAACGGACAAATCCTTGGAGATATTAAAAAGACGAGACAAGACCAATCTTGCTTGGCTTTCACATGCCTTCTCTGCCTCTCTTCTCCAAGGAGCACATGAGTCGCCTGCATATTGATCAACGCCGGTCCATGACGCTCATGATCCTCATCCTCTGAGCATGTCGCCTTTTTCTTCACGTCCATGACTAAGGTGCAGCAACACACATTCTTTCGACAAGCTTGTGACAGTCTGGCCTGGTCAGCTGGTTCTTTTCCCAGGCTTTCCATTCGCTTTCCCTTTTCACTCCGATCCCCAAAAGCATGTGAAAGTACAATCTCCGGGGTCATCTTTGCCGCTTATCCTCAAACGAGACATCTCCTTTGAATTTTCCCCGGATTCTCCATCTGTATCAAAATTGTCTGAGCCTTCGCCACTCGATCCATTCGTCCAGAACCTAAGAACCTCTTGGCCGTCCTGCAAAATCTGGGGTTCGGGGCTGACTCAGCCGGGGTTTCACATGCGAATGCCAACGCTGCAAATTGTCGAATGGAATTCTATGGCCTGATTATGATGAAGTTTACGGACATGATGCAGCTAAGTAAGTTACGCATGATCATTTCTGCAGGGTAGGTTGCGCGCCAGAAGACATGCTTGGGAAGTTAAGTAATTGGAGACATGGAACGGACTCACTCGCAGGTCGTAGATATGCGGAGACTACTCACATTGAAGCAAAACATACAAACAAAGCATTCAGCCCTGCTCGAAAGCCCATGGCTACGAGCATGTCTTTTAGTTTCTTTTCTTAGAGACTAATAAGTACTATGAGGATATCATGCTGCGTACATTTTTGGATCAAATAACGTAGAATGGATTAGGGGTTATTATTCGGAGTACGATACGCTTGAACACCACTCATGTTCGCCAACTCTTATTCACAAGACCTGGCAATTCGATTGAGCAAACCTAAAGATGATGACTTATTGTCATTGAATTAATTATAAGACATGAGAGCCACATCATATTTCAACATCACAAGTCGTTAATAACAAAATCTTGGAAGCAGTCCCGTGACCAATCACGTTACCTTCAACATCCCGAATCCCCTCATGACGTACCTTTCTTCCACCATGGTACAACTCCACCATTCCTACATCGCCATCAAATCACCACCATGAAACCTCTCATCGCCCTAACGACACTATTCAGCCTCACATCCACCTCCCAAGTGCCACTGCGTGAGAACCACCAAGCCCCCATCGCCAAACCCGCGCTCCCACCGCTTCACGGCCACCTCCCGATAATGTCCTCCGACCGCCCCTCCGTGCAACCCTCCGTCGCTCTCGGCGACATCCTAGGTTCTAACCGCGGCCTCACGTCCTTCTCCTCCTTCGCGCGCATGCAACCATCCACCGACGAACGTCTCTCCGACCTGTCCACTAACACCACCGTGCTCGCGCCGCTAAACTCGGCTGTCGATGCGCTCCCGCGCAAACCCTGGGAGCAGCCTGCTGATTACAATGAGTTTGGCGCGGATGCGTATGATGGTGATGGCGGGCAGGATCGCGCAAAGGAGAATATGAGGAGGTTTGTGGTGGCGCATCTTGTGCCGCAGAGTCCGTGGGGGAAGGACGAGAAGATTAAGACGCTGGGCGGTAAGGAGATTTGGTGGGTTGAGAAGGAGGGCAAGAGGGTTGTGATGCCGGATGAGGTCGAAGTTGAGCGTGTGGCTAGTCAGGTTGGTAATGGAGAACTGGTAAGTTGATCAATATCCATGATAGAGAAAGTGCTAACTTGGGATGCAGTGGGTTCTCAAGGGAGTTCTGAATTATGCTTAGATCCTAATATTGCTTGGTGCTTATAACGTAGACGAATAATGATAGAGTAATGATTGATTATACATGTCGTCAAGTAATGGCCAAATATCTAGCAACAGCCTTCAGAGACGCACATCACTGCATACAGGTGCTTAGGACAGACAATACACCCAATTTACATAGCATGCTCCAGTCTCATGTTCACTCAGTATATTGATTAGACCAACATATATACACGTTGCCGGTATCATCTATCCAAACGCCCGACAAAACTCGCCGTAACAAAAACAAAATTAACAATAATTGCAGAATAGTACCTCAACAAAAGCCTCCCAGTCTTTACATCATGACAGTATGCCTCGGACCAATCGCCTCAGACATACTGCTAGTTTAAACTCCCATATACAAAAAGAGTTACAAGCCCTGGTATAAGAATTGAAGACAAGAGAACAAAAGCAAGGATTGCTTTAAACAAGAGACCGTGGTTCGACACTGGTCAGTACATGATGACGTTTCATAACTGACATGCAGAGGCCAGCCTATGATGCCCTGTCAAACGAAGCGTATAGCAGGAAAACACTTTTGCATGAACAAGCCAAGGGGTGGAGAATTATCATTCAACCTTGACCCTCTTTGCTTCTGACTCTTCTGCGGCCTCACTCTGAGATGTGGCTCCTACTTCAGGAGTCTTTCGTTTTGTCGCAGTAGAATTGCCTATGCCGACACTCAAGTTCTGACCCAAGCTCCCATTGGCATTTGATGTTGTGTCCTTCACATCCTTCAAGGCAATGAGAGTCGCATTAGGCGTTGTGTTTAGGTTTTCATCTCTGAGAAAGCTAGGCCCTGATCCGACAACCGGAGTAGCAAAGTTGAGCGGGCTAGGTAGTGTATTACTGTCACCTCCCCTGAAATTCCAATCAGGGTAGAAGCTACTTGGGCTTGGCAGGAGTTCATTTGTCAAGAAACGTGATGGCAGGGCAGAGACAGGAGTTTCACCATTCACATGCTGCTGAGGAGGTGGCCGAGCAAAGGGATTTGGTGGGCCAGTAGCACCCGCAGACAATATTGCAGATGCAGAAGGAGACGGAGGAGGAAGCACGAGCGACGACTGGGAGTTGTGACGTTGAGGAGGCTGTGTAGTGGTTTCGGCAGCATTACGAGGAGAGTTTGACTCTGCCGTTCGTGCACTGCCGCCGCCTTCAGATCCGCCATCTGGAATCTGCACCGTTAAACGAGGGCCACGAGGTCGAGCACCACCAGGACCACCAGCCGCCTTGGTACTATTTGACCGCGATGGCGGCGTCAAAGTGGTTTCTGGAATTGACGACAAAGATACAGTTCGGGACTTTTCATCGGTTTGGGTACTGGCCCGCTGTGGCAGATGAGGTGATGATCTAGCCGCGTCAGCGGCCCGATTCAGTGCAGCCACATCCACTGACTGAGAACGGTTGGCGGCGTTGGCGGCATTAGCAGCGGCGGCAGCTGCAGCAGACTCAGATTTAACGGATTCGGAAGTAAAAGATGCAAGGTGCTGGGACAAGATCGACCGGTTCTCTTCAATAGGAGTGAAGATACTATGCGACTTCCTTTGAGGTAGCTTCTTGATGGCGCTGTCCGTATTCAGTAGAGGCGGTTGAGGGCGTTCTTGTGGTTCAGTCTTGGGTTCAATAGGAGGCGGCGGTGGAGGATCTTGCAGGCGACGTTCAGGTTGGGGTGGCGGCGGAGACATTTGCGACAAGCCTTGGGGAAGATGTTGTTGCACTGGCTGGGGCGATGGGGTGGGTCGTGCTGGAGCTTGTATTCCTTGTGACGGCGGTTGCGAAGTGTAAGCGGGAGGCATCGGGGACGGCATCGGGGACCTGCGGTCATCCATATACGGCGCTTGTTGCTGCATTGGACCGGGTTGCTGGTGGTATGCATACTGAGGCTGAGGGTGCGATGGAGGATGAGGACCGTGTTGATGCATTAGACCGGGAGGATGAGGCGAGTTGTAGATAGGCGGATTAGGCATGTAGTTCATTCCAGGATGCGGAGGACCGTTGGGAGGTGGAGGCTGAATCATGCTGGGACCCATTCGGCGCATATCAGTTCGAGATGCCGGCCGTGAACCGATTGACGGCTGCGGGGTATGTTGTCGCTGAATAGGATGTCCGGGATGCGCTTGGAAGGGACCGCTGCCATTACCGATAGGTGGTGATGCCGAAGGTGTGTGATGTCGAATCTGAGGGAAAGAAGGCTGATGCTGTGCGTAGGGATGCGGTGGCATCATCTGGTTCTCAACAACTTCAGATCCATGGGGAGGGGTACCATCGCCTTCCTCGTCCTCGTCGTCATCGTTACCGCCGTTGAAGTCGGATGGGCCTTTGTGTTCACTCGGACCGCCATGCTAGAGCTTGTTAGCATACTGGACTGAAACGCGTCGAGCTTGCAATTATCGTCTGGATACCAGAACGATGCGACAGAGCTCTGAGTCAGATGGGACTCACATATTGATATCTGTGGATGAGCTCTCGCATATCTGCGGACGAGTATTCGTAAAGCTTCTTGTTATTACCAAAGATAAAGACGGCAACATCAACGGAACAAAGCACGGAAAGCTCATGAGCCTTCTTGAAGAGGCCGCCTTTTCGCTTCAAGAATGTGCTGTATGCGCCAGTTAGTCGCGATTCCCAGACACCGGTTTGGTGCTTTGTGGGGGTTCCAGGTGTTACTTACACAGAGCGATTCCTGTCATCTTTGATCGCCTTGATCTCAATCTTTCTTCGTCCCATGTTGAACGGTCGTGCGTCTCAAGCTGGAGAAATGTGTCGCGTCTCCACGCGGGGCAGTTGAACGGTCGCGGCCAAAGAGATGATGACAGTCGTTGGAGACACCAGTAGTGGAGTAAAACGGAATTGGAACGGGTCGCGCAAATAGTCGCAACAAGAAGGGCTCGACAACTTAAAGCACAACAAGTTGAGCAGTGAGAATAAAGCAAATAGGTCGAAGCGCGGTGGTTGTCGAGGTCGTAAGCGAGGACAAAGAATAGTTAAACGGCGTGGGTAAAGTGGATGCCACCGAAGGACGCTTGGAAATGATGGAGAAATAAACCAAAAAGAGCTCTGTGGATAAAGCCGAGAGAAGAGGAGCAGGACAGGTGAGATGACGGAGGCGGCTGTCGCGGTGGCCGTGGAAGGCAGTTAAAAGTAAAAAAGAGTGGGAGCGGGAGAGGATTTGACGAGGGAAGCGAAGATGGTTGTGGTTCAGTCTGCTCTGCTTTGAGCTGGGACAAGCCGCAGTAACCTTGTTCACTTGCACTTCAAGGACCCCGAGGTCGTTGGCGACCTTTGTAGCTTAGCGGCCGGCAACTGGTGGAGGGGTACTTGTCGCAGTAGCGCGTCGACGGTAGCTCTTTAAACTTGGCTTTTGGTGGTACCCTTTTAGCCCTGAGGGGAGCGGGACGGAAGAGGGTGAGGGTGATGGGTGATGGGGAGGAGGAGTAACGCAGGCATGCGAATCGCGTATATCACAAGATTCTCTTGCGCAAAGGGAATCTGATTCACGAGAGCCGTTGCGATAGGAGATACTAGGTTCAGAGGTCAGATCCGAGAACCGTTGCGCGCGACGCGACGCGATGCGATCAAGTTAGAAAAGTCGAGTGAACGGTTTCCTGGCGGTTGCGCTTGCGCTTGAGAAGGGAGGTCGCGGACGAATAAAGAGAGAAGTTGGAGTGATATGATACGATCACCGTTGACCCCCAAAGACCAGAGTGAGTCCAAGGCCGATCGATAGACGTCGATGGGGCTGAATCTGGCGTCTGTGGTTGGGATGGCTTCTAATAATAGACGGATCGTGTTCACTCGTGCGTTCGGTGCGGGTGCGGGATGGAGAAAGGACGGGAGTGAAAAAAGAAGGCAGCATGGAACCCGCAGAAAAAAACTCCTTGCTTAGCTAAGGCTCCTGTGAGTGGCCAGCCTCGACGGGGCTCACCGAGGTGGTGGAATTAGTGGACAGTCCCCTAAAAAAGAGGCGCCAGCATTCAGAGACAGGAGACGTGACAGCGGGCCTGTCCAACCACCGACTTTTAGTTTTTTAGGAATAACATCATCAACTTGGCTTTGGCCTGCCGTACCACGTTGCTTTGCAGTGTTGGTAGCTGGGTAACCAAGCATTACATCAGCTACTGATATAGTTAAAGGAAGAGTTATACATGGCTAATACAGGCTTTACCTTCAATTCCTCCACGATGAAGTCAGCGTCTTCGAGGCCTCTTCCTCCAGAACCATAAACTCCAAAGCCCTGGCCATATCCCGGCTCGAGTCAACGGAAACAACACATGAACTAGAGCCGAACCAGGCTAAAGCGCTCATCCGGATCTCGCTTCCCAACTCCCTGACATGTTTCATGCAGAACTTCTTAGACGACAAGAGGGCTGAGCCTCCTTTACTCCCCTCCTTTCCGCTGCAACGGCTTTCGTATCCGACGTGCTTGCTGCTGCATCTATTCAATGACGGAAGAATGGGTACATTATGCCCCTGCCTGAATATCTATGGTTGAACATCTATGATTGTTCCTGGATGATAAACTCCATATTGCTACTCGAGAGTCACGTTTTCTTATCATTGAGATCACCTTATGGGTATTTCAAAGTGACTCAAGATAAGGGCAATGTTATTCACAGTCACAGATTCTCCTCCTAAACAGTCATCTTATCATCTACGACTAATCCCTCCGGCAGGTCATGACATATCCCGGCCCTAGTTCAAGCCGTCACTCTTCCGGCTTCTAAAAATACAATTATGCATAGCAGCCCCGGTGGGTCGCAATAAAACCCGCACACCAGGCCAAGTTGACAGAAAGGTTTAGTAGATCTTCTCCATAAATCCGACGAGTTTATTTTGTCTTTGTCCCTAAATTTATGGTAAAAGAGCTTCAGTGTGCCGGTTATTTTGCTACCCACCTGCAGCCTCACACACCTGGATCCTGCATGAAGCTCCCCTCCACCAGCCAATTAACCCCAGTTTCTGGCCTGGTTAGTGGACCACCTGGAAATGGGGGTTAATCTGCATTTCCAAATTTGCCCACTTCTGAGACGTGAGAGGTCAACCGGCCTGTTCGACTTGCACCACCACAACTCATTAGCTACGTATTTGATATCCTCACCGCAAGTGAATTTGCGTGTGTGTCTGGGATTGGATCACGTCACGTTGATACCAATTTAGCTTCAGCTGCCGTCTGCCCTAATCACTTTCGCGCAGACTTCTAGACCACCTACTGCCGACCCTGTCCGCTATCATGAAGTTTAGCAGCACGAATTACAATAACCGAGGTGTTATAAAAAATGTTATTAATAATGTGAAAGCGAAATAACTGGCGTCGCAGTCTCGGTTAATGCAGTGCCTTTGCCTTTGCCATGCTGGCCCTTTTCCCTTGAAGCAGAAATCCACCAACTCCGTTCCAATGCCATTTGATCTCTGTTTCCGCAACAGTATACCATACTGAAGCTTCAGTAGTGTACATGTCGTAGCCTGCCTCAAGTCTGTTCGAAGTAACACAAAAATAATAATGAATCTTCATCTCGCTTTTCCCCCTCAACTTTGACCTTCCAACTTTAAACCATACCTAACTGATCGACGTCTTCGGTTTCGTTCGTTCGGGATCATGTTCGCATATAAAAACTAGAATCGCCGTCTCAAATTGGCGATCCAGCCGCGCCGCCGGGAGCATTGTAGTTACCAAAGCCTCCATGCTCAGCAGCGCCGTTGTCCGCTTTCATCGTACCGTTGAGCAGAGGACATAACCTTGAGCAACATGTTAGTAAATTGTTTTATGAAGACGTCTCAAGCTTAAAGAAAACGAGGCATATGCTGTCAGCTCCAGTAACCTCCATGGCGCCATTTCGGCATCATTCGTGCACGCTGGATGCGTATGAGTTCTTGTCGGTCACGCGCAATTTGCTGCTCGCGTGCCTTTTGTTCTCGGCCTCGCCGCTGAAGTTCCTCTTTGATCCTTTTCTGGGAGGCTCTTTCGTCCTCTCGTCGCTTGACCTCAGCGGCTCGTTCTTCCTGTAGCCGCTTGGCTTTGGCTGCTCGTTCTTCTTGAAGCCGCTTGGTTTCTGAAGCACGCCGATCCCGCTCCGCTTGCCTTGCTGCTGCTCGTTGTTCTTGATCTCGTTGTCGAGCAGCAGCTTTGACTACACGGGCCTTGACATCTGCACGCTTACGCGCCTCTTTGTCGCATTTTTCCATAAGAATCTGCAAATCATTCTTTCGAGCACCTCGCTTTGTCTTGACAACTTCTGTGTAGCCAAACCAATCAAAAGGCACCAATGGAGGGGGCGAAACAAAGGGAATGGTATCTGAAGGGGGAGTCATACTTCTTGTTGGTCTTGATATGACCGACTTGGCCACAATTGGCACACTTGCGGGTTGTTCCAGTGGGGACCTTATCGCCGTTGACACTGGGAGACCCGGCGTCTCCTGTGCTTGCTTTCTGATGCAGCTCCTTCTGCTGTTCTCGAGCCTGTCGTCGGGCCTTGTTTTTCTCGAGTCGTTCAAGCTCCTTCTTAATTCTATATTACTGTTAGCGTCGGTCATTAAATGACTTGAGTACAACATACCTAATGCCTGCAAGACGGTCATGGTCGGCATTACCCGTAGGGCGCGAGCTATAGATGCTGTTGAAAGATACACGTAAGCCGGTGCTCTAAACTCCAATCCCACAATATCCTTCCTTGAACCAGGGGTGCCGACTCCGTATGTTCGTCGAGTCTTTCTTGACGCGGCTCCCCTGCTTCGTGGTTGCTGGACTGCCTGGCTTGAGTTGGGTGGGTGCACATACTCTCTCATTTCAAGGTCCGCCTCCGTTCGCCGCTTCATATACTGCGAAATCACAACCGGATCGTGTACGATTTCGATTCGGCTTTGTATGCTGCCGTCGGGCATCTGAACGTCTCGGGTGATGCGGATGGCGCGTTTTTGTTGTCGACTTGCGGAAGTCAAACCACTAATTTGGCTGGTACCGTCGTCAAACTGGGCGAACTGGGCCGGAGTCATGGCTGACTGGACGTTGAATCGGTCGTCTTCGTCTTCCGTTACCGCGACATCCTTATCTTCGTGTTCCTGGCCATCTGAGAGGGTAGTCTTTTGCTTATCCCAAATTTCTTTTATACCTTCCTCATACATTGCTTGCTGTTTTTTGACATTATAAGCGTGGCCGCCATTAGCTCGCTTCTCACGCTCCATAGCATCTGCAGACGTAGCAAGTGGTCCCTGAACTGCCTCGATATATCCACCCTTCATGGAGGTTCGTATAAAGGAGAAACCTAGACCGTGACCTGTCGGATCTCCTTCACCGTGAAGTTGGAGCATGGCTTTCTGAGCGCAGGCATCAATAAAAGCCTTTGTCGTTTTCCATGGCGCCATCTTGTCCGCAAGAGTTTCTTCCTGCTTTTCTTGTTGCTTTTTGGCAGCTCCCTTGACTACCTTGCTGCCGTCGTCATCTACGTCTTCTTCTTCCCCTTCTGCGTCGTTGTTCTGAACCTCCTCATCCAGAGAAGCATTTCGGGGGTCGTATCCAGCGTCTTCCAGTTCCTTGATACCAAGCTGCATAGCATCAAGGAGGCAAACCTCCTCAGGTTTGATCATGGACCGAATTGCGCTTTCGTCGGGTAGTATTTCTCCAGGCTTCAGTCGCCACATTCCCTTCTCGCCGCTTTCCCTGTCGTACTGGAGGAATTCCTTTAGTTTTTGACGGTTCTGGGTATCAGTAGATTCCGCAATGTGCTTTGTAATGTCGGACAGTTGACAGTTATCGGTATCGCTATGTCTTATCATGCGAAATGCGAGCATCTTCATCCTGTTCTTCGAGGCATTCGTGACTTTACGACTGTGTGGCCCAGGTACCTCGACTGAAGGGAACTGCTGTCCAACAACATAAAGATGGTCAATCTTGTGCATGAACCACCTTGAGCCTTGTTCTCCGGTGGTGCTGCGCACGACTAGGAAGTCGCTGCCTCTTGGGTTATGCTTGAAGACAGGAGCGCGGTACATCTCGTTGTGTAGTGTTGGTACAGTTTCTCCAGGGTCAACAGTACCGAAAAGGGAGAAAGGAGATCGGTCCTCGGGAAGAAGCATTCGATATTCTCCTAGGTCTTGTTTGGGTAGTTGCTCGTCCTCGTTGGTGTCCTTTCGGCGGTAGTAGTTGATCAAACGGTTGCCCATACCAAAGCTGCTGAGCACTCGTGGGCGCTGCTCACAATACTCGTAAAGAACAGCGGTGGAGTTGTCGTTAATGCTTAGGTCCTTCGATTTCAGGAAAACTTCGTGAGCTTTGCCCTTCATCATTTTGCGCTTCTGGTGGGCAGGCTTGTCAAACTTGATGAGATGACCAGCAAACTTCTTGTACCTAAAGCGAGGACGGTGATACTCATCAGTTGTACCGCCAAGCTTAACCTTGTAGTAAGGCCAGGAGAGCTTGATGGCAGGCATACTGTGCTCAACAGAAATGTTACCAAGAGTGGCGCGCACTTTGCTTTGGTGATTTTCCTTAAGCGCCTCGTATGCCTCATCGTTGGAGATGTTGAAGCGACTGGAGACATTTCGGCCGAGGTTGCCATTAGCCATGCGCTTCAACTTGTTGTCTGTACGAGGTCGCTTCGTGTTCCGTTGAGTTTCTTGGGTCTCGAGGAGAAGGTAAGGGTCGCTCATATCCAGTTGAACGCGCTTCGCACCCCTGCGAGTTGCATCCTCGAAGTTGTCGAACGAAGGAGCTGTGTAGCGGGGGATCTCTGGCAGGCCTAGGCTGACCATCTTGCGTTTCTTTGGTCGTACTGGGGCATCATCGCCAAGGTCCATCAAAAACTCAGCATCCCATTCGTCGTCCTGCTCCTCGAACACTCGCTTTCGTGCCTGTTGTTGCTCCTGCTCCGCAGACTGTCGAGCCTTAAATTCAGCCTCTACCGTGGCAATGTGGGCACCCCAGTCTTCGCAAGCAAGTTCGATATCGCGTAGACTAAAGCCAGCTACCGTTTCGGAGTCGGAGTCGAGATCGAGATCGAATTGGATGTTATCTTCGGCTTGATTCTCTTGATCCAAGCCGCAGTACACTAGACCCCTCTCCTCTCCCTGTCTAGCTTTACGGGAGATTGTTGCAGTGCCCGGGATGCGAAAGAGTTTCTCCTGGTCGGGCGCGAGCTCGAGTGTGAGCTTGCTGGTGACAAGCTGTTTCGGTTTTCTGGCTGGCCTCTTCTCCTTCCAGGTGGCTCTCTTTGCAGGCAGAAGTTCGCTCCACGTCAGGACGTGTCCCTTCTTGAACGCAGGCCATGTAGCTTTCAGGAGGTCTTCGACGGTCTCGGCGGGCGCGGGGATGTCGTGATCTTGGTTATCGAGATGGGGTTCGGGGTCGAAATTGATACCAGGAAAGCTGAGGCTCGAGTCGGCGGGTTGAGTGTCATCACCATTATCGGCATCGCGAACGTGAGGAGCTGGTGAAGAGGGTCCAAGAATCGGATCGGGTGAGGATGGTCCTTCTCCAAATAGGTCATCTGCATCGTTGCTAGTTCCTCCGTCATCTGTCAGGCCGGGCATCTCCATAGAGACACCAGCACTGGGCTCCTCCTCATCCGGTAGATCGTCATCGCTGATGTCCTCGAAGTCTTCGGCGTCGTCAGCCTTGCCCGTCTGGTCGAACTCGATACTGTCAAGATTAATGCCTCCGCCAGTGTCTTGTGAATCTCCGAGAAGTTTCGCAATTTCGCGGTCGTCAGCCGCGTTCTGCGCCTTCCAACCAGTCTCGTCAAGTGCCGTGAAGTCGTTTTCGTCGGCCATGATCGCGGTGTCGCAGTGTCGCAGTTGTCGTTCTTATTTCCAGCCGCGATGGTTTCGTTGTTCTTATATCATTATTTTGACGCGTTACTCGGGACCGCGCGAATTTCGGCGGCTCGTGAGCGGCGTATTAGAGACTGTCGTGAGCAAAGTCGAACAGCGCTTGTCGTGATGAATTCACGGTTATGTTCTTGCCCTCGCTGGAGAGATGCCCGGCAGCCTAAGAAACAGCGTGGAGTCAGCCAATTAAAGTCAGGGACAGGATGGAAGAAAGCAGAAGGGCCCGTGCGGGTAATTCAATGTGGGGCTGCGCTTGAGTGTGCATTCTCCACTTCAAAACCGTTGTAGCAACAAGGGGTCATCATCGTGTAAATAACTGACCTTGGTGTTTATTGTTGACTCAAGAGTTATAGGAGATTGCGTTAGATACGCTTCGCTCACAGTGCCGAAATCTACTTGTTTGCGTACCCAAATTAAGCTCAATAGGTGTTGTCAAGATGTGTGCCATGTCATTTGTAAAGCACTTGGAAGCAAGAACACTTGAAGAAAGGAGGGATGTGATAAGTTCAGATGATAATTAGATTTGCCGAAAGTAGAAGATTGCCGATGTATTTGACAGATCAGTCTATCTCCGTTGCATGGGCATGTTGCTGAGTGGAAGTTGAGCGTGAAGCCAGTGTTGGGATTTATAGATGTTGCACAAGACCGTGATTCACAATCTCGATGACTCAATTACAGAGGCAGAAATGCTTTTTTACTCAGTTTCTACGCTCCATCTTCTCATACTTTCAACACGATGATATACCAGAACATTCTCGACCTCTACCTATTACTGACGTCCACTACCGAGAGGGTTGTTATTTCTGCTGCCACTCCATCTTCCAGCAGATGCAGAGGTCTTTTATATTTTAGAGGCCACACTTTAAGGGCATCCTAAAGATACTTCTCAATTATTATAGGAGCTTGAAACGATTTTAACCAGCCACAATGAAGTCGCTCCATCAGACCACAACTTTATTTACACATAGTCCAGGGTAGCTACCATACGAAGCTTCCGTGATACAATATGTCTCCAGAAACATTTCTCTCCCAGTTCTAGTACAGTAGAAGTAGATATCGAAGATATTCAACGTATCGGTAGTTCAGTTTATATGGCGGTTTGAGACGCGCACAGCCTCTATGTCATCGAAACAGCTACTGTTTGATCACATTCGGAATGCGCATCTCATGTAAAGGTGGATTGGAAGCCTTTCACTCACCCCTAAGTCCATTACAAGCCGAAACTTTCTTTTCTCACATCAATCACTGGTTCTACTATGCCATCCATGAATGCATATGTTCAAATACGGGAAATTTGTCACAAAGTTATTGACATCCCTGGGTGACCGGAAGTTAACTTCACCACACCTAAACCTTGGATGAACATACATAAAGTTATATTACTCGAGTGACAATGACATATGAGGCGTGTGATTATAGTTTTAGATATGCTTCAGGATAGTGTTTCTACAATATCTGTCTGCCCTATCTGCCTTGCATTAACCACTCTTGTCTCAAAAGGGCAAGATAAAACGACCCTAAATAAAAACGTGTCAGCACTGCGAAGTCCTACCGACGACATTACACTCCAGCATCTCATGGACTTGTGACATGACAAGAACAAGAATAAGATGTGAAATGACGCAGTATTTTGCGTATTCCTGGTTGGGAAGCTGGGAAGATCAACGCAGGATCGCATTGCATTGATCAACGCAGCTTAACGTCAACTTCCTTTTTGGCCCCCAATGCATCCCAGCACTAGCGACGGTCTGCCTCACCTAGCTCATATAGACAAACACTTCACTTCAATGGTACTTATTAGATATCGTGGCACCACAAACGCTCATTGGAGCCGATGCATTGGCTTGGGCCGCAACTTTGCATTGGCGTTATATCATGAACAGGAAACTATTGGTGTACATCCTTACACCACGTCAGAGCATTCACGGAGGCATTTAATTACAATCACAAAAGTTTGTTGATGGTTGCAGAATACTGGTTTATTTCCAAGCAACAGTCTCGAATAAGATGCGCGCAGTAACATATGGTAGGCATTCCAATACCCCAAAACATGATGCGCAGCAGGAATCTCGTAGGGAGTAAGCTGCCAACTTTTGAAACAGGAAAGAAAATACAAAAGTCCACCCAATAGAAGGGGTATCAACGCCGCCATTTAGAACACCGTAGAACCCGTAACTCATTAGTCTCAGCTAGCACTAGGCCAGCAAGATCAACCCCAGAAAGTCGTAAAAAGGTCGTAAGCATACAAGAAGGTTATACAATCAAGGTACAGAAAGTCAGATCTTATGCGATGAAGACAGTCGCCATGACTACGGCCACTGCGGGCCAGAAGCCGAGGGCCTCGATGAGGGTTCGGGCAGCGGCGCTGTCTGAAGAGTCATCGCTGCTAGAATCATCTGAGGGAAGAGCGGTGTCGTTGGGTAGAGTTCCGTTAATGAGAATGGTCATGGTACCGTTAACCTTAGCGACATCGACGACTGACTTGTTGAGCGCCTGGTAGCTTCCGTTGCCAATGAGCTCGTCGTAGTAGGCAGTGTTGTTGTTGTCGTCGCAAGCACACTGCGCGTATCGCGCGCATGCACAAATAACATCGCGTTCCTCGTCTTCATCGCTTGTTTCGTTGTGGAAGCGGTACGGGTGCGAGTACGGGTACATATAGGCGCCGTAGAGCCAGACGCCGGGCCAGAAGGCGAGGCCAGCTCCGAGGAGCACGAAGGGCGCGACTCTGCCGACGGGGCTTCGGCCGCCGGCCCTGTAGGGTGTTGCTGAACCTCCGGCGTAGTATCGACCGCCGCCGTAGCTGGGCTGGGGGCCAACGCCGCGAGAGCCTGAGCTGCTGCCGGAGCTGCCGCCGCGGCTACCGGAACTGCCTGATGAACCTGGACGAGATGATGAGCCACTTGAACCACTGCCTGAGCGGCCGCTTCCACTGCTGCCGCTCCCGCCACGGGAACTCCCACCTCCAGAAGATTTTCCACCACCTCCGCTGCTACCTCCGCGTCCTCCACCGCCGCCGCCGCCACGACGCTTGTACAGCTCGGACTCGTCGGTGCTGGGCTCAGCTTCGATGCGCTTGACGTGAAGGGGACCATCAATGGCCGAGGCGACCGTTGAGGTGATGAGCGTAAATAATACGACTGCGAAATCGGGTCTCATTTTGGGCTAGGGGTCTGTCTTGGTATGACGAAACTAGTTGTGTAAAGTTGTCACTACCTTTTAAACAAAAGATGTTGAGCGCAAGTTGAAAGCAAGAGCCAAACAATTGACAAAAGATTTCAGTTCAATTACCAAACAGTCTAGAAACAGAGAAAAAGTTTAGAGAGTTTGGGGATAATTAGACGGATCGCTCCAAGTGGGCAGTTCCAAGGTTTAATACCCGAATCGAGGATGGGTAATCCGTACGAGATTGATGACGACCGGGGTGGGTGTGGTCAATGAGCAGGGATCCACAAGGCGTGTGCAGCGAGAAATGCGCGAGTTGTGACGGAGTCGCGGAGGTAACGGCGAATGGATCACGGGGTGAGAGGGATCGATGATGATCTCTTGTACAAGGGGGCGAAGAGTGATGATGTCGCTGGTTCCCTTTCTTCCCGGAAAGATTTTGGTGCGATCGACCGCTAACAACAAGGTCGAGCGATGTCTGTCTTGGCTTAGCTATAATGAGGTCACTGTGTGCACGACAGTGGCCGGTTTTGGCGACTCGTTTCTGAGAACAGAAGCAGGGTAGAAGGGTAGATTTGGAGAAGATGTGTAGTCTATGCTGACTGATGAAGGAGAGGGAGGACAAAAACCGCCAAGGCAATGCGGCAATGGTACCTTTAATACCTGCTACTTAACAGTGCTCACCGTTTCCACGGTGCTGGTTCGAGGCGTTGTTGGTGCTGACAGCTGAAAGCAAGCCAATTTCATGAAAGGGACCGAAAACAAATTAGCTCCAATCGAAAAGGTCCTTCGCTTTTACACCGCAGTTTGTTCTGGGAGCATTCAGCACTAAGCAAACAGCCCTATTGGTGTGGCTTAGACAGAATAGGTATTCTGCGTTACTATCGTGTTTGGCTCTGTTATGCAGGGCGATTGGCGTATTTTGGAGATGATCATAGGACCAAAACAGAAATCTAGCTTCAGATGTCTGGGCTAAGCCTCAGAGCTACAACATATCGCCTTTCCTCTATGTACATGTATCTATTGAGACAGGCATCCTGTGGTGGAAAAGGACAAAGAATGAAGATGATCAACGGAATTGCTCAACACCATCGGCCTACGGCTAAATAACGTGACCAATTGACCCCCGGTGCTTAGGTTGAGGACAGTGCAGTGACAATCGTGGGTCTGTGACATAAAAGACCCCTAGTTTGGCATGGGGTGCTTAAGCTTGTCGGCGTTAAGCTTGCAGCGCCGCAGCATGCGCGAACTGCGGCATCTCATTGGTGTGTGCCCCTGCGCGATGGGGACCAAGGCTGTCACTGAGGCAGACTCACTCGTGCACAAGCCACAAATGCTGACTTTGAGCGTATTTGTGCTCGTCAAAGAATGTGCTGAGTAGAACAAAACAGCTGAGTAAGAATACGCTTCCGTTCCAGATTAGGTCTTAAGTTGCTTTCATTTCTCACCAAAGACATGGCTGGGAGCTGTGACAGTGACAATAACAGAAGAGTGCATCAATCTGTGAGCCAGCTCACAATAAATGGCCGCTAAAATCCTTCAACTGCGGCTATGTCTACTGATCACCACGTGGTATTGTAATTCTGCAAGTTTGGGAAGTCTCCGATATGTGCGCCTCTCGATCCGAACAGCTTGGCATCTCCAAAACGTCCGATTGTAGACTTTTCCCCTCATTGACCGTCTAATGTATTTCTGGCATAGCCACCGCCCCCTGACGATTGTCTGTCACAAAGCTTTCTGTGAGGCTGTGCTTGCAGGCTGCAGCATTCTAGAAGCACGGGGCGAATCTTGGGTTTTTAGCCTTAAGCCAAGATCAGGCACTCGTGCTTCGCCAGGTACTTGGCACACTAAAATTCAGCCGTGGCGAGTATGACCGCGGTAACAGGGCGGGTATAGTGCTACTAACAGTTTATGGTTTTGCAATCTCGATGGTGCCAAGCGATTGATGTAGGACGAACTGCCAAGGCGAACTCGATCGATTTGATATGTCGGGTTGATGCTTCCTGGTCTTGGGTATCTCGAATTCATATGTAGTCTTTGGACTCAAGAACCTCAATCTTTAAAACACTCCAGCACTCAAGATCCTCAGGGCGGCATGCTCTTTAGACTGTCTCAAGCATCCTGTCTTGGCCATCACCCCCTTACTTTAATTATTTCCTCAAGTTGAATTTCCGTCGTGTCCATACTTCTGGATAAAATCGTGAAAAACAGCCGTGTCATAGGTAGTAACACCCTGTAGATAAGCCGAGTTCTTTGCTTCCTCGGTACTGCAGAGTTCTGTCATTTTCCTGGAGAGCGTAATCATTTCAGGAGAATGTCTAACGATACCAAGCCACCTTCGCTCCTCTACGGGAACTCGCTTGAATGCATGAGCCCACAGAGAGTCCCATCTATCAAATGCACTAAAGAGCATTGTGGGATAGTCAGGAGATACCACTGATGTGCGGTGGTGGAATACATGGCGTAGGAGACCTTGAAGTTTTGAGTATTTGCTCATCGACTGAGAACTTGATACGTACCTGTGCTGATGTAAAAGAGATCTGATGCATCCAAGCTTCTGAAGGACTCTGTCTGTGAAATGGTCCATTCTGCAGAAAGTACTCCCGACACGACTTCGCAACATCTTGATGGATAAGACCTGGCAATCCTATGCCGAGCCCGTTCCCGGAATGTGATGTCTGAATCTGCCTCCCAAAGGTCATTCGGGCAAGGCAGATGTCCCGTCATTTCCTTTACCGTCATCATGGGCGGATTGTTACAGCAAAGAACCATCAAAGAATCGTTGACAAAAGTCCACGTTGATACCCTGATACAGGTCTCCCGATAAATAAACTCTTCCCAGGTATCATACTGTGGCGGGTGTTCAAGACTCAGCATGCCAGACTTTCTCAATAATGCAACAAGTGTTGGTATCCGATTGCCTGCAAGTCTTCGGCGACCCTCGATGTGGTTGAAACTGCCTTCTAGACTGTTCATCAACACTGCTGCTTGGCATACCTCGAGCATATGACGTGATGTGACCGGGGAAATATTCTGGTTAGTCAATCT
Source organism: Fusarium sp. VM40 (assembly GCA_954870535.1). NCBI lineage: Eukaryota > Fungi > Ascomycota > Sordariomycetes > Hypocreales > Nectriaceae > Fusarium > Fusarium sp. VM40. The sequence goes on from CATPAH010000011.1 coordinate 909,181, forward strand.
CCTGAGCTCCTTGAAGATGTACTTTTCGGAGAGCTCAAGCAACGAGGTTGTCAGGAATGGGTGAGATGATTGGTCGAGATATTGAAGGTATGCAGTTCCTGTCAACGTCACGGCGAGAAGTAAGTGAAGTGATACTTTGTCCGGATCAAAAGTCGGCCAGTGTATAGGTGACTTGTGGTAATATCGCCAGCGGAAAGCGAACGTTAGGGCGTTTTGAAAGTGGACAGTTGTAAAGAAACCCCGTTGGCAGCTTTGGTCCAGCCCTTCTTTTAGGTGAGGTTTCCTGATAGCCAAGTCTTGGAGAATGTTCGATAGACTTGTTACTCGTGCGGTGAGAGTGTCGGCCGACGTAAGAGGGGTATTGAAGAATTTAGAAAACTGCAAAAACTCCTGATCCATCTCTTGATAGTCCTGAGGTTCGTCAAGCAGCATGTCTGAAAGATTCAAAAGAAGGAATTTCGGGTCAACAGTGCCTGTGACACAACCCGTCGTCTCAGGCTCACGATGATTCCAAGCCGGTATCTCGGAGGTCTTTTCAGGTTCACCAGCCACTGCAACATCCATAGAAGTATGGATGGGATCGGTGGCTTGTAGCAGAAAAGATAGGTTGAGACGGCCGTCCTTTGGCGGCTCATTGACAGTCGTGGGAGATTGATGTGAAGCGTCGTGACATAATGCGCTGTAGGTACAACTGATGCGGCGGGAGGAACATCTCGTACACGGAATCCCTGAATTGCATGAGAGCTTGGATCTGGAGCAGTTATCGCATGCTCGAAGCTTTCTACCCCGTTTGGCCTGTGGTGGTAGAGGGCGACCTCCCCGAGCTTGACAAGACCGGGCGTGTCGACGAGTGACATCTGCCCTGACGAAGGATTTATGACAAAAAGAGCATTTGTTTGGAATATTAGCAATAGGTTTACTGCAGACAGGGCATACGGAAGATTGGTATGGGGTTGTCATTTTCATTCACGAGAGTAAAGAGGTTGAAGTTGGATCATGTGGGAATTTTCCGAAAGGACATGGGATAAGTGGGTCTAGTGTGGTTATTTCCCGATGGGTTCCTACACCTAGTACACCCCGAGACGTAAGGGTATATAAGCAACTGCCACTTCTTTTCACTCTCTTAATCGTCTTGACACATGCCCTATCCTTGCATCTGATAGTTCGACAAAGGAAGATGACTAGAATTCAATTAGCTAAGGGTTAGTAGTAATCACAAGATGAACTCCATACACATGCTGACTTATAGGGTCCAACAGCTATAACTCGGCCGCTGGCCACCACCTCTTACTCCATCATCCCTCAACGATCACTCCAACTCCAACAGTTCAAGGATAAACATGCCGAGCATCAGAAAAGAAACAACTCCTCAAAAGCCACTCTTACTCCCCACCCTTATCCAGCCACTTTGGCCGATACCAAGCCAAACAACATGATCGACTATGCCTTGTGTGTATTTCAATGTACCCTTTCTACCTCTAACTCTCAGTAAACTAACGAATACCGTGCCGCAGAACGTCTGTCGATAAGTTGGTCAACTGGGCTAGAAATGGCTCAATGTGGCCCGTGACCTTTGCACTCGCCTGCTGCGGTATCGAAATGATGCACGTCTCGATGCCACGATACGACCAAGACCGGCTAGGCATTATCTTCCGTGCCTCTCCCCGACAATCGGACGTTATGATCGTTGCCGGAACCCTCACAAATAAAATGGCCCCTGCCCTCCGACAGATATACGACCAGATGCCCGAGCCTCGCTGGGTTATCAGCATGGGGTCTTGCGCCAACGGTGGCGGATACTACTACTACAGCTACAGCGTTGTAAGAGGTAAGTCTATATAGCTTCTCGAAAATAGGCAGGTCTACTAACACAATAAACAGGTGTTGACAGGGTAGCACCGGTCGATATTTACGTTCCAGGGTGTCCTCCAACTGCCGAGGCTCTGATGTATGGTATCTTTCAGTTGCAGAGAAAGATTCGCAATAGTAGAAAATCGAGGATGTGGTATCGAAAGAAGTAGAATGCACCTGCTAGTGCGCGGTCACAAAATGTGTAGGATTTGTGTCCCTATATGATATCAAGAGTCAAAGGGTATTGCTCTTGAAACTTTCGATTAGAGCAAGTTTGGGAAAAGAAATCGGTCCAGATCAGAGTAGTCGAAACTTGATAGATCCCCAGCTAGGTTATTCAACCACCTCATATCATCCATCTCTTGCAAAGGAGTCTCATCTTGAACTTCTGAAGGAGGCAGTATGGGGTATTTCTTGAGAACATCATTCAAATTCGATGCACACTTTTGCTTTCGTCGTTGCTTCATTAAAATGAGCAAAGAAGCTGTGTTAAGCGCCTCTTTGGTTGCGTTGGTGTTATATACGGTCGCAACATTGCTGAGACACCGCATTGCATCTTCGAGCTGAGCTATTGATTCAGTTGTGTCGATGGCTAGCAGAACGCAGATTATCTGGAATGGAACGTTGGCCATGTGGTGCCACGGGGATCGAGCGTCAAGGATAGCTTGGGCGGCTTCGATGCCTTTTAGAGTGATGGATAAGATTTGATCGAGGATCTTGCCTGAGAAGGAGGTGTTGAGGGACTGTAGTCGGCGGCAAAGACATAAAGCTAGGTTGCATTGTGCGAGAGTCGAGGGTGGAACGGAATGGACCCGGTTCAACACCGCCGACAGCGAGGCCTCAAGCTCGGCGACGTTTTGTGTTTTGTTTGGGTCAAGGTCGGTCGAGTAGGGGAGCAGTTCCATGAGCTCAGCAGTATGGTCTCCTTCTCTTGCAGCCGGGATCTTCAAAGTCGAATTCCATAGAATGGTTCTCGATCGGCCCATATCAAATGAAATCCAAATGTTCAGATGTTCCGAAACAGCAAAGAGTCTCCTCCGAAGCTCTGAATCGACCTTTTCCTCCGTCATAGGAAGCACGGTTTCATCTGAAGGCTCACAATGCAAACCAGCTGCTTCCAGCATGTGCATGAGGATCGAACTAGCCATCCACGCGGCGTGAGATGTCCCGACAGTTCGTAGGTATACTACTCGAAGAAGCCATCCTGTGATAGTGGTGGATGTTGGGTTGTCGGACATTTTCTGCTCGAGTATGACTTTGGCTGATTCTACCAGGTCTAGTTCCACTGGGAGAGGCTCGACTTGTGAGAACAAGCATGCGAGAGCCGCTATGCCGCAGAGAACGGCTTCCTGAGACTGATCGTATGCGAGACCAGTCCACCTTTCTTGTATGATGCACGAGATGTCATCACGATCAATAAAGCCATAGATCTGGCCCACCTTTTCGAGGTAGATAGCATTTAAACCCTCCATCTCCTGCTGGGATAGCAAGTCTGTGATTGGTCTTGCAACAGGAACCTGCGCTGTTCTTCGTGCGCCGAGGAAGGCATTCCATGAGAATGTGTGCATCCGTGGTGCATTCTTGGGATCCAGCCTCAACGCCAACCTCCTCAGAAACGCTGCCCCAGAGTTGGCTTCTAGTGACTGAAGGTGGCGAGGCGACGTAACATGATCGCTCCGCGAGGGCCTGGAATCCTTATCCGTATGAACTGGAGGTGACGGAAGAACCGTTGCCTGCTCATTTTCAAGATTCTTCCGCCTTTTGTTTGCAGTGGTCGTTTTATAGCTGCAGTCATACTCGAAGCGGACGCAGGCTCCACATGGAGAGTTGCCGTCGCATTTCCGCTTCAGCTCCCGGCAAGTCTCACAAGCCAATCTTGAGCGCTTGCGGCCTTGGATAGACGACATGTATTCACTGTTGGTGTCCGGGGTGGATAGAGAGGTAGGGGTTTGTAAGTTGAGGTATAGTGAGTGCCAGTGAAGTGTAAGCGCAAAGGTCGGCTGCTACGGGCCGAGCGGGAGTATCGGCTATCTCGGGTATAGCGGTCCCGGCAGTATTGATGGTTATGTTTGTATTGACGTAGTTGAAAGGACTAGAACATTTTATAAATCAAAAGTGATTAAATCTCCATTTCAATTCAATTATTGGTCTATTTTGTACTATATCATTCCGGAACATCTTTAACTCACATCATAATCTATGTCGCTCAATCAGAATACAGCTTCTGGCTCTGATGCCAACACGCTGGCTGATATTGAGCACCAGAATCCAGAAAATCTCCCAGAAAAAGCACAAACGCAAGATGAACCACCAGACGGAGGAAAGATTGCATGGTTACAAGTGTTATTAACTCAAATCGTCTTCTTCAACACTTGGGGCGTTGCCAACGGCTTTGGGATATTTCAACAGTACTACACTCAGACTCTAGACGAGACCGAATCTACGATATCATGGATAGGAAGCGTCCAGGTCTTCTTTCTATTCTCAGTCGGAGTCATCGCAGGCCGACTGACAGATGCTGGGTATTTTCGAATCGTCTTCTATCTCGGCGTCTTTCTTCAAGTGTTCGGTCTCTTCATGACCTCGCTTTCCACAACTTTCTGGCAGATATTCCTCTCGCAGGCTGTTTGTGTGGGAATAGGAAATGGCTTTACTTTCTGCCCGGCTCTGGCTGTGTTGTCTCAATACTTCAAGAAGTACAGAGCTTTCGCTGTTGGATTGGCAGCCGCTGGTGCAGCCATTGGAGGCCTTGTCTACCCAGTGATGATCAACTGGCTTATCTTCTACGATAACGTTGGATTTCCCTGGACGTTACGAACCATGGGGTTTATAATGCTTGCCACATATGTTCCCTGTCTCATCTGGCTCAAGCCTCGAGTAGCACCCCACCCAAGTGGTCCATGGATAGACACTTCGGCTTTCAAAGAGTTGCCCTTCATGTTCTTCACTATGAGCATGTTTCTTAACTTCTGGGGTCTTTACTTTGCTTTCTTTTACCTGGGAACGTTTGCTCGCGACCAAGCTGGTATTTCCGAGCCTATCTACCTGCTGATGATCCTCAATGGTGTGGGAATCTTCGGACGTATCATGCCAAATATCATCGCTGATAAATGGACTGGCCCCTTGAATATTCTGATTCCCCTCAGTGTCTTGGCTAGTGTATTGGTATACTGCTGGATGGCTATAGAGAACGCTGCAGGACTCTACGTCTTTGCTGTGATATACGGGTTCGTCGCTGCAGCGTTACAGGCTCTCTTCCCAGCAGTCGCTACGCAAATGACGCCTCACCCAAGCAAGACGGGGACAAGAGTAGGCATGATTCTTGGTATGGTCAGCATTGCGAATCTTACTGGTCCGTTTATCTGCGGCGAGCTCATCAAGTCGGACGATGGTAGTTATCGAGGGGCTCAAATATTTGCCGGTTCTTCCATTCTGCTGGGAGCTATAATGGCGTTGGCTTCGAGGATTGCTAAGACAGGTTTTGTACTCAAGGCTAAAGCATAGATAGAGAGGCCTTTGGGATACAGCTAAACAAAGGCATTTTCTTAGAACAGTTAACTTGAAAGATGTTATGCTTCAGATTGCTTTTCTTCTTAAGAGATATTATTCACGATTAGCCGCCAGATAGCTCTTGGAAATCGATCGGTTTTTAGTGATACCAACGTAGTGTTCTATCAACGAGATGTGTTGTGCTAAAAAGCCACTGAAATCACTTGCTACGTAGAAGATCATCTACCACTTTTCCAATAGCCAGCACCTTCTCCTCCTCTAAGTTACGCCCAACAATCTGAATATCCACAGGAAGTCGATTCTCGACCATATCATGCTTGTTCTCTTCCCAGAGGCGACTATTCCCCTCATCCATCTCATTCCTTGGTTCATGATCCCATTTTGCTTCAAGGTCCTGAGGCTCAACAAATCCACCAGGGATCACAAGTGCTGTGTAATCGAGCAGATTCCAGACTTTCGTGTATCCTACCCATCGGATGGATCTATGAGGAACAGCTGAGTGTGGAAGGGCAGGCATTATGATAGCATCTACAGTCTTGCCTTTGGCTGAGAGAGTGTTGTTCCACTTTTCGAGATATGCTTGTTGTAGCTCTCGTTTGCGTTTGTTCAGTTGCCAGTAGTCAAACACAGAGATGGGCTTTCCGCGATTCAGGAGCCTTTCCACAGCAGGGATGAAGGGTTCGCCTCCAGCCTCTACTTCACGACGGATGTCTTCTCCGCCGTCGACAGTGAAGTATGCGTCCATGAGCTCAATACAGTCCGTATGTAAATCGGGTTTCCACTCGACCAGCTCATGGCCATCAGCGACCAGCGCGGCCACAGCGTCTTCTATTACTCTTGAGATACTCGGATGAGGTTTCACAACTCCATCATCGCGTAAAACACCAATCGTCAGCTTTCGCTTCAGGATATTGTCGTAGGTATTCTGGCGCCAAGGGATTGGAATGCAGCGGCAATCTTTCGTCCAAGGCTCTTGTAGTGTGATCTCCCTCGTCAGTTCATAGATAGACGAGAGCGAGCGAGCAAGAGGGCCAATAGATGAAGGAACGTGCTCTTGGCCGTCAGTTGAAACTGGTACACCGGCATATGGCAGCCGAGAGCTCTATATCTGTGTCAGTGAAGCTCAAAGAGGATAGTGAAACGTACACTTGGTTTGAAACCATATAGTCCCATGAGATGAGCAGGCATACGAATACTGCCACCCAAGTCTGACCCAAACCCTACCAAGCTTCCATGGGAGTATATCAATGCGGACTCGCCACCTGACGAGCCTCCTGGTGTATAACCAGATATCACTGGGTTTTCAGTTAATCCCCAAAGAGGATTATCAGTCTCAGCCCACTTATTCAGATCAGTTACTATCGATGTACTAGATCTGGTGAACCCACCATGATACTTTGTGGAAGATTGGTTTTGCAAATCATAATGGCACCCAATTTCTTCAGTATGTTTACGAGAACTGCGTCTTCGGAGGCTGGTTTGAACGCTCTGCTGGTATAACCAAGGGTAGTGTCGTAACCTTTGACGTTGAACTGATCTTTCAAGCTAATGGGGATACCGTGGAAAGGCCCTTTAGGCTTTCCTTCCTTAGCATAATAGCGATCGAGCTCCCGAGCTTGAGCTTGAGCATCTTTGAACAATATTTCAGTAAGGCTATAGTTGAACCCAGATTAGCGTAACTACTATGATAGGTATAGTAAGAAGTACCAGTTTGTCTATACAGTGTTAGTACTACTCCCAACTTAACATGCATCCTAGAGTCTTACTTTCTTTTGTGCCTCAATCGCCCTATAAATATAATCAAGTTAGCCATTTGCACTCAAACCTGAGCACTCAACTTTCCTTGAAATAAAAGCCTTAGCCACATCCTCACTTGAGAATTGGCCGCTGGCAATCTTTTGCGCTAGGAGAGCTACATCGTCAATATCGGTAATGGTGCTATAGAAATTATGTCGTTCTTTGATATCCGACAACTCTGTTGAAACGAAAGTCGAGATGGCATCGGCCTGTTGTTGCCTCTTCTTAGCAACAACCTCTTCCCAGTTGTTATCCCGCATATTGATAGAGTGGTGTCTTGGAACAAATGAGAAGACGCATGCAATGTTAGGATAAAATGAGGTTTCTAGGTCGAGGGGTTCTTGTGTGACCCCGCATGCGCCTTTGCTTATGCTGTACCCCGTAGATCTCGGCTACGGCATCCGGGATGAATCACCATGGATATTTAATAAGAATCATTTCTTCATGAATTTAACTTACGATAAGAATAATCGAGGAAAGGCCAAAGTAAGTGGAGAGAGAAATGCTTATGGTGAGACATTTCGTGGCATACAAGTATACATTTCCAAGCACACTACGTGTAAAGATAATCTCCTTGTGAAGGTTTCCAAGCTGAGTTTCACGGTGTAATCATTCGTTGCAACAAAGCAACGGTGGGGGGGATATAACTTGATAATTACTGGTTTCTAGAGCCCGTATAATTCGCTGAGGTTGTCGAATACCTTGTCCTCAGCCGCAAAAGCGGGCAGCTCTGGCAAATCCGTATCAGGCAGATGTCACAAGATGGCAGTGGTTTGTGGTGTTTTGCGGCATGGCAATCTTCAGCACAAGAATTGGAAATAGGATACAAGTTTAGACAACGTGATCTCACCAGCTGAGTCGGCTGCCTACTTGATGGAGGGCAGCCTTCACCAGTATGATATCATCAGATCATATTTGCCAGAGTATCGATCCCAAACTTGTCTCGCCGTTAGTTTATACATACTGGCTCTGGGCTGATTCAACTCGGTCCTGTTGATCGTGACAGCTTTACTTGGTATTACATAACTGCCTTTAGTATACGACGATTTTGACTAGGTACCTAGGGTGGTTGAAAGTAAGGCCCAGGTTGGCCAGTGACTTGCACCCGTCTTGCACCCGCCTCACGCCGACCACAATTAATTCCGTCGAATCATGTGTTCTTCAACGTCAGCACTTAACACTTATCTTTCTTTACCTATGAAAGCGGCCCGTTAAGTCTGACCGAAGCTCTAGTCGGATCTAACCGACCAACAACGTAAGAGGCGGACTCGGAAGACTAGCTACGCTACTTGAACTCGTTTTAGAATTCTCTACTATCAGATCTTTTGTAGCCGCAGTTGACTAGATACATACTGGTTAAAAAGCTATCCCCCGTAAGCCGGGGAGATATTTACGCCAGAGGATTGGTGTCTATGATGTCATTGGCTGCCTTGAAGATGCCGCAATATCCGCATATTTGAAGGCTGAATTGTTTGTCTGAACTCATAGGGGTCTATATAACATTGATGCTCCCTAGTTGTTCTGTTGACTACATCATCTGAACTTTAGAGTTGCATATAACCAGTCTGGTCGTCCTGTGTATCACTTTGACAAACTGTTATACACACATATAAGGCTTCACAACTCTCGTACTCATTCTTCATATCATGCCATCTCTCAAAGTATTGATATGCGGAGGCGGATGCGCCGGACCAGCACTCGCCCACTGGCTTGCTCGACTCGGCCATCGCGTAACCATAGTCGAGAGATTCCCAGCCCTGCGCGCAACAGGGGCACAAATCGACTTTCGTGAACAAGGCATTGAAACTCTCAAGCGCATGGGTCTTATCGACGAAGTTCGCGCAAAGTTGGTCGATGAAGCAGGCGTGGCTATTATCGACTCAAATGGCAAGGTCGTTGCGACCATCCTTGCCAATACATCAGGCAAAGGCGCGCAGAGTGTGACGTCGGAGTATGAGATTATGAGAGGAGACCTTGTGCGGATTCTTTACGACGCAACCAAAGAGGATGTTACGTATATTTTCGACAAGACTGTTGAGAGCTTTGAGCAGGATGAGAAGCATGTGCTTGCTCACTTCTCTGATGGCTCGTCGGATACATTCGATCTCCTAGTCGGGGCCGATGGTCAGGGATCTAGAATCAGAAGAGCAATTGGACCACCAGATGCCCCAGATCCCTATCGGAAACTAGGTCTTCACATGGCGTATTATTTCATTCCGCGCATGGAAGGGGATAGCAACATCCGCAGGACATATTCAGGCGCCGAAGGACGCATGATCTTTCGTCGGACTCACAATTCAACCGAGACCCAAGTTTATCTCATCCTGAAAGACGATTCTCCTGAGATATCTAGCATACACAGGGGCTCGGTGGAGCAGCAAAAGGAGTTCTGGACACGACGCTTTCGCACCGCGGGGTGGCAGACAGATCGATTCTTGGAAGGAATGAAGACAGCTGAAAACTTCTACTCTCAAGAGGTTGTACAAGTCCAGACAGATACATGGCACAAGGGCCGTGTAGTCGTCCTGGGCGACGCAGCCTACTGCCCATCTCCGTTTAGTGGGATGGGGACTACGGCTAGTTTTGTCGGTGCATATGTACTGGCTGGTGAAATAAGCCGAAATCCGGATGATCTGCAGTTGGCGTTTGAAAACTACGATAAGACACTACGGCCATTCATCGATGAAGTCCAGAATATCAAGGTCTCTTTGATCAAGTTGGCTATACCAAACAGTCATTGGGGTGTTGCTGTCCTTCAGTGGATTGCTTGGCTTATGTGTCTCCTCCGGATCCCCTATCTTGTTTCTAGATTCTCAAGTGAGGAGAAGGGAGGATGGTCGTTACCGGACTATCCTGAGCTGAAGTTGACTGAATGAGGCTCTCTTGCTTTTTCGTTAGTTCTGTTTTTTATTATTATATCAACTCCACTTAGTCAAAAGCCCAGAGCTGGTTAGGCTCCAAGGGTTGAGAACTGATATTTGGATCACGGAACTGGGAAGTGGTGTCAGATAACTTAATTTGTAGTTAATTCAAATTAATGATAGATCTATTGAGGGACCTCAACATCCTTGCTGGTGTCAAGCTCCTCAAATCTTCTCAAGTCCATAGGCTTCTCTAGCAGGGGAATGACGTAGGGGTCAAAAGTCTTCCAGTAAGGGTTATTCAAGTGATACTCCTGGCTCTGCAACACAAAAGAAATTAGCAAACACTCCAACAACATTCCAGGACTCAATACGTACGCTCTCCTGCTCGTAGCGCTCGACAATGGTAAAGGCGCGCTTGTCAGAGGTGGACTGCATAACGTGCCACGAGAGGGTCTCCTTGTCCTGGGAGTAGACGCGGCTAGCCTCAATCAGCTTGGCGGTGAGCTTCTTGAGGGACTCCTCATCATCCTTGGCGTAGAGGTGAACAACGATTGTATAGACCATCTTGGGCGGTTTTCCTGATATGAGGGGTTTGAAGATGGATATGGGGTGGGTATGGGCTGGAGAGTGTTGGAGAGGGGGCGCTGAATGTCAGTATTGGTTTTATGGTTTGTGCTAGAAGTGGGGATCATGTGATCTCTCCACCCATCGACTCATGACAACGAAATGCGCGTTTGCCGATGTACAATGATAGTGAGTGTATATTTCGTTCCTTAATATGGGATTGGTAGCCAAAAGATAATATAGATCTTCCCAATATTCCACCCTAAATGATCTTATACGACTCTGCGTTTACAGTTTAGGGTAAGTAATTCTGTTTCAGTAAAGACATTTCCAAAATGCACTTGATACAGATATGTGATTGGCGGTGATTCTTACTCTTACTCCAGTAAATAGAGAAAAAAGAAAAGACATATCGATGGGGATAAGCTACTGGGGGAAGCTTACTGAGAAGGCTCCAGACTCTTGGGTCGTCACACCCAGTGTGTCAGTTGCAATACTTATGGAGTGTTATTTCTCCTTTTCACGCGACTCCAAGTTTTCACTGTGGGATCTATGATGACTTGGATGGTACGCTGATACCATTCCGTACATATGGGGTCTTGCTGCAAGGTATAAAGACAACCAGTCAGATTGATCGACTATCAAGCTCCTGCTTCTCCAGCGTTGCAGAAATCTTGTGGCTCTTGCAGCGCTGTCAGTGTTTTGAAAAATTAGCAATATCCTTAGCGCAGCTTGTCATATAGAAATGTCGTCATCAAACATCACTCGGTCAAGACAAACACTGGGTTGATTCAATACCACGGAACTCGTATGGAAGATTTCTAGTTTCTAGTTTCTCACCTAAGTTAGTGCATAACACGCATCCTTGCTCCGATGGTAGGACCTCGCCAAGGAAGATCTTTTATCGCAAGGATCCACTGCGAGCGCCTCACCGTGCAGGGGAGGGACCCGCTGGGAGCCTCACGGCAGTTTATCTGTGGGTCAAGGGATCTATATTCCGCGCTGATTCGGATATCAGATATCGTCGATGGCTGATAAGGTGGTCCCCCTGTTGCTAGTTGAGATTCCGTTCCAGGCTACTGGGCTTTTTTCTTGCATTCTAACATTCCGCGTTCTCGGGTTAACAGGGAGATTGTTTGTTTTCTTGTTGGTATGTTCCAGCCTTGGATCGGTGACGTGTGACGGTGTAGTAGCCTCAATAGGATCACTCGCAATTATTGAAGGATGAAGAACATCCTGGATTGTCCCTCAATATAATATCACCGAGCTTAATGCGCAGCTGACCTTGGCTCGAATGACAGAAGCCTGAAATCGCCTCACTAACACAAAGGGTCGGAAGCCAGACACGCGATCCCAGGGCACAATTGGGTGAAATCATAGGATGCAGCTCATCTATACCTAAGGAAGCAAGCCTCATGACATATGGAGCCAACGTTATAGTAGCATTTCAAATCAAAACACGAGTCAGTTTAAACTCGGAGTCTTGATACCTACCGAGAGCAAAACCTTCTTCGGTATCTGTGACGCAAGGGATCCTTTATACACACGAGAATTACTCTGTACAAGAGGCCCACAGTGGTTTTATCGCGGGAATTATCAATTTTACAGGCGATCAACAAGGGATAAAAAATTTAATCTCTGCACTGGCACCAAGTAAAAGATCTGTTTTAACGCCAAGCTATCTCGACCGTCGACGTCATATCCTCTCGGCCCGAGACCCACTTTCGGCAGGCCGGCGCTCCCGGTCACTCCGCCGTCTAATTCGCATCTCACCTTAGCCCCGAAATGGCACCGGCACATGGAGAATCTCTCCAAATCGCATGGCCACCGAGCATCAACTTGCACGAGAGGCAATGGCTTGAGAATCTACGCTTCTAGAAGAGAGGCAAATATTCTAGCTTCACTTGTCGCTGGAACTAACTAACAAAAATATGGAGTGCGATACAGTCTGAGACGCGAGTCGTGAGCAGGCAAACGTCAAAGCCCACAGAAGTCCTCGGCGGCTTCATGGTGCTATAGTGGACCGGCAGCATCAACAACTCCACCGCGAAAACGGCCAAACATGGACCAAGATGAACAACGTGCGATGATAAGACAAGTGGGAAGGGGGAAAGAAAAAAAAGAAGGCAAACGATGTCATCATACTGGGCCAGCGAAATGAAGCACACCGGCCGTGTCCTTGTAACCCCAAAGTCCTTCTTATATCTCTTATCTCCCTTTCTGAGTCAATCTTCTGCTCTGACAGCACGCTCCCTCTCTCCTTATCACGACTCCCCTTCCCCAGAGACAACGAGATAGAGTTCCGTCCATCATGTCTAATTATATCCCCTCATTCTCTGCCCCCAACTCCAGGCCGGGCTCGCCCATGCCCCTGGGCTCGCCCTCAGCCTCCAGACCAACCAGCTTCTACGCCAACTCCAGAGCAAACTCCTTCATCGGGACCACCAGAAGAGGCTCTACAGTTCCTCAGTCGAGGAAGAACTCGGTCGCTGCGCCCTCGCGCAAGAACTCTGTCGCGCCCCAGTCGCGCCCCAACAGCGAGGATGGCAAGGGCTCCTCCGATCCCGAATCTACGGATGTGGAGGTCTTGAAGAACGAAAAGGGCGAGCCGCTGGCCGGTCGCATCGTCGGTGGTAAATATGTCGACCCTGCCAACGAGGCCATCGACGCGGAGTTTGGCGCCATCAAGACCGTTGACATCGACATGCCCCTTACTCTGACCGAGTTGGTCAACGATAAGGGCAAAGACTACATCGTGCTTGGATTCGCTTCAGGGGATAAGGAGAACCCCTTCAACTGGAACCCGTGGTACAAGCGATCGATCTCAACCATCCTCAACCTCATGACCCTCTTCATCGGTCTTGCAACAACAGCATACAGTTCCGGTATCACGAGCATGTGTGAGGAGTTCGGTGTTCCTAACATCAAGGGCCAACTGGGCCTCTTCACCTTCAATATCAGCTGTGCCATCGCGCCCATGATTCTCGCCCCCTTCTGTGAGTTGGTCGGCCGTAAAGTAGTATATGCCAGTTCATTCCTGTGCTTTTCGCTGCTCTTTATCGGCCTCGCCCTGGCCCAGGACATCAACACCATCATTGGCCTGCGACTCCTCCTTGGTCTCTTCGGTTGCGTCGGTACTATTCTTGTCGGCGGTACCTTTGATGACATGTACGAGCCTCACCAACGAAGTCGCCCAATGGCCATGTTCAGTTGGGTCGCTATCTTCGGAACTGTCGCTGCCCCTATCTACGCCGGTTTCATTAACCAGTCTCTCGGATGGCGATGGATCGAGGGTATCCAGGGCATTGCCAACGTCCCCCTACTCCTCGTAATCTTCTTTTACTTCCCCGAGACCCGTGGTGGTGTCGCTCTTCACAAGCGAGCCAAGGCTCTTCGACAGGCTACCGGCGATGATCGCTATGTCTCAGCCGGTGACATCTTGACTCCCAGTCTGCAGTCTATGCTGAAGGCCAGTTCCGTCAAGGCTATCCATATGCTGGCTACCGAGCCCGTCGTCTTGGCCTTTGGTCTCTGGATTGCTTTCTGCTGGGCTGTTGTTTTCCTCTTCCTCTCGGTTATCCCTATTACCTTCCAGGAGAACCACGGATGGGGCGAGGGTGTCAGCGGTCTTCCCTACATCTCGCTTGCCATTGGTACCACCCTTGGCTGGTTGGCTCATCACCTTCAAATGCGCAAGTTCGATCGTCTTGTGGCCGACCCCAACATCAAAGTCACTCCCGAGGCCCGTCTCTACGGTGCCATGTACGGAGCTATGTTCCTGCCCATCGGCCTCTTCATCTACAGCTTCACCCAGTATGCCCACGTCTCCTGGGTTGGACCCGCCGTCGGCCTTGCCCCTATCGCTTTCGGTATCTACTTCGTCTTCGAGGCTACCTACAGTTATACTGCCGATTGTTACGGCGAGAGCTCCTCCTCTGCCATTGCTGGACAGGGTCTTATGCGAAACACTCTTGGTGCTGTTACACCTCTTTTCGCCAATGCCTTCTTCCACAACGTTGGTAGCCAGTACGCTGGTCTTATCCTTGCTCTGTTTGGTACTCTTCTGAGCTTGATTCCTTTCGTCATGTTCAAGTATGGATACAAGCTGAGAGCTCGCAGCAAGTTGGCTATTGAGATGTAAGAGCATATTCATGAGAAAGCATATAGAATTGAATACACGAAGAATACATGAGATATATATAGATGCCTCTTAATAATGAGATGAGGAATAAATAAACTTTCTATACATAATTCTATTCATAAACTCAAATCCAAACTACAATTTTGACATATAGATCCCCAGTAAGGACACGGAACGGCTTGGATAGCTACCCCGTAGCCAGGCGGTAAGCCAACCGAATGAGTTGTTGAGATCGTTAGTAAAATGAGAAGAGCCTATGCCAAATCTATCTATATATACTATTTTGTGAAGATGCCTTCCATCAAAATCACGAGGCATCGCCTCAAAACACCAGCGACCGTGGTGTAGTGGTTAGCATTAACGCCTTCCAAGCGTTAGAGAGGGGTTCGATTCCCCTCGGTCGCAATTTTTGTCGCTTGCATGTCTCAACCCCTGCAGATATCCACGCTCATGTAGATTCCTGCTCGAGAAGGGTCGTCAAGTGCTATTGTGCTCTAATTGAAAAACACCAGATCGCAATGAGCCCCAAGCACTTTTGAGCCCTTCAGCTTTCCTACCAGACTGAGACTGAAGCATTATCAGAGCCGGATCTTGTCACAACCGGGAGCCTCGAATTGGTATTTTAGTGCATGATGAAGGTATCAATGGCTATAGGATTTTGATCTGATGCACTGTCAAGTTTATCGATAAGAAGGTACTAAAGCTCGTAATGTTATTAAGCTTTGACTTCACACGAGGGGCTTGCTTCCATATGGTCATAGTGATTGTAAAGACGCTGTAGACCCGTCAGGTATCGTGTGCTTCCCTATATTCTTATCCGGCTCGCCGTTTCATTTCGTCGGTTCAGACCCCCAATTACTGTTGCGATCAGGGGGTTTGCCTGGCGAGGCCTCTATTAACGGGGCCTCCACGCTTCTAGAACTTCATCATCCATGCTAACCTTGAAGATCCCAAACCCCTCCCACGCTACGTGCAATTTGTACCTCCAGTATGAAAGTCCACTACCATCAAGAAACCAGCCCAAAGAACTCAGTTCCATAGTAGAAACATCTCTGACAATCACAGGGTTAGTCTTTTTGAGGAGAAGCAAAGACACAACTCCAGGCCTGAGAGGGTTCATGATAAATTTCTGACGTGTATCTTCCATATATTTGTAAGGTTCCACTTTGTGTAGCTTGGGCTTCGATTGTTTTTTGATACACTGTTTCTGAGCATCGTCATCATCATGACCTTCAGTGACCCATTCGATGTATTCCTTTGTAAGACGACCGTTTTTACGCGAGCGGATTATGAGCTGGAATGGTTCGTAAATCGCCAGATTGTATTCGTTCGGCGGGTTGTCAGATATCCCAAGCTGTAGACTTGTAATAAGGAAGTCTGCGAACCCTTCTATGATCTTGGACATATATGCACCCGCCAAAGTCTCTATAGGACTCTTTGCCGTTGAGTCTGCAGACATGCCTTGCATAAGCTGAGCAGCTGAATTGATAACGGACTCTTTGCTGCAATGGGTCCTAGGCGTGCAGTACCACAGGAAGAGACATAGAGTTTTCATAGTACGGGTGAGGTAGGATATTGCGTCTGAATCTTGCTGTACGTAGTCCATGGCTGGGCTAAAGATGTTGAGGCGCCACATAACCTCTGCCTCAACATCCTTTGCAATGGATTCAAGAGGGATGCTGGAGGGACTTTCAGCTAGAATACTACCCATGAATGATTCTCTCTGAATGAAGCGATTGCCCATGGCGGCCTCTATGGCGTCTCCATGTAGTGTCACGTTGTGGAGCGTTCTGGCTCTGTCGTCGTATATTTTGATTTCACGAAACTTTTCCCCATATTGAAACCGCTGGTCGTCCTTCAAAGGTTCCAACGCAAGACTGTGCCTGAAAAGATCTGTCTTTCTGGCATTGCCTCGACCTGGATTTAAGCGTCTGGCCTGCAGAGGCGTTTGTGCCTGACGGAAGAGGCGCGGTGGGGGAGCTACCGGTGCCGTGTTATCTATCTTTCGACTGACATGCGCTGCACAACGGGTAACTTGGAGGTCGAGGCGAATGATGCGTTCTGGTGCTCTAGCTGCAATGGCTTCAGATGACGTCTCGTGAAGCTTCGCAGTATTCTCGAGGCTAGGTTTGGGACTCTGCTCAGCATCAGAGGGAGTTAGGGAATAGCTGTCAGGCTGCATAATGTAATCGTTGGGCGTTGAGGCAACGATTTGGAGCTAGTATCCAGTGCTGGTAACTCATGTATGAATAGAAGATAAGTGTTAACGTTAAAGTCAACTGTGTTCAAAATACAATCAATCTATGTTCTGAATTGGGAAGAAAACAGTTTTGTGGTTAGGTGGATGGTGTTACATTTATTGCTTAATCTCTTTCTGATATGTCACAGCGTGTCAATGCCGAACAGAATGCCCTTCGAGGCGGAGTGCAGCCTGATGAATCTCTGAGCCAACGAGGACTCAACTCACAACACCATCAAGTCTTCAAATGGCTTACTGCGTCAAAAAGTGACTCAGCTCGCGTGAAAATGATTTCTTATTTGTCGCCTAGTTATGGTAAAAATCGGATGATATCCTGTTGCATAAAGCTTCGCCTCCTAGACAAGTAGCAAGGCTTGGCACATAACTTGCCTTGAAGGTACACAATTGAAATTTCCAAGGAGCGATAATCACTATCTGAACAAACATCACCTGCGTCCATAAAAGCTAATCCTTAAACAACACAGAGGAACAATGGCCGCTACGTCTCCAAACACGGATGCACCATCAGTAGCAGCCTCTAGTTCACATATAGTATACACCAGAGGCTCCTCCGGGGAGCCATCTGCTGAAGATCTTCAACGAAAACCATGGAAATTCATTGGCTATAGAGGTTATACCAGCTTCATCGCCTCGGACCACGATTTTCATATTTTCCGGCGATTCAAAGAGTTGAATGTCCGTACTGCTCTTCTACTGCAGGATGGGATCTCTTGTCTCGAGGAGCAACTCGCCCAAATGGACGATACACACAGCAAAAAAACGGCCCAAGATGTTCACAACGGCTCTTTCAGAAAAGATGCGGTTGAGGATCGGATGTTGGCTTTAGAGTTAATTTCCGAGAAACTCTATCGATACAGTAAGAAGATCTGTCTCGTTTGAATCGCGTGGTCGATATCATGGGCTAATGTGTTTAGATAAATTCATGCTTCAACAATCAGCGTTGAATCAGTTCTCTGACGCCCCTCGACGTGATGTTAGGAGCATCCGCAACTGGCACTACAATCATGGCTCTGCGGCGATATTAAATGAGGAGCAGAAATATCTTGATCAGGACGATCTCTTCTGTGTCCTGCAAAAGGATAAGACACCGCTTCGTCGCATGATTGACAAATCATATAGATTAAGGACCATGGACTTATGGAGACGCCCTGATACCGTGCCAGACTATGACGCATCTCACGTTTCTTACTACTCCGATAAGCGGATCGATCATTTTGCTTCAGGCGTCATTATTGCCATTGGAACGTGTCTATTGATAATACCTTTATGGATATTGCAGGCGTTGAATACTTTGAAGATAAAGCTTGCAGTTATCACGGTGTTTATCTTCGTGTTTCTGCTCATCCTATCGATTTCTATGGCATCGAAACCGTTTGAAGCATTGGCTGCCACTGCTGCGTATGTTCTTCCTTCTACTCTCTGGCTATCTCAATTTGTCACTAACCCACTTCAAATCTCACAGTTATGCCGCTATTCTCATGGTTTTCATACAGTTGGGCTCCGATTGATGGGTTGGTACCATCATCGCTTTGGTTCAACCAGGGATCCAGGTGGCCAAACCGCGGCAGTTTTTCTGGTGTTGCAACTCACAATCGCAACTGATGTTTCGTCATTGGAGGGTCCCTAACCATGGACGATTTACATACACATAAACGCAGACCGAGGGTCAAGTGTCAAGTAGGCCAGTGCCGAGACCAATAGGAAGCTTCGGTGAAGAGCGAAACATAGGCTGGAGCTTTCGTGGATCTATGTGTAAGATGTTGGTGCTTTTGAGTAGTTGAATTGGATAGGTAATCTGAAAGACGGAAAAAAGCATCGTGCAAAGCTTTGACTAGGTATAACGGATGAATAAGTCGCGATGAATGGTAGGATTTTTACGATGTCTATTTCTGTTCTTTATTGTATCTACGCAAGCAAGTTCATTTTGTCAACAGCATTTTCAGTGACGCATGTCATTTGGACCATCATAACAAATTATCAGGATTAATGTCAGGGTGTTGTTGGCTTAGTAGGTACAGGGAACTCAGAGGTTTGATTCAAGTTCCTACAATATTGTAGTAGAAAAGTTGAGCGTGGTAAATATTGGATTGCTGAGAAAGAGGAGGTAGTTGAGATGTAAATAGAGTTGTGTGGCAAGAGTCACAAATACACATAAAATTTACATCGATCACGTTGGGAGAAGGAGCAAAAAATGGTGTTAACAATGTTAATTAGACTATTCGCAAAATATCATCTACTCATGTACTAGCTTACGCATATACATCCGATAGATTCAAGACCTAAACTTCCGAAGACCTCTTAGTCTTGCGGAAGAAGCAAGGCATCGTCAGCTGGCCCATCTCGGTCCAGAAACCAACAGGGGGGTCAGTGAAGGTGGCCTCGTAAGCCTCAATCTGGGGTCGCTCCCAGACAAGATCGACCTCGTGGGGACGGATATACTTTGTCTTCTTGCAGATCTTCCAGCCACCGAAGAGGAGAACAGCGAGGATCTGCATGGAGTAGTTCTGGAAGAAAACCTCGACGTCGAACTTGGGGCGGAAAGCGTAGTATCCGTAAACGAGGACGATGACGGACTGGAAGGCCAGGGCAATGTAGGCACCGTAGGGCTGGAAGTATCCGTAGTAGGGGCGCTCGGTCTTGCGGTTGACGCCTTGGGCGACACAAGCTTTGTGGTAGTTAATGTATGTGATGGACATGATCATGAAGGTGATAAGACCACCGCCGGTGACGATGCTGACCAGCCAGCCGAGAACCTTGGCGGAGCCGTTGGCGACCTGGAGGAGGGACAGGAATGGGAACAACATGGTGATACAGAAGCAGTAGATGGGGATACCGGACTTGTTGCAGTAGCGCAGGAATCGAGGGGCGCGGCCTTCGAGGGCCAGGGAGTAAAGAGCGCGGGTGGCGCAGTAGGTGTATGTGTTACCGGCAGAGAAGATGGATGTGAGAATGAGGAAGTTGACAACGTGGGGAAGACCCTTGATGCCAAGGTTGGACATGGCAATGACATATGGGGAAGAAGCAGCGTTGCCAGTACCGCCAGCGCCGAAGTAGATGTCGTACAGAGCAGGGTCATTGTAGGCGCAGACGATTGAAACGGCCAAGGCACCGACGATGAAGAAGACGCAGAATCGGTAGTAGACTGTCTTGAAGGCGCTCTTGATGGTGAATGTTGGGCGCTGAGCCTCAGCCGCGACCATGGAGATGTACTCAGGGCCGACGACAGTGAAGGACGCAGTGAAGAGAGCGGCCAGGAAACCCTCGAATCGACCCTTGTCACCTTGGCTGAGGTAAGTAGCGAAGGAGCCGGGGTTCGAGAAGTGTCTGAAGCCGTAGGCGTCGTGCTGAGGGTTTCCGCCAACCATGGTGACAAAGGTAAAGGCGAAGAGGAGGAAGATAAGGATGAGCTTTCCGCCTGAGAGCCAGAACTCAGATTCACCATAGAAGCGCACGGCGAGGACGTTAAGAAGACTGTGGGAAGTGGTTAGTACAAGTTTGGATGCCTTGCAGAGCATGTTGACTTACCCGTAGCATACGATCACTGCAATGCAGATACCAGCGGTTGGGCCAGGGTTCAGCGCATCGGCGTTCCAGAAGGAGATGACGGAGGTCAGGGCGGTGATCTCAAAGGGGATGATGAGGGCCTCGTAGATGAAGAAGTTCCAGCCAGCTACGAAGCCTAGTGCGTCGTCGACCCAGTGTCCAGCAAGAGTGACGAAGCCGCCTGCCACGGGCATGTATGTGTTCATCTCGGCGATGGAGTTGTTGACGAGGGCGAGGATTAGGGAGTAGAGGGTGAAAGCGATGACGAGACTGCCGGGGCCGCCCCTGGCAAGACCACCTCCGATGGAGATGAAGAGGGCCGTTCCGATGGAGCCACCGGCGGCGATGAGCTGGATCTGACGGTTGTTGAGGCGTCGGTGGAGGTGACCCATGCCACTGTCGTCGACATATCGGAGGCTGGAGGTATCGCCTGCGACGGCGCTGGCCTTGCCAGTCGACGTGCGGTTCTTTTCGTCGTCTGAGATCATTGTGAGGGTGGGGGTTGGGTTGTGAGCCCTTTCTGTGATGTATGAGGGAAGACGAGTGTTGAAAGGGTATATGGTGTGTGTGAAGGAAGGGTGGAGGTGTTCAGAGACGAGGGTCTGAAGAGAAGGTGAAACCGCAAGAGGAGAGGAGACAAGCCCACTTATATAGTCTCATCAGCAGGAGAGAATGGAAGAGGCAGAGATAGCAATCCCATGTCTTGCTGGGGTGGTGCGTCCATGGTGTCGTTGCCCTTTGGCCTTTTCGCTAAACCGTGAAGCTTATCTCGAATGGCGCATCCGTATTGGACGGTTCTGCAAGACGCCCGACTGGACTGAACGGTCCAGGCCCTTGCAGTCTCGACTAGACTCAACATGGCAAAGGCCTATCTCGAGCTGATGTGAGAGAGAGTGTGTGAGAGGAGGAAGAGACACGAGAGAGTCCCTCTTCCCCACGGGGAAAGCTCGTGCGTAGCTCGGTGGAGCCGAAGGAAGACTAGGCCGCATCTGCTAGAATAGTCTGGGGAAAGCCTGTCTAGATCAGTTCTTTTGTTTGTTTTTGCTTTATCGGCACTCTAAAAGCAAGGAATGTGGTGTATCTCGCAGCGCTGTGACTGGCTGCACAGGTAGCTAGATCTAAATCACGCACCTGGTTTACCTTAGCACTGCATTGTAGAGTACGTACTGTCTCCGCCATTCAAGTCCTGTTGTCATCCTGCAGAAAGTCGCTTTCTTTTTTGGAGCTATGATAACGGCAAATCTGCCCATGAGTCGATTAGCCAGTCTAGACCGTGTTGGAAGTTGGGGTTTGTTTGGCAGTTGGTTACGGTTGTAGTCAACTGTAACTGTTACTGTTTGTTACTGTAGGGGTTGCGAGGCTTGGGGCGTTGCGCATGTGACAGCTGAGGAGGGGGGAACTCTACATACGCCGCAAGGACGAATTGGGTAATTATTTGCAACGTACAGAGGATTTGGAGATGAGAATGTTCTGGATGATCTACGATTGCAGAGATAACACCTCTACGGATATCTAAGATTTCAATAACCTTTATTTAAATTGGATCATTATAGATAAGATATCTCTTCTCTTGTAAGATACCCAAGCCTTAACGTTAAATCACTCAACCTACCATGTCTCTCTTATCTCTCTCACAGTCTCTCTCTCTCTCTCCCTTGCTCAAGTTCGCCGACCCGTATTCTCGGTACGTATCTAGCTCCGCACCATCCATCATCTTGCGTCTCAGCTCCTCACGGCATCTCCACCTCCTGCAACCATCTCGATTGTGGCCCCCCTTTTTCTCCAAAGCAACTCCAATTGAACAGAACCCTCCAAGTTTTAGCTCATCTCATCTGTGGTAGACGTCCCGACTCCGGTTAGTTGCACAGTTGCCGTACAGTCTTGTCTTTGAATCCGTGATTGTTCGGATTCCCATCCACGCGAACTTGCATTTATCGATCGTGGCTAAACTCCCAAGTCTAGAGCCATTCTATCCGACCTTACGGCCATTCATTTTACCTCTGTAGCTTACCGTCGCCCGTTCAAAGGATTAATTGACTTTGTGTAGATTACGGCGAATTATTATCGCGCAACAATGACCAGAGCGCTCTATCCGCTACAGCCTTAAATAGTATGGCTGAGGGGGCCTAGCCACCCCCGTCGGTCTAAAAAGCTATCATTGACGCCGTGACGGGAGTGTGTCGAAATGATCGGCAACTATAGACGAGACACGCCCTAGCTTTCGATGCTATGCAAAGCATTGACCACGATATTTGGACTTCCAATATCGACTGTCACTTGCCTATGGCCAGGGCCAGTATCATGGGATTGTTAAGTGAGCTCTAAGATGAATATCCAGAATGCCTTCTTTAGCTGAAGTCAGATCCCAAGGTCAGTCAGTTAATTCCAATTAACTGGTACCAGAACTCATCCCCAGTGATACGTTGGGAGAAATGAGAATCGTTAACCGATTGCTGTAATGGGGTCTCTCCAATTCTTTCAAGTAACATATCTGTAACACAGTTAGTTCTTAGGTACATGATATGAAACATATACATCCTTATCTCAGTTGTGGTGCAGTATAGTTCCATCTATGAATGGTTCGTCGAACTGTACGTTTCAATCCTCCATTCGGTCCGTGGCAGATAACAAATCTATAAACAGCATATCAAACTGTATGCTTGTCTATATTGTACACAGGCTTCACTGAAAGCCAATAGACAACAGTTCTACCTGATCATCCTATGCAGCCACCTCAGGTCCTCGTGTTAGCTTAAATTCAATCACTGGTTTTGGTTATACTTACAAATAAAATAAAAGCTGTCCGAGCAAGCCACTTGAAGTATTCAACAGATATAACTGAACAAACACGATAAGGAAAGCTGCTGTTCATCTAAATGCAGTACAAGAAGCATATCAAACAACATCGTATCGATCCCGTGTCACATGATCGGAATAGCATCCGATCCCGGGCTGTGCCGCTACCACATGCCACCATTCATCCATGTACGTAGTAGGTACCTGAACCTCCACGCGGAATGTGCTTTATCTTGTCGCTGGCCATCTCCCAGCCAGCTTATGCGGGCGGCTTGCAGACGTTGGCCAAAGGCGTCTGGGAGCCAATGAGGTGTTATACACATGGCGCACATCACAACACACAAGATTCAGCCTCTTTTGGCTTTCAACGGTACCTACCTTATGGCGTTTCTCTGCAGATTAAACGGGGAGATACTTTGCTCGGGAACGTTTCCCAGCCAGGTCGGCTTCGATCCGTGAATGGGACCACTCATTTCCGTGCAAGACTCCGCACCCTTCATTAAGATTCTGGGTCTTTGGCAGCACCATTCACGAATGTTGCGCGTTGCTTTACAAATGCTTGTTAATATGTGCTGCAACCACTTCGTCTGTCCGAGCTTCCTCAGCTGTTCAAACGAAATACAGATTGGAATATAGCAGGCTTAGTACCTCAATTAAGGGCAAGAAATAGCGAGGTTGTGTCATCATCTCGGCGGGCTAACGGCAAAGACTCCGTGTCGACCCACGAGCGTCTCCCGTTCCTGGTTATCGCGCTGCTATACCCTTTCCTAAATATCGCTCCAAGTTAGCATAAGCGCACATGGGCTTATCTCCAATCAAGATATTGTGTATCTCTTCCATCGCGGGCGCTGTCAACGGGAGGCGTAAAGTAAAGCTTTAGTGAACGCTATGCCATGTTCTAATCCCGAGAAACCTCCATTGCTCGGAATCCCAACACTTCACCTATCTGCCTGTAAAGAGCAACGTGGCCGTGTCTGCGCTAAAGTACCAGGATCCTAGTTATTATCATTGTCAACTTGATGCCTGGAGCGCTTACGCTAGCCTTACATAGTACGATGGTCGCTCCGCCTAATGAGCCTAACTGCTTCCCCGGACGTGGGTGAGCCGCACCACGAGGGTTCCATGCCCAAGGACCAGGGTCACTCTCTACGGAATGAATTTTGGCTACTTTTCTCATTTGGATTGTACAGGAACAAAGACGAGTGACGTCTTTGTCAAAGGCGAAGCAGCTGTCGCACATCCGGACAGCTGCAGCTAGTCGTTCTGGACTCGAGATGGGATCATGTGGAGGCATAACAATAGCCAGTGACTGTAGCTTCATTGTTATTACTCGGAACAGGCGGGAGAGATACCAATTGTGATACTACTCATGGGGTCAAGGGCCATGCCTCTAGGTCAATGTCACAAAGCAATGGCTACGGCGGCATATGCTTCCACCTTGATTGCAGCAGAGCCGCAAATGCCGATAAATTAGTCTTTGATAAGATATTCCCAGAAAGGGGGATCAGTGGACAATCCTGGAAATGGGGAGTCCGCCAACGTGGTCGAGAAGAACCGTAGCGTTGGGTCTAGCGACAAGACTCCAATCATAACCACCAGCGACACGGCTCTCTTGGACCCTTCTGGTTGCACTGAGACAAAAACAATACGTACTTTACTACATAGAGGGTGTGTTACAGTACGTTCTGCTGCCGCGGCGGCCGTGTTCTGGACGAGTCTTTGATCAGCGATAAGTGACACATGTTTGGGCTCGGTGTCTTTTTTGAACATTTATTTGCTTTTGTTCTATGAGGATCTGGGCTGATCGAAAGATAGGGCATCATTTTGCCTGCGGCGATCTGATCGATAGTCCTTTGTTGCTTGAGTATTGTCGGAACGTGGCGAAAAGACAACGCTTTGTCGTGGGCAGGAATGACAGTATGCTCCAAGTTATTGACCATAGCATTTGATCACGGTTTACAGTTGGCAGAATACTCTTAGATGTGGTGCACAATATTAATTGTTGTGACTGACAGTGTTTAGTATTATAATCATGATAACGGTATTACAGTATAGCTCATTTGAGCGAGTCTCAACTCTGGAATGTCTACGGATATGTCTAGCAAATATCTCACAGCCTCTCATCACCGATTTTGGTACAATACAAACCCTCCTCCTCATCTATTCCTTTTTCGCCTTCTTATTCTTCGGCACACGAACCAAATAATAGATCCCAAACGCCGCCGCAATGTTAAATACGCAATAAACCCACAACAGCCCGAAATCCCTCCAGCGATTCTCGAAGCTCATGCTCTTGCTCGCCAGAAACGTATTTGTGTCAGAGAGCGTGCAGTACTGACACTCCGTCGCAGCGGAATCGATGATATACCCGCCCACGTCGGATAAGTACGACTTCATGTACTCGCCGCAGGTCGTCCCGTTGGGCGCGTTAAAGCTGATCATCTCGTTTGCCTCGCAGCCTGCTGCTGCGTTGGCCATGGATGTGCCCATTAGGCCTTCGACGACGTAGGTGAAGGGTGAGGCGCGGTACATGAAGATCCAGAAGCCGGGGAGCTCTTCTGGTGATGCAAGGATACTGACGTGCAGGGTTAGTTATGATCGTTTGACAGAGGTGAGGTATTGTCTTACCCGCAGAAGGAGAACATCATGATCATGATCAGAGTAACAAGACCACCCGCTACTTCTGCCGTATCGAAACCAGCGATGATCATGTGCGCAAATGTGCTTGTGAACATGAAGAACATCCATACGAAGAGAAATACAGTCGCATTTCGAGAGTCCGTCGCGTCAGTCTGGTAGCCATTGCGGTATAGTCCAGTTGGGAAATACCAGCAAACAAACGATAGCACAGCCATGAGCTACGCCTTGTCAGAAACCTGTCTTTGATGCAGAACACAACCAGGGACTGCAACTTACCGAGTTCCACGCCGCTTCCACCAGAATTGTCGAAACCATAAACGCCTTCCAAGAGTATGTTTTTGACGGCCTCTCGCGTGCCTCGTACATTGTGCGCTGGGCCACATAATCGGGCAGCATCTGCTGGACAACCTGGGTGAAGATGGTGAGGAAGATGAGAACGCCGAAGATCTGATTCTGGAGACCTCGTTCGGTGTTTTCTCCATTGAAGAATGATAGGCCGATGAAGAGCGACTACCAGATTTAGCATGCGCATTTGATGATATGCGGAAGGGAGAACTTACTGCACCTGCGGAAAGGATGACTTTGGAGTAGATATATCCAGGACTTCGCCAGTACTGCTGGAATAATCGCTTGGTGACCTGCGTATACTGCATATACGGGGTAGCAGCAAACTCGTTGTACTCTGTTCCGTCACGGCTATCGGTTTGCTCAGCGTAAGAGTTCTCGTCTACTGCCAATTGCTCAAGCTCTTGTTGGACAAGCCCATGCTCAGGAGAGTTCCTCCAGACCTCGGGCCAGTCAACATCCGTGTGAGCACCAGGAGCAGCTCCAATAACCTCGAGCATGTACTCAGCAGGATTGACACCTGGCGGACACTTCGGTCCTCCGTTACGAACAAAATAGTCGACCAGAACATTCGAGTTTTTGCCTATGTCGCCAAAGTAGATGGTCTTGCCACGAGACAACAAAAGCAGTCGATCGAAGCGCTGAAAGAGCATGGCAGAGGGCTGGTGGATGGTGCAGAGGATAGCCTGCCCGTTGTCGGTAAGCTTCTGCATCAGGTTGCAGATCGACCAAGAGGTCTGGCTATCAAGTCCAGACGTCGGTTCGTCGAGGAACAATAACAATTGCGGTCGCGCAGCCAGTTCAACGCCGATGGTGAGTCTCTTCCTCTGCTCCACGTTAAGACCCTCGCCAGGCACGCCGATAATAGCATCAGAATACTCCTGCATGTCAAGAAGAGCAATCACTGTGTCCACGTAGTCGAGCTTCTCCTGGCGGCTATATCTGGCTGGCTGTCGAAGCAGAGCGCTGAAGTTGAGGGCTTCGCGGACTGTTTGGGTGTGGACATGAATATCCTGTTGCTGGACGTATCCTGTTTTTCGTTGAAACGATTCGTCGCGTAACTTTCCGTCCACGAGCATTTGTCCTGTTACGACGCCCATTGTGACTCGACTGGCTAGTACATCCAGCAGTGTAGTCTTGCCAGCGCCCGATGCTCCCTGATGCACAATGTTAGTACTTATTCGACCTCTCTATGTCTTGGTGCTTACCATCAGCGCTGTCAGGGTCCCGGGCTTGACCCAGCCATCGACGTGATCCAGAATTCGTCGAGTGTCTCCCTTGATTTTGACGTCGTAGCAGACATTTCTCCAGTGGAATACCGAGGTCTGCTCTTCCACATCCGTAACCTCGTTGTTCTCATTGCCACCAGCGAGCTGTGTACCGCCGACATTACCTGACTCTTCGTCACTCGCAACCTTTCCAGCGTGCTTCTTCATCTCTTTACGAGTAAACACCAGAACCTCGCCCTTGGAGCGCTCAGACGCGATGATCTCAGTGGCCAACAGGTGTAAACCCATGAACAGAACCGTAAAGGCGATAACTACAGCGAAATCGCGCCACTTGTGCGAATCGGCGTATCCGTATGCTGAAGAAAGATATGCGGATCCTCGAACAAAGCTCTCTCCTGGTACCGACCCTTGGATGGCACAAGCCTGCGAGAACGGCGCGATATCTGTATAGTCGGGTCCGCTTGGTACAAAGTCTGAACAAGGATACTTCTGTCCGCCGAATTCGTTGATGAAAAGACTCTCGAGACCATAGTAAGTCGGGTTAATCCAGCGGATCCATCCCAGCCACACTGGCATGTACTGCGGTGGGATCGCATACCCCGTATAGAGCGCAATGACAAGCAGCATGATAGACGCACGAGCCAGTGCGGCAGCGATTGTTTTGGTAAGAGAAGCAATAAGACGGAACATCATGGAGAAGCTCAAGGTCGTCGCAAAGGAGACCAAGAGAAAGAAGAAGAAACTGCCGGCGTCCTGTCGCAGGTTACCCATGAAGTACATGGTCGTATTCATCATGATAGTGTTGAAGATTTTATAAGGCAGATCCACCACCATAGACGAAAGAGCCTCGGCGCTTGGGTGATATAGGGCGTAGCGTGCGTGTTTTTCGACAATATTCCTCTTGGCGTAGAGGGTCATGATCTCCAAGATGTTGTTGTAGGCATTCATAAGAAGGATGAAGAAGATGAGCAGTCCGCGCTTGAGAAATGCACCCGTGTCTTCTGGTAGTTGGTAGAAGATACTCCCGATAACAAGAGATTCGACAAGGTTGCACAGCAGGAGGGTGACGGTTACGCTGGGATCGGCCTTGAGCATCACCCAGCTTCTACCCAGGGTGAGTCGCATCTGCTCCATGTATGACAGAGTAAAGGGGGACTTGATGCGCTGCGACTTGGACTGGTCTCTCTTCCTAGAGTCGACAAACTTTTCGTAGTGTTCGCCGCCAAAGGGATGTCGCTCGAGGTAGTTGTCCATCTCGAGAAGTAGCTGCTGTCGGTTCGAGCTGGCCTTCCATGCTTGGGCGAACTCGTCGGGCGATCGGGGAGCTTTTCCTTCGTATCCCTGGCGAATGATTCGTTCTTGGTGGCTTGTCATCGAGGTCAAGAAATCGGCTGTGGTTTGCTGCTCGGGGCAGACAAAGCCCAGCCTTTCAAAATAGGCCTTTGCCTCGGATGTTTTACCGAAGAATATTTGCCTTCCCTGGTATAACACGAGGACTTTGTCGAATACCTAAAACATAATTAGTCAAACTCCATCACAGTGGTCTCAGAGACTCACGTCGTAAGCATCTTGAGATGCCTGATAGATAGCAACAGCAGAGGTACAGCCCATGACATCAGCCTGCGTCCTCAATGTCCGACAAAACTCGAGTGCATTGGCACTATCAAGACCTCTTGTGCTATTGTCCCAACATTGGAGCGGCGAATAGCTCAGAGCTGCTTCTGCGATCGTCACGCGTTTCCTCTCGCCTCCGCTGACGCCGCGCACAAAGTCATCTCCAACGCGGGTATTCTTGGTGTGAGAGATACCGAACATGGCCATAGTAACATCCCTCAAGTGCTCGGCGTACTCGTGCCGACTGATGCCCTCGGGGATGTTCTTCGGACAGCGGGCGCGTGCAGCGAAGTAAAGAGTATCACCCACGGTGAGATGCGCAAAGTGATGGTCAACTTCAGCCGTGTAGATCGCCTCGCCGCGGAACGCAGTTCTCATCTCTTCAGGGCGGATACCAGAATAATTGATCTCGGAGGTGCTGTCAATGTGGAATCCATGTGTGTCTCCGGCAATTGTCTTGAGAAAGGTCGAACAGCCTGAACCAGGGGGACCAAGCACAGCCAGCATCTCTCCGCTGTGAACAACGCCCTCCAAGTCCTGCAGGATATCAACACGTCTCTGCTTGTCGTGCAGAAGTTTCTTGATCATAGTTCCAGCTTCCAGGAAGATGTTCCCGACACTCTTCTGGAAATCAGTATCGGAACCGAAGCCAAAGATATTCAGGTTTCCAAACGCAACACCAGTTGTCCTTGGTGGATTTCCCTCAGAGGTGTCTGTCCGTAATTCGTAGAACGCCTTTGCCCATTTTTTGGCGTTGAAGCTTGAGCTACTGGGGTTCAATGGTCCGCTTGCCTGTGGGAAGAGGGATCCTGGGGCTGCGCTTGATCGCCGAGTGAGTTCGCGAGCAAGCTGCACTACTTCTTCGTTCTGAAGGTTCTCTTCATCTTCGCTTATGGGAACCTCAGTGTTCTTCTCAGTGTAGACGTGGGTAGAACATGTTGAGCCTGTGTCGTTGTTGTAGAATGGCTTGGGTGCACCAGCCCCAGAGGAGATCTGAGAGCTGGATGCCATTGCAGATTGTCTTTTCTAGCTTCCAAAATGTTCAATATTGAATCGTAATACTGTGAGTATTTAACAGAATGAGGTCAAAATTGCAGTGGATTGGGATAGATAGAAACTCCGAGGAGGATTAAGGTATGTCGACTTCAAGAGTACAAAGAATGACAGTGCGAAAGGCTTCAAGGTAATGATTGAAGTGATCATAGTGAATCGAGATGAAAAGACAAAGAAAATTAACATATATATCTAGCCCAGACCCATGTTCTCTGGGCATTCCCACACTGACTCTACAACAATATGAAGTGGATCAGTGAGGGTATTCGGACTGCCAGACCCCGAATGTCCAGGCGTTTAAGCTCGTGTACTCTTTAATTCTCACAGTCTCTCACTCGGACTTTCGGACTTTTTGGCTTCTTAGCTGCTAAGATACTCGTAAAATTACCAAAAGCGGCAATCCCAAAAGTGGCGGCGTCTCCTGGTTCCTGGATTGTTTGTCTCTCCGTCGAGTCATAATCCGAATCCTGGAATCCTGACAAACCAACTCCATCACAGTCCCCATTCTTTCATCTTTTGGCTTGACATGGGCTTTGGGGCGTCGTGTTGTTCTCCTCGAACCTTAATTTTACGTACCGACTGCGGGGGTAGATAAGACCGAATCTCCGCTCTCCATCTATTGTCACATTGCTGTTGATTGTAGATATCCCATGCGCAGACACGTCTCGGACTATTCTTTTATGATAATCAGCGGGACTTTTCAGTG
Source organism: Fusarium sp. VM40 (assembly GCA_954870535.1). Classification (NCBI taxonomy): domain Eukaryota; kingdom Fungi; phylum Ascomycota; class Sordariomycetes; order Hypocreales; family Nectriaceae; genus Fusarium; species Fusarium sp. VM40. The sequence continues at coordinate 940,094 of CATPAH010000011.1, forward strand.
AGATGTCCATGTCTAGCTCTAGCGTAACGGGTTCAGATCAAGTTAATCGTCTCTCCGTAAGCTTCCTTATCCTCGCTTACCCAGACTCACCCTTCTAATGCCCACTCTTAGTGTACAAGATGCAAAGAACGTAAAGTCCGATGCAATCGCGTTATGCCGCAATGTGGTCGGTGCAAGACTCAGAATATTGCATGTTTGTACCCAATTCGGGCCAAGAGGAGGTCTGCGCGACCATTGATCGACCCAGCCCTGTAAGTAGCCCTTGTATAGGCGGCTTTGAGGATCGGTAATTGACTATTGCACCTTTCAGCTCGGCAGATGGCTCCAATGCTGCTCTGTCTACTATCCTTGATCGCCTTCAGCGTCTTGAGGCACGAGGAATAGCTGGATCATCATCAATCAACGGCCAGTCCATGCCAACTCCCGGCGGCGATGGCTCTGAGATCTCGTCATCGCCAGTCACTTCCAACACCACCAACGGCCATGAGTCCAGTGCATTGACGCCTCACAATCATGTTCGTGAGATGGACGCTATGACTGTTCTGAAGGATGCAGTTGATCATGTCCAGGAACTGAGGAGAAGGACGTTTGGCACCGCCGTTATTACCAGCTCATTGGATATTCCCACAGATATAGCCAAGGCTTGGGCTACGAGTGTGTGGCCCGTCTCCCTATTGTTCTCCATTATCTAACCCTTTCTAGACTTCTTTAAGCATATGCCTGTGTGCATGTTCATCAGCTTGGTGGATAGGCGCATCATCGACATACTTCCCGATATCATCAATCTGCCACACATCCACATCGACCCAGTCATTCTCGTCATATACTACAGCGTCCTTTACCACGGAAGCTGTTTGAAGGCCAGTAATCTCACTTCAACTGATGCTCTTGGCTACATGAATGCGAGTTTTCTCGGATGTCTCCGCGCGCTACCAAGTTGGGAGCGAGAAGCATCAGGGACTATGACGGATCTGATCGCTGCGCTCTTCACCGTAGGTATCCATTCAGAAACCAAGCATTTACATAAGCTAATCACCTGATATAGAGCCGTATGGCCGCTGAATTCTTCGATTACGATCTTGCTTGGAGGACATTCAAACTCGCATGCCAGTACTGTCAGGACCTTAATATCCACAAACTCGACTCAGACGAGAGCGACATCTTTTTCAGCGAAGCCAAGTGTGATGAAGAAAGAAGGGGTTTTTGGGAAGTCATCCAGATTGATCTCTTCTACCGCCTTATCCTCAATACGCCTCTCGTCATCACCAACAACATATGGAAAGTCAACCTACCGTGGCTGGATCCTAATTCGGAATCCCTCCCACAGGGCATGCAGACAGTTGCGTTCTTGGCTAGTTCTCGAGTGAGTCTTGTGATTGCTCGGTTTTTTGCTATGCTAGATGACCCGAATAATACCACTAGATCTGAGATCGTGGCCAAGACGGAGGACCTTTGCCGCGAGATGCAACAGATTTTTACTGAATGGCAGCTGGTAAGTTATGCGAGATACAAGTGAACTTCAAGCTAACTCGGCAACAGATCGAATGGATGGATGCCGCTCAAGACAATGATCAGGATATATGGGTAGTTGCCGATGTCATATTAACCGGCTACACCTCAATCATCTACATGTTCCGCAAGATGGCATTGCTCGACTCAAACTCCCCTAGGCCACCTACAACCGACCTAGACATCCCAGACTCACCCATCGTCGAAGATGCAGCCCGGCGTCTCATCGCGGCTCTCAATCGATTATTGGTGATATACCCTTACGGAGCAACAATGACAGGATTGTTCGGCGCATACAGATGTTTCGTCGCGTTTGCTTATTTGGCCAACACTATATTGCGCGCCGAAGACCCGCGTCGCTATATGGCAGATATTGAAGCACTTGAAAGGCTAAGTAATCAATCGACTTTGCTGTGTCGAGGCAATAGGGATGTTATGCCTTTGGTGAAAGCAATGCAGAGTATTACCGAGGAAATACGCAAGAAACTAGACAAACATTCCTAGAATGAAGAACAAGACTTTCAAGAGATATGCTAATATAACTATTAAATATTTCTAGAATGGCTAGACAGTCTTTGGAGGAGCGATTAGGACAAAGATACCAAGATAAAAAGCCATATCAACATGGCGACACCATGGCCCAAGATTTCCAATCCAAAATCTAATAAAGACTAGAAAATGCTGGACACAAGATCCCTGAGCAGACATTGTCCACTCCGTCACAGCTCTTGAGGAAACCGGCCCATATTAGCCAGGGACTTTGCCTCATCATAAATCCTCTTGTGAATATCCGGCCACTTGAGGAATGGCCCATTGGCACACTGCACTTCTCTCCCCACGCAGTCCTTGCATACTCCATCCTGGGGATATACCCATTCTTCTCGGAGCTGCTGGATCGCGTTGCAGTCGGCGGTCTGCTTGAGACGGTGTTGATGGCAGTGTTCTTTGAGCAGCACTGTTACGCAGTCGCACTTGAACTGGAAAACGTCCCATTTGCACATTATCAAGGCTGGATTTGGGATTATGGGCGTTTCGGTGGTTTGGTGGTTTGTAGATATTGGACGTTTGAAGTTGAGGTGGATTTGGTATGGCGGAAATTTGAATTTGCTATTCGAGGATGATGTCCATCTTCTGCTTGGTTCTTATACCTGAGACTTGCTCGGACTGTCCTACTTACTCGTACTTTTCTATTCATGACGAGTATTACAAGATATTGCAGTTTGCCAGTCGGCGAGTGAGCGAGGTGGAAGTTTGCCAATGCTTGATTTTATGGAACAAACTTTGACCTCTTGAGATGATCTTCTGATATCAGCGTATTCTATGTAACGTTTCTGCTGTTCTGTGCAATTCCTGTAATCCAGGCGGCCTACTATGTCTGAATAGCAGAATGCGTGGCCAACGTGGAAGATGATGATTATAATTTAGATTGATGTTGGCCATATCAGATGGACACGACAGCATTGAACTACCATCTACTCCACTCTCAAGTATGTTTTCCTACACTTGCAAGAATCATCGTGACACGACATGAAATAGTTTGCCTCGCCTGATTCAAGTCATGAATATGTAGTTCAAGTCGGTGGCGAGCCGCAAATACACATAACATGAACTCTGCCTTGATTGCAAAAAGACAAGACAAGAGTTGATATCACAGCAAAGGTATACTAAAACTATACAGAAGCTTTACCACGCAATCTTGTATTCTTCACCGATCGCTCAAGCAAGGTACGAGCGGTTGTTTGTTAGGTAGGTAGTTATAGAACGCAGGGCAAAATCCATCATAAATTAATCCCAACTTGCCTACCCTAAGCTTCTTTTCTGCGGCCACAATCCCGCGATTGAATCTGGTAGAGAAAGTCTGATACCAAGCAAGATGGTTGAGGAAACTAAGTAGTTAATTAAAACAGGCACGATTATTTATATAGATCTATTTGATGTTCAACTCTGGTCAATTGTAGTCTCCGCTCGAGCCAGCGAGTCAAAGTCTCCCTATTTCAACTTTTCAGGGGCTTCCCCTTGAGATCAACCCCCTGCAGCTAGGCCAGCCCACCTTTAGCCCGTGCCTCGGGTCCCTTTTTCGCAACACCACCTAAGCTCCATCTCACCCACCTCACGAAGGCCACGACATCCCCAATTCCTTTGCATACGCAATCTCTGCACGTCTCTTCTTACGCTCACTTTATCAATCCTGTTTTCTTGATACAACTACCATTCTTTAATCTCCCGCCATGATCTGAGTAGTCCGTCGCATTGACCTCAGAACCGCCGCCATCATGGGCCCTTTAGCTTTCTTGAACCAGCTGTACGACCATGATACCCTCGACACCCGCTTCACCACGCCCGCTGCTACTCCCTACCAGACCGTCATCGAATCGCGATTAGACCCCAGTATAAAGAAAGAATCTCTCGCCAAAGAGCGAAGCAAAGCACAACCGTCGAAATGGAATACTCCAGAGTTCTACTTGTACTATGCAGTCATTGGCATGGCAATTCCAGCTATGTTCTGGATCACATACGATGTCTCGCGAGGTATATAGCTCATGATAGCTTCTAACACTGCCCAGAAACTGACAGAATACAGAAACTGATCCTCGATACCCCAAATTCAAGAGATGGCTGTCCCCTGGCTGGATTCCCGGGCGCCAAATCGATGTCTCCGATGCGCAATACGGTGTCTTCCGCGAAAACATGCCTTATATGGGTTCTCTTTTACTTTTCCACCCCCTGCTGAGGAAACTCTGGAACAAGTACAAGCCATTGCCTGAGAGAAGCCAGGGAGGACGTAACCGACTAGATCAGCGAGCATCCTTCGATTTCCTCTTTGCATTCATATTCTTGTTCGCCCTCCACGGCTTTTCGGCGTTCAAGATCTTTTTTATTCTTTGGACGAATTACCAGCTGGCGACCAAGCTCCCACGACGATACGTTCCGGCCGCTACTTGGATCTTCAACATCTCAATTCTGTTTGCCAACGAATTAACAGAGGGATGGCGGTTCCGAGTTCTGTTCAGCTACATTTCGCCCCCCGTCATGGGCTTGTATAAGAACAAAATGAGACTGCTCAACTCGGATCTGATGAATCTCGGAGCGAGAATAGACGGCACGTTCGAAGGAATCTTGGCCCGGTGGGAGGTACTCTTCAATATTACCATTCTTCGTCTTGTCAGCTTTAACTTGGACTATTACTGGAGTGTTGATCGCGGCAACTCTAATGCGCTCGAGGTAAGTGACTATAATATTTCTGGAGTTGGGAATTATTTCTGATCGCGCTCTGATGCTTGAAGAAGAAGCAACTGGATCCAGCAAACCTCTCAGAAAGAGATCGTGTAAGCATCTCAGCAGAACCTCGAGACTTTAGTTTCCGCAACTACGTCGCATACGCTATCTATGCGCCTCTTTACTTGACGGGACCTATCATCACCTTCAACGATTACATTTCACAGTCCAAGTATCGATCTTCCAGCATCGAGACGAACCGCACTATTCGATATGGTATCCGCTTCCTCCTGGTGCTGTTGTCTATGGAGATAGTCCTTCACTTCGACTGGGTTGGTGCGATCAGCAAGGGAAAACCTGATTGGGGCTCTTACACAGCAGCACAGCTGTCCGTGCTGTCATTTATGAACCTCCATATCATCTGGCTCAAGCTCCTGATCCCCTGGCGAATGTTCCGACTTTGGTCTCTTGTTGACGGAATGGACCCGCCGGAGAACATGGTTCGTTGTGTCAGCAACAACTACAGCACACAGCTCTTCTGGCGAGGATGGCATCGCTCGTATAATCGCTGGCTGATTAGATACATTTACATTCCCCTGGGCGGCTCATCGTTCCGCAACTGGCGCACAACAGCGCGGTCCATCATGACGTTCCTGATGGTCTTCACCTTTGTGGCACTGTGGCACGACATCCAGCTCCGTCTGCTGATCTGGGGCTGGTTGATTGTGTTGTTCATGGTGCCAGAATGGATGGCTGCCGCCCTATTCCCCAAGAGCAAATGGGAGAACCAACCAACGGCGTATCGTATGCTCTGCTGCCTGGGAAGCGTGGGCAACGTCCTCATGATGATTTCTGCCAACCTGGTCGGTTTTGCTGTCGGTTTGGACGGACTGCAGACCATTATCCAGAGCATATTGCATGATTGGTCAGGTATGTGTTCAACCATCAGACTTCCTGTGACAGAATATCACTAACATGAACAGGCTTTATTTTCATGGTCACAGCCTGCTCTTGTCTGTTTGTAGGCATTCAGGTCATGTTCGAGATTCGTGAATCAGAGAAACGACGTGGGATTTTGGTCAAATGTTAGACAGACTTTAGAATGGTCGCTTGGGAATTGCATGTTACGAGGAGGTACTGTACATTTACCGCGATACTATTATGAGCACACGAGGGATGCCTATTCGGGCGTCATTTCAACCCTCAATCCCCAAACTTGGTTGGTGTTGAAAATTGCGAAGCCTTGCGACCAGGCGACCTTGAACCTTAGTGGCGGTGTCACTGCAGCCTCCTTTACGTAGTAGCTAACATGTCACAACTGGGATACGGCATGGACGAGGCGGCGTTTAGATGGGAGCGGCTTGGATGACAATGAACAGCAAACCAACCTGGCTTAACACCCGTGGCAATCAGTTTGCTCACATGTGACGCGATATGTTGGGCACCTCGTGAGGAGTCTCTGAATAACCATTAGTAATTAATTGATTAAGCTATTATGTGTTTAATATCATAACACGGGGTATCCTCATAGACCGCTCCTGTAAGCCAGAAATGCCCGTCAACAACGCCCCCCTCCCATCACACCTTAACACTTCCTCATCTCCCTCAAAAAGCCCTAATACACCCTCTCCGGGGCCTCAGGGTGGTTTCCGATAGCATATTTGTTACCGGAGTTCAGTTCGACATCATTGGTGTCTGCAGGCTGCCTGGCAAACTTGCCGTCCATACCAAGCTTTGTCTCCGTCAACCAGCGACGAACCCAGATGATGCCCCAAACAAGACAGAAGATAATAATGATTCCGACAAGGATGCCGAAAATGTATCCTGCGACAATACCCCGTCCGCCAACATCTTGATAGTCAAGGAAGTTGTACACGTAGAACCCCTGCGTCGCGTGGGTAAGATAGGCGAGGGCGAGATACATCGCAAGGATGAAGATCAACCACACGATATGCACCCATTGGGGAGGGTTCGTCCGGGGAATGATGATTTCGAAAAGCGCAAAGAGGCTGTTCAAGCCATGCTGACTGATGTTGCTCCAGGCGTTGAATTGGATAGGGAACCAAGGTCCCTTGAAGAGAACTACCCAGTATACAATCGTGACGAGGAAGGGATACGTGACAATGGTCGAGTAGAAAAGCGCATGGAGCGCCTGCAGCGGTCGTGGAAGAGTATCGAGTAACGATCGGCCTCGGATGGCATAGGTGATAGTGTGCAGCGCCGCGACACCAAAGTAGAACGCGATACCCCAGTAGGTCAGGATGGTGAAATAGCTGAATGACCTGCCCACCTCCCTACAGCCACCGAGATTGTCATGCGTGCATGTCCAGCCGATGACGAAGAATCGCGTGACGAATGCGTAGATGCTGATGAGAGCGCGGGCGGCGAAGAGAAGCCAGGGGTTCAACAGCCAGGACGTCTCGAAGCGGTTGGACGGATCCCAGAGGTCGTGGCCGAACCTGAAGGGGTTCTTGGGAGCCATGGTTTGTGGATTTTTCTGTATTAAGTATTAGTATTAGTGTTCGATGCTAGAGTAACGAAGGTGGTTGATTAGCGATTGTATGTTGAAAAAATGGACAGGCCAGGGCCCTACGGTCAGACCCTGATAATTATTTTTTTGCTCTGTTTGAGGCTGATGATGGGAGAGTTTGAAGGACGTGGCTCATGCTGGACGTTTTGCCTGATTGGGCAGTATCGCCATTAAAAGCTTCACGGGCATATGATTGTTGAGATGTCACTAATTTTAAAATCTGTATTCGAAGCCAGCGACTGTGAAAAGTTTTCTATATTATGAATAAGGGAAAAGACCTGTGCAGCTTAGGTATATCATGTTTGTCTTTGATGATGCACCATTGAGTCTGTGACCTCATGGCTTTGCACACTAGAAAGTCAGATACGGTACAGTAAGCGGGATTGGTAAATGATGAAGAGATGAGAAAGCGGCACATAAGTCTCCCATGTTACATTTCTTTCGCTGCTGTCCAAGATTGGATTTACTGTGGCGTTAAAATCTCACAATGCAGCGCTGGAAGACATGAGCTTTCTATCCGTAAATCACGGACATTATTATCCAGATGCAAGATTGACAATCTTCCATGGATGTCGATAATTCGTGGACGGAAGCTCCCGCACGATCAAGATGTATGACAGCGAACCGTATTTTAGCGCTTGCTATTGAACTCTATTGACACTGCCGGCGATAGACAGGAATTGATAGTGGATTAAAGATAATTTACGGGAAAACTTAAGCGTCTAATCTGTTAAGGGGTTCAAAAAGAATGAAGCAAAGAGCTAGAGCAACTAGTACTAAACTGTGCAAATATTTCTGTCCCCTCGTCTAAAGCAGCCAAGTCTGCTGATATTACACGGATAACTACCTTGAGGGCAACGTAGTAGCCTAGGTGATCAATGACTCCTGTATATCTCATACAGAGCCCTCGAGGGTCAATCCTTGAACAGTGACTTGTAAAGACATCAGCCCTGGGGATATCGCTGCGCGAGACGCTCCAGTGGAATGTCGGTCAATGATTGAGTTTTAAGCGCAGATTTGATACAAGGTGGAGAGACACCTTGACCTGCCCTTGACCTGTCCTCGACCTTGAAGCAATTCCCGGACGTAGGGTCCTTCCCGGCTGACCGTGCATTCAACAACGAACCCTGTTTTGATCTGGTGTCTTTGCCTGAGACCCATGGTCCTTCATCATTCCTCACTCTGCAGTGTCGGTTTTAGCCACTTCTCAGCGATGAGACAATTACGACGGCGATAACGATAGGATTGCTCGACCCCTTTGAGTGTTGATGACTCGCCACGTTGTTGTGGCATTACAGTGCGGTCCAAGGCCAAGGTAGTGGCTCTAGGGCCGCCCAGCGTATGATGGAACATGGAGCCTCTGATTTGAAGTCCACCACCACCAGATGAGTGCCCCTGAGCTAGAATCGGGCAGCAAGCAAATCGAAATCGCGTATCCTTAGCAATGTCAAATGCCATGAGTATCTTAAAGAGCAATTTCGCTGGGCGCTTGTCATCGATAGACAGGAAGCTAGCTCTGATGGGCTTGGCGGGATGGCGACATTGTCGATAGGGCGAAGCGCGGGAAGCTACGAATATCGAGAATTGTCTTGATGTCTTACGTTGCAGTCTTGACATGATTGGTCTATCTGTCATCGTTCTTTTATTAGTGACTCTGGAAAAAGAAAATGCCGCCGTTGAAGCCCACACCAACAGACCAAAACCGGAGTCCTGGTAAGGGAAGGTGGAAATTTAGGTCTAGAACTATGGATCGACGTTGGTCAAGGCCCCCTTGGGCGATGCCGAGTCGATATGTATGTTGATCAAGGTTGCCCAATGCATGGCTTGTCTGAGGTTGTCTTGGTAGAATAGTGCACGTACAGAGGACAGCCATGTACACTGAGCTGCACGGCATTACCTGCATATTCCTCCAAGTCCTTACAGCGTAAGAATCGCGGTGTGCTTTTCTCCTTTCTCGACCCAAATCTCTTGTTCATCATGTGGCAACAAACATTAACCACTATCGGCGTTAGCCAGGTACAATTTGAGCTTGTCCCGGGTTCCCTGAAGTTAGTTATTCAGCCGCCCACTTGGGTGTGAACTAACGACAATAGTTAACGGATTGATCCTGTTTAACGTGAGACTGTTAATGATTGGACAATGGCCAGATGTTTATATACGGAGATAATCAAAATTCCATGCCGGCAAATCATTCAAGAGCAAACTCTCTGTTCAAAAATATCCAGTCAAGCCACCTAGAAGCCCAACGCTCAGCGGGTCAGGTTCAGGGGCGTCAGGGGCCTATTGTAGGGGCGTCAGTTGAATGAGCAGGGGGCGGCGCGATGGTACCTAGACTTAGCGGCTATTAGTGGTCGTGCTTTTCGCCAAGAAGCACCGGCCCCGTTGTTGATGGGCTGCCGCTTGCTTGCTGGCGTGCCTGGCGTGGTTGAGAAAGAGATGGAGAGGATAACCTGGGTTGATTACATTACTGCTACTACTACTGTTACTGCTACAGTTTTGGATTGGATGGAGGAAGGAGGCGAAGCCCCTGGAGAAATGAAATGGCAGGTTACTTGCCAACATGGTGAATCAGCGAATAGAAGAGGCGATTACGATATCTTGTTCGCCTAAATTCTTCTCTCTCTCTCTCTCTTTCATCTTGACTTGACCCGACACGCACGATTCAATTCTTTAATTACCAACAACAACAGCGTCTATCCTCGCTTGCGGCGGATCCTTAATTACCTCTTTTGTGGACTCCTACTGTACGCCTACCCCGGATTGTCAACCCGAACCCCTCGACAGCCAACAGCAACAATTACGCTTGGCTTTTGGGTGGCCTATTTGTGGCCTCTTGTAGTTTGGGTCCAGTCCCTGATCTGATCAGCTGATGATCCTCCCCTTTGCAGACCAAAGCTGCGACCTCTTCACAAGCTCCCACTCTCCCGCAGATCTCTACTAAGCTTCAACGACCAACCTTAACCACCTCGACTAATTACCGCGACATCGCCATTCTTCGATTTTCGATCCATTTTTTACTATTGTGAATTGTTTTTTTTGGTGTCATGGCTCTCTCTGTCGCTTGAATCCTGGCTCTTGGTAGCGCTTCCACGATGCGATAGATTCAGCCCCCTCCTTTGTCTCCAACTACCACTCGTTCGCTCGATACCTTGCGCTGTGCCACGCCATCTTACGCGCATATTCGCCGAAATATCGAAACGAATTGTACCGAAATATCCAACAACTTTCCTCCCCATATTTACATACCGTTGTGCTTCCCAAAATCCCGTTTAGGAGGCTTACCGTTTCTCAATCGTAACCACTCACGTCCGCCGCCTCCATGATGACCTCGGCCATTAGGCCTCAGTCACAATTGTCTATTTCGGGCAGTGGCACCGCCACCATGGCCACCAGCAAGCTCCAGCCGCTGACATATGACGCGGGCGAGCTACGCATCGTTCTCGTGCCAACTTCAGACGATGGCAACGATGCTTCAGAAAATGACAATTTAGAATTCGAAAACGACCGCCGATTTTCGTCCGATAGCTATAGATCTTACAGGGAACCGAACCAGTCCATTCCAACACATCCTATTCCATCTTTACAGGATGCCTTCGCCGAATCTTTGGACGAGGTCACGCGTGAGTCAGATGGACCCGGAAAGCCCAAATTGAGAGAGCAAGATCCAAAAGGTCGCCGAGAAAGGCTACTGGAGCAAAATGCAGAGGACGAACCATTCGACACATTATGGCGTTATCGGCCTGGTCAGCAGCAGCATGAGATGTACAAACTCATCTCGCAAATTACCTTTGGTGTATATCTGTTGCTCAACAGTTTGGCGGCCGATAATGCCCAAGTCGTCACCATTCTCCAGGGACATATTGATGAGGTAGATGAGTTTCTAGAGGTGATGCTAGAGGACTTTTCTCAAGCCCATAAGGATCTCACTGAGCGCATTGCTCTTCTTCAACTTCCCATGGCCAACAGAAAAGCTTTCGAAAACATGCTTGAGGATCGAACCTTTCGCGCCAAAATTCTTGCTGGAAATGAGAGGATTGATCACATTCTCGCCAGAACAAACGCCGTTATGAAGCAGTGGGACGACGACATCGATGCTGGACTTCGTTCTAGCGAGGCATTCATGGAATGGCTCAACGAACATAAGAACTTGGAATGGCCCGAGGCCGATCCTGATTTAGAGAGCATTTACAGAGCTATGAAAGGCAACGCCGATGGCTGGCTCAATACTTTTGACGACTTGAACAACCAGGCACAGGATTTGAACGGATTAATTATCAAGCTTATGACTATCGTGGCTGAGATGGAAAAGACGGCTGGCGAGGTCAGCCGTAGAACCTGGGTAAGTCAACTTTCTTTACGTTAATTACTGATGGCTGAGCTAACATGCCAAAAGGCAACAATCCCTCCCTTCACTATCCTGTCGAACAGTCCAAAGACAGAAGACTCAACACATTCTTCCTCTCCTTCAACAAAGTCGAATGCGAAGTCATCCACACCCGTGGCCAGTATCCGCAGCATGGACACATATTCTATCGCCTTCTCCTCGAAAGATAACGATCCCGAAATCAACACCCTAAGCGATTTCCCTTTACCAGGAGCCGCCCCACTGCTACCACCTACGACATTCCAACGGGCCAGTTTCCGACCCTCCCCAAATCTGAGCGCATCGTCTTCTTCTCCTAGACCTAATATCAGTTCGAGTGCATCGCCATCGTCCTCTGGACATAACCTCAGCGCTTCAACCCCTTCGTCGGGTGCGACTACCCCAAGGGCATCTATCGCAAGCGATGCAAACCAAGCAGATAAGGAGGAGTCCGATAGCAGTGATGCGCACAGCGCATTTGACGATGGGGCACTATATATCCTTCAACCAAAGGTTTATACACCGAAAAGTGCCACCTCTCCTGCAATGATGAGCCCCGACGTGTCTCAGTTTGAGGAACAACCGCATAGGCGAACGATAACACATTCGACCTACATCTCTTCGGTCCCAGCTGAGGAACAGACCAATCGACGAACGGCCATACCTTCTACTTATATATCTCCTCCCCAACCTGAAGAGCAGACACAGAGACGAACACTCACACAGTCTGTTCAAGATGCGATGGGATTACAGAAAAGAACTTCACTACGACAACGTGTCTCCCTTAAGAAGACACCTCCTGAATCTATCCAAATTCCTCCACGAAATTTCATAGAGGCAAAATCGAACCGACCGTCACCTGCCAGTACAGCGCCTCGCACTGCAAGATCTCAAGCGCCTGACTACACTCATGCCTCTGGCCTCGAAGTCCATCAGCCTCATCGATTGCCCCGTGCCAGCTCTCATGCAGACTTCTCATCGACATCAACATCAACGTCAAACTATCCTCATGTTCTGGCCTCACCTCACTCCGAATATCAGCAAATCTATCACCCTGTCCGTGCATCGCCTCACTCTCCTCTGCAGCAGCGGCCTCATACTGCTGGTCCAGGAGACGTACCATATCGCCCATCGGAATATTTCTCCGGTCATCAACGCAATCAGCCCTCCCGAATGGGCGGTATGAGTACTCTCAGCAACGTCACAACAGCAACATATGATGATGCTGCCACTGTGACTTCTCGGGCCACTACCCAAGCCGGGGGCAAGCGAGTGAAGAAGAAGAAGAGCGCATTCGGGTGGCTCAAGAAGGCTTTCAGCATGGACGAGGAAGAAAAGGCAGAATACGAAGCTCGGAAGGCTATGCAGTACCGGAGCCAATACCAGGATCAGTATTATGAAGGCCATAGCCCCAAATTCTTGGACGGAAAGAGAATTCGATAAACGGGCAGAAAAGTGATCTTGGATATTTGGGCTTTCGACGGGATCTACACTTTATCCCATATGTCTCCTATTTCACGCAAATTTATACTTGCGAATTGATACCCGGCGACAACGCTCGCTTGATTTTGCGACACACGTCTACCTTACATTCCTTTTGTTACTTCGACGCTTAGCGTCATCACATCTACTATGTATATATCATTGATGGCGGCACATCTCAATGGACTTTATTTATTTGGCATGCTAGATTCCTGGCCAGCGATGAGGGCGTTTTCGGTTTGGGTCATTGCATCATGTTGGTGGGGTGGTTTTGATAGGAGAGGCTTGACGGAAGGAATGAAAACGGGACAAGTTGTTGCAAATATCTGAAAACAATTTAAAGACTAAGATGTCATGATCATAGCATCCAGTATATTCACACATTTACGTATCAACGACGTGGAATAACAATGTCAAATGCGACTGCTGAGAGTACATATAGTATGATATACACAATTCCTTAAACTGTCGATTCGCTATGTCCGAAACACTGCTTGGGATATATCTGGTATGATCTAGTGCAGCTTGCAGACTGTCGTCACAATCTTGTATTCGGCGTCTAGTTCCGTCTCGGCCTATGTCTTATTACCTCATAGCAGTCTATTTGAACATCTCCACTTGCCTAACATCACTCCCCAAATCCATAGCTCTTAACACGGCTAAAGAAGAAAGGTTTATCATTCTTCAAGCCAAACTCACCCCAGTCGTCCGTCAACTTATTATAACTGTAAAAGCCGCGCCAAATGAGCTTGTTATTGCGAGAGGCTTTGCCGGCGCTTCGCAACGAGAGATCCATACGGTACATGTACTTCGATCCTACGCCCTCAGTCTCGACGAACACGTCGCCCTCCGGATCACGATCTCGGTCGTGCGGGCCTGGAGCAGCTGAGGTAGGGCGGTCTGGGTCCAAAGGCTCGTCGAGGTCAGCAGCCGATGAAAGACGCCACCGGCCGCGAAGGGCGAGTGCCATAACGGCAGAGGGGAGATGGGGTTGTGCGACCCCGCGATGGGTATTGAGTTCCTCGCGTGTAAGGTGGTGAACAACCTCCGCAGGCTCGGCGGTGCTGAGAAGGCTGATAAGGGTACCATCTCGGAAGAAACGTAGGTAACGGTAGTAAGTAACGATGTGGATGGGACTTCCCCATGTAGGCTGGTTGGACGAAGCCTGTCCGGTGCGAACATAGTTGACTGTGGAGATATAGCATCCATTGAAGCGAATACGTGGTCGTGAGCGGAAATGATCCTTCCAAGTTGGGTATACAGAAGGTGTCAGGGACTCCGTGAATGCTAGATTGGCGTCATATTTGCGCTGTGCAAGCTCAGAAGGGCTGACGACGAAGCCGTCTTGAATCTCTGGACCTTCTTGCTCTTCTTCGGGCAAGCCATCCCACTCAACACCCTTTTCAAACCGGTACAGCTGGGTACTGAAACCAACTTCTGAACCAAGCGCTACACGACGCCAGATACGTTGCTCGGAGGCAACAAGATACGCGAGGCGCTTGCACACGCGAGATAGTCGGCCGAAGTCGCCAACATCTGTCATGGCGATCTCGCGGAGAATGTGGATGAGGATCTCGTCAGGGAGATCGGCAAGAGGACAGGTCGGCTGAGGCATGCCCTCGATAACAGGCGGAGCGGCTTCAATCTGCAGGCTGGCGAAGCTGGCGATAAGTTCGCCTATAGGTAGGGGCTTTGCTACTACAACTTCTTCTGTCTTTGGAGGCTGAGATGTCTCTGGAGGATCAGCTGGGGCGGATGCTCTGGTGGCCGTCGGGGAAACTGGTCGCGGGGCTGACTTCTGAGGGAAGTGCTTCTCACGATATCTCCGATCAACACCATTATCAAGCTATGTCATCCATCAGTACATGTATTGATCTGGGGTTCGAGAAATACTTACTCTATAAGCCTTACGGTACAGCTTTAGACTATCGCCCATATTACCCTGATCCTCTTTATTCATCGCCTCTTCAAAATGATCAAGAGCAGAAACAAGTTTCTTTCCTTTAGTATCATGATGGCTTTCCTGAAGAGGTTGTGTCAACTCCGGCTCATCCTGATCGAAAGGCCGGCCTTGCACGTATTCATCCTCAGCGTCATCAGCTGGCGCTGGCGCAGGTGCATGCTTGTGTGGCAACGACGAGATAGGCAAGCCATGATGAGGCCGTCTGGAGGGACCTGCTTCTTGTGCATCGGAAGAATCGTGGTGTTCATTCCGCGTTTTCAAATCCGACATCCATTTCTGCCGGAAAGACTCGAGTTCTGAGTCCAACTCGTTTGTGTTTGAGGTCATGATGGGGTTGCTTAGTCCGTTATGTCCGAAAGAGTCCGGTTATACTGAGGTAGCGTTGGTTGTTACAAGGGATTCATTATTATATATGAAATTATAAGAAAGGGCATTCACCGATTGACTCAAAATGGGAAAATTGGAGAATTACGGTGTAGGGATTGGATGGAAAGTGGTTGAGTCGAGGATTCGTGATAAGTCGTTATGGATGATGCAAGGAGGACGAATAGAAAGCAAGCTGTGGTTCGCCGGCAGAGTCATAGAGTTGGTTCATTACGGTGGATGGATACGGTTAGTGCGCTGTAGCTATGGCGGCAATGCTAGATCTAAACGGTGGGCCTTCAACAACCCAACGGTATCTTAAGGTTTTCTCAATTTGAAGATCTTGGTAGAGATGGAAATTTTTCTTCTAATACAATTCATGTCAAGCTTGTTGTATAGTTGCATGTTGAGTTAATTGCGTCTTGGTAATGCTTCCTATTACATCATTGGACGTATGACAACCCGTCGCGAGAGTTGCTAGTAACAAAAACCAAACAACACGTCTTTCACCTTCATCACTGCTGAAAGGCCAGTCGCGAACAAGTCAAATATGAGTAGATCACATTGTAACCTTTTATTTTGCTCAGTATTATTCCTCTGTCTCATAAGGAATATTTCTAGCATAAATGATATGCAGCCCTTCCAAACTACCCTGTAGTGTCAATATCACGCAGGTTAACTTATAGAGTGTCCCTTACCCAGATCCAAGATCCACGATGGTCTAATCAAAGAACAGGGTGTTATTCACTTCCATTTCTGGTTCCAACAGGTCCTCAATCTACCTGAAGCTCTCGTAGCAGGCAGGGGGGAGATCTACCTCGGCCACTTCTACGACAAACTGACGTATAACTCATCAGCTATTAACTAAGAGGACTCGGACTACTATGTCAAGATGCTCCGTCGTCCAGGAGCTCTCCGGTGTGACCTCAATGTTTATAGAGAGTTCGGCAAAGATCCAGAAGAGAATCGTGAGTGGGTTGCAGAGCATGGGAAATGCAGTGTGAGGGCGCTGGGGCTCAATGGAGGAGAGTGTCATTTTAGTCAAGTAGCAGAGAAAATGATGGGGGAAGTGCATGAGAAAGGAACGCTTAGTGTTGCATCTGTTCCTTAGAGCGGACATTATATTGCAGAGGAGAACCCTAAGGAGTTTGTTCGGTTTTTGTTGGAAAGGAGTGAATGATAGCACTGAAAACGGACACAACAAATATGCACTAAATTTTTGTTGATATAAACCTGTTCCTGACAAATAAAGGCGGGTGTGTTACACATGTTTCTTCTTTAAGAATTAATCCTAAACTTGTCCTTGGTTTGAACTTGTCAACCTGAATATGTACAGTAAATATTACTGATTATCTTATCAAAACCATCTCACCCACTTAAAAAGCTTCAACAACCCTTTTGACCAGGAGGCTTGACATCGAACCAATCAAGATGCACCATGATATCATGGCACGGAAATCTGCGGCTCTCATTGAGCAGGTGACAGCTAAAATGACCGCATACCCTCGGTACGTACCTCAGCCTCTGTTGAGGGACGTTTCTTAAGGTACTGCCACCCGAGGCTCCGACCCCGGGCGGGAAATACACCGGGGGGCGATATCGCCATTTTTTGTTTTATTTGTTTGCTTGGTAAGAATGAATTGCGACAGGCAGTAAACAGAACAAATTATTTAGAAAACCCGAGAAACAAAAGGAATAGATACTAATTCTCGACCTTTGAATTCTTCCCTTGCACTATTGAAGCGCAATTTGAGAGGTCCCAACAAGAAAAGGACAAGACGATACTAGCCGACAGACCGATCTTGTCTCCTCCGGCCGGCCTCGGGGTTTAACATCCGGAGAAGAGTGTCTTTTTTTCGCTTTTATTCCGCGGCTGCAGCACTGTAACCATATCAATCTACAAGCCAGCACTTCTCTTTCAGGACCAACTCCAAAAAACGTGACGCTGCAGAGCGACTACATTGCTCTATTGTTCAGAGCGACTCAGAGTTCTTTTCTCTCTCCCCTTGTTAGATCGCCACTACTGCGACATATCCACCAAAAACTACCACCGTCGAGTCATCGTCATCGACACCTCAGCTGCCTTATCTCAATTACCTAGCTATTGAATACCTACGTCTCTCTCCTACACATCATCCTCTCACCCTTGGTATTCGACCAATCGATATATAATTCCTGCGTCAATTGCCCGACTATGAACTGAAGAGAATACGCATTTTCACGCAAACCCAAAAATGGCCACTGTCGGCACAAATCGCCCCGGTGGCTACGACCACAACCACAACCACCACCACCATCACCACGAAAATCCCCTCCAAGCAGACGACGAGTTTTCTCTAAGACACATGATGGACACCGAACCCAACAACAGCCCTAGCAGTGGGAGGAGGGATATTCTCAGTGGTAGCAGCGCAATACCTTCATCAGGTGCTGGTAGCAACAACAACGGCCTAGTCGATATCACAGCGACGCAAAAGATGGTGTCGGCCATGTCGGGCAGTTTGTTGACTTCATTACTTGGTACGGTCACGGTTACCACACTGACCTTTGTAAATACCCCCAAGCTAACCACTATCTTGTTTAGTCACGCCCCTCGATGTCGTCCGTGTGCGCCTCCAGTCGCAAAAAGCTCCCCGATCGACCGTCGACTTCTCCAAACTCGCAATCACCACCTCCTCCCTCTCCCCCGCCCAAACCGCCGAACTTGGTATCACATCCTGCTGTCGTGAAGTCTTCTTTTCAGGCGGCAATGCCGAAATCTGTCTCGCCGCGCCTAGAATAGATGGCATCACTGCACCTCCCGCCCCCGCCGAATGCGCCGTCGAAGAGGTCCAACGCCGCACCTTTAGCTCTACCTTTGACGGTCTGCGGAAGATTGCCCGCAATGAGGGCGTAGCAACGTTGTGGCGCGGCTTATCGCCTACCCTCGTGATGGCGGTTCCTTCCAACATTATCTACTTCACTGGTTACGATTATTTGCGATTCAATTCGAACAGTCCTTTTTCACGATTTTCTGATACATCGGCACCCTTGACAGCTGGATCTGCTGCCCGTATTCTGGCTGCCACAGCCGTGAGCCCGATCGAGCTCGTCAAAACAAGAATGCAGGCCGCTCACGGAGCTTCGACGACAAACCATCTCATGGAGGCTTTCGAAAGTGTGAAGGACATGGTGGGGTCAAACGGCTATACTGCACTGTGGCGAGGACTGACATTGACCCTCTGGCGTGATGTTCCTTTCTCGGGTCTATACTGGTGGGGATACGAGTCGATAAGATCAAGATTGACCGAGTACCGAGAGCAGCGTCAAGGCAGCTCTCTATCGCTTGAAGAGGATTTCGCAGAAGTAAGAAGAAAGTCACAGGCCCAGGAAAACCACACCGAAACATTTGTGGACGCTTTTACAGCTGGTGCTCTGTCTGGAGCCTTCGCTTCCTTTGTCACGACGCCTTTCGACGTGGGCAAGACACGCACACAGATCTACCAGGCTGGCAGTGCCAGCGCAGCCGCCAAGGCCCCCGAACAGCGCAGTATGGTGCGTCTCCTGTGGCACATCTTCAACACCGAGGGCGCTGCAGGTCTATGGAAAGGATGGATCCCACGAACCCTCAAGGTTGCTCCGGCATGTGCCATCATGATCAGCAGCTATGAGGTTGGCAAGCGAACATTCCGCGGCGTCAACGAGCGACGTCTCAACAGCACGAACGATCGCTTGTGACGACTTCAAAACGACGAATGAGAGAGAGAGAAAAGGAAATACCCCGAAACAAACGATGGAGGAAAGAAAAGGAAACAGAGCCACAGATGATTTGGCGTTATAAGGGGAGGATGACTGGCGAAGAGGTATACAAAAACTCTTCTCTGGAATAGCAGATGGACATTTTTGCTTTTACTGGCGATAAGGTTAGATGGAGTCTTACTGTACCAATACGTCAAAAGATAGATAATAATTGTAAGAATACTGTATGTAAGAACAAAGATTATGCGTAATGGTTCCCTGTTTCACGTCAACAAGTATGCGCTTCCATTATTGAGAGGTAGAAATCCTGACGATGATGATTAGTTACAAAAGTACCATTGTTCAAATGCACTTCACCAAGCATATTGTTCGTTTTTAAGTACTGTCTTGCTAGAATGGCGTTTCGAACATTAGGATATCAAACCTGTGTGATATTCAGTTATCGAGGCCGCCATTCACAGCGAAAAGTGGGACTTGAAGACTTCGATCTTGGACATTTGTTTTCGAAAGCAATTGGACTTATAGATCTACCCAGACAATATCTATCGATTCAAAGACTGAAGGTACCTAAACAACCTCTCTCAATTCCCTGGACTCCTGGAAGATCACCTCGGGCGGGCAGGAACGTCGCAATTTTGTTAAACAAACTCACACACAATTTCATCTTCAAACTCACTAACACTCGTCGCAGCCATCATGTACTCACTCACCTGCGCCGACGGCCTGTCACTCGGCAGAGACGTATATGTCCTAGACATCCACAGAACCTCTGTTGGTCTAGCGTCCATCTCCTCAGACCAGTTCCTCTCTGTACTAGACCCAGCGCGCCTCTCGGCTGGTCCTGTGCGTCGTCTCCAAACTGATCACGGCAACTTGACGACGCTGCGTGTGTTTGATAGCAACGCTGCTCTTGTGTGCACGGCTGGTGAGAATGGAACCGTTGGGGTATGGGATTTGAGACAGGGTGCGAACGTTGTGCAGTTTCAAGGTAAGTCTGGCGAGAATATGTGAATTGAGATGGCTATTGACTGTCTTGTTGTAGCAAGCGAGGCTCCTATCCTGTCTATGGCTTGTAATCTTGACACAAAGACAATTGCCGTGGGAACAGAACTGCAGAACCACACAGCATCGATCCATCTTTGGTGAATCCTCCTATCTCACAAGAAGAAATCGCGACTAACAGTTCTAGGGACGTCCGTTCTACCCCATCCTCCAAAGCACACTACCAAGAAGTCCACAGTGACGACGTGACAGACCTATCTTTTAACCCTTCCAACCCAGCTCTTCTCATGTCAGGCTCAACCGACGGTCTAGTCAATGTGTACGACACTCGCGTTGCTGACGAAGACGACCTGATCGTGCAGACATGCAACGCCGATGCATCTGTCCACCGAGCCGCGTGGCTCTCTGCAACAGAAGTAGCCACTCTGTCTCACGATGAACGCTGCGCTCTTTACGACGTCAGCGAGGAGCACGCCAACGGCGACGCTGTGCAGGACTTTGGGGACATGAGGGCCGTTCTGGGATGTCAGTACGTCGCGGACATTACGCCCAAGATGGACGGCACCGGAGCTGTTCTCGGCGCCGGAGCTCAAGAGTAAGTTGAGCCCTAAGCATTCTCATCAACGGTGCTAACATGGCTTTAGCAAGCAAGCATTTGAGCTAGTCTTCCTGGCAAAGAACCCCAGTGGTGAGGGATGGGCGCTGGATCGGGAAAACAGTGTTAGTTTGCCTGGCGCTCATGGAGAGGAGATTGTGCGGTCGTTTTGCTTCTTTGATGAAGAACATGTTGTTTACACAGCTGGAGAGGATGGAAATGTCAAGGCTTGGAGGCCCAATTGATTGAGCGGTTGGATATAGATAAAAGGATAAAAGTTATGATGATATGTGCAGATATCAGATGTTCCTATTACTAACCCCATTGCCATAGCTTGGAAGATGAGCATATAGGAGGTATAATTGAACAAAATGCTGTCAGGGACACCTGGCGGTATAGTAGTAAATAAGAACTGGCTTGAGTCTTGGTCTCTTGCTAAAGATGGATGGAATTACGTAGGAGGCTTCTATCAGAAGCAGCTCATATTGGGTACAGTATCTCCATTGTTGAGATTCTGAAGATACAACGACTCTTGATTACAAGAATACTGTGGGCTCGAATCAATACGTTCCCAATATTACAGTTGTTTTCAACTTTTGATCTCCTTCTGATGCTCTCCGTTTACAAAGACAACCACCACGTAGAGGACGGCGAATTGGTAATATCCACAACGGTGGAATCATCAGCTAATATTAAAGATTAAAAACTGGAATTCTAGGGAGTAGAAATAAAATATCTTATTTTATGTATTCCCCTGTCATTATTGAATTCTATGTTTCTTTGTAACAACCTATTAGAAGTCTACGCCTATTGCAACCTAGACTGCCTAGACTATGAAACTCCATGCCTGGCCAATCACTATAGTTCATGATAGGCAGAAGCAGTCATATCTCTACACTCTCATAACAGTGGCCATTAATATCAGAGTTTAACAATCGACCGAATTCCTTGCCTGATGCCTGTCTAATGATCCAATCATATCACTCGGCGAGTGACGCAACCTCACATTGGCAGATCAACCTTGCAGATAACCCTTGCAGACCTTCTCCAACCTTGAAGCTTATATCTCATACAAATAGGTTCTAATATCATGACAATTCTCAAAACACTACCTCGCCGCATATTTCGTTCATCTTCAATATCAAACTCCCGCTTCTTCACAGCTATGGCTCCTCATAACGATGTAGACGCCTTTCACGACGTCCTGCGCTCAAGCAAGCGTATCCTCGCCCTCTGTGGAGCTGGTCTGTCGGCTTCCTCTGGTCTTCCTACGTTTCGTGGCGCCGGTGGTCTCTGGCGTAACCACGATGCTACGTCTCTCGCTACTTTGAATGCTTTTGAAAAGGATCCGGGTCTTGTTTGGCTGTTCTACGCCTACAGACGCCACATGTGCTTGCGCGCTGAGCCGAATCCTGCACATCACGCTCTGGCAGCTTTGGCGAATAAGAACAAGGACTTTTTGTGTCTGACGCAGAATGTCGATAGTATGTAACATCTTTTTGCACTTCTTCCCCAATTACTGACATGGTAAGATCTCTCCCAACAAGCAGGTCATCCTCAGGATCAACTGCGTGCTCTACATGGCTCGCTCTTCGATATCAAATGCACCAACTGCAGCTGGATCGGACGCGGCAACTATGACGATCCTTTCTGCCCTGCTCTTGCGCCAGCTTCGGTAGACGTTGAACCCGGCAAGCCATTTCCTCTACTTGATGCCTCACAGCCTCTGGACCCGATCTCACCAGATGAGATCCCAAAGTGTCCCGAGTGTAAGACAGGTCTGCAAAGACCCGGCGTCGTATGGTTCGGCGAGAACCTGGACGAAATTATGCTGATGGGCATCACGAACTGGCTACTCAAGGACAAAGTGGTAAGCCAGAATAATACTTCACAATCCTTCGTTTGCTAATTTTACATGCTGCAGGACTTGATGCTTGTCATAGGCACATCGGCACAGGTCTACCCAGCTGCCGGCTATATCGATAAAGCCAAACGCAAGGGTGCACGTATTGCAGTCATCAACCCCGAAGCTGAGAATGAAGAGGAGATGTACAAGGTCAAGCCTGGTGACTTCGCCTTTGGCCAGGATGCTGCAGAGTATCTCCCCTTGCTCTTGGAGCCCGTTATTGGGAAGCTCGAGACGGAAAAGAAGTAGATACCAGTTTAATAACAAGCTGTTCCTGGTATATGAAGAGTGCAGAGTATATACGAGTGAGCAGAAATGTCGTGTTCGGTTCAATCGACCATAATAGACATATCAGGCAAGGCGGTCGTACTCGTATATGTCTACGAGAGCAATTATCTTCTATCCGCCGCTCAACCATTGAAAGTTTGAAACTATAAATAAAACAATAATTGTTTCCTCCGTTGAAATTCTACAATGAAATATCATCTTGTGCTGCTCATAACTCAATCCTAAAGAATTCATAAAAGACATCAGATTGACTTACACCAAAAGTCCAAACCCCACCGAGAGTGACGTACCTACCAGAAATCCCACCCCTCCAGTTCCCTTCAACACCAACCATAACTTTCTTTCTTGCAGCCTCTACACTTAACAAAACACAGGCCAATAGCCGCAACCGCAACGCAGCCATGCAGGGCTTCAATATGGGCCGCTATGTGCCCCCGGACGTCGAGGGCACCACCTCGGGCAACCGTCTGCACAACAAACACCCTCTCGGCGCACGCGCCTCGAAACCAGGCGCCCTCACCGTGCGCTTCGAGCTCCCTTTCGCCGTGTGGTGCGGCACCTGTCCGAAGCCCACCATCATAGGCCAGGGCGTGCGCTTCAATGCCGCGAAGCGCCGCGTCGGCAGCTACTTCTCCACGCCGATATGGAGCTTCCGCTTCCGCCACGTCGAGTGCGGCGGCGACATCGAGATGCGCACCGATCCGCAGAATACGGCATATGTGGTTGTCGAGGGCGGCGCGAAGAGGGATACCGGCGAGGATGTGCCGCGCGAGGGAGATACGGTCATCATGACGGACCAGGAGAGGGAGGCGCTCAGGAAGAACGCCTTTGCGAGCTTGGAAAAGACTATCGAGGATAGGGAGCAGCTGAAGCGGTCGACGCTGCGGATAGACGATCTGGTCGAGGCTTCGGCGAAGCACTGGGACGATCCGTATGCGCAGAACCAGAAACTTCGCAAAGCTTTTCGAGCGGGTCGCAAGGAGCGAGAGCGCGCTGCTGCAGCTACAGGAAATCTTCAAGACCGCATGAGTCTCGGCATGGATATTCTTCCAGGCACAGAGGAAGATTCTCGCCGCGCAGCTCTTGTTGACTTTGGATCCGTGGAGGACGATGGCCGAGACCGAGCATTATTGAAACCCCTATTCCACACTAATGAAGGCAAAAAGAAGTCAGGGGATACAGCGAGTGGAGGCAAACTCAAAGTCGATAAGGAAACCTCGAAGCGCAAAGAAACGTTTGTAGCGGAACTTATGGGCAATACCCGTGCTGCCAAGGACCCTTTCCTGAATGATACGAAGAATGAAACCAAAGGACCGGCCAGGCTGCTGGGTGTGAAGCGGAAACGACCAACACAAGAACCAGAGTCACAGAGAATACAACCACCTTCCAAGACACAAGCGCAGGTGACGGTCCAAGCAGGCTTGGTTGATTATGATTCGGATTAAACATTTGATAGAGGCGTTATTCTTCACGGACAAATTACTAGACATGATACCCGGGCTCAGCCCAAAAGTTAAAGTTAATATTCAAATATTTTGCGATTCCGCCCTGATGTCTGTGGGTAGAGTTCTCTGGCCAAGGGCCTTGTCCAAATAGCTCTCCCACTTACGAATGCCAAGTTTCTCTTCATCAACTTGTGGCATTCATTCTGGTTCCGTCCAGCTGCTTCCCGGAGGACATAAGCTAAGTGCAATGAGCATACCCACCTAATAACAAGAAACAAAACATGTCCGATTGCAAGCCTACGCGAGGTTGCTGCAACTCCGTACCTTGATCCCATGACGCCATATGTGAACCGAAACGCAAGTTGGCGTCCGAAGAGACCCTTTATACATCGTCCATCTGGCCCGCGGGTTCATCATCGTCGTCGTCGAAACTGGCAACTGAAGACAGCTCCTCGTCGTCCTCGCTTTCGGCTCCGGCTTCGTCTGCTGCTTCCTTGGAGGCGTACTTCTGTACGTATTCTAGAACTATAAGTATTGTCCGCACTCAGCCAAAGTCAACTTAACACACCTTTGACCTTAACGTCGTAACTTTTTGGTTCTCTGATCAATAGGGCAGCTGCCTCGCCGTTGAGAGGGTCGGTCGGGTTAGGATATCGTAGAAGTTGAGGGAGGAACACCTCGAAGATGTTGATCATGTCAAACATAGGCGACCAAGTCTGATTAATAACATCTAGACAGACCGAGCCGGACCTGACCTGTTAGTCATGCCTGCAACTGTCGATCACAGTATTTGGATTACGTACAGCTCGTCAATGTTAGGGTGGAAGATACGGTTAACAAAGCCAATGCTGGGTGACTTGTATGGGTATGTATCAGGAAGCTCGACATGAACCTTCCATGTTCCACCTTCAAAAGGAGCTTCGCAGTGTCAGCGGTCGTGATCGGCTTGGGCTTGTCCGGTAAACGTACTCTCGGCGGGTCCCTTGAACCTGACAAAGAATTCTTGCCTGAGAGTATGGTCAGGAAGCTTCTAGGAAGTTGGTAGGGATAGAGACATACACTACTTGGTGTTAGCAAAGTTGACGTTGGGGCTTGGGTCGTGTATTACTGTTGTCGTTAACAAGAGTGACTTCGTAGTCGCTCATGAGCCTATTCATGTCAGTATATTGCCGGAGGGTTGATTTGAGTTCCGTACATCCTGCAAGCATGTTAGTACTCCAAACGGGTGAGAAAGGAACAATATTGAGCGCACTTCATAACCTGTCCATGAATTATGTTAGATATCATCGTTTTACAACCTCAGGATCCAGTGGAAGACTCACATCAGTCTCGATTCTGCGGCGTGGGCTACTCATGATGGCGGTTTGACGTTGTTCCCGAATGTGGGGTTATGGGAGTATCCAAAGAGCTCCGGGTCGGCGTGATAGACGATACTCTGAGAGTAAGTCGCTAAGAGGGGGCAGAAAGTCTGCAACGTGGGAGTTTGAAATGTTGTCTGAGTTTCAAAATACAAGTATGTTGCCTGAATGAACTCAAGTGTTGGAGACGAAAGGAAGGTCAAGTTGCGTCAGGCGCGCCAAAGTCACGAGGATATGATGTGGACGACCGTGATAAGCCGCCGGCGCAGACGGCAGGTGCCAACCACTAACAAGGGCGCTTCAGTGTTATCGATAAGTCATAGTGATCCGCAATGGGGAGATCGACATTCGTTAGCACGTCAGGGAGCAGCACTACCATTTCCATTCCCAGGTACATTGAGGGGTTGGGATCAATTGGACCAGAGCATGAAACAATGTTCAAGACTGAAACCAATTTGATTGATTTGCATAGAGTCATGTTTTGGAGAATCAACCTCCAATAAGGTGTCACTTCGTCAACTTACACTTGGTTAAGCTTTCGTCGACGCAACCGGCCGCTAATCAAAGGATATGATTCGAATTCTCGCACTACTCGGCTGATGATGAATTCCATTTGTTATTACAAAAACAATAGAATTTCATGCGGATGTTGACGGTTTGTACGTATCATGATGCTTAACTTGATAGGTTGAGCTACACCAATAATGTCGGTCCTGGAGTACCCGCCATTTATTGCCGATGCATCCCCAATGAATAGCCTTATTCTATGTCTATTACCATGAGACATTAAGTGGCTTATAAGATGGTTGATATATCATTTACGCCCACGATACGTAGAGGCGACACACAATCTGCATGTCCTCGGCTCTCGCATGCGTATTCGGGATCCATCCCTCCATTTCCAACTCCTCGGTACGCGGTACAAGCATGTAAAAGAGTTGACTCAACCACAGCCGTTACACATCCCCCACCACACCTTTATCTCGGCATACCTCACCCAAACAACCTCGGCAGGTAATGTTCCTACCAACGGTTTTCTGTATGGAATACTTGGTAGTAGTTGATAGAATATATGTCCTTTTGTTATGGGAAATTCCTTTCACTCTCTAGTAATTAATTAACCATTCCTCTACTAACCCTGAGCAGGGGTACGGATGGTCCCCAATCTTGTAAAGAACTGGCGGCTCAACGTTAACGGACCCTTGGGTCTTTCGGCCACTGGTGTGCCCTGCAGGGACTAGTCTAAATTAAAATCGGCTTCAATTTGTCAAGTTGAACCCCAAAAAACATGCGTGGGGCGCAGTCCAGGGGTGCTGAGAAAAAACACCAAGATACTCAAATATACAACGTAGGGTTCATCATGGTCCAAACATCAATAAAATCTTTGCGCTCCCCGACTTTTTAGTTCATTCTCGACTCTCACTATCATAATCGAGACAGCCTTGAAAGAAATACTTTTTTCATAATTTTTCCCCTTTCCAAAAGGATCACTATAGAATTCTAGAGCTATAGTATCTGTCGGTCTGAGAACTACCTGCAGGTACCTCAAGTTCAGTCACTCCCAATTTGTCAAAGTCCCACGCGACATCTTGTCTACACCTCCAGCACATACCCACCCTATTAGCACTCTCTTTTTTTTTAACTACTCCCCTCTCTTCCTCATGTCGTCTCTTATCAATCCCACAATGAGGTCGTGCGCCTCTCTCCTATCTCGGGTGTCCGTATCTTCCCCCCGGCCGTTCACCCGGACTGTCGGTCGAGTTGTTCGGCCCCTCATTATCGGAGGTGCGGCGCAAACCCGGTACAGCTCACATTCTCCCATGGGCTCGCCTCCGGCTGTCCATCGCAAGAAGGTCACTGTCGGAACCCTTCGCTCTATGCACCGCAAAGGTGATCCCATTACTGTCATGACAGCTCATGACTTCCCCAGTGGCCATGTTGCTGATCACGCCGGCATGGATATCATTCTCGTTGGTGATAGTCTCGCTATGGTTGCGCTTGGTATGGAAGATACTAGTGAAATCATCTTGGAAGAGATGCTTCTGCACTGTCGATCAGTTGCGAGGGCGACCAAGTCGGCTTTTACTGTAAGAACCCTGTCTTCCAACATGTAAGTGATAGACTAACCCCAACAGGTTGGAGATCTACCCATGGGCACTTATGAGATTGGTCCCGATCAAGCTCTTGCTACAGCCATCCGCTTCGTCAAAGAAGGTCGTGTCCAAGGTGTCAAGCTTGAAGGTGGTAAGGAGATGGCCCCTACCATCAAGAAGATTACCACTGCTGGTATCCCCGTTCTTGGTCACATTGGCTTGACCCCTCAGCGACAAAATGCCCTTGGTGGCTTCCGTGTCCAGGGGAAGACAAGTAGTGGTGCTATGAGTATCCTCGAAGATGCCTTGGCACTTCAGGAAGCTGGCTGTTTCGCCATGGTTGTCGAAGCTGTTCCTGCCGAGGTGGCCGCACTCATCACTGAGAAGCTGACCGTTCCCACGATTGGTATTGGCGCTGGTAACGGAACCTCCGGCCAAGTCCTGGTTCAAGTTGACATGACTGGAAACTTCCCTCCTGGCAGGTTCTTGCCCAAATTTGTGAAGAAGTATGGCGATGTATGGGGCGAGAGCTTGAGAGCCATCGAGGCGTATCGGGTCGATGTCAAGTCCCGTCAATATCCAGGCCCTGAGCACACGTACCCAATTTCGACAGAGGAGCTTGAGAGCTTTACCAATGCAGTGAAGGATTCGTAAAGGCGAAATTTGATACCCAGAGTTGTTTGATGGAGATTTTGGAGAGATATGGTTGTCTTATTGGCGGGCTGCAGAGCAGGCATAGAGGTCGCATAGCTCGGAGTTTGGGTTACGAAATAGTGCAGTTCCCGGTTTAGTAGTCGATATCATATAGAGGATAATTTCAGTCTTCTGAGCATCATCCAAAAGCGGGAGTTAAAGAGTAGGTAACAACTAGTTGACCGTGGGAGTTTTTGAAGCACTAAGAATGTCAGTACTATGTCTGTGTCACCTGATGGTCCAGCACCAGGTAGGCCATGCAATAGGCGCAATATTTACCTGCTGCAGGTTGCCGACGATTTCATCTAGAGAAGGCGCAAATGCACTATTTATGTACAAGAAGACACTATCTGTCTCTTTACACCTTAACTTCTTCCTCAGATATATCACAACCGCTTCAAACCGTTTTGTCGAGCTGATCTTGCATACATCTTGCGCCAACGATGGAGCTGACCCAACGGGCTTGAACCGCACGACGATCTTGTCCGTCTGGAAACTCCCTGCAGTCGCAAGTGCAGCACTCGCATCTCGGGGAATATCAGCCAGTACAACGGACGCGGACATGGTGAGTGGAAGACTGGGAGAAGCAGCGCCGCTGCCAGCGCCATCGTTCTCGTTATCAGCGAGAGGCATGGGTGAAGCGGTGGACGGTGAGGGAGAAGGTGATGGTGAGGGCACCGAATCTTGCGGTGGATAATATGACATGGTGGTTATAGTTTTAAGTGAGTGAATGGGGTCGGGTTTTGTGTGAATGTTCGAGTTTGTTGTCGGCGAAAGTTGCGAAGCTGCCTTGAAGGTAACTTCAGGCTGTGAAACTGTCGCCTGGACGAGGTTGCTTATGACAGAACAGTGCGAGTTGCACCACACTGTGTATAACCAGCACATCAAGTTTCCATCATGACTTCTCCAAGTGAGCAATGATTATTTTTCCGAATCGATAACTCTTATACTCATTGGCTAGCACTAGAACCTTGAATCATCTGGTTCTGATAGTTAAACTGAACTGTGGACTAAGCGTAAGGAAAAGTCTATCATGAGGGCAGTGTAATCGCCTGTAAGCCATATATCCTTCACCCGTCTGTTCTAACCAATCTCTCCTGCTCTAACTTTTCTTCTATAGCTTCGAGCGCAAAGTCTCATACTTCTCCTTTGTTCGTGGCCCCGAACGATCAGTCCCAATGCCCTCCATGACAACATCCATCATATCGCCCCTCAGGCTCTCGTATACCATGGTCACCCAGCTGCCAATAGTCTTCTTATTCTCGGTTGGAAGACCCTTTTGCGCATTATATAGCGGGTCGTCATCAATGCCACACTGCGTTGGGACTCCCAGTCTTGATCGAACCCACGTATACAGCGGAACGGTGCCATCGCCCAACTTAGTAGCTACATCCATAGGACGTATCGCCATATTGGGATAGAAAATGGACGAGGCAGTTTCTGCAATGACTTTATGAAGCTCGCCACGGAACTCAGCAAGACTGGATATCTGACAGTTACTTTCCTCGGCTGTCAGAAATTGTGTGACGGGCGCCATTGCAGCATCGACGGCGGGCACAATGCGATCCTTCCAGCAGCCAGCATTGTGTTTATACCATGCTGACTCGATGACTGGGAAGACATTCTCGCCAAGTCTTTGGATAGCATTCTCTTCCAATTCAAACGCACAGAAAGGCCTGTTCTCCGTTTTGTCTGCCAGCACTTTGTCACGAAGTGTGTCCAAGAATAGTCGATGGCTTGCCCGAAGTTCAACTGCTTGGCACGAGACGTAGATGTGGCAAGCGCACATATGTGCAACAAGATCAGCAGCCTCCAAGGTGCGTCGAGCGGAAAGCAATGCAAGAGAATTGATGCCCTGGTTGTGCATTTCAGCCGACATGACGTGCGAAGATACGGGATGGGCGAGGGCAGCCAATTCGGACATGTACGCAGACATGTTTACGTCAATGCCTTTCATGGTGAAGTTCTCCTTGTCGCTGACATTGAGATTGGCCTCGAGGCCATTATTGGTCGCGGGGTTGATCATCTCGCTGACTTGAGAAAAAAGCATACGGCCTATCATCTGGAGAGCAAGTCGTGTCTTGTCCATAGCAGAGGTTACAACAACAGCCTGGAAATTGCCTCCCGAGTAAACCTCCCCTACAGCTCGGCCCTCTTTTTCTGATGCATCAACCAGAGGGTTGTCTGAAGTAGAGTTTAGTTCCACGGAGAGCTG
The DNA here is from genome assembly GCA_954870535.1 of Fusarium sp. VM40. Taxonomy (NCBI): domain Eukaryota; kingdom Fungi; phylum Ascomycota; class Sordariomycetes; order Hypocreales; family Nectriaceae; genus Fusarium; species Fusarium sp. VM40. The sequence continues at coordinate 970,853 of CATPAH010000011.1, forward strand.
TCTTTGGGCCAGAAGAAGGTCCTCCAGATAAGGTCCAATCCATTGGGGGCTTGTACGGGTTGAGTATCTATCTTGCCAGAGACCGTCCCCTGTTCTTTTACGACTCTGCAAACCAACGACAAATTCAGAACCACGCAGGAAACTTCTGATGTTGGCTGCGGCCTCGACCTGCCCGGGATGTGGCCGCACAGCATGAATGAAGGGGGTCGTCCACTCAACATTGCCGCCCATGGCTTCCGATGCGAAAGCTGTCAGTACTTGAGAAAGCACAGCCAGTTGCTGCGCGTCGTGAAGAACAAGACTTGCAAGTGATACTGAAGGAGCGGTTCCGTTGATGAGCCCGAGAGCCTCTTTTGGACCAAGACCACTTGGGTCGAGACCACTGTTCCGAAGTGCTTCGTGCGAAGGTATCACCTTTGCCGACTTACCCTTACCAACTTGTACAAAGACATCTGGATTACCTGTAACCGCTCCTGCAATGTAAGACATGGGCATAAGATCTCCTGATGCCGAGATCGTGCCTCTAATAGGAACCATGGGAGTAATATCATGATGAAGAAGCTTCACTAGTCTCTCCAAAACTTGCAATCGAACAGAGCTTTGTCCTCGCATGTTCTGGTTCGCCCGAGCAAGTATTGCTCCGCGAACCCACTCAGGGGGCATGACATGAGATGGCTCCCGCTCCGAGTTGCTACCAGGGTCTTTGTCAAAAGAGGTGATGATGGCGCTCTGCGTATGCTGAAGAACACCGATCTGATTCTCGAGCCAGTCGTCCGTGCGAACATCTGCACTGCCCCCGAACCCAGTGTTAACGCCATACACCACGTATTTGTGCGAAAGGTACTCTGCGAGTGCGTCAACGCTAAGAGCAATGCGCCGAGCGAGCTCCTCGTCTTTGCTTATTTCAGGCTTGACGCCATAGCGGGCAACTGCGACAAGAGAGGCGATGTCGAGACTGTTGCCATCGATTATGATCTTGTCGTCTCCTTTCTTGAGACTTTGAAGTCGCTTCCATGTATTTCGTGTGGATTCAGCATGTGCCGAGGTCTTGAGGTGCATTGTGAAGCAATCTTTCAGCCGATATCAAGCTTGAGTGCTTGATAGGGGCGAAAGAGAATGAAGGTATAAGCACTGAGTTGGTCTTTAACTATCAGCAAAGATTCATACCCATGGCAGTGGGGGTGTAAGTGATTCACTTAAGTCAAGGTGCGGCAATAAGTATTCAAGTCAGGGGCAGCGGATAATCCAAGCCACTTTAGCTCTAAATGTACTCACTTCACTTCTTTTCTCGAATTCCTTCCAGTTCGAGGCTTTAATTTGCGTGGTCGGTTCTTGAAGAAACTTCAGTCGGCACAATATGATCTTATAAACAATCGGGTCTGTCCGAACTAGTAAGCACTCGTCCAAGCATGTGATATCGGTGACAAACTCGCATGCTTCGGCAGGAGGAATAGTGTGTGTTTGTGGCAGAGAGAACTTGGGAGAAAGTGAAGTAGAGAAAAGTCGTTGAATTTCTGCCGAAAACCGGTGAGACATCATGCAAGACATGAGACAGTAGGTCTGCTTCCAATCAATTCCAGCAGCTAGAAAACGCCACCCAATGATAGAAATGAGAAGAAGTTTGCCCAGGTCAGTTGTCTAAGAGTAATATAATCAGGGCTGGGTGGCTGTTTCATGTCCATGTGTGAGTATCGAATTTATCCTCACTGTGAGCCATAGATTGAGACCATATTTTGTTTAAGTATTCATGTTACATAACATGTCGGTACATATACATGCCCTAAGCCCATATCTACATCAGACCTATCTGGTCATCATCGTATAATTTAGCAGTCGCTGTTGCTTTCGCACTAAAGTTCCTCCGCTCGCTTGCCAATCAACCTTTGCACAATCCTCATCAAAACCATATCAGCCATTACCTTGGCCATGCCTCTCGAAATAGACCACGAAGAACGCCCCAGGAGTGTATCACATATGCAGTCCAATCAGAGACAAAGGAAAAGGTCTGTGAGACCATGGAATAGTGTGCCCAATACCATGCCGCTCTGCGCCGTTGCATGCGATTCATGCTTGTAATGTAAAAGTAGAAAACGATAGTAGAGAAAATGGTGACATCTCAAACCGACTGAGCGCTGAAAATGCCATCTGAGAGCGTAAAGCTAACCAAATTCAAGGGGTATGTTTTCTGTTGTTTGTATACTGTGTGTGGGTTGGAGTTTGAAGCAAGATGCGCAAAATGGACTTCAAAGACAATCGGTTGTGTGGGAGAGAACTATCAGGGGACATGACATAGAATTTTATGGCATGGCCTGAGATGCTGGCGGAATGGTGGTGAAAAGGTTGTATGTAGTATTATAATACAAATGGCGGTTACCAGCCGTCTTCCTCTTCGTCGGACCCTGGCACATACTTGGGCATTCGCTTGATCTGTGACAGAAGAGAATCAAGCTCAATCCAGTTATCGTCGTTCTCAGCAAACTTGCGGTGCTTGCGGGAAAGAATGTGCTTGTACAAGTCAGTTCGAATTCTTGCATGAATATAAGCTGGACAACATACCTCATCAAAGTCGCGGAACTTGTCCTGGCAGTTCTCGCAATAACCAGGCTTGAGGTCCCGCTTGCTCTTAAGAGGCTGGGATTGTGTCCTCCGCTCAGTCTTTTGAGCTTCCTCCTCTTGTACCTCAGCGGGTCGTGAAGTGTGTCGACCCATTGTTGTTGATCTGCTAGAGGCAGCATCCATTGATACCTCAGCAAGCCGACGCGAGCTCACGTCGAACGAGGCAGGCGCAGCCTTTTGCAAAACCTTCCGCTGAAGACCATGGACCTCTTTACTTGTTCCCGCCTTAGCTCCGTTGACGCCAGATGTTGACGAGACCATCTGGGAACGAATAGCTGAGGTAATGTTGGATGGCTGCACGCCAGAAGCCACGGGCTCGCCAGCAAACAGTCGACCAGTGGCGGCACGGCTTGTAAAAGCGTTCTGTTGTCGGATATCCCCTTGTTTTGACAGGACTGCCCTTGCTGGGTTGAAGATTTCAGTCGGTGTTGCGGCACGCGCTCTGTTCTGGCCATCCTCCATCTCGGTGATGGTCCGCTTTCCTGTTACCGGTTTGGGCATGGGGGCCTGAGGCGGTTTGAGAACATGGACTGGATCCTCTCGCTTGGCCAGACGCGCCTTTTCTTGTTCTCGTTGGCGTCGATGTTCCTTATCAGGAACATCTTGGTCTTCAACAAAAGGACATCTGCCGTTTCCAACACTTCGAAACTGAGGCCATTCTCCCTCTGCCTTGTTGGCGACCTTGGGGTACTCGCGAACCATGATAGGCTTGTTCTTCTCATCCATGTCCCACACATAGATATGAGGTCCTTTGAAATAACACAACTCACGGTGAACGGCAGTAGGATCACGATCCGAAGGTCCGTTGAGACGCTCATTGTGCAACAGCTGAAGAAGATTAGGTTCTCTAGAAGTACCATAATGACTTCGAGTGGCAGTAGATCGTGTGTTGTGTGTGCTCTGGCTCGTCTCAACCTCAAGCAAAACTGACAGCATATTTTGAAACTTTTCCAATGACCAGATCTTCTTGCCCATCTCTCGAGCCTTATGCAGCACATCGTTGTTCTTGGATCCTCTGGTTCGCTTCGTAGGGTCATCAAGCTGCTGCGTCCTTGATGGCGCGTTCCGGAACTCGGACAGTAGCTTTCTTCGGGCTTCGGTATTGCGGTTCAATAGCGAGGGGTTGATGGTCTGTGGTTGCTCTTCGGACTCGTGGTGCTCATCGTGATGTTGTTGATCATGTTCCTGCTGTGCATCTCTTTCGGGTGGGATTGTCCGCGTAGTCACGACATGGGTAACAGCAATGGAGAAAAAAGGCTCTTGTCTCTGAAGATATGTCAGTACGATATCAGCGGAAAGTTGGAGGAATGACATACAGCACCAAGATAGTTCACCCTCTTTGTTAGTCGAGCACGAACATCATCAGGTATACTTTCAAAGTAGAAGACCATCTTAGGGAACTTGGCACGGTGGTGTCTCTTCCATGCTTCCTTCTCAGTGTCGAGGTCACGGGTTGTAGCCGTCGAAGCAGACCTCGAGATTCTTTCCTTGGTAGCAGGACGCGTGACACCGCGTTGGACAAGAACCTGACTCCGAGTTGACCGGGTTGGTGATCGAACTGCACGCTGCACGCCATTATCAAGGACCTGCTTCTTTAGAGGTGGCGGCTGGCCGTAGGTTTCTTCACGCTGGACGGTAGCATAAGAGCGCTTTTGCTTGGCATAGCCAGCCAAAGCGGAAGCACCACGCAGAGGGGAATTGGCGACATTGGGGTTGTTCGTTAATGGACCCCGTCTTGAAGACATGGCCGATATATGACCAGGCGTTGGTGACAGAGATATCGTTGCCATATAAAGCCCGTGAACTGCTCTGGAGAGAAGAAGCCAGAGCAGAGGGCGTTTGAACTGGACAGCAAAGGTCGAGAATGAACGTCACAGATGACGTGACGGAATAAGGCCTGTTATTGGTGGTTGTAGGTCGCGGTCGTGGTAGTGGTGGTGGTGGTGGTGGAGGGGCTGGTAGGATGAGACTTTGCCAGCACGCGACGCGGAGCCCAACACGACCAGAGACAAAGACAATGGGAGGCAAGAAAGAGGATAATAATGTTGTCAGCGCATCAGAGCAGGCGAAATGCAGAGATGAAAAAGGAAGAAAGACCAGCGATAAGCAGAACCAAATGATGAGCAACAACAAGTCGGCCGTTATGTTGTTTTGATAGGGACCTTTTCTGCACTGCAGTTGCTTTGAATGGAGGGAAACGAGCCCGAGTGAGGAATGGGTCCGAATGACTTTGATGACTGAGCAGCCCCAAAGCAAAACCGAAAGCAAAGCAAAAAGCAGCGTGTTGTTGCAGTCGCGCTTGGCACAACAGCACTAGGCCTCTCTCGGGCTGTCCAGCGACTAGCAGGGCCCTGAGGGAGGGGCTGCTGGGGGCCCTGTACCTTCAGTGAAGGCCTTCTGTGGTTTGCTCGTCATCCACTGTCAAAAATCACCTCCACGCACGGGCCTGTCGCCAACGGCCACCCAGCAACCAGAGGCCGCTACAGCCAGAAACGGGAAATTGGGAGAGACGAGACCAGACAACAAATTTCAGCCTCGAACGGAGACGGGGATTTCTCGCGAGACATGAAAGGATGAACAATAAACAAAGAGCCAAGACATGAATCAATGGTAGTTTTGTTATTGTCTAAAACTTTAATGCTTTGTGAAGGTGGAATTGGCTTGCATATCTGTAGACTCTAAACTTATGCAAGTGAAAGTGCTTCTCCCGCATTAAACGTCCACCTATCTAATCTCGTTCCCATTGAGTCTCGCGCTTCCCGCTGTCTTTCGTCTACTAGCCTCGACCATCCCGGTCATAATTTGGTCTGGCGTCATCACCGAGGTTGTAGAAGGCTTCTGACGCACATCTGCTACGCAGTATCCGTAGAGGTTCGATGTAAGAGGCTCCGTTTCACCTAACAAATTCGACTGCTGAAACTCAATTGCTCAGACCATCTATAATCATCCCATGATGAAGCTACCTCGAGCTCCATTTCGGAGCCTCGAGCCTCGACTACCCCTCCGAGCTACCTTCTCGAGAAGGATATCTACGATAGCTCCTACAACAAGAACGACAACTCGATATGTCTTGCCCTCAAGTACATTTAACAACCACCGAACCTATGCCTCCGTCTCTGCCGCTGAACTTCGCTTCGGGCAGCCCGTCCACGAAACCCATCCTCACATCCTAAAAGCAGGTGAGATCACGCCGGGCATCACAGCGCAAGAGTATGCCGACCGCCGGGCCGCTCTGGCGCACTCCATGACGGAGGGCAGTATTGCTGTCCTCCATGCTGCCTCTCTCCAATACAAGTCCGGTGCTGTCTTTCATGCCTACAGGCAAGAGTCAAACTTTCTATATCTTACAGGATGGATGGAAGGAGATGCCATTGCGGTGATCGAAAAAACAGGCCCGGAATATGGCGACTATGTATTCCATATGTTCGTTAAGCCCAAAAACCCCCGTGAGGAACAATGGAATGGTTATCGCAATGGTGTTGAGGCTGCAAGGGATATCTTCAACGCCGACAAGGCTCATACCATCACTGAAGCAGAGCATCTGCTTCCCAAAATTCTCGAGTCCGCCAAACTTATCTACGCAGACTCACCACCATCGAAAGGCGGCATTGCTGCCACAGCAACTTGGCTCTGGCGGATCATCTCTGGGAGGGAAACTCGGCCGACTCGAACGCCGCTCTATTCTGTCATGAATAAGCTTCGGGTGGTCAAGAGTGAAGCAGAAGTTGCGAATATGCGAATTGCAGGTCAAATATCCGGACGGGTCATCACAGACGCTATGCGCCAGCCATGGAAACGTGAAAAGGACTTGCATTGGTTTCTTGACTATCAATTTGCGGCCAATGGCTGTGAAGGCCCGGCTTATATCCCCGTGGTAGCTGGTGGTGAGCGGGCAAACTGTATTCATTATACGGTGAACAACAGCACATTCAAAGAGGACGAGTTCATTCTCATCGACGCCGGCGGCGAGTATGGAACATACATTACTGACATCTCCCGCACCTGGCCAGCCTCTGGCCGCTTCACTCCTGCACAGCGTGACCTATATCAGGCCGTTCTCAATGTGCAACGATCCAGTGTCTCGCTCTGCAGGGAAAGTTCTCGACTCTCACTCGAGGACATCCACAATGTTACTGCGCGGGGACTTGTTGATCAGCTGCGCGCCATTGGTTTCGATGTCAACATGGCCAACATCGACCAGCTGTTTCCCCACCATGTCGGCCACTATATCGGCCTTGACGTGCATGATTGTCCTGGTTACAGCCGTCGCGAGACCCTTCGTCGAGGCCACTGCATCACCATTGAGCCGGGTGTTTACGTTCCCCACGACGATCGATGGCCGGCCGCCTTTAGAGGCATGGGTGTCCGAATCGAGGACAGTGTATGCGTAGACGACGACTCACCCTACATCCTGTCCACCGAGGCAGTGAAAGAGGTTGATGACATCGAAGCGCTACGATCATGACATGTACTACATCAACTGTAAATATGTTCATATACCCCGGACCTGGATAACCAAATGTAAAATATCTAGTACTGTAGGATAAATACGACTGTGACGGTTGTGTCGCGCTTCATGACCCACTCGAATTTTGTTGCTATGCCTACATTTATTTGTATTGTTCTCCTTTGGTGTTGAAAACAAAGAAAATCACGCGTAGTTCACGACTAGGGTAGTGAGTCAAGCCACAACCGATGCAGGTAAAATGAGCCGCATGTAAGGTTAACATGATTACGCATACATATAGGTAGCTACTTACCTAGGATATTTGTTAAGATCAAATTTCTGGTTCGTGATAATCAGTGTTTAGGGTAACAAGTCTCATAAAAACGACCAAAGCAGCGCCCCCAGCTACCGTGACGCCCCAACCTCGCATCTCACCAAGCCATATCCGGAGTAACATGACTGAAGGCATGCTGTCACGCGTTTCCAATCATTCATGGCAGATAAAGCACGACGAACAATAAATACAAGGACATCTAAGCGGAAAGTGTATAACAGCACGATTCATCGTTGGGGTATTTTTATACACGATCCCAAGCATGCTTGGGACAAAATCATGTCTATTCTAGCAGAAACCTCTTGGATCAAAGAGTGTCCGACTGTGGTTGGGCATCAGGAATGGCTGTCGAGCCGACGCACTGAGGAGCTGCTCAAATGCCTGCAGGCGCCTGGCCAGCTCCTGGTGCTCTTTCATAATTGTCCTGTTGCGCCTTTCTAGATACTGAATATACTCTGTTGCCTTTGTTAAAACAGTGCCCTACAATAGTGTTGTTAGTCATTGTGTTACTTGGTCAAGTTTATAGGAACTGCTACTAACCTTGCTCACTTTAGGCCCTCTTTGCGAGTTTTCATCGGCATCATCCATTCCATCTTCTGGTATTGAATGAAGGGCAGGTACAGCATCGCGCAGTTCGGCGATCTTGTCCTTCAGATTCGTACGATATTTTCGCTCGATATCGTTATGGGCTGTCCGATCTCCTTGTTTGAACTTGTCCTTGCCCTTGATATCTGATGTCGCAGTATTGGTACGCGAGAGACCTGGCCTGGCAGAACTGAATCCAGTTTCGCTCGAGGCCTCCGTCTTAACGTCCTGATTCCGAGATGGGGCTTTGGAGCTATTGGCTGGCGTAGGTGTCTGCCTTTGGCTGTGCTCTCCAGTCGGTGTTCCTAGGAGGGAGTCGATGCTGCTGTTGAACTCTGGTGGAAGTCCTGTACCAAGGCCAGCTCCAAATCCTAAGCCAAACCCACTCGGGGGCATAAAGCTGGCTGGCGTCCGACCAGTATTCATTGCAATAGCAAGTAGTCTTCTTTGCTCATCGTTACTCAGAAGTTGATTATTCCCCATTCCAGACATTGTCTGTCCAAATCCCGAGCTCATGCCCGCTGTAGGATCCCCCAAGCCAAAACTCGGCTCCATGCGTAGACCGGGCTCTGGCTTTTCCCAGCTGAGTGGCGTTGAGTATAGACCCTCTCGTGGAGGTACTTCTGGCGGTGGCATAGTCTCTATCTTTGATAAATGCTCCTCGAGGCTCATCGAGTCAATTCCTTCTTCGTCATCAGACAGGGCATTGTCTAAAGCATTGTCATCAAAGTATTCGGCACCCTGGAAAGGAGGAGCTGTCACATATATGCCCGTTCCAAGGCCTGGGGTCGTCGAGCTTGATCCATAGCCCGGTCTTCGTCGCTGATCAGTCTTCTGATTCATCAATACATAGCGGAAACATACCGGTGATGAGTGTTGGTGTTGGCGTTCATAGGGTCATAACGCTTCGAAAAGTCAATTTCATAACTCCCTGTCCTCTCTCCTTCATCATCGTCAAATCTGATCCAATAGTCCAAAGATTCAAGTGCCGAATCTGTGTCAACTTTTGTACGCTTCCTCTCATGTGCATCTCGCTTCCGTTGTTGGTGGCCTCGCGGATGTCCCCTATTTGGAAGAATAGTTTTGCTTGAGCTGGTATAAGGTGATGGCATGGGGGCCTGAGTGAAGGACATCTCAGATGGTGCGTTTGACTGGTAATCATAGGATGGCCCTCCTTGATTGCTAGATGAACCTATGTCGCCCTCGAAGCCAGTTGGTCTCCATGGTGAGGGATCATGTTGCTGCTGAGACGGTTCATTCTGATTGAGGGTCTGGTTGTTCGGCACCGCGAAAAAGTTAAGAAGATTAGGATCCATTGCTAACACGGCATCCCGGCCTGCGAGGCCGTGTTCGTCGTTGCGGACGGGTGGTCTAGTGTTAGTAACCCGTGCAGGGCTTGAGCCAGGTCAATGAGCGATGATATCGCCAGCAAAAGACAGTGATGGTTGAATCTTTACTGTTCAAGAACAGTTGGGTCACTCGAGAAATGATAATCGCTAAGATGTCTCGTAAAGGCGTTGAGGGGTGCTGAAGGGGCTGGTTCGTCGAGGTATATGACAGTGGGGCCAGCGGTGGAGGGTAAGAAATGTAAGAATGAGGAGATGGCAACAAATGAGTTGAGAATGTATTAATTGAGTCCGAGCAAGGCGAGCATGGCATTAACTCATTGAAGATGTTGAATCGGAATATCGTTGAGATTGAGGTCAGATTCAAAGACGTCGAAGGAACAGGAGATGGTGAGTGAGCTGGAAGAGTGCGCACGGCCAAATGGGTCGATAGCGAGAGGAATAGCGACAATGAAAAACCAGAGCGAACGGGCCAGGGAGGATTTGCTGTATAATTTGACGAGCGAGCTTTGACTCGTACTCGAGCGTGAGTGTGGCGGAAGCTTGGGTTTGGCTTGGTTTGACGTAGGTGGTAGCTATAGCTATATGGTATGGCTTCTAGCCACAGTGTATCGGTAATATAACGTAAATACGTTTACCGCTCAGTTGTCGCAAAGTAAGATCGGGGCGCAACAAGCAGCAGTATGCGATCGGTTGTGAAATGTTGGATGAGGGAGTAAAGGGTTTTACGGAGAAGAGAGTATCAGTCGATGGGATGAGCGGACAGATGCGGCTCCCAATTCGTTGGTTAGACGGGAAAGCCCAGGCCCAGACGGGGTACTTTTACTGGGAGGGAATCAATCCTGAGACCTGCTTCGGGGGATGCATGTATGATTATGGGTAATGGATAACGGATAATGGTGGACAGCAGAATAAGTCAGGATAGGATGGATAATTGGGAAGAGAAAGCCCGGGTTTGCCGTCTTGTCACTTGTCGTATTCGCCGCAGTCAGAAGCGTTAGTTCTTGCTCATAGGGGTCCGATTGATCGATTTACTTTATGATCACCCTTCTGTTTTTGGACGTTGGGGGATGGGTCTTCCTCACAAAAACCACATTATGATATGACTGCTGATATGTACCAACCATCGCTCCTCAACTCTTTTTCTCCCTCCCTTCTCCCTGACGTCTTTCTTTCTGCAAATCAGCGGGACGGGGGTACGCAGGAACAATAGCAGATTTCTCTCCTACTGCCGGGTCGACGTCTTGATGTTTATTGACCGCAATGGCGTGACTTTTGCTTCGAAAAGGCCAGTCTTGTGCGGTTCCAGCTCCAGGGGCCCTTGAAGACCCCGGGAGTCCTGGGCCGCTGGCGTAGCAAAAATTGGTCGACATCGTATGATGGGCAAGGCTGAGGAGGGGAATTGTACGATGGGCCAAGCCCCCTCGTCCATTGGCTGACTCGCGTGGGCTGTCATTGGCTGCGGGACGTTGGAGATGGCTGTCAAAGTGTTGGAGAATGCAAAGACGTTCGAGGTTTGTTTCTATTCGTCAGTGGAATGTTTTAGGTCCCGTTGGGCACATCTTATCCTTGCCTGTTCAACCGGAGACTTTGTTAATCATGTATCACGTGCCGTGTGATACTCTGTCGCATTCATATAATTAACCTCTATTCGACTTTAGCTGTCGTACTCTTCCTCTTAGCTGCAGCCCATGACCCATCAAATAGCGGCTAAACTGCCAGCTGGAAAGTCTTGGCAACGGTCTAATTCCCATGCGTCCTTCAGCCTCGTGCTAGTGACTAGCGATAGTTTCTAGGCTCAGCTGGCAGGCTCCGGACCCCATCGAGACCAGTCAAGAAGCTCAAGAGGCTCACTGGTAGGTGGGCGTGGTGGGGTGCTCTCATGATCCTTGTATGAATGTCTCACCCATGGAACCCTTTCTCATACCCATTTTTGCTTATCCTCGCAGGTCTACTCCGTACTTTTGTGTAATATACGGAGGCATGTTGAGCGACGCATACAATACTTTTATGAGTTACCCCATTATTTTACCGCGAGTATAGTTGGGAACCAGTCAACGAACCTCATCGTACCACTGTAGTCGAATTAACGCTCCTGTGCTCATCCGTTTCGAGTCACAGCATTGACATCCGTACCTGGTCGGGTTTTAGGTTTAGGGTATTCAGTGGTCAATTGCCAGTGCTCTTAGCTCAACTGTTAGTGCTACCCTGAATAAATGGGGGTTGTCCCGAATGGAAATAAAACACTAGATGTGAGATTTCCTACATATTGGACTTTCTGGCTGGAATATTTATAATACTTTGATACTAAGAATACAAAAATAATAGACTTTTAGAAGAAGTTTTTATAAAAATTATAATATATTATACTAAAATAAGACAGTTTTACTTAATATTATTATACTTAGTTCAAGATATCTTGTGGTAGAATTGCTGCCAGTGTTTTATTTCCTCCCGAGGTTGTTCACTTTTGACGGAGATATGCCATGGGCGGTAAGGCTAATCGACACTAGATTGCTTTCATACGTTCTTCCCATTTTTGAAGTTTGGGAAATAGTTCTTCAGGATCAAGACGGTAGTCTTCGCAGCCATCAAGGTGTTTGATACGAATACTTCAGAATAGGGACGATGAACTCTTGGCCTTTGTCAACATTGCGCACATATTCGAATATTGTAGGAGCATAGCGAAACATATACATCAAACGATTCAACATTCTCAGCATATAAACATCGTTCCAGTACTGGCATTGGCTTAGCACAATGTCGTCTCAAACCTCCTATCATATGTGATTCTGCCTCTCTAAGTCACCTTGTCGCCGATGCTATCCGGCCTGATGAGCAATACTGAAAACCTTCTCGCCCAACTCTCATCTATGCAATTCATTATCATACCTCGCTGGGAATGTTTCGTGTGCCACCCTGCTGTTCATTCCCCCATCGATGTCTTCTTCGTTATTTGGGGATCCAAGGCCGAGGAAGGCTCTCCTTGCGTATACAGTCTGGGCACGTTCCCTCGACGTGTACGGTGTCGTGTTTGTGCGAAGGACCTTTACACCCATTGAAAAGTTTCTGGCACCAACGAATATGGAGGAAACTGATATGCCCGCAAGCAAATTCCCGATCCACTTGGATACACATGTTGGATGGTCTAGGCCCACCACGTTGGGACAATGGACTGTAATGCCGATGACCAGGGTGTATATTCGGTCAAGGTATTTGCATATGATCTGCGCCTTGGTGAGCTCTGATATACCATATTGAGAAGTTTCCGAGGCTCTCTCTGCGACTGACTGATACTTGGCTGTATCGATGGAATCTTGCTGACCAGAATCCATACGTCCAACAGCCTGCAACGCCTCGGTCGCAAAAGTCTTGGGCACGGCACTCGGGGGCTGTCTAATAACAGCACACACACGCGGCCGGCTAGGAGAAACGAGTGGGCGAGATTGATTCGACGTCGAAAGTGAAGCCTTTTTTTGTTTGCTTTGTTTGTGCAGGATAGAAGCCGGGGACGTTGAAAACAACTGCCAACGGCGGCCGAGTCCGGGGCCCGTAACAAAGAGTGGGCAAATCGGCGATCGTCAAATAAGAGCACCAATGAAAGAACAATGGAATAACTGCAGCGCCCTGCCCGTAGGCGCATGCAACCCGAGTAGAGTATCCAGATCTGTTGCAGCTTTAAGAATACGCGTAAGGTTTCGCCAGTTTACCTGGAGGGAAAAGGGCTTGATGAATTTGGATCGAAACATTTCACGGGATCGATCGTGATGAGCATGTGCCTTGGTTGGCACGCAGCATGACGTTGAATCTAATTTCCAAGCCCACGGTTAGGTTAATAACTCAGATGCCTCTCTTTCATTGACTGGGCTAAAAGAAATTAGCGTCTGTTGAATTCATTCGGTTTCAATGAGGCCCCATTGTTTGTATGAACCCTCGCATTGTGACTTATTAGCGAATAGCAGTATTCTTTCATACTCTATGAAATTGTATGTAATCATACATAAATTAATAACCGAAGCATAATAAGTTTGGTCGTATTTCATGTAGGACTATGCATATAATTTACAAATACATACTGTGAGAAGAAATTCTGTACCTGCGACCAGTAACTCAACAAACGAAACCCTTTACCAAATGTGGTTGTGAATGTCGTCACAAATGTGCTTTTTTAGGCGGTGGGGGCCGCCGTCAGCCAAAAACCATACGATCGACCTTGTCCTTACCAATGGATTGATTAATTTAGGAGATTCACGTTCGGGTCTCTGTGGACATGGCCGACCAATCGGACAATAGGTAGCTCTTTCTAAAACTCCTACCACTTATATGTATTGTTCGAGACATCATGGGATGAATATAGACCAAAGCATCTTCATTCCTCCGAAACTAGTGTAATACAAGGTTATTCTTATGACGAGACGTACGTCTATGCTCTTGTGGCGTGTAATGTCACGGTCCGGCCCGTCGCACTTTGGAAACCGAGATACTGTTCTGTAGTCTTGGTGTTGGTCAGTTATTGGTGGCCACGTGCGTGAATCATTCACACAGTAATTATCAAGGCGGGTGTTTCCCTCACGAAATAGTAGGTGGTGTTAGCGAGCGGCAAGATGTGTTGGTGTTTGTTTCTGATGCGAGTGTTGCCGATTGCGCTATCTTGAGTAAGAGAACACAAACGGCAACAAGATATCACTAAGTGGAATGGCTTAGGATAAAGTCGGATTTGCGAGTCATTTGATAAGAAGTGGAATACAAGCGAACTGCCATGTTTGCATGATGGTGTATTGTTGCAAATTGTACTTCTCGAGAATTGTAACTTCATAATAAGGCTGCAAACACCATTCCATTCACATTTGAGAACCAAAACGAACCACTCTGTCAACATGACGCTATCAACCAAGTTCACACAATCTATAGGAAGGTGTTCATACAAAAGAAGTGTGAGATAGAATAAAGAGCATGGTGATCCTCATATACGGTTCACAATGGATGTGTTCATCAAACTATTTCCTGATAGAAGGAGTATACTACCACGCTATCGGATCTACCAACATGGTTCAAACGGCAATTCTGAATACCGACTGGAATAACATTTACCGCTTATCTTGAATTGTGGGCCTTGAACTAAGAGTCGAGGTAGAAAAGTGCACATGCTGCGCTTGAGAGGTCCAGTGAAGTTCTTTTGAAGAAGGAGCGAATCTTTTGCTAGCCTTCCTTCCAAATTCATCGCACCTCCTCTTTCGCGAGCTCTCCCTCTTCCCACTTCCTCCACTTCTTCTCTTGAGATTCTCCAAAACTTACTCCTCTTCGGTTCGCAACAATCTAAACCCTCTACCAGTTCGGTTAACCTCACAACCTAACACTTCCATGTCGCTTATGCTTGCGACTGTCTATCGACATGCCATCTAAGGTGGTAACTTCCCTATTTTTGGGATTCGTCTTTCTTGTGTTCTTTACAAAGGAGGTGCACTGTTTCTCTTGGAGACCGCAACGACTCTCTGACGGTATGATCGAGTGATCTTGAGTGCGCTTGCAAGCTAACGTTATCACAATAGGGAACCAAGTCGCATTCCAGCACCCGCAACGCAGTGCTGATAGCAGTCGGCTTTTCGGACAGCAAGCAGAGCAGAGACTTTCCAACGCTTACACTACTGCCATTCAAGAGCTCCAGGAGCTAGAATCGGAGCCCCTTTGCCATCGCAACGCTGCACGCCTGCTAGTCAACAACTGCCATCTCTTGGACGGGCAGGATGGTGCTAAAATTCACACCGACAGTGGAAGAGCAGCTAGAGATTTTGTTGACTCTTATGCTGCAAGCCTTGCCATTTGTGATTTGGAGCGTGGGAGTTTCAGGATTCCTGGCGCTTGTTCAAAGTTTCGAGAATCATCTTTGGCAGCGATCCCTGTCACAACCGTCCCGCAGCTTCATGTCTCAACTATTGAGATTGATGAGTGCCTTGAAGGTCTTGCCCAGTCTGACTCTGCTTGGAACACTTGGGTAAGCTATCGACACAAAGCACTCAGGTTCTGTGATGCCGCAAGGGCCGATCACAAGAAAGGTAAGGAATACTCGAGACTTGCCAAAACATACTGACTGTTCACTCCAGATGAGAACGTGCTCCTTTACCAAAAGATTACCAGAATCCTTGCGAGACTCACCCATGACATCGAGGCAGATATGGAAGCGCGATTTCAATCACTCAATCGAGCCTTTGATGCCGCAAGTCGGTCCGTCGATAACATGGGTCCTCAAGTGCAACATATACAAACGGAGATGGAGAAGGCTAGCAAGACCCTGCGACATGAGTTGAGTCACGCTGTTCAGGTATGTGAACACCTGGACCGCCGGACCAAATACTAATGAGCATAGGACTCACGAAACATCGTGCAAACTAGTCTGAAAGACACCCAAGCTCTGCATGATCTTTTAGAGCTGCTCATTCTTTCAGTTCAAGAAAAGACTGCTGATATGGCTTCGTCATACGAGGTGGCACTCCAGACCAGCACCGAGAAGTTGAATAACGAGGTTGAGGTTCTGATGACGGCACTGGGCGTAGCGGTCGGATCTTCTGTTACTCTCCGTAACCAGATGGTAAGTTGAATGGCGGTTAGAGAGCCAACACTGACTTTTCAAAGGAGATAACTGAGTCCCGAAACCAAGACATTATGAACAAGCAGGAAAAGATCGAAGCTGCAAGTTTTCGTCTCACTATATGAAAATATTTCGCTAACCACTTAAAGGGCATGGGGAGACTTGAGGAACTTGCAGATGACTTGCTCGTCAAGTACGACAACCACGAGTCGCGACTTGATCAAGCTTTGCGAAAGTCCAACCAGGTTCTTGATATCCTTGACGCAACTGCCGCATCTGCTACTGGATTGCAAGGATATGTGTTTGGTGGATTTGGAATTTCTCGTCTTTGGCCCTATATCTTTTGCCCGATATTGTCACTTGCTATGGGATCGTATGGTCTTCCCCCTTCCCTTGGGCGAAACCTATGGCTCATTGGTCTTGGTAAGTTCGAGCGATGCTAAATTGGCCATTACTAACTATTCTAGGCGAACTCATGGGAGTGATTGTGTCGACAACGGGGAACTATATAAATCGCTTTTCCGGCTTTACGCCAATTCTCGAAAGTTTCGATGGTAATGCTTCAACCCTCAATCAGACGCTTACCACCTACCACTTTGGAGACGCTATCGTCAAACACATTTGAAGATACGTCTTCGGCAGTTCACGCAATATCCAATCGGACTGCGAATTCAGACTGTTTTGGTTTTATGGCATGACGAATGGTAACATGGGTTTTGTGAACGGGTGGGACAATGGCTTTACGAGTTATGATGATGACCTCGCTCGTATATATCATCTATTTCTTGCTTCTGGGATTTGGGACTTGGGTTACGGGCTAGATCCGGTATGGGAACACACTGAGGCGTATCAAGCATGGATGCTAAGGCTATCTGGGTTGCATCGGGAACATTTTACATTAGCTGGTTCAACTTAACCTGGGAGTTTCTTCTCGCATCGATTTCATACATCAACTCCGTTCTCTTTCCACAACCTGTATTGAGAATGTTCCACTTTGAAAGAGGCTTATTACAGCTGATAGAATTCCTGGTCGATAACTTTAGAAGCAGAAAGATGTCGAAGTTTGAGTTGATATGTATGCCTGTAAGTTCCAGAATAAAAGAATGGGCGACGCAGGACATACGTATTAGCGAGCAAGGAGTAGCGCTTAACTACACGTAGTAGGGCGCCGCGGTCATGCGACATCCGAATTTCATCATCGAACAACAAGGCTGAGCCTTCCCAGATAAGATAAGGAAGTCCGCGAATTACCAGAAGTTAAAAACTCCACTTTGCTATCGCCACGTGATCCGCCAATAGACAATCGGCGTCACCCTAGCCGGAGGAAGCTCGCAACTTTGTAAAGCTGGGTTTTGCATCTACGACGAACCGCCCCTCGCCAACGCCTATTATAGCCTTTGCGTCTTTATCATTTCGATTATAGGTCTTGCGCGAACTCGGCTCCATGTAGATTTCTACTGGCGCCGGCCTTATTTCACCTGGTGTAAGTCTTTTTGTCTATGATGTCGCGAATTGGCGTTGCTGCTCTCCTGATCTCCGGGCGTCGCCTGTTGCCCCCACGCGCGACAGCCCTGAAATGCCTGGCTCATGGTGATCTTTGATTCTAGAGCTTCAAGAATTATGATCTTGAAGTAGCCCGTCGCACACTTGAAGTAGAACATCCTGCTAATTCTTCACTCGATTAGAACAGTATGAACAGCCAGAATCTTGGCCCTGCAGTATACGATCGAGACCGCGAGATGGACGATCGACACCGAGCCTTACAACAACGCGAGGAGATGGCCCGTCGGGACCAGGAACGAGAACGAGAGCGCGATCGGGATCGCGACCGGGAGTCTAACGAACGATACCAGTCAACACCTCACCACAGCAGCGCTGGCTCCATCCCTATTCACCAGCCGGTCGCGTCGCGGATCTCTGGTGCAATTCACAGTCCCGGTGGACTTCTTGCGAATCATAACGGAAATCCCCAGATTCCTCTGGGTACCCCATCATCAGGTGGTCCCCTGGCCGCCTTCGGAGGGCCGCTTCAGAACGAGCATAACAGACCGGTTCAGCACGGTGGACCTAATAATAACAACACTCAACCGCAAATGTTTGCGCCGATGCCGCACGCCGCTGGACCCCCAACATCTGCACAATCCGCTGCGAGCAGCGTTGCAGCAGTTTTTGGTGGTCCTTTACAGCAGCAGCCTCAGGAGGGCCAGCGCGGGGCCCAACAGGGCGCGCCATTCAACCCAGGCGCTGCGTCGGCAACTCATCAGCTTCCTGGTGGGATCACCCAAGGACAGCAGCCTATTCTTAACGTGAGTACAATTTGATTAGCAATCGTTTGCCGAGTGAAGTTTTGATGGCGAGGAGGGGAACCGGTAGCTGTTTGCGCACCTGGCAGCCACCCGCAAGTTTGCGTTTGCAAGCCGGTGATGCGACAGCGCAGCCACCCACATCTTTTGCTTTTCTATAACCTTTTTACCAAATCTCAACTTTCCTCCCCCCCTTCATCGCTGAATTCCCAAGTCTGCCTTGATGGGCTGTTCTTGATACGTTCACGAAATTTTACATTCCTGCCGCACTCCTTTGTCCATGATACAGCAGCTCTGGTCAAACATGGAGCTTAATGACCTTCTCACGAATCTTCCGGCAAAGCCAGGTGATCTCGTTGGCATCTTCAACCACGAGGGAGAGGGCATGATGCTCTATTGTGGCCAAGAAGTCGGCATATCGGCCTCCTACAAGTTTTTCAATGTAGCTCATGCTTATACATACTACCACTCTTGCTGCATGACCATTCGCTAACCGCTTCTCCTTCTAGGATGCTCTGACGTATCTCGATCAAGTTAAAGTCCAGTTTCATGATCAGCCAGACGTCTACAATCGCTTCTTGGATATAATGAAGGACTTCAAGAGTCAGGCGTACGTCTAAAACCGATATGTAATCATGTTATGATAACTGACCTAAATGTAGAATCGATACCCCTGGGGTTATCAACCGTGTATCGGAGCTCTTCGCTGGACATCCCAATCTTATCCAAGGGTTTAACACTTTCCTGCCTCCCGGCTATCGTATCGAGTGCGGAGCAGGCAATGACCCAAATACAATCCGAGTCACTACACCTATGGGCACCACGGTCCAATCCATCACCGGACGTGGAAACCAGGGCGATGGCCATGGGCCCGTCACAAACCAGCCTCTGTTCCCTGAGAGAGGCGGGCAGTGGCAGCAACAAAGGCCTCAGCACAGCATTGAAAGCCCCGAGGCCCAGTTCAGCACGCCTGTCCAGAACGGTGCGAGCCTCTTTGTTCAAGCTGCAGCCCACAATGCTGCCTTCAATGAGAGCAACAACTCCGCCCAGCGACGTGCCCTGCCGCAAGGCAGCGTGGGTCCTGGTGAGGGGCCAAACGCCCGTCTTGCATTGACACCCACCCCTTCAGGACAAGCTGCAGTGAACGGCAATGCAGCAAACCAGGCAAACATGGAACGACGGGGACCAGTTGAGTTCAACCATGCTATCAGCTACGTTAATAAGATAAAGGTAAAACCCACCGCTGCCGTCATCGCCTGTTTAAGCGTCGGATGTACTAATCATGGCAAAGAACCGCTTCCAGGACAAACCTGAGATTTACAAACAATTCCTTGAAATCCTACAAACGTATCAGCGGGAACAAAAGCCAATTCAGGACGTATACGCGCAGGTTACTACTCTGTTCAACTCTGCTCCTGACCTGCTGGAAGACTTTAAGCAGTTTCTGCCAGAATCTGCTGGCCAGGCAAAGCAGACTCCTAACCGAATGGATGATGGTCCTCCATCCGGCCCTAACCAGACACCACAGCCTGCTATGAGGGATGGACAGAAGATGCCACCTCTCGGTAGTTTTGCACCGCCTGCTAGTGCGACCAAGGACAATAAGAAGCGACCGCGAGCCGACAAACAGACTGTCCAGCCAGCAACTGTCCTAGCAGAGGCGACTGCAGCTGCACGGCTCGCTCCTCCTGCTGTTAACGGTAATAAGAGACCCAAACTCAATCATGCCAGACCAGGAGGTGACAACTCAGCAGTCGAGCCGACTTTAACGCCTGTCATGCCGGAACCGTACCCTGCTAGATCTTCTTCAACTTCGAACCAGGACGAGATTGCTTTCTTCGAGCGCGTCAAGAAGTTCCTCAGCAACAGATCTTCGATGAACGAGTTCTTGAAACTCTGCAACCTCTTCAGCCAAAATATTATCGACCGAAACACGTTATTTCACAAGGGTGCACTGTTTATTGGTGCAAACCCTGATTTGATGAACTTTTGGAAGAGCTTTGTAGGTGTTGATACACAAGATGTCATCATTGACAACCGTCCTGCTCCCCCGACAGAAAAGGTATCTCTTAGCAACTGTCGAGGCTATGGCCCTAGTTACCGATTACTTCCCAAGCGAGAGCGCCTCAAGCCCTGCAGTGGCCGAGACGAACTATGCAACTCTGTTCTCAACGATGAGTGGGCTTCACATCCTACTTGGGCGTCAGAAGATAGTGGATTTGTTGCTCACAGGAAGAACCAGTTCGAGGAAGGCCTGCACCGTATTGAAGAAGAGCGTCACGATTATGATTTCAACATCGAAGCTAACCTTAAGTGCATCCAACTCCTGGAGCCTATTGCTCAGCAGATGCTTGCCATGTCTCCCCCCGAAAGAGAGGGATTTCAGTTGCCTGTTGCACTTGCCGGCCAAAGCACATCTATTTTCAAACGGATTTGCAAGAAGATTTATGGCGACCGCGGTATTGATGTTGTCAATGACATGTTCACCCATCCTTTTGATGTCGTGCCTGTCCTGCTGGCTCGTATGAAACAGAAGGATGAGGAGTGGCGATTCTCCCAGCGAGAGTGGGAGAAGGTTTGGCATGCTCAGACAGAAAACATGCATCTCAAGAGTTTGGACCATATGGGCATACTTGTGAAGCAGAACGACAAGCGACATCTGACTGCTAAACATCTTGTTGATGTCATCAAAACCAAGCACGAGGAACAGCGCCGCGAGCGATCGTTAAAGGGTAGAACCCCTCGACATCAGTTCAGCTGGGACTTTGCCGACAAGAATACCATCATTGATTTGTTACGCCTAATGATGCTGTATAGTTTACACAACGGTCAGCACAGTACCCAGGAGAAGGAACGCATTCTCGAGT
This sequence comes from Fusarium sp. VM40, assembly GCA_954870535.1. Classification (NCBI taxonomy): domain Eukaryota; kingdom Fungi; phylum Ascomycota; class Sordariomycetes; order Hypocreales; family Nectriaceae; genus Fusarium; species Fusarium sp. VM40. Next base: position 991,937 of record CATPAH010000011.1, read on the forward strand.
TTTTTGAGTCTTTCATCCCTACCTTCTTTGACATTTCAGAGGAGAGCATCCAGGACAAGCTTCCAAAGATGCAGCCGGACTCTGGTGAAGACGAGTTGGAGGATCACACACCTGCAGAGCTTACGAACGGCCGCAGCCGGCGTAACGGTCGGAAGGGAGATCTCCTTAGAGGGGTTCTCGATCCTGGCCGAAATGGTAGCAAACCCCGTGGGCAAAAGGAGGATAGTACCCCTGGGAGCAAGGAGACGACCCCTGATGTTACCTCAGCCAACGAAGAGGAAATGCCCGATGCTTCTGAGGAGGTTGCCACTACGGACGTTTCCAACGAGCGCTGGATGCCCAGCATCCCTAAGCCGGTTGTTGTTGGCCAGAGCGACGTTGTGCTAAGTACAGATGACGAGCTGAAGGCAGACGGATTCTTCACTCGGCCATGGTACAACTTCTTCTGCAACCAGACTCTGTTCGTTTTCTTCAGCATCTTCCAAACCCTCTACCAGCGCCTTCAAGATCTCAAGGAGGCGAAGGAAATTGTGGCCAAGGAGGTGGACCGCCTCAATAAGCAAAAGCCTGCTCGAGATATTGGCTTCACGGAGAACCACATGAAGTTTTTCGATGCCAACGATGATCCCGACAGCTACTGGCCGAAAACCCTTGAACTCATCGAGGAGTACATCGCCGGCGAAGTGGATGAGAGTCGGTACCAGGATGTGATGCGACATTATTACCTCAAGACTGGATGGAAGGTGTACACCATCCAAGATCTTCTCAAGACTCTTTGCCGTCTGGCCCTTACCTGCAGCAGCACAGACGCAAAGGAGAAGACCCCCGACTTGATTGCACAATTTCAGGCCAGCCGCGAGCGAGAGGAGACAAGCTATCAGACTGAGATTAGCGCTCGTAAGTTCGCCGAGAAGTGTGTTAAGGACGGAGACGTATTCGTGATATGCTGGGTAAGTTTGGAATCCTGAATCTATAAGCCACCAAACCACTAACATACTTTTAGTTCCCTGCTAAGAATGAGGCAACCGTGCGATGGCTCCAACGGGAAGAGACCACATTCTACATGGATGAAATGCAGCTGCGCGAGCGTTGGCAGTATTATATCTCATCTTTCATTCGCGTTGAGCCCACTGAGGGGGTCCCGAGATCGAAACTCCAAAAAGTTGTGCTTTCTCGAAACCTTCCTTCATCAGATGCCGATGCCGATGAGGATTCTATTCCCAAACCCATTTCCTACAAGGAAGACCTTACGATTAGCATTTGCCTTAAGAGTTCAAAGATGCTATGGGCTCCTGGGACTTCGGAATATGTCGTTTATGATCAATCCCCCAAGTCGGCAGAACAGCGAGAGCGCCGTGAGAAGGTACTTCGTGCATTGAGCGTGCACCGAGAGAATAAGCTCCTCGAGAAGTGGGTGCACAACCCAGCTTGGACTAAGGACCTCAGCCCAGAGGAGGTTCAGGAGCAGAATAAGAACTTCCGTACATGGATGGACGATGGTGTCGTTCCTCCCAGTTCTGCTGAAGACGTGGAGATGGAGTAGCCCCCCGTCTCACCTCAGCAGCAGGAATCGGAACGAAGGCCCAGTCCAGATCCTGTGATCGCGAAGCAAGTAGCGGTCGCTCCGAAAGCGAAGGGTAAGGCATCGCGAAAGAGGTCTGCAGAAGCTCCAGCTTCTGCTCCTCCGGAGAAGAGGACAAGATCAAGTCCCCGTTTTGTCAGGGCACAGTCCGGAAGTGACGAGACGTGATATACTCGAAGGGAATAAAGGGGGAGGGCGTGCTTGCAACTCATCAGCGTCTTTTTGCTGCTTCGCTTTGTCCTTTGTCGATTTGTTTTTTAGTCTTTGGAATTTTTAAAAGGCGATAGGGAATTCGTACTTGGAAGACATGCCCGTACATGAGTGCCTGCCTCTCTTGTTGCGAACGGTTGATATCATGTTTGCGGGGGGTTACTATTCATTCGGCCTGTACTTTAGAAACTACCTATATAACCGCAGCACGCCGTGATGGTATCAATATTAAGTTGATGCAACATAATTTCATTGTATTAAACACTATGCATGAAACCGAGTTGTTGTTTGTTCTTGATTAAAGGTATTTATATATCTAATTTACTGCCTTCGCAGGTGGGTATACCATGAAGCAGCAGGGAGCCATAGCCATGGAAGCCACATCAAAATATGTTAAATATGGCAACAGACCAAACTTTTGCATTCCATTGCATCGCATGCCCATTCATTTGTGTCATCCAAATCGTCAATTATCCTACTATCACCCCTTTTATTGCAGGTTCTCGATAACCATGGCAGAAGCGCCACCGCCACCGTTGCAGATACCAACAGCACCAATCTTGGCCTTCCTCTCCTTCAGCACGGAGGTGAGGGTGGTGACAATACGAGCACCAGAGCAGCCAAGAGGGTGACCAATAGCAACAGAGCCACCGTAAACGTTAACGGTGTCGGGGTTGAGACCAAGGATCTTGACATTAGCGAGGGCAACAGCAGAGAAGGCCTCGTTGATCTCGTAGTACTCAACCTGATCAGCGGTCAAACCGGCATGCTTGATGGCCTTGGGAATGGCTAGAGCAGGAGCGACGGTGAATCGCTCGGGCTCACGCTCAGCATCACCCCAACCAAGAATCTTGGCGACAGGCTTGAGGTTAAGCTCCTTGAGCTTGGCCTCGGAGACAAGAACAACAGCGGCAGCACCGTCGTTGATGGGGGCAGCGTTGGGAGCAGTGACACTGCCGTCAGGCTTGAAAGCAGGACGCATGGCCTTGAGCTTCTCAACGTTCAGGTTTTTGACCTCGTCGTCGCGGTCGACCTTGGTGGAAGGCTTGCCACGAGCGCCAGGGATCTCAACGGGGACGATCTCGGTGAAAAGACCGGCCTCGGTGGCAGCCTGGGCCTTCTTGTAGGAGTTGATGGCGTACTCGTCCTGTTCCTCACGGGTGAGCTCGTAGTCTTGGACACAGAGCTCAGCAGCGATACCCATGTGGTCCTTCTTGAAAGAGTCGGTCAGACCATCCTTGAGAACGCCGTCGACGAGTGTTTGGTCGCCGTACTTGGCACCGTTTCGGAGGTTGGGGAGGTAGTGAGGAGTGTTGGACATGGACTCGGTTCCGCCAGCAACAACGATATCAGAGGTGCCGAGCATAATGTTCTGAGCACCGAGGATAATGGCCTTGAGAGATGAAGCGCAGACCTTGTTCACGGTGGTAGCGATAACGGTCTGGGGAAGGCCAGCACCAAGGGCACACTGACGGGCAGGGCCCTGACCGACACTAGGGAACAAGTCAAGTCAGTACAAATCTACCATTGTCTCGAGGTTTGAACATCATGATGGCGGGGTCAAAGGGGGAACGCCTACCCAGCAGAGAGGACATTGCCAAAGAATACCTCGTCGACATCCTCAGGCTTAATACCAGCACGCTCAACAGCACCTGTGAATAAGTTTTAGCAAATTGAATGGTCTCTAGAGTCGGTGGTGGTGTAATTTGCCCATACCCTTGATAGCAACAGAGCCCAATTGAACAGCGGTCTGGCTTGACAGAGAGCTATATTCATGTTAGCCAACACAACTGCAATACGCTTACTTCTCAGACTGGTACTCACCCAAGGAAAGAACCGATAGGCGTGCGAGCCGTAGAGACGATATAGACAGGGGGGAGGTTGGCCATTTTGACGGTTGATGTGATGAATGAATGGAGTTTACAAAATTAAGAGAGATCGTCGGGGAGAGAGCTTAGTTTATAGCTTAGAGGAGTGGGTGGAGCGGAAACTGGCTGCAAATTTGTTGAGAGAAGAGAAGGAGCAGTAGTTAAGCTGTAAGCTGCAAGCGAAACTGGACTTCCTTCCAATTATCAGACTTAGCCCAAAGCTAACAGCTACCTAACAACCAATATTATGCCCCTCTTATCCGCGTGGTTGCCATTTGCGCTCGAATTCGGATACTGCGCACCAGGAAATGGAGGGCTATGGAGGGGCATGGCTCTTGCGAATACGCCGTTGTCGGTCGGCAGCGTAGCGTAGGCAGGTGCCCCCTGCTAAATGCTAACCCTCCGGCCCCACCTGTACCTGCCTCCGACCTCCGACCGCCGACCTTTAGGTTAGGTTCATGCTGATTAGATTGAGCCCACGTGACATCGAAAAAGTTGGCGACAGATGAGAGCTTGCGCAACGCCAGGCCAGGTACGGGGCTTTAGGTGACAAGATTGACGATTAGAGAAACTACATTCTCGCATCGCCAATTGTTTGCGCATAAGGAACTACACACTTGCGCACCTAATCAATACGCAGTAAAGATGGATGACCTTTACGACGAGTACGTACCTCATCCCTTCGTCGCGTTTCGAGCTTTGAAATATCGACGGCGCGCTAACATATCGCGACAGGTTCGGTAACTTCATTGGCGAGGAGGCCGGATCAGACGAGGCTTCTGAGGCGGGCGTTGAGGCGGGCGACTACATCTACGACGATGAGCCAGAAGAGGCCCCTGGTGTGACGGGTCAGGAGCTCATGGAGCTTGATGGTATGAACCTGGAATAGCTTCACTCATGAGTCTGTCCTAACCCTTACGACTTGCAGATGGACCATCCAACTCGATCGTTCTTCACGAAGACAAACAGTACTATCCGACCGCCGAGCAGGTATACGGAGCCGATGTCGAAACACGAGTCGAAGAAGAGGATGCCCAGCCTCTAACCCAACCCATCATCGCGCCGATTGAGCAAAAGAAGTTCAACATCGAGGAAGCCGATCTTCCACCCGTCTTCTTCGATCGCGAGTTCATGGCGGATTTGATGAACTTCCCCGAACAGACGCGAAACGTAGCATTGGCAGGACATTTGCACCATGGAAAGACAGCGTTTATGGATATGCTGGTTCTCGAGACACACGATATCACAGATCGATTGGAGCGGAGGGTAGGCAAGAACCGCGACGAGCAGTTGAGATATACAGACATACACATCTTAGAGAGGGAAAGAGGATTGTCTATCAAGGCTGCGCCAATGAGTCTGGTGCTACCCAGCACCAAGGGCAAATCGCACCTCGTCAACCTGATCGATACTCCTGGCCATGTCAACTTTGTCGATGAGGTTGCTGCCTCATTCCGACTGGTCGACGGTGTTTGCCTGGTTGTGGATGTTGTCGAGGGTGTCCAGATCAACACGGAGCAGATCATCAAGCATGCTGTGCTAGAGGACATTCCTTTAACGCTGATTATCAATAAGATGGACCGCCTCATCCTCGAGCTCAAGCTACCGCCCAAGGACGCATACTTCAAGCTCAAGCACGTTGTCGAAGAGGTCAACACCATCATCACAAACACAGCTCCTACCAAGGCTGCCTCGAAGCGGATAAGTCCCGAGAAGGGCAACGTCCTCTTCGCATGCACAGATATGGGATGGTGTTTTACACTACCGAGCTTCGCCAAAATGTACACTGATACCTTTGGTGACATCAATGCGGACGAATTTGCGAAGCGATTATGGGGTGACATTTATTATAACCCCAAAAAGCGAAACTTTTCACGAAAGCCTCTGGACGAGCGTTCAGCTCGCTCGTTTGTTCACTTCGTTCTTGAACCTATCTACAAGATCTTCACGCACTCTATCAGCGATAGCCCTGAGCAACTGCGGCCAGTCCTGGCCTCATTGGGTATCGAGCTCAAGCCTTCTCAATACAAGGCTGATGCCAAGGTGCTGCTGAAGCTAGTCTGTGAACAGTTCTTTGGTCCTTCAACTGGTTTTGTGGATATGATTGTTACACACATCCCCTCACCCATTGAGACCGCTGAACGATTACTGGAGAGATATTACACTGGACCCCTGGACACAAAGGTTGCCGCCTCCATGCAAGCTTGTGACCAGAACGGTCCTTTGGTGGTTCATATCACCAAGCTTTTTAACACAGCAGACGCAAAGAGCTTTCACTCTTTTGGTCGAGTGCTGAGTGGCACAGTCCGACCAGGTATGCAAGTCCGCGTCCTCGGTGAAGGCTACTCCTTGGATGACGAAGAGGACATGGCTATGGCAAATATCTCTGAAGTCTTTATTGGTGAGACAAGATACAACATTCCTACGGACGGTGTGCCAGCCGGAAACCTCGTATTGTTGAGTGGTGTCGACAACTCTATTGTCAAGTCAGCTACTATTCTCCCTCCCAAACTCGAAGATGATGAGGACGCCTATATCTTCAAGCCCATCACACATTTCACAGAGTCCGTTCTTAAGGTCGCTGCTGAGCCCATCAACCCCTCAGAACTCCCCAAGATGCTTGACGGACTAAGAAGGGTTCAAAAGTCGTACCCGCTGATCAAGACCAAGGTCGAAGAGTCAGGCGAACACGTCGTGCTCGGAACTGGAGAGCTATACATGGACTGTGTGATGCACGACCTCCGTCGTTTGTATGCAGATATGGACATCAAGGTCTCCGATCCTGTCACGCGGTTTTGCGAGACTGTCGTGGAGACGTCAGCAACCAAGTGCTACGCTATCACCCCCAACAAGAAGAACAAGATCACAATGGTCGCTGAGCAGTTAGAAAAGGGCATTTCGAATGATATTGAGAGTGGTGCCGTGCGCATCCGCGATCCTATTCGCAAGACTGCCAAATTCTTTGAGGAAAAGCACGGCTGGGACAAGTTGGCTGCCCGCAGTATCTGGGCGTTTGGTCCCGAAGAGACAGGTCCCAACATCCTCCAAGATGATACTCTTCCCACAGAAGTAAGTTGTAACTCTGCCACAGCGCTAGGTTGCCACAGCGATGCCCTTGCTCGTGAACTCGACTAACATAAAGTTCAGGTGGACAAGAAAACGCTCAACGCAGTGAAGGAGTCGATCCGACAAGGATTCAGCTGGGCAACCCGTGAGGGACCCTTGTGTGAAGAACGTAAGTTTTCTTTTTTCTCTACTCTTTTTATTCTCTTTCTCGTCCATGCCGTGTTTGAACGGAATGCTGTATCGACAGCATGTAGCACTCCTTCGAGCGACGAGTGGACATGATATCTGTTTCACTGTCAGCTAGTTAGCCATGGAACTTGGCATCTCCAGAACTGGGTAGTTCCCTGCGGAGCAGCCATGAACTCTCCACTTCTGACTTCCGCTATCTCCTGTTGGCTATTTATTACGTGGCTGGCAAACGACTTGGCGTCTCCAGGCGTGGGTGTTCGCAGGGTTTCAATGGTGCCACTGGCCCGCTGAGCTGGGGTTGGATCTGGACGGTACCGCAGATAGAGCCGCTTGACCGCTTTGTCAGGCACTCAACAGAAAACGGTAGCCGACGATCCCTCCCCCTGGCGGCAAATAGACCATACTCTGGTCCCTGTAAGAGGCGATACGGATACATAGATCAGGGCCAATGTTTATCGGTTCAGACCAGAGACTGACATGCGACTTTAGCGATACGAAACACAAAGTTCAAGGTTACAGATGTTCTTCTGGCCAACGAAGCCATCTTCCGTGGAGGCGGCCAGATTATCCCCACTTCTCGACGAGCGTGTTATTCGTCTTTCCTCATGGCTTCACCCCGCCTCATGGAGCCTGTTTATTCGGTTTCTGTAACAGGTCCCGAGGACTCGTATATGGAAGTTTACAATGTGCTATCACGACGTCGCGGACATGTTTTGTCTGACGGTCCCGTGGCAGGCACACCGCTGTATCGCGTCAACGGCTTGCTGCCTGTCATTGACAGTTTTGGGTTCGAGACTGACTTGCGAATTAAGACTCAGGGCAGCTCTATGGTGAGTCTTGTCTTTGACAGTTGGAGCATTGTACCCGGTGATCCTCTCGATCGCGAGCAAATCATCCGTCCACTTCAACCTGCCTCTGCGCAAGCTACAGCCCGCGATTTCGTTCTCAAGACACGAAAGCGCAAGGGTCTAAGCGAAGACGTCAGCGTCAAAACCTTCCTCGAGCCCGAGTTCTACCAAAACCTGATGGAGAGCGGAATGCTGGGGGAGATGTGAGCACACATTAGTATTCGTGTGAATGAGCATCGGAAAGGTTATTCCAGGAGGCAAGCCTGGCAGGGGGTTCACATGGGAGACAGGGGGCCACGAACGACTACGGCAGGGGTCTTGGAGTAGAGTAGGTAAATCCCCAGTGGACAAACCCTTTGCTCAATGAGATAACCACTTGTAATTTGATCAAACGAAATATTGCGGCAAGGATGAGTTGAAAGTTCAGTGGCGCGCAGTGCAAAAGTGTTAGAAGCTATAAAGCAGGAAGAACGGAAGGGTTTCAGATAGAGCGATGAGTAGACAGGGCGTGGCAATCCAAAATCAAGGCCAGCTGTTGACGTTCAACTTTTGCCTGCTCGCCATTCTGTCATAGTGAATATAGACTGGCACTTCATGTTTGTTGATCCTTCCAATGCCGTTAAGGTTAGTGCCAGATCCCTTGTCGAACACGATTAGTGCCCTGTTCGATTCCAGGAACTTTTTGAGTGTGTCGATGAAGCTAGGAGGGGTATCTCAAATCTTGAGGTGCATATTGTAGCGTAGCTGGTATGTACATGACAGCTCAGGCAATAGGTGCTCGAGGCCAAGTACCACAGTGCACAGTATTTGGCTTAGTGTTGCAACAGAAACATTCGATATTGTGCTGCACAATGCTTCAAAAGAATGCTCAAGCACAACACATAGGATAATATCCGGAGTTCAGACGAACAAACAACGTCGATCCAGCGCCTCATGGAAGATTCTACGGGACAATTACCCGGTGATTGTGGCGGGTCTTGTCTAAAATCCCTACCATTTCAGGGACCACGGTATCGACCTCGTGGCATGGGAGTGAATGACGAAGAAGTTGATAAGCATTTGAGCAGGGGAGTTGACATGGGTCGTTGACAAGCCGCAAGGATTGCTAAGGTCCCGGGAACGATGGCTATAAGCCCATCTGCCAGGCACGTCTCAGTAGAGGTCAAGGCCACGACCTGAAGGTGTAACATTAGTCTGTATGCTGACGAGAGCCGGCGAAGGATTCGATCGTCGTTGATAAACCTGCCGTCGGCTGCGGAGAGTTCTTCCAAGACACCCCTAGTCCATGAGCAGGAAATGCAGGATGCAGCAGAGAGTGTCTTGAAATATGCATGGCAAGGTGGTGCAGAAATCGTTTGATCATGTTTACTTGTGCTGATCGACACTCAAGAGATGCATGTATCTAGAATATTTTGCAACCTCAAGAGCGGACCAATCCCAAATCACGTCCTGGCCGGGGGGATCGCGTCGCGGGAGTTGCAAGATCGGGGGATCGTCACGCAGACGCAAGGCAAGGTTGCGCCCTCTAAAATATGTATCATTTGAGACCGTTGAAGCAACATGCAACTTTGATCCCTGGCGTTTAGAGCAAGCACACTGGGGGAGCGGGGTTGACCCCTGAAAGATGTGAATGATATGTCGTCTCGAGGATAATGAACTCCTGGAGCTAGGGGCGTGGCGTGTGAACCCGCTGCTACGGAATAGTTTTACCAACGAAGATGTAATCGGTAGCAAGTACCATTGCACAACCATCGGAGCTTGACCGAATTGGTGACATGATATTGTGTGTGTCGGCAAGTTTAATTCCCCAGCTCTTTCGACCTGCCAAACGGGAGCTACTTGTCTTGGCGGGACATGTCACGGTAGTCGATCTAAGAAAGGATGGGTGGGAAGCACACAAAGAGACGGCTCTTCATAGTGCGCCATCGAATAACCCCTGTCTCTTGGCCTCAAAAAAGGGCCGACAAGTCAAGCATGACGTCTCGTGGCTCGTGTCGGCAAATTCCGCACCTGTCAAGGAAGATGGGACCAAGACCAGACAAGTCCAGACTCAGTTCAGTACGGGACGTTTGAATTGTTTGGATTCGCAGCAACCCCAAGTGGGGGACGTTAGCAAGCGTGATAGTGCGTGACCTGGTATGATACGACGAGGTGTTCCCAAAACGGAAACCTAATCGTGGAGCCTGGTCGACGTCGGTTTTATGCATAGTCAATTGAATAAAACAGAGAATTCAAGGCAGCGCTAAAGAAGCGTTTGAGTATATGCAATTGTGTGTATTCTTGCAGAAACTTGATACACATTTGTCGCAGCGCTAATTGGTGTGAGACTAAACAGTAGCTTGACGTGATGATGACATTCGCGTGGCTCTTCGAAATACCAAGCATCAATAGCCTGATGATGGAATGCCAAGTGGCCCAAGTCAACGTTAGTCGTTGCGCACTTGTTCTGAAGAAGGTTTGTCTTAGGTAGCAGTGCGACTTTGTTCGTGGTAGCTGAACCTTATTTAGATGAATCCTTGGGGAAACCCCTTGCTGGTTTCTCTGTGTTCGCCGTCCAATCATGGCTCATGATTTTCCCCAGCGCCTGTATCACCAGTTCAACGGTTCAGTCTATTCAGTCTGGCCCTTGCTGAGTGCCGAGATTCAAGACATAGTAAGGTGGTATTCTCGCTCCTGTAAGCCGGTCTCGGTACGAGAATGGTTTCCCAAAGCCTCGCTTTGACCACTTACAAGGTATCACCAACCGATGATGTATAACGGAAGATCTGGAGTTGTATCCCAGTGGCTTCGAAGACTGAAAATAGCAACAGATAATAATGAAACGACAGCACATGACCTAAGCGCACGTTTCCAGCATCTTGTCCAGAACCCCCTTCAGAGTGTCATTCTCCAGGGCTGCGGCAACTCGTTCCTTGTCGCCTAATTGCTTGTTCACTTGGTCGTCTTGGTTGTGGCTGTTCTCTTTGCAGGTCACGTCCACCCGGTAGTTGGGCGGCAGTGATTGCTCAAGTCTTACCCTGACCCCAAGTCCAATAACGGTAGCTAGCGAGCAATGTGTAATGGTAGGCGTGATCTCCACAACCACCTGGACAATGGTATTTGGGTCAGGAATGCCCAAAGCCGGAGAAGGAGTAATGTGGATATCAGAGAGGTTGATCACCGACAATTGACCAAGTGATACCGGGTGCTCTGGATCCGAGATTGTTGAGATCAAGTCTATCCAGTATTAGTGTCTAATGTCTTCTCAAGCGTGAATAAGTGTCAAGTCACTAAGATAGCGTGGAACACTGCAGAACCCCAGCCCCAAGTGACCACACACCTGGATATTGATGTGGCGAAATGGGCGGATAAATGGGTCAAATGGAATTAGAAAGAGCACATACCATAAATTTCTTGCTCGTCGATGGCTTCGGAAGAGAATTCGTCCTGCCAGTCATTGATTCGAGGCCATGCTGCCGAACCCTGGCTGACAAAAGGTCCCGATAGATAGGATGGCTTCGCGAAGATGATATCGTCATATTTCGACTCAGGACCCCGCCGCGGCTCAGCCTTCTTCTGCCGAGTAGGGAGCTGTGATGCGCTCAAGATAGTCGGATTTGCGTTGTCCAAAGTCGCCATTACGATGGTTAGGTAAGGAGTGAAGGCGAGGTGTACAGGGATCTCAGATGGCCAAGGCTTTGAAGCTATTGAAATAGGATGACGCGGCAGGGAAGAGTAATGGGGCGTCAGTAGATGCCACAGGATATGGATATGCAGGAGATGAAATGGTGGAGATGAAAATAGCCGCAGATGCTGCTCTGTTAATTTAGAGGCCTGATGTTTTGGTCGTTAATGAGCCAGGTTGTTGTATGGGGAAGGGTATTGGTGAGTTGAAGTTGAAGAGGGAGGGGTAATTAATTGGCAGCTGAGGAAGGAGTACGGGTAACGCCACATCTGATAAGCCTCCTCTATAGAGGCGCAGCACGGCCCATCTCTAACTTCAACAACCAATTGTTACAACGCCACTCGATTCTTGGGCTGTAATGATCAGCATCTCGGTAGATGGTCACGGTAAAAAATGGTTCTTCCATATATCTACCGTTGTTGATTTCTATGTACTCAGCCTTTCTGCACTATACACTGTGTACATGCTTAGTCCACGAGATGTTGGGCCAAGTCAGTAAGCAGGTAAGTCAATATATGCAGGGGTTAAAGAGATGTATTGAATGCAAAATCTGCAACGAATAGCTTCTTGCAAAGACAGGTAGCAATGACACAGGGTAAGTATTCTCCCTGCTTGCGGCGCATATGTACGAGTCAAACACTTGCAGCAGGCTGGTAGTGTGAGGCGTATAACAGGAAATTCCATCCCAACTAACAATATGAAACCTCCACTATTTTAAAGAAGAAGAAAATCATCCCTTCTAACGCTTTTGACAGACTTGACAGGTCCATAAGTGATAGATGGGGCTGAGGCGGCGGGGCTGCTGAAGCAATTTCATTTACGGCCCCTAATCTCTAAGCCAACGTTAGGTCGAGGGGAGTGCCGGCCGAGTGTTTCTGGAAACCCCGTGGAAGCCATCCGCGGACCTATTATCCTTGTCAGGAACGCGCTTGGAAGCCGCTCAGAAGCGCTGCTTCTGCTTCGATTGGGCGACAGATCATCGCGTGGCAATGATCGCAGTGGCGCACGAGCTCTATTCAAATATCGGAGGTGATTTCTACAATAGGGTAGCCTCGTCGCCTGTTGGGACGAGATTGAACTAAAGCACGCCTGATACTGTGGTCTGTCACTGCTACTGCTGCTGTGTCAGCCCAGGGCGGCAGGCCGGGAGTTTCTATGCAGGTTCCATTCCGTTCCCACGTTTCCAACTACCGACCGCGCGACTTGTACTAGGACGCTGATCATGAGGCATGATTCATGTCCTCTGCTAAATGCTTCGCGGGCCGATTCGAGTGGACATCAAGGCCCAGGAGAAAAGCGTTCAAATCAGCATTGAACAATCAACGCCCGTTCACATAGCCAAGATATTTTTACCCAAAAATTAGTCAGAAGATGATAATTTAATGATTGTTGCCCACCCACCACACTATATTTGGCTCAGCTACAATGTAACGATGATGGGGCAAGATTTACCCTGGGGTTAGCATTGAGAATTAGGCTTAAGACTCAAGGCTGATATCTGAGCCCTCTGTCGAGAAGCTGTGGCATATATCGTCCGCCAATTAGAAGCTGGAGCAGCTATGGGTGCTTTAATTGTCCACGTCGGAACTCCCCGACAGAATATCGGTATTCGAAGCTTGCTATCTTGGAGTTGTCGCACCGAGGACTGTCGCCTCAGACCTCGTTTCGCTTCATAAGCACTGAAACCACTGTAGTATGAAGATATTTTGTCGTTTTCCGGTCGGTTAACAATTATCGGGCCGGATGTGACATCTCTCGGATTCTCTTCCCACTGCAAAAGCTGCCAGACTGTCAGACTGCATCTCAAGTCAGAAACAGTGGAAAGATGGAGTCCACTCACAAACACACAGACACAGACACGGGGACCCCCGTTCGGGGAACTTGAGCCTCGGCACAAACTCAACCCCCACATCCCCTGGTGGCTGTCAACGTCCGCTTCGAAACGCCGCAGCATGTGATATCAAACAACTTCTGCTTGTTACTTGCACATTTGATGCAAGCGAAGACGAATCAATCTCATGGGTCTCCTGCAAGAGCAACCAAAAGCGAAATGGGACAAGGAGTGAATAACATGGACGAATACGCCTCCGTCATTGAGTGTTTGATACCTTGCCCCTAGGCATGTATAGTGAAGTAATTAGCCTTGTTCCTCTTGCCTAAGCGACTTGACGGTGATGACGCTAGGAAGCACAGTCCAGTCCAGTCTTCCATCGGAATGGATCATCGTTCTGGGTTCGGGTTTGAATGTCAGGGTCTACGCACAAGCAGGACGTCCAGATGTACCTATTCCTGCTAAAGACGGCTAAAATATATGTGCTGTGGATTAATATGTATCGCCGCATGCTCCACTGTCTGTGAGAAAGATCAAGGAGGTCTCCGCGGTCGAATATGATATGTCATGCTGGGATCGATAGCTGGCTCCATGTCGTTCATTTCCCAGACACCGTTGAACCTTCATGCAAGTCCGGTATAATTCGGCGTGTACATAATCGCTACATGTCAAGGAACCACTTCATTTTGGCCCCCGAATTTAACGGCATGACAGGCGCGTGGCAGATTAGATGCAGCGGACACCATCTGCACGGGCGATCTTCATGCGACCACTTGAAAAAAGAAGCGGCGGGCAGTTCAAGCAGGTGGTCTAGGTATTAAGAATTTCCCAATTTCCGTTGTAACTATCGCGTCGTCGTAACGGTGGCAAGACAAATTTGATACGAGGCGCTCGATCATGATAGATGTTAACGAGACTGGACAGGGTTGGGCAATGTACGCGACGAACCTACTCCTAGAATAGTCTAGCACAAGAGCCATGCACATTCAACACTGTACATATGTACACACACCAAAGAAATCAGAAATCAAGGATAGAGCAACACGTTGCGTTTGGCAGCTTCCCAAACTGCACTATCACAATATTAGTCTGCATGAGAATTGGTTCTAAAGCGTTTACTCCGTATATCCGTATAACAAAGTGAATTGTTGTGGGCTGCAGGATATTATATCTGGTTGCAAAGAGCACTGGCTGGCCATGGCGTTGATATATGGGTCAGTGCTCTGTCAACTTAAATCTAATGGCGGGATACATCAAGAATCTGCAGAAATGACCAATATGGAAGGCAGATATGGTGTACGTGCTATAGATTGACCAGGGGGTCTTTAAGAACCTCTGAGTGATATGTCGGCATGAGGGCTTGGGGGAGGTCCATTCACGCCCAAGTTAATGGCATTTAGGTGCTGGTACTCAGAGAAGTATATACATTTTCAATTAGTATTATTATAGTCGTCGGTAGTTGGAATGCTGTATTTAGAATGCTGTATTTACTCGAAATAACAAGACGGAAATATTAGCCGTGGATCGACATATTCTCTTTACATGAATAGACGGGAATTTTATGTAATTCGAAACTTTCACGGAGGAACAAACAGCCCTTTCGAAACCCTGATTTGGATCAGAGCCAAAAAGAGCCGAGGCATTGTTAATGCTTACTTGGCTATTCATTGGCTGGGATATAGCTTCGACAGCCACAGTAGAGCGTATAATAGGCCAATCCTGGAATCACTATAATTTGGGATTAATTGCTGTTTCATTATGACGATCGTGCTTGTGCACGTTTATAGTCTTTGCTGTCAGTGGGGCGCTTTATACTTAGATTGACTGATGATGGACAGATTTGCAGTCAAAGACATGGAATATCTGTGGTGCATGTCCAAAAATAAACTAGAGTTCGATAATCTTACGCGTTTAGGGCATGATGTGTCTTTTCAATTAGCCGTTGGGCGAAGATCTTCTCCTGGCCGGCAAGATCTTTATCCAGTTGTGAGAACCATGCCACGACTGGGACACTGCACAAATGGCTGAGAATGGCAGCTTTGAGATACATGATGGGTGATACTCAATACCCGTCCACCAGAGCCGAGGGGCAATACCTGATACACTAGGCTTTTAGCCAGGGCGCAACAGAAACCCGGCGCCCGGAGCTCTTTGATAGTTCGTGGGATGGCTTGGCTCCGCATCTCGCGTCGATGTTAGTGCTCTGCTCTAGCAGTCTAGGCGCTGTAGCGCTGTATCGTACATGTAGGAGAGCTCCAAGGCCCCTCCCCTCCCCCCCCCCCCCGGGCCGCCCGCAACTCTCAGTTTGCGTAAGGCTGCGGAACAGCCAGGAGAGTTCCCGTAGAATCCTATTCTTTAGTCTTAGTGGCATCGATCCATCATCCACGAGATGGACAGTGTCGATTTCAAAGCATTGGGTCAAAATATTATGGTCCCATGCTACGGAATCTCAAAGTCTATTCAGCCCTAAGTGTCAAGTTGCTTCTCTGATGGGTGAGGTGCATGCTGCGACCAGCCCTGCGGCATAGCATGCGTGACGGAACCCGCGTATCGCGAACGGTAACTGGAAAGAACGGAAGGAAAGAAGCGAGTGAGCTGTTCAGCCAAGCAGAGGGCTACCTAGAAGAGGAAGGAATCTAAGGGTAGGTACCTATGGTACTTACCTACCGGAGGTGAAGTCTCACTGTCTCACAAGAGCCGGTCACCACCTTCATCACCATTACTTCACCACCACCACCAGTATCTTTCATGATACCGCTGTGTCTACTGCTTCGTTCATCATCGACAGGGTTTACCAAGCTCATCGACAGCCCAGTGCGACAGATCTCTATGCACCGTCATGTATCCAATCCAATCTAATCCAACGACCTGATCCTCTTGGCTTGAAGACCTGACTTTTTGGTACAAGCTCCCATGAGATGCCTGTCACACATCCACATCCACACCCTTGAGACGGGATGACCCCCCCTACCCCTCCTGCAACCTCCCAAACGTTCAAGTCCAACTCTCTGATGGGCCCTTGGCCGAGTACGATGCGTCTGTGGCAAGCAGATGCAGACCTGGCAGGCTGGAAACGAACAGCTGTACCTATGACAGCACGGGATTTGATCATGTACGTTGTTGTGTTGGACATCGACAATTACCCCTTGTTGGGTCAAGTCTCGGCATACGTTTCATCTGGAGAGGTCCTCAAAATCTTTTATCGATTGGGCACACGCGCTATTTCGTCGGGAAATAGTATTTGGGTTTTGCCTTGTGCGCTGATCGTACTGTACTGTACAGCACTGTACAAGCTACGGGAAGCCCGTCAACTGCGCTGCTACGGTATGTACAATCGCAAACCATATGAATTGTCATCATGTCTGGAATTGTGTTTACCAATTCTCGCTGTTGCCGCGTACGTCCGTTATTTCCTTTTATGTTACTTGAGTGTCATCGATTTCTCTGCTTACACGCGATTGCATTGATGTCATTAAAGTCCGCTAATGCCGGAAGAAATCCACGGCTGTTGTTCGTGCGTTAACAATTGATAAAGCACCAGCCCAGTCTTTCAATACTGTCCGTTCGAGCACTATCCATACAGACGAGGTACGTACAATGCAGCTACTGACCACAGGCATCTGGCATGAACTCAATTTGATAGCAAAAAGAACCTTCAGATTCGAAGTGCAGTGCAAGGCAATCCACCATCATCACCCACATTTCACGTCGTGGTAATTACATCTTCTCGGGCTTCTGTAACACGCCGTTCGCTCGGCTCAGGTAGTCCTGGGAGGTTTTGGCTTTTGGCTTTAGCTCTAGGCTTTTGACTTGTGGTTGAAGCTCGACTTCTAAGATCTGTCCAAAGACAGTCAACATTCGCCCCAGTCCTGTCCCGTCCAGTCTAGTCTCGTAACTTACTGGCTACGGGTTCTGGGCCTTTCATCCCACACCCACACTCAGGCGCCGCTTTCCGTTACCTGCATCTGCGTCCCCTGTCCCGCCCCTGTTAGTTGAGCCCTGGGGCCCTGTTGTGATCCAAATAACGCCAGCCCGAAACTCTCCACCATCTGCTCGTCACGAGTGAGGAGAGACGAGAGTGACGGTCAGTCAATCAGGATCAGGGCACTCCAGTTTCTAGTCTCCAGTCTCCAGTCTCCAATCTAAAAGGCCAAGTCCAAGCGTCAGGGTCACGTCCCTAGCATCTCCCAGCGACAATCGACATCTATAATATCACACCCATGCCATGCGCTTCCTGCCGCCCTGCCCTGCCTTGCCTTGCCTGCCTTGTTGACCTGCCTGTCCTTGCCTTAAGACAAAGTCAAAACTCAAAGCCACACGTAGTGGCCCCAAACTCCCGACCCTGCGGTTCACATTAAACTCCTCTAACTTCCATACTGTGACTTATAGTACCCCGACACCCCCAGCCAGCCCGATAATACGTCTTTTAGCTGGTCTAGCTTTCGTACATATCTCTGTCGCTGCGGTTTTCGTCTCCTGCTATTTCTACTTATCTATCTTGCTCGACATATTTCTCTACCCACTTCTCGTCAGCATTGTCGTTCGACCGACCTTGGCCTGGGCCCTTTCTCTTACCGCCTACCTAGCCCGCCTGTCGTTGCTTTTGTCGCCCACTGGCACGATTTGTCCCCACGAACCTCCCTCCACCCCGCGATTCTCCTCCCATTGCGCGCGAACCTCAACTTTAGCTACCTACACACCACCTGTTCAACTTTGGCCGACGACAACTGATTCTCGCTCCTCCACCCGTGTTTTGCGCAACGATTTCATGTTGACCGATATACTGGTCACTGCTTGTCGTTCTTAGGAGGTACAGACCTCAGAGCCGGACCGCTCTATCATGTCCAACGACGACCCCTCTGTTCGCCGTATTCTACCCCAACAGTCCCAGATGAATTCCTTTTCGTTCGCACCGCAGCCATATACGCAGCGCGAAACCCAAAAGAGTGCGTAGCCGACTTGCGCGATTCAACACGTTGTATGTCAGGGGATGACTGACAGATTCGCTAGACTATGTGTTCGTTGACGAACACAACCGCCATAAGCGGCTGAAAGGTACATTTTACCCCATGTGGCAAGCACTGCTTTGGCATTTGAATAATACTAACACCCAAACAGTTATGAGAGCTTGCGAGGGTTGCCGAAGACGGAAAATTAAATGTGACGCCGCGACAACAAACACCTGGCCATGCTCGGCCTGCATAAGACTTAAGCTTCACTGCGTACGACCAAATGGCTTCGATGGAGCCAACGACTCGACGACTTATGACACTTCGCCAATGAACCCCTCGGAGCAATATCAGCAAATGCCTATGCAGCACCAAATCATGAACCAAGCCAACAAGCTTTCACCAGCTAACATGTATGGCACTCAACAAGGCTACCCTGATGCACACGCCTCATATCAGCATGTCCAGTATGACACCTCTCAGCAGCCCGGAGGCATGCCTTATGGGGCTGTCCCACCCGGTTCGATGATGGAACAGCAGTATGCAGGACAGAATGTGTTTCCTACACCTCCCATGCAGCAACCGCCCCCAACAGTACAACAGCAACCCTCCCCAGAAGCTTACTCTCCCGGAGAGTACCAACATCATGACCTCGCAGATCTTTTGGGAACGCTCAAGGTCAATGAGACGGGTACAGGTTAGTTTAACAATCTTACGATTTATAAACGTTTTACTAACAGCACACACAGCACCGTATCTTCGAAACAAGGCATCGTTTAGGCGTGAGGAGGAGCCCGCCATTGAAACTGCCGACGACTTCCCTGGCGCTCTCCCTCCGATGATGCCCGCGCCTGGCCATAAAATTCGCATACCACCTGAGTTG
The DNA here is from genome assembly GCA_954870535.1 of Fusarium sp. VM40. Classification (NCBI taxonomy): domain Eukaryota; kingdom Fungi; phylum Ascomycota; class Sordariomycetes; order Hypocreales; family Nectriaceae; genus Fusarium; species Fusarium sp. VM40. Next base: position 1,011,027 of record CATPAH010000011.1, read on the forward strand.
ATGCCGGATGACGAGACCGCATTGAACTACTTCGATCTCTATTTCACCCATGTCCACCCTTATGTGCCCGTATTATGCAAAACAGTATTCTACCAACAATGGAATACAGATCGAGAAGCTATTTCGCCATTGATCTTGGAAGCGATTTTTGCAATGGGTGAACGACTGGCAGAAGAGCCCAGTGAGGGCCAACAATGGCTTGCCCTTGCCTCCAGTAAGCACTTCATTATCCATGTCTTGCAAAGTACAAAGCCAGGAAACTTACATATATAGGACATGCCGATTCTTTCATGGATATTCCTAGGCTGAGCACTCTTCAGGCTTTGCTCATGATCTTAAAGGCGCGAGAAGCTGCACCTAAGCGAGGATATTATTATCGTTCTTGGATGACTATCGTGCAGTGCGTTCAAATGGGCAAAGATTTGGGCTTGGATGAACATTACGAAGACCACCAAGCAGGCCTTTCCTGCGAGTATACTCCTGTGGAGTGCCAACTTCGAAAGCGATTGTGGCAGTTGGTCTTTGTGTGTGAGGTAATGGTTGGAGCTCCTCAAGGTGAGTAAATCGATCTGCTTTGGATTATGCCATTGGCTAACATGTTCCAGGACGACACGATCATGCTGTCAAACTCAGTTCAGTAGATTTCAGTGCTGCCAGGCCAGTCCCTGGTTGCGAAGAGTCTGAGTATCACATATCGCGCAATTTCAGCTACTTCTCTCAAGTGGTGCGGACCGTCGCTACCATGAGTAAAGTCTATTCAAGACTTCGCAGACGAAAAGACTGGGGTGTCGACCCCGAATTTCAGCAACTGGGACAAAGTTTCAACACATGGCTGGCAGAGCTCCCTCCGGATCTGTCCGTATCCTTCCCACCAGACGGATCACCTCCATGGATTCCATCGCACTTTATCGGCAACATGCACGGATACTACTATCTTGCTATGATTCTCTTCCACCGACCCATCCTGTCTTTCCTTGACCCCAACTCCCCCGATGGACAGTGGAAGCGCCATATGATGATTTGCTACAGCTCTGCCAAGGCCTTGTGTCGTTTACAGGAAGCCACTCTCAACACCTTTGGACTCATAGGACTCCAGTGCATGCAGAGAGGCTTCAGCTTCTCTCTCTACGCTGGCCTCTCATGCATCGTCATCCACCTGGTAAGTCCTACAAGATCGATGGCAGGGACATTCACTAACCACCTCATTCCAGGTTGCAATTGTTTCACCAGATCCCGAGTTTAACACTGACGCTCGTGAATACTTTACAAGACACATGAGGGTTTTGGAGAAGGTGATGGACGCCTGGTCTATGCCCGAGCTGGATAAGCAGATCAATGCCCTGCGAGATGCTTTCTCGGCAGATACACGAAAACCATTCGTCTTGAAGCCCAGCTTTCCTTATGGCAGCCCTCACCCCTCCACTCACTCCAGCCCACCTCGAGGTTCTGAGCCCTTCCGGCCTAATATCCACCGGACAGGGTCCATAGACCAGCACTTGGATACCCATGGTGCCCAACAAGTCAGTTATGCCAGCCACCCCATTACACCTCCCATTTCTGCCGGCCCTATGGACAGCAAAAGTGACTCCCCAGCTGTACAGTCGCTCGTCATGATGTCGCAAGGATCACAAGCTCCTGGCATGCCCCAGAGCATATCCATGACGGACCAACCGGGATGGAATCCCTCACGACTATTTGAGTAAGTTATCGAGGCACCCGCCTTTTTGAGCTCTTACCGTGCAGTATGCTAACCTGAGAACAGACAATGGAACACCACATTTGGTACGCCCGCCTCTCACACACAGCCCAGCTCCACCCCACCTCACACGAGCCCTCTTAACGCGTCGTCCTCAGGTGCTACGGAAGTCCCCACTATCCAAGATATCCAGGCTGTTCAGGCTTCAATGCCCGCTGGATCGCATCAGATTTCCCCATCCCAGTACTCAGCTGCTCCGGTCCCCAACTTTGTCACTCCAGCTATGTGGCAAGAGTCGGTTGCTAGCGTTTACGAAGGCGGGTTGAAACGAGGCTGGGACTACGATGGTGTTCCAGTGATGAAGAGACACTGATGAAAAGATGCTGTTGCTGAAAGAGCTATCACCTGTTGAGGCTGAATACTCTGGAGGCTGGATCTTACTAGGCGAATTACGATCCAGCAACAAGCTTTACGCTAAGCTGGATTACGAGTATCGAGTTTCTGGCATTGTCGTCTTGCCAAAGGCGTAACACCCACAAGTCACATAGCGCTTGTCGACAAGACGGTCCTTGAACAAGTCTTGTCGACCAAGACAAAATTTGGATGGAGCCAACAAAGGGAATGGGCTTGCATCTTTGTATAGAACCCGGTTGCTTTTCAATGGTTCAATGTATTTGATAGGAGCATATAATGAGCTACGACGGAGGCATCGAATTCCCAGGTCCGGGGCAATAAGCGAACACGACGAGTTGTACGAGGTGCGTTTTGGATAAACAGGCAGGACCCATGTATCAATATTTGCCTACATGATTGACGACCTGGATGCTTGCTTAGGCTGGAGCATTAGGAACACAGGAAAATGGAAAGGAGTAATGGCCTTTGGATTTATCAACTGCAACATAGGAATACCATGGCCGCGTGTGTTTGGCGATCTTATTAAAACTTGCTTGCTTCCCTTGTTACTTGTGTGATATGTTTTGTCGCTTTCCATTCTGTAATCGCAAACGAATAAGCTTTGGTCGCCTACTTCAATGAGAAGCCGACACCCAAGGCGACATATGAGTACATACAACTATACAATACGAAGCTAACCTGTCAGGTGGATCAAAATGAGGCATCGTTCTTGTAAGCAGACGCAGATTTCAGGGCCCTCTTGTCAACGCGCTCCTTGATAGCATCCCATATCCAGCCATCGACCTTGTCTGTCTTCTTTTGATACCGAACCCTGGTTACCGGCTTTTTGTCCTGGATATAGAACTTGCCGACGGCACGGAACATGTACCAACTACGCTTGGCGTTCTCCTCCTTTGTGTTACGGACATAGTTGATGAGCCCGAAGCGGCGTCGCACAGGGCTCAGATCGCCGGCCTGAATGCTGCTGTAGCGAGGCTTGGAGATGGCGCTCATGGTGGTGAGCGTGAGAGGAGTGGAAGGCGGCAGGGTCTTGACGAAGCGCTCCAAGATGGGGCGCGAGGTACGGGCGTAAGAGGGCAGATGGACGTGGATGTGGGTGACGAAGGGGGAGGTGATATAAGCGACGAAGATGATGGGGACGATGCCACAAAGCACGACTGATATTGTTAGTTGTGGTGTCTTTTTGCTATGAGAGGCCGAGTGAAATGTGAGAACTCACCACTTGCGGTCACCCACTCAGGCTTGTCAGCCTTAATGTAACTCGGCGTGACAATGAAGCAGAAGAATGCGCCCAGAAAGAGAGTGGTTATTTTGAGCATAGCCATGAAGGTGATGCGGCCTGTACCGCCATGATATATTATGAGCTTTTCAGGGAGCTCTAAAGCAGCGTTGCGTTAGTCAGTGAAATCCTCTCCTCAGTTATTTCACGAGCAGACCTACCAAACTCTTTGCTCTCTTTGGAAGCGGCTCTGGCTTGTCGCTTCAGCTCATCTTCTATCTTGACGGGCTTTTTGGGAGGCGACGCAGGTTTGGCGTAGCATCGTAGTTGAGCTTGCTGTAGAGATTTCTGGATTGATCGGTGGATATTTCGAGGGAGGACGGGGGATTGGAAAGGTGTTGCTTGACGTGAGAGGAAAATCAGTTGAGATTGATTTGGCCGTAGCCTGGGTATTATCATTCTTAATTGAAGCATGGTGAATGTCTTGTGAGTAGTATTCTCATGACCATGTCGTTAAAATTCTAGTGGGGGAGTTCGCAGACGCGCTGGAGAAGGTGCACGATTTACACAGGGTCGCTTGTGGTATTGTCACCAGAAAATCAACCAATGCGGATGAACTGGTGAGAGCTTCAATTGCATACATACATACGGAGTACATCAACTCATTATCATTACAGCTTATGACTCGTACGTCTACTTTTCTCCGACGGCAGTCAAGCAACATTCTTCTGCAACCACTCAACCCACTGGTCCTTTGTCCATCCGGAGCTAACATCCTGCACAACGCCGTCAAACACAGCAGTGGGTGTAACATGAACACCAATTAAACGGTTCATCTTGGTGACAACCTTGAGGTCGTTCGTGACCTGGTTCCCCGCATTCAGCGCGCCGTCCTCACCAGCCTTGTCGGGAATCACAAGCAGCTCGTAAACCTTGTCCTCGTCCACGCCGGCCTTGGCAGCGACCTTTGCGAGACGGCGGTAAGTATTATTGCGCGTCTCATTGACCACAGAGACGTCGAAGAAGTCCTTCTGCTCGTCGAACAGCACACCGCTAAACTGCCAGAAACGCTCCGGGGCGAGGCGCAGGACAGCCAGGCCTGCCTCGTGCATGAGCGTGGACGAAGGGTGCCATGGCTGGACCTGCTGGCGGAAGATGAAGGTAAGGCTCGAGGCCCAGGCCGGGTTGGCCTTGATAGCGGGGATGACCTCGGAGTTGAGGGTGCGGAAGATCTTGGCGGAGAAGGGGCAGCAGTAGTCGAGGTAGAACTCGAGGGTGTGAGTTGTGTGGGCGACGCCTGAGTCGGAGGCGGAGGGTTGAGCGAATTGGAGCTTTTGCCCGGCGAATTTGGGAGGGAGAGCCATGTTTCTTTTTGGAGTTTGGGACTATTCAATTGAGCTTAATTGAATTGAATTGGATTTGTTTTGAAAGCTGCAGCGATGCTGTATAGGAAGGTAGGTAGGTACTAGATGGTAGAACTGATAAGGCTATATTCATGTAAGGTAGATGATGTCAGCTCTAATCTGTTGATGCAATCATGGTGCATCATGACGCCTTAGTAAGCTCATATCTGAATTGTATAAGAATAGAATCATACGCACACTATGGAACTAATTGCTCACTCTATCTATATTGTTTATGATTTTGCAATACAGCCCGCTTACTATTAGTTTAGTTCTCATTCTACAGTGTCAGATGTCAAATGTCATTCTGCAGCCTAAGGCCACAAGCTTAATAGCCAGCCCCTGCCGATTATACTACAGCAATCGGGGACTTGGACAAAAGGAAGAATGAGAGGACGCATCATTATAACTATTGGATGTTATCATCACCTAGACCTGATTTGATCCCGATGTTTACCGTACATGTGGATGTATGCCATTCGTCTCGATCTCTCGGGCCTCACCTCGATTCACCGCATTGACGTGTGAAACGAGTTCACGTTAGTACGACACAAGGACGCCAAGACGTGAAAGCTAAAATCTGTGCCGGACGAAATAGAATCACGAACTAAGGAATGTAAGGATATAATCTGCAATTCTACGCTTGGCTTTTATCACAACAACGTGACCTATCCAAGAGGAGCGTATTTAGAGCGTATCCCTTTGCGGGGTAAGAAAATGTAGATTTCTTTTTGTTGCGGTTTCGCTTGGGAGAATCCTTGTTGTCTCAGGTGTAAGACTTGGCCTGAAAACTGGCCTTTTCATCGAGTGATCATGATATTCAGATACTGGGGGTGGTTGCGGAGGTCTCCCGAGCTTGGAGCCGCCTGCTCGTGTCTACCGGCCGATGCCCGGGACCTGACGGAGGAAAGATTGCGGGGAGCAAGGCAGGTACGGTTCTTCCGTATAGATCCGTATATTTCAAGTCACGAGCCAACCAAGAATCAATATCTGTAGTCAATAGCTTTGGTAGGGTCTTGGTCACGCGGGCGAAACCGGGGATATCTACTTCCCTCTGCACTAGAAACCTTTTTTTTGATCTGGTGGAGCCTTCCCCCAGTTTCCAGGGAAGGTGGGTGTGGATCACCCCTGCTCCTTAGATCTATCCAGGTGCATTTAACCCTTTTGTCTGCCTTTTTCAAGATTAGTCTATTCTCCGATACGATAACCGTTCAATACTTTATTTACTTTATTTCTTATATCGCTTTCGCTTCGCGTCAACTTTCTCCAACATTCAAAGACCTCTAGTGTTAGGATTTCCTTTCTCTCACTATCGTATCATAAACTTTCACTACTCGGTCCGACTCTGACTGTGCTCGTTGCGTGGCCTCTTTCCTTGTGAAGACAAAAACAAACATTTTAAGACTTATTTTGCCGACGTCGGCTGCCAGTCAATTCACCATGATTTGCCTTTCCAAAGCAGACGAGTCATTCTACCAGCGTTTGACCTGGAACCAGACTCCTTCGCCCTTGGCTTCCACTCACACCACGCGACAGGATATGAATGGCATCTCCAACCTCCGCGAGCATGTTGAAGCAGGACAGGAGGATGGAAGCGGAGGTACGAATGGGGGTCTCTTAAATGGGCACGATGATAGTAATCAAGCAGGGAGTCATCCTTCTGAGCCATTCATGCGCTCTCTTAAGGATGCGGGACGACTGTCCCGTATCTCGGGTATGTCAAAATCTCATGATCCCCCCTTGTCAAATCCACATATGAATATTAAGTACTGACTAACATGCTCAGGACTGTCCTCGTGTCTTAAGACGGTTGATGGTGGTGATGGCCATATCCGTCTTCCTCGAGGCACCCTCTCGTCATGTGCCTCGCACATCTGGAGTTGGACCGTCTGGGTCCTCTCTGTTCTTGTCGTCTCGACGCTCATCTCATACTGGAAATCTCCCGCGCCCGTCGCTATGGCTTCACCTCCCAAGGCCCACGAGTCGATTCCTGCCCAGGTTTCGCCTCTGCGCAAACGAGACACTTGCGAGTCTGGAGGTGTCAGCAAGGATGAATACAATACCCCTCTGCACGTTGGAGCTCTATTTATCATCCTGTGTATGTCGACACTCGCTTGTGCATTCCCCATTCTGGCTACCAAGTTCCCAGGCCTGAGGATTCCAGCTCGCTTCTTCTTTGCTGTGCGACATTTCGGTACCGGTGTGCTGATCGCTACGGCCTTCGTTCATCTTCTCCCCACTGCCTTCATTTCTCTTGGAAATCCTTGCCTGGACAGTTTCTGGAGCAAGGACTACCCTGCTATTCCTGGTGCCATTTCTCTCGCTGCTGTCTTCTTTGTGACTATGATTGAGATGGTTTTCCATCCTTCTCGACATACTTCACCTGCTGAGATTACATCCACCAAAAGCGACAGTGAAGATAGTTCCTCCAACAGTGGTGGTTGTATGGGTGGTACTGGGATGCTCCCTCTTCGTGACATGGGCCCTATCCGTGGACGATCCTCCAGTATTGGACAGGGCCTTTCCGTTCTCAACAGCAGGGATCAACGCATGGAGAATCTGGAAGAAGAAGCTTGCGAAGATGACGACAACACCCAATCCGGAAGAAAGAACCTCGAGGAGACGAGCCTCGAGGCTGCACAGATGCCTGCCTTAACCCCAGAGCAGCAGCAACGCAAGGAGCTTCTCCAGTGTGTTCTGCTCGAGGTTGGTATTCTCTTCCACAGCATATTTATTGGTATGGCGCTCAGCGTTTCTATTGGCAATGAGTTTATTATCCTTCTCATTGCCATCGTTTTTCACCGTAAGTCCTTACATGCCGTATTAACGTTGGGTTCAGTTGGCTAACAGTCCCGTAGAAACCTTTGAAGGACTGGCTCTGGGATCTCGAATTGCTTCTATCAAGTGGCCAAAGGGTGAGATGCAGCCGTGGTTCATGGCTCTTGCATATGGGTGCACGTAAGTTTCAACATTCAACGCAATGATGAATCGTCGACTAATATCAAAATCAGTACTCCTATCGGACAAGCTATCGGTCTTGGTACCCACACCCTTTACAACCCCAACTCTGAAACCGGCCTTATTGTTGTTGGTGTCATGAACGCCATTTCGGCTGGGCTACTCATTTTTGCGTCCTTGGTTGAGCTTCTCTCGCAGGACTTTCTCAGCGACGAGAGCTGGCGATTTCTCCGTGGTCGCAAGCGTGTCTATGCCTGCATTCTTGTGTTCTTCGGGGCTTTTTTCATGAGCCTTGTGGGTGCTTGGGCTTGATTGGCATATCACCTAGTCTTGACTTGGGTATTTGATACTCTTGAAAATGGTATGCCAGGTATGAAGTGTTGTGATCCGGTCCTTTCGTGGATCCATTGCAAACCTCTTGATACCAAGCAAGCAGGAAGCATTGCCAAGACTGTCTTTCTCTTCTTCCGCCCCCATAATTGACAAAGTAACTGGTGTCAATCATGTGAAGGTTTTCGTTTTCGTTGCAGTGATTATGCTGTTTTCTTTCCTTAGTTGGTCGATGATGGTCAAATCTATCTTTGACGAGATGCTCGACATCTCCCTCGCACGTCTGCTCCTCATATTTACATTCTTTACATTGACTTCTATAAGCGATTGGATGCACAATTGACACATCAATTGATAGTCCATGTTGCGCTCAAAAGCCCCTTATAGCTATGTCATATTAGTTTACCCAAATTTTATACCGAAAATACTGAAGTTTGCACACTTCACGAAATGTTGTGTGATATGAAACTACCTGAGCTACAATTCCAGAATTTCGTCGTGATCGAATCGACACTACGCTCATCAATGTCATACTTGTGTGAAGATATTGAATGTCATGTATTTCTCTCATTATTGATCTACGATGATACCGTGTTCTTATCAACAATGCCGCGGGCGAATTCTCCAAATGTGAGATGTTGCTCAATATCAACCTCCTCGCCTAAGTTGGGCTGAGTGAACACAGCCAAGGTGTTACGTGCAACCTTTCCATCACTAACATCAGGTCTCACGCCTCTGACAAAGTGTGGCACCGCCTTGAAACGACCAGCTGTAATACGTTCAAGAGCCTCGCCGGTCTGAAAGGCGATGCAGTCACGAGGGATCTTGACCTGAACAGTCTCGCCCGTGCGGGACTTGATGTACAAGCCAGCTGAAGGGTCAGGGGACGAGGGTAGCTCTTCGAGAGGCGGTAGAGACGCTCCGTTCAGGTTTGTAACGTCTGGTACGGCAGGGCTGGTCTTGTGCTCGTCGATGAACATGGCAGATGTGAGACCAGTTAGACATCCGTGGTCCAGATGCGTGGCACACCAATCATCCTCGTCGCCGCCGTTCGCAGCAGGGTCGGATTCTTGTGGGTAGTAGTGTAGCAGACGTGCCTTGGTGGTGTTAGACGTGCTCACGACGTGCTCTAGATATCCAGCTGGGTAACCGGGGATGTCCTCCTGCGCAAAGCGATCGCACGCGCGGGCGACCAAGACAGCCACGTCGATGATGAGACGACACAGGGAGGTGACGGAGGGCTTGAAACCTGGGAGGATATTCTCTGCAGGCCAGACGTTCGGGGACAGGTACTCTGGGAACGTGTCGATGGAGAAGTCCTCTGTGGGTTTGGCGCATTCAAGAGATGGATCGATGTAGAATGCGCAATTGGCGTAGTAGGAACCCTTGAAAGTGTCGACCTGGCCATTCTTCAGGGTTTCTTTACCGAGAGACCAGCCAGTTAGGTATTTTGCTCGAGCATTTTCCAGCTTTTCTTCGTTAAGTTAGCAAGGAGTTGTATCTTGGGGGATCATGATAGCATACCGAGTTCCTCTTTGGGCAGGTTGCCGAGATATGAGGCATAGGAAAGAGCTTGATGTCTAAGTTCAGAGAATTCTTCTGGAACGTCTTTTACAACGAGAATTCCCAAAGAGTCTGGACCAAAAGCTTTCTTGAGTGTATCAAAAGAGATGTTGCCTTTGAAATGTTAGACCATTGATGTTTTACATAAAGCTATGGGGAATGCTCATCATGAGACTGGTGCTATCATGAGTATAAGCGATACGTACCATCTTTAAGGTCATGGAGGGACACGGAAATAGCTTGGGCTTGGGCAACCATCTTGACTTATAAAATCCCCGATTCTCCTAGACTGAATATCAAATATATTTTATAAAACACAGTTAAAAAACCATTCTTCATGATTTATCTTGTTTTTCCCTTACAGAGGTCACCATGAGTTGCGGGGGAGCTTGGCTTACATAACCAATCACCTTCCTTAACCGACCCTGCCAGCAGTGGAGCTCGCCGTTTCCCGGCGTTGACCGTCGGCCATTGCAGAGAGCCTCACAGCTACAATACCTATACCTAGGTACCTATCTAATCAACAGCTCAAAAAGGAATCCCGACCTCGGACCATCATGGTTAAGCCATTGTCCTTCAAAGGCGACAAGAAAGTCAAGAAGCGCAAGCGAACAGACGCCGAGAAATCAACACGCGACGCTGGAGACGAAGAGACGGGCCAGCTGCAGAAGACGGGCGAAGAGGCTGAAGATGACGACTCTTGGGTTTCTGCTGAGGCGGCGACTGACGTTGTTGGGCCTATCATGATTGTTCTACCGACGGATACGCCATCGGCTCTGGCTTGCGATACTACAGGGAAGGTGTTTGTGATACCGATTGAGAACATCGTCGATGGGAATCCAGCTACGGCAGAACCGCATGATGTGCGCCAGGTCTGGATCGCGAATCGCGTTTCTGGAACTGAGAGCTTTCGCTTCAAGGGACATCACGGAAGGTAAGCTTAATATCACACATTACAGCTGATAGTATGACCTAGTGACTAACCTGCAACCTACAGATATCTCTCTTGCGACAAGATCGGAATGCTTTCAGCGACCTCAGAAGCCGTATCGCCTCTCGAATCCTTCAACGTCATCCCCACATCCGACACACCAGGAACATTCCAACTGCAGACCCTACGCGACACGTTCCTCACGATAAAAGCGCCCGGAAAGTCTACCTCCAAAACCTCCGACGTCCGAGGCGACGCCGACACCATCTCCTTCGACACGACGTTCCGCATCAGGATGCAGGCGCGTTACAAGCCCAAGCTGCGCGCGTCCAAGGAGGAGAGAGCTTTGGCGAAGATCAGCCGACGCGAGCTGGAGGAGGCAGCTGGGAGGAGGTTGGACGAGGATGAGGTGAGGAAGCTGAAGAGGGCGCGGAGAGAGGGAGATTACCATGAGCGGTTGTTGGAGCTTAAGGTGAAGAGTAAGCATGATAAGTTTGGTTGAGGTTCAAGATCCGCGAACTTGGGAAAGAGAGGAGATACGGGAATTAAGAGTATAGGCAGTGGTGAGTATTGTCTTTCTATGTATCCTAGCACTGGCTGCTAACACTGTTTTTCAGCCAACGATACTATGATGGCCGATTCCACACTCGTAAACTATCACGATGGGCGCTGCTATCTCAGAAGGCTAAGTAAAAGCAATCAAATTGTCGCCTAACGACTGCATATGGTTTGCAAGACGAGGATCAAGTATGTAAAAGGAACCATGGAAATACATCTATGGCGTCGTTGGTAGAGCCCAAGTCCTTGCTAAGCAACACCAACCAATATATTCGGAATCTGTTCTGCCGCTGTGTCAATGGTTTCAGTTTCAGTCGGTGCCTCCTTGACTAAAACCTGTTGGTTGTATCTCAACGGGAAGTGAAGAACTAAGGTCACCGAACTGCTAAGCACGAACCACTTTCTACACATTCACAACCCGCAATTCGTTTCATTTATAATTAACATGGTCTGCCAACAGCAGGAACAAAGAGTCCCAAGCCTAAAGAAGAAACACCCGAGCAGGGGCACTCTCGAACGACTCCAATTATTTCTGGCTCCTTAGCGCAGGTTCAGTGAGATTAGGCCTATAACTCGCTGTATATCTCCGGCAATTCAGGGCCGAGTCGGCCGCTGGCTCGCTTGGCGGATGGGCCGTACTGCTGATTTACGCCGGGAATAGGCCCACAGGCTACCAGAACCCACCTGAAGGGGAAGATGTCTAGCCTTGTAAGGCCCGGTATGAGATGGTCTTTAAAAGGGTTGCTCACCCCTTTAACTTAGACCAAGAGCAATAGAAGAAGCAGAGCAGTCATTCTTTTTTAGAAAATAATTACAGTCACTCGTTAAGACTTTATAAAATACTTTAATTTTTCTACAACACTCGTTAATATGGTCTCCAAGTTCTTCACCGTGGCCCTCCTCGCCGCCACTCCTATCCTGGCCAGGACGGATCTCGAGGGCTGCACCACCTACGACACGGTCATCAGCGACGCCAATGGCATGTACGCGTCTCGCATCTGGTACGTCCCCGACACGGGCGAGCTGTGCGACTTCCTCGACTGCGGCGGCGGCCGAGCTCCCCCCAAGACGACCGTCCCAGGATGTCCCTCCTACGAGGGCACCGAGACTTACTCTCCTCTCTTCATCAACCCCAAGACTCTTGGTGGAGCTGCCGCAGAGGAGACTGGTAGCAGTGCCAGTGCTACGAGCAGCGACGAGGACGATGAGACCAGGTCTGCTACCATTACTCAGGCTCCTACTACGGAGACCAAGGCAAGCGTTGCTTCTACCGCTGTCGAGACTGAGACCGAGACTGAGTCTGAGTCTGAGGATGTGAGCGAGTCCAAGACCCAGAGCAAGGACACAAAGACCATCACCACCCTCACCACCCACGCAACTGCAACTGCAGCTGCTTCCTCCGGAGCCGAGTCCGGTTCCGATTTCCCCTCCGGAGCCGGCTCCAACTCCTCCGCCTCCACCTCCGCCTCCAACGCCGCTGCTACCCCGGCCTCGACCGCCGTTTCCACCGCTGGCGCCGCCATGCCCACTGCCGGTGCTTTCCTCGCTCTGGCTGGTGCTGCCATGTACGCCGGAATGCTGTAAATCACACAGACACGAATGCATGTACCATATTCAATCTAGATAAATATTATAGAGATATCAGATTCGTTAAATTGTGACAAAAAACCTTCTGGCACTCTATTTATATCCCCTCCCGCTTGACCCGTAAGCAAACGCCTTTACCCACGAGTAACCATTCCGCCCGTTATCAGTTCCGCCCGTTTTGTCTTTCAAGAAAGGCGACCTCCCGTGACGGGCGTAGTTCCCCCGCCCCGCCTCCGCCGTAGATCCCGGGTTCCACCACGACGAGCAATAGGGCGTTGAACCTGATAGGCTCGTCAACAACTCGTGGTAGAGAAATGACAAGATCTAGGTCGAGAGGGCGTCTTAGCCTTGGGGTCTGGGGTCTAATTGTCTTGTGGACATGGTGTTGAAGATTGTGTCTTTTGTCTGTGCCTTGCTTGACAAGATGCATATAAGATGACATCAAAACAAGGCCAGAACCATGATTTTGTTGAGTTAACCACTTGAGAGTCGTCCAGGTTTATTCTCACTTCTAGAATCCTCTTCAGGTCTACGTCCTTGTGTCTCAATTGACATCTTCCACTTCGAAACCTTGACTAGCAACTCTTTGTCTTAACTAGAGCCCTTTGTCTCTGTTCCCCGCAAACTTTGAATCTTGGTTCCCGTTCGCACATGACCTCTTCGTGAACCAACCGTTGCTTCTACGAGTCAAACATCCTTGACTAAAACTCTCGATCACACGCCCAAGATCCCCCCGCCAGACGAAGCCCGCCGCTAGCCGTACACCCTCCGCGCTGACGACTACATCATTGTCACGATCCTTGCTCCTTGGGTAACAGGAACTCTTCCAGGCTTTCATCCAAGCAGCGTAGCCATCTACTATTGTCCACAGACTCAATTCAAGTTTCAACAAGCACCACGCAACTCAACTCAGAGACAGCATCGTCAGTTCGTATATTCATCACTATGGGCTCCCACGACTCTTTGAATCAAGCTGAGGGTGCGCCCCGGTTCTGGTACCGCGATAACTTCTTCCTCACAAACGACAAGACCTATCTGTGCCCCAAAACCTTCAATAAGTCCCTTGACGACAACTGGTGGAGCAGCCCCTTGCCGAATGGACAACTCCAAAGGGTGTTGGACAACTGCTTGACTCTGGCGGTGTACTACACTCCCCAGACTGCTGAAGAGATGAAGAGTAAGTTGATCGAATGAATCGAATCCTTGTTGTCCCCTGTGCTGACGATGACCCAGAGAACGGTATCTCTCAACCAAAAGATGGCTCCCCGCACAAGATGGTCGGCTTCGCTCGCGTGGTAACCGACTATGTAACCCTGGCCTATCTTACAGACGTTTTCGTCGTCGACGAGTTTCAGCGGCGTGGATTGGCGTCATGGCTGATGCAGGCCCTCAAGGAGATAGTCAACGAATGGAAGCATATGCGTGGACTCCTCCTTATGACCCATGATCAATCCGCAGCGAGGCTGTATCAAAGAGAGTTGGGTGCTCAAGAGTTCGAAAAGGGACCATCAGCCGGCCTAGTAATGCTGGAAATGGCTGGTCCAGCCGAGAAGCCCATGCCTAAGCATTGATGCACTTCCTGGCTACCTTTTTTGCTTTGTGTTTTTGTTATCTAGCGATGCATTTACTCAGAACTCTTCTTGCTGGGTTACTTTTTCTTTTGTGTGATTTTGGATCGGCTTAGCGCTGTGATCCGGACATGGCGGCTCGCATCTCAATGGCGCGTTTATAAGGGGGGGCAATGGGCGGCTGGACAGGATCTAGAGAGACGTAGTCCTCAGGGAGCTGATACGAGGCATCGGAGTCAAAGGCGGATAGATCTCCACAGGCAATGAACGGTGCGACCCATCGACTGTTTCTCTCCGTGTCCTCAGGTGTTTCATCGTAAACCTCCATCTCAACGACACCCTCATCCTTCGTCGTGGAATCCTGCATGGTGATATCACCCTTCTCCTTGAGCATCTCCTCTAGTCGACCACCAACACCGAGGGGTTCTTCAAGACTGGCGCGGAATCCCGCAGGTGGCTGGAAATTGATGCATACGATGAAAGCTTCCACACTGCTTGCGCGACTACTGCGAGGCTTGGCGACGATGACCTTTTCGAAAAAGATCTTGAGCTGGGCGTAGAGAACATCGACGTTTCTTCCACGGAAGATCTTGGCGACGAACTTGCCTCCCGGTTTCAGGACGCAGAGGGCCAAGTTGAGGGCGGCAAAGAGCAACTGAGATTGAACGTAGATGTCGAGATCGTGGAGACCTGTCACGTCGGGGGCGCCATCGCTCAGAACGAGATCTACTGGGTGTGATGCCTGTGTTCCGGCTGCTTTAGGATCGTAGGAAGAGTCAAGAGCCGAGAGTAGTAGTGGCACCGTCGCAGGGTGGGTGATATCGGCTCGAAGCGTCGTTATACCTGCAAGAGGCGAGATAGGCTGTAGGTCGATCGACACAATCTTAACATCCTCCCGTGGTTTCGCGGCGTCCTTCTGTTCCTCCTCCGGCTGTTGAGCATCCACCATCTGTTCGCCATCACCCTCCTTAGGCAGAATCCCCAGCATCTGCTGTCGAAACTTGGCTTCCTTATCCTGCCAAGCAGCTCTGCCAAACTTCTCGCCCTTGATCAGAACACGGGACAGTACTTGCGACCAACTTCCTGGCGCAGCGCAAAGGTCGACGACTCGAGTGACATCGGCAAAGAGATCGAATTCTGCAAAATGATAGGATTAGCTACATTCCCTCGATTTGATTTGGTTTGGCTCAGTTTCTTGCCCTCGTCTAGTTGCAACAGCTTAAAGGCACTTCTTGCGCGCCATCCTTGCTCCTTTGCGAGCCGGTAGTAGGCGTCGCGCTTATCTTTTGAGGACTTTCCCATGGTGTTTGACTTGCTTTTAATCGGGTGTTGAATTTTTCGAGTCTGAATTTCGGTGCCCCGCGTTGGAGATGGTGGGTTGGTGGGGGTGCCCTCTACGTTAGAAATACCCCTCCATTCCTAGGTCAAGACGGGATTGGCTTGGAAACTCTCAGTCAAGTGAAGTTACTATTATGTATTGCAGACTCGTCGTAGTTATAAATCCATCTTTTGATACGAATCTAAATCATCCGTTTAATAGTCTATCGCTTAAAACCCCAGTTCATCACCAACAACTTCCAAAGCCCCTCTAAGCAGGCTACCAACTTTCTCATCCCCGGCTACACCAGACGCTCGTACAATAAGAGGATACAGTCTCAGTAGATGCTTCCTCCCGTCGCTTTCAATGTTACTTAATTCAGGAATCGCGCTCTTATCGCTCCTTAAGTCAACTAGCTTCCGCAGAATCCACAATAACTCCTTTCGCTGACTCAAAGGCTGCGGCATCTTGCCTCGAAGGGGCTGATCAGCGATATATGCTCTCAATGTCAATGCACATCGGAGTATGAGGAACGGTGCCGCAGTGCTGGCAATCCGAGCGTGTAGAACAACTGGCGACTCGGCGAGACGGCTTTGTTTCGGATCTGGAAACTTTGGCGTCGGAGGTTGAATGACAATTGTTGGCTCATCCTTAGCAGCAACCAAGGCAAACAGAACTTCGCAAACGACATAAGCTGTATGCACGCGCCTCGTTGGCGTCACTGATACTGTTCGACCTGCTCGTGGAGCATAAAGTGCTGATAAGCCTTTCTCGTGAGTGCCGTTGATAATCGATTCCTCGTCAGGCGAGGGAGCATGGATTATCGATGTCCTGAAGAGACTTTCTGCGTACGCCTTACGAACCTTCTCAGAAATAGCGGAGGCACCGATGGAGGGTATGATAAGTTCCCGCAGCTTGTGGAACGATTCAATATCAAAACTCTCGTCGTCTGCAAAGTCTGTGCTGGGAGGAGCAATTCCACAGTCTGCACTCACAATCCCATCAGCAATAGCCACTATTGTAGTCCAGATGTTCTGTGTAACTCCAGCTGGGAGCTCAAGTGTAGTGACCTGCGATAGAGTCGCCTCAAGAATACTCAGCGCTGTAGAAGTAGCCAGCCTCCATGGCTGTGTAGATTTAGTAACTGTAGAAAACCCATATTTCAAAGCAATGGGCTTGCACAATGCCTTTAGTGCCTCGTAGAAGGAGTTGCTACGATATATATCGAAGTCCGATGAGTGCTCGAGAATGAGTTTCTCTAGCGTCTTCATACTCGCCTTGGAAAGCGCAATGTAGGTGCGTTTAGGTCCGGGCTTCGATGAATCAGCCTGTACAAAAGGCAAAATCACGAAGTCCGCGACTTGGGCGATCATGGCTGATGGTACGCCTTCGATGTCTGTTCGGATCATTTGAACAGCCTCAAGAATATGCGCCTGCAAAGGAGTCATATACTCTATGTCTTGAACATAACTGCCAACAGAGGCTTCGTCCAAGGTTTTCCGGAGCAAGTTCAGGATTCTGCTGGCTCTCTTTACCCCAAGAACTTCCTGGACAAGTCTATAAATCTCTGTCAAGGCAGATACGTACGCAATGAGGCAACTTTGGTTATCCTCAGCCTTATCGTTGATAGGGTTGGAAGTTGGAACTCCTCTCGCCCACAAGTCCCATGCAACATCGATCGCGGTCTCACTGAAAATAGACTTGCCGTCGTCGTTGGTTCCAGATAGAATGTGTGCAAGAGCCTTGAAGATTGCAGTATTAATATCCAACACTTCAAAGTCTAGTAGTGTTGTAAAATGAGTAAGCAATTCTTGCCACAGGTGGTTGAATGAAGGATGAACCGTAAGGATATCAAGGTAGTTGGCGAGAAGGCTGGAGATGCCGTTGAGAACCACAACAGCTGTCTCAGTCCACTCAACTCTCTCGCTGTCATCCGCTTCCTCTTCTTCACCTGACTGTAAGACTTTGATTTCTTGCTCGATCGATGACAAGAGCTTGAAAACGACTGATTTGACACATATTGACCAGGATTCTGGGCTAAGTCGGTCACCGTATGCATCAAATATTCTAAGCAAAGTCTGAATTGCACTATTGCGAAGCTCAAGTCTGTCGTCTGTAGTGACGTTTGTCAGTCGGAGCAGAAGCAACATCCACAATGCTGCGTCAGAGCTCTTGTGGCTGTGGTCGGCCGCCATGCTCTCCAAATCAGAAAGCTCAGTGCCCTGTATCATGTCTGCGGTGATGTCAAGAGACTCATTCTTCGTAGAGAGGAAATCGGACAGCACCCAGAAGAACGTCACTGTCTATAAAGAGTTAGTGTTGCTCGAGCAAAACAGCAGATAACTTACAGTCAATGCAATGTTAAGATCGTCATCTTGTGAGCAGAACTTGTAAAGGTTGTCGACCAGGATTAAGAAGCATGAGTTTGGTAACGAGGCCAAGAAATCCGAGCATATAAGCTGGAGGGAGTTGAAAGAAGACCTAATAAGTCTCGCGGATCGGGTATCAAGCAAGATAGGGTTGGCTACCGAGCCACGACGATAAGATGCGTCAGATTCCCTCGTGATAAAAATAGTGCCGATGATTTCAAAAGCAATGTCCCATCCTTTGACTAAAGTTTCTCCGTTGCCCTCGATGATACTCTGAAGACCGTCAAGGATGATTTTGTGAATGTCGATGTCTGTTGAGTGACTAGCCAGAGAAACCTCCCGATTGCCCTCGAGAAGAGGTGCCAGTGACCTATGAAGGGCTTCGAAGAACCGCAGTTGAATCTCGCCGCGGGCATCTTCTGGGAGTGAAGATGTAACATTAGCAGCCTCCAAAACCAGTTTCACGAGTATGTCTGCTGCCCTGGTCCTGACAGATGAGTTCGTGATGGAGGAAGTCAAGGTATCGATAAGCTCGTTGGTTAGTACATTCCAGCCAGACTCTTCCGGACTGTACTCTAATAGTCGTTCAATGTTGATAGTAGCGAGCTCGCCAAGTTTAGCGAGTGCAAATTGGTCTTCTTGAGTAGATCCAGAACTCATCTGCCCAGACACTCGACGGCCTTGTACTACAGGAGCCTTGAGCTGTTGCCCGTCAGTTGGTGCCTGGGGTCGAGCAGTAGTTTCAGGCTGGCCAATAGGCTTCTGCATCAATAAACCACAGATAGCGGCCACGACTTCCAGAAACGATTCGTTAGGGAAGTCAGCTGTACTCTCGATAAGTCTCGATGCCGCAGTTTCAACCGCTCGAACCTCGGAGCCAAAGTTGGCCATTAACGCTGCGGCTTCACTGTCACCCCCTGAATCGGGTCCCCGGTTCATTGATGGTGTTCTACCGGGAGACTTTCCACTTACGAACAGCACAAAGTCAGCCTGTTGCAGCGTCTCCAGAATGATGCTCCATGCTCCTTCCAGAGTCGGACCTAGTGCTATGCCCAGGTTCAATAGAGCCCGGAGACAGAGTAAATTTCGAGTATTTAAGGAAGCACCAGAACCATCGAACGATGCCTGTCGTCCTTTTTCAGCGGTGGGTGTGGTTGGTGTTAAGCTATCAACACTTAGTAGTCCTCTAGCGTTGCTAAAAAGACTGCCATCCGTTGGTGTGCTTGGTGTCTGAGGTCGAGGTTGGCCAGCATTGACACACGCTGTCAGCACATTGGGCGGGACAGCTGCTTTGCCCAATGTTGTGATGAAAGCATCTCGGGGTGTTGATAACCGCAGCAAGCCAGCAACGTGAGCGAATCTTTGAAAGGCGCGCACCAATCCGTGGTAGTATTCCGAGTCCAGCGCAGCATATAAGAATGTAGAGCATGTTGCTAGAATCGCAGGCCAGCACTCCTCAACAATTGCGGCACAGATCTTGACGTCTGAATGAAGTGGATGGTCTTCCAGGGATAGCGGGTTCATGGGGACAGGATTCTTCTTAAAAGATGTTGACCTTTCCATTCTCCCTCTTGGCGGCGTACTGTCTGGCTCTGTCTGTGGTGCAGGGGAGTCGCGGCCAAACTCTTGCCTGGAAGTCCGCTTTCGATTTCTTGTCTCACTTGGAACCGTAAGAGGGAGAATGAACTTTGCAAGGCCATCAGACACAGACGATATGCAGGCCAGAACCAGGCTGTACAGGTACGACTCTGGGATGTTCGGTGCTTCCGTCTTGTCGAGCTGGTCGATACAAGGAACGCGGACCGAGCTCCATTGGGTGCTGATGCCCGTGGTCGTGGTCTCTGGCCCAACGGGTCCTGTCATCAGCCCTGTCATGCCACTTGCTTCCGCAATAGCCTGCTCAGAAGAGCCACTTGTGCTTGAGCTGGTTGTGGGCAAAGATGACTGGTGTCCGAGTCCTATCACATTAGGCTTTTCGGTACTCAAACGTACAAAGGTCGCTATCAGGGGCTTGAGAACATCTTTCTTTCCCTCTCCAACGTCAAACATTGCGTAAATTCGCCTGAGAAGAGCATGATCCGCGAATATACCACGGAAAACCTCCATACACAATGCTCTCTTCCAGACGGTTTCATCTTGGTCAAGAATATTTGTCAGGACAGCCAGCGCCTCCCCACATTCTGACGGTAAGATGTTGATATGCCCACGCAGTATTGTGTATAAAATCCGCACCAGGCGCACAGTAGTAGCGAAATTCGGCTTTCCCCTTAGAGCCCCTATGATAAGCGGCATAACTCTGCTGCGTAGAATCTGAGCTTGCTCAGGATGGTTACTAAAGACAGTAGCATGGTTTGTAATAACAGACTCAATAAGCTCTAATCCAAACGTCTGCTGAAGCCCTGAAACCCGGAGGAACTCTGGTCGTTGGTTCTCTGTCATAAGACACAGGTCATTGAAGATCTAAAGGGGAGGTTAGAGATCGCCTGTAAGAAACAAAAAGGCACATACTCGGTAGGCATCGGTAGCTGCAGGGTGGTTTTCTGAATACTCTGCATCGCTGGCCGCAGGTGCGTCGCCCGCTTTCTCTTACTTTGGTCAGACATTGGTTAATGAGGGTATGCAACAAGACTTACTATCTTCGGAAACAACTTTGTCAAACACCGACACTACGAGTTGCTGGAGCGTCGCTGCTGATGTATGGTTCACAATTGCATTTTTGCTACTCTGAAGAGTGAAACAAATGTTCAGCGTCGTCACTAACAGATTCCCTTTAAGATCTGATGCATAGTTCTGGACGAGTGAGGGTAGAGCTTGCAAGATCTTTAGTTGCACATCGAGGCCGGCTGATGTAGCTTGCATCAACGCCTCCAGCACTTGATTTAGCCTGGACCGTGGGAGAGCCTGAGCAACAATAAGACGCTGGAGACAGGCGATAGCGATAGCAGTAAATTTGGCATTTTTTGTACCACATGCAATAATGAAGGGATTAACAAAGTTGGGCTTTTGAGAGAGCTCTATCAATGGATTAGACATAACTTCCACTAACAGGGGAGCTTTCAAACCTTCAGGCGCAGTCTGTTCAGACGGATTTCTCAAGCTTTTTAGCTCTTCTAAAGATTTCTCCGCAGCCTATCCAATTATAAGACGAATGTTTCAACATGTTGATGGTAAAGGTGGCTCACTTGTCGTAGGTCATTGTGCTTCCTCTTGCTCTCCTGGATCAGATTGGCCAACTCCGTGGCGAGAAGTTGCGTCGTCATCTTGCGCGAACCACGTCAGTTTTCAGCTCAGAACAGAGCATATGAATTCTCCGCAAGTCCATGTAGCTGTAGAACCCAATTTATTTCGTTGTTTGATGATGTATCTCTGTTTACAATACGTTGATGCTTGTAGGCAGTGATGTGTCCCTTGTAGATGATGCGGCAGAATTACTCACCGCCTGCTATTCACGTGGGGCGTTTAAGAGGAACAATCCTGGTTGTAGCAGTATCATGACTACTTATCTACTTTAGAACTTTTTGCAATTGATCAAGTTTTTGTTTATTTAATTCATAGCTCATTCTCGTTCATTGCATATTTGGTGCCTCAGAAGTTAAATATGCTGGGTACCTTGGTTTAAACATCCTGACTTCCATCATAAGGTTCAACATCCTCACCTCGCAATGACTGGGTGCCCATGAGCACAGGACAAGTTCATGATTACTGACTTACAGGAATCAGATAGCGTGTTGTCGGACACTTGAAACGATCTCCACGCACCTGATTACCACTTAGACGATTACCTCGCACAGTAATCCAGACAGGCACCGTTTGGTTAGCATCTTGTATTGTCAAAGGTTGTTTAATCAGTAAAATGATTCAAGCCAGTCAATCAATTGAATCCTAAAACCCAATTCAGTCGTCTTGCAGCATATGACCGAGCAAAACAAGCCCTGTAAACAACCCAAGCTAGAAAACAGCATACTGCATGTATGCGCCAAGCCAACCTCGAGTTGCACATGCAGTGTCTGGGCATTATCCAGTATCAAGCAATCATCCACACAACTTATGATCTAAGTCTCTTTTTATGGGGTTGGAGGTTTTACACAAACGACTGATCTTGGCTCAGACCTTGCTTCTAAAAGAGAAAAGAACGCCGCTTGAGGCTATTAGTTCGCGACTGTGAATTTTTCGACGGCCAAACCTACCAACTCCATAACCTTGTTTGCATTTGCTTTCTAACATTTATGAACCTTAAACTGGGACGTTGTTGAAAAGGTAGGAAACGGACTCTCCGTTATGAGTACGTCGGATAGCCTAAGCGGTTAGTGAGTAACAAGGTGTTTAAGGGACATAGAAATCCATACCTCAGCGAGAGTTCCAGACACATCGATGACCTTGAGCTTAGGGCAACGCTCAATCTTATCACCCACTATTAAAAGTCAGCATACTGCAGGCTGTAAAACAAAACATCGAGCCGGGTTTGCTTAGGCCAGAATCCTGATAACTTACGAGGAACAGCTGGGAGGAAAGTTAGCACATTTTCTTGAATAATTTAGTTCTTCGGGTTACTTACTGTTGGTAACAACAAGGCCAGATAGACAAGAGTTGTTGATTGTGTCAATGGCCTTGCCACTTAGAATGCCATGGGTAACAATGGCATACACTTCGCTGGCACCGTGCTGGTTGACGGTTTCGGCGGCCTTGGCAAGCTGCATTGGATTAGCTATGTCACCACAATAACGTTACTCATAACTTACAGTGCCACATGTGTCTGCCATGTCGTCAACAAGAATGGCGACCTTGTCCTGAACATCACCAACAAGCACCATGCGGCCGACGACGTTAGGGCGGGGACGCTCCTTGTGGATAAGAGCGAAACCGGTGTTCAGGCGGTCAGCAAGAGAGGTTGCACGCTTGGCTCCTCCGGCATCGGGTGAAACGATGACACAGTTCTCAACGTTGAGGTTCTCCTGGATCCAACGAAGGACTGAGGGCTCTGCGTACAGATTGTCCACGGGAACATTGAAGAAACCCTGAATCTGAGACGCATGGAGGTCCATGGTGATAACATGGTTCTGTGACTCGGTCAGAAGGCGGTTGTGGGTGGGTTTAGTGAAAACCTACACATCCAGAGACTTGAAGCATGTTTGCAATCAACTTGGCGCTGATAGGAGCTCGTGACTTGTCCTTCTTGTCCTGACGCGCATAGGGAAAGCTAGGAATCACAGCAGTGATCCGTCTGGCAGAGGCGGTTCGACAAGCGTGAATCATGATGAGGAGCTCCATCAAGCCGTCGTTGACATCTCCAGGAGCAGTAGACTGAAGGATAAAAACATCCTCATCACGAACAGACTCTCCAATAGAAACACTGGTCTCTCGGTTGGAGTAGTTCAGTGACATTGTGTTTGCGATCTCAATACCAAGTCTGAGATATATCAGCAATTTGAACACAACCTCTCAGGCGCAACGTCACGCTCCCGGGCAGAACGAGAGACGCAAATTCAAGGCAACATACCGACTAGCGACCCTGTTACTGAGCTCCACGTGGGAGCTCCCTGAGATGAGCTTGATTTCGTTCGCCATTTGGTCCAACATTGTCAAAGAGAGGAAGAGAAAAGAGCGGGGCGAAGAATTTTTGGCGACGAGCAATAAATAACCGTGAGCAGCTCGGGTTAGAATCGGGAACTGCAGGTATGTGACTCAGTTTGGTGGTCAACGCCAAAGCTAAGGAGAACCGAGCGCAGGCGAAAGTTTAGAGGTTTGAATTGATCGAGGAAGGAGATCAAAGGACATTGACTAAGACCCAGAGTCAATAATGAGGTTCAAAGTTTTCTATCACGGGGTTTTGGGTTGTGGAGCAGTCGGAGCTAAAGTTACTGCACTGTACAGCACTCAAGTACTGAGTATAGGTGCCCCGTACTGGCTACACCCGCCCCAGCTGGAGTACCTACTGGCATTCTACGGTTGCGAGGCTAGGTCATGTGATTCAATTGTTATCTCCAAATCTTTTGGTTCTGGTTCTGGTTGAGCTGAATTGGATACCTATGGATTTGCGGGGCTCAACCTTAATTTGCGTACAGGAACGAGGTGTAGAGGTCATGATGAACGCACCGAGACATGATCTCTAACTATTAAAGTACAAGGTGCGTCTCACTTCAACCACATACGTCGAATTATTCGTCCCAATCAACGCGACGTCATTTCGGCTCTTGTCACCCTTTGTCTATAAAAGACGAAAATCTGCCCCTCTATTGCCGGCTGGCACCGGAACCTTGCCAGGATAAAAAATGGAGCGGGCTTGATAGTCTTTCTTTGCCTTCCTAGTCCAGCCAGACCCTTCCCGTGAGCATCATTTGTCAATAGCAGCGACTTATCTAAGCATCTTCAACTCAACAACCAATTCTCGATCTACGAATTCAACACTCGTCGACCGTTCAAGACTTGCCCCAATCGGACAGGTTCCTGCTCTCTGTTCTACTTATCGCATCCAATACATCAAGTACCAGCCGCCACGTGATCCCGCATCCTCGTCGAACCAGTGATTTGATGCCCCGTCACAACCTTTCGTCTTCAACTTTCACCGCTTGCCCACCTTACCTCTCTCATGCAAAACATGTTGAATCCGGGTCGTCTTCCAGCATGGCACACCATCATTCCTTTTCGCCGCGGCTGAGCCCTGCTCTTGCTTCGACCTCATCCCTCCACGACATGGGGCGCAACCGAAAACTCCGTCTACTTGTCGCCGCCACCGGTCCCCGCGATACCTCCTGGGCTCAAGCACTCGTTGTGCGCCTCTCAAAGAACCCACAGATCGAAGCGCGAGCAATTGTCGACGATGTAGTCCCGCGCTTAACACAAACCATCATTGTGATGCAGAACCGAGGCTTGGCACTGGGAGCGGGCGACCGAGCCGACGACATCGAGTTTTATCGACAACAAGCATTTGAACTTGTAGAGTGGGCAGATCTCCTGGTCTGCGTGCCACTCGATGCGGACAGCATCGCTAAGATGATGGCAGGCGTAACAGACACGTTTCTTGGTGAAGTGCTCAGAGGATGGGACACACAAAAGAGCATTGTCCTGGTTCCTGGCATGAGCACGCACATGTGGTCAAACCCAATGACTAAGAAGCATATGAGCAAATTGTACCGCAAATGGAACTGGATACGTGTGGTAACGCCAATATTGTGGCATTACGAAGGATCGCCGAACCCGAAACGAGTGCCTAACTGGAATGGCTTTAACGAGGTATTGGGCATTATTAAGAACCAAGCCGATCTACTAGGACTTGGGCGAGATGTTGAAGTTGCAACTGGAATGGCATTAACAGGTGATGCGGACGTACGGGTCCAATGCAAGTTACCACCAGAAATCTGGACTATTATTCTGGACTATGCAGGAGACTGGGAACTTGCAAAAGCTCTGGGGATGTACACCAACCTACCAATGCCCTCGACATGGACAAGTCAGCCTAGGGATCCCGACGACCCGCTGAAAGTTTACGAGCATGAGCTGGAATGGACAGTATTGACATGCAACTCGGCGGCGATATGTAAGAAGATATCGCAGTCCCCGCCAGAATTTCACGATATCTCTGCTCTGGTCATCAAACTGGTGATCAAATTTGGTCTTATTGATGTATTGGCGTACATGGAAGCCAATCGACCCGATCTTTTCAAAGCATTCGACGGAACAACCTTGCCTACCAAAGCATCCGCCTATTATCCACGCACCGACGTATTGGACTATTGGAAACAGAGCGCATGGTTTAGAGACCGTCATGTATACGACGCAGAAGCAGTCGATGGCGCCTCCAAGTTTGGTCATGTTCGAGTCCTCGACTGGTGGTGGCGTCGGTCTGGTTTAATGATGCGTTATACTGAGTCTGCTCTGGAGCAAGCCAGTGGAAATGGTCATCTCCTAGTTCTAGAGTGGTGGCGCGACGCTGCAGCACAGGACGACAAGGTCGTGTTACGGCCGGGCCGGTCACTCCTATGGGCAACGCAGCATGGACAAGCTGATGTCTTGCGGTGGTGGGACGCTTCAGGCATCCCTGCTGCACATGGCGATAGCGTCGCCAAGATGGCGAGCCGCTGGGGTCAGGTCGAAGTCTTGGAGACTTGGAGACGATTGAAAGGAGACGACAAGCTTGTGTTTGACGCCGAAGTTCTTGTCTCGCCAACCATTTTCAAGCACTTATCAGTGCTCGAGTGGTGGCGTAACTTTGCTCATGGGGAGCTTGAAGGAATGGAGGGTCGAAAGCAGATGGTAGAATTCCGGACCTGCAACATCGAAGAGGCGCTCGAAGACAGCATAGGAGACCAGAGCGCGGTTCGGCGATGGTGGACACAGAATGGACTGAACCTGGGACTGCGAGACGAGGAGTGGCTCAAAACGCGCTACCTCTAGAGCGTGGCCTAGATTATTGAACTTACATATCAGCCACGGTTACGCCGCAACTTGAGCATAGGCTGCCCGCCCTGATTCCGGGGCTTCGGGTCTGTAAGTGGCGGGATAGATCCTTGCATAGCATCAATGGGTATTCTATGCATGTGCCGCATGGTAGAGTAGGATGAAGGGAGTTGCCGGCTTGTGCTAGCATCGGGTAATGGAGATCAACGGTTGATGTTCCTGGCATTGGTACATATCCTGGGGCGCAGGCGTCATTTGACATTGGTTAGGCGTGTTATGTTGTGTCTTCAGACTGGTCTACGTTATGGGTAATGAGGCATTTGGAGCGTTCTTTTGATAAGGAAAAGGTCGGGCATGGGCTACGGTATTCTAAAATACGAACTGGACTAGAAAATAAACAGAAGCGTCCTGTTGCTTTATGCCATTTGATCTGATTTCTGAGAGCTTGACGCGATTGATCATGGGGAGTGACAAACAAATGGCTACTTCTCATAAGGTTACACTACAGATATAATCTAATCCTTTTAGCACACCTCACTCCCATTGAGTAAATTACCACCTACAGCGGTTTGTCTTCGGTCTGTTTTGATGATTGGCTACAGACATATTCATCATGATTCAATGCTGAGTGTAACATCAAACCTATCAAAGTGCTATCATCTTGGCACGAACCGCCAAGCAGGAAACGAGATCCGGGGGTGGATCCTACAACGGACGTCTGATACCAGAGACATTACCATCGACCGGCCCGGTTCAGTTGGAGAAATAGGGAAGAGAGCGCGGTGAGTTATTTAAACGGTCTAATGCAGGACTACCGACGGCTGCAATGCTAATTTTTGAGCTTATTTTCAGCTTTTGCTAAGGAAAAGTTGTTATCGTGACAACTGACAAGCATGGATTACTTTCTCCACACACACATATATCCTGATCCTGGCTTGAGTAGATCGAAATGCTTCAGATGCCGGTTCCTGTCTGTCCGATTCATATTCTAGAAGAATTGTGTGTCCAGTCATAGAGAGGCATTGCAGTTCGTACGGTATAATTTGTGGTGCTGGGCTTACAGTAGTTCGTCATAAACATACACACCGGATGCATCACCACTGGTACCGACCGGCCGGTCTACATATGCT
Source organism: Fusarium sp. VM40 (assembly GCA_954870535.1). Classification (NCBI taxonomy): domain Eukaryota; kingdom Fungi; phylum Ascomycota; class Sordariomycetes; order Hypocreales; family Nectriaceae; genus Fusarium; species Fusarium sp. VM40. The sequence goes on from CATPAH010000011.1 coordinate 1,038,465, forward strand.
TTTCAGCCTCCTCTGAGTGAAAAGGATCTGTACGTATAGACAAAAGCGGAACAAGACACCAAAAGACGGCTCCTTACCCGGGTGGTCCCATAACGATTGTCGTCCGATGGCCCATCGTAATGTAGCACGTCTGTGATGCCCAAGTTTCCATTACGTTTTTGCTGACTCGACATTCGTGGGGCCCCGCGAGCCCAGACATGAATCTCCAGATAAACTGGAGAGATTCTACCTTGTTTTCTGGAGCTTGCGGGGAAGGAGATCTTGTCAGAAGAGACGTGCATAGATCTGGGGAAGTGCCTATTGACTTCCAACTTGGCGAGGACGGGATGAAGGTATTCGCAGATTGAAATTTTAAGGTCTGATGAATTTGGAGAAATGCTCCGGGTGAATTTGGGGTACGGTGCCTGAACTGCATTCCACAGCCTCTTATCTCTGCATAAGGGCAATTTTTCTCCAACCAAATAAGCGCAGTCAGGGGTCAACTGATAAGAGAACTGTGTCCCATCTTTTTACGGAGTACAGGGCTGGTACTAGAATTGACGACCTGTTATAGGCCAGCCTGACTGTCTAGACTACAACTGACATGCTTTTCCTTCTCCTAAGTCGGTGTTTTTTTATTGTCTCATTGGCCGCAGTAGGACGTGAATCTTTCAAGCCAGCATAACTTTAGACCATCATGATCAATATTAAACCAATATCTCGATCGCTATCTTGAAATATGATGGATTTCGCCTCATCATGCTCGATGGTGAACAGTATCCCAATCAAGTGAGGTTGCTGTACTCCGTATCTTGACTGCATCCTCTTCACACTTTCTTGACTCGCAATGTAATCGGCCATAGTCCGACCAAACCAGTCCCGAGTAGCCCCATCCTTCAAGGATCATCACGCTTAAACCCAAGCATAAAATTAGAGAACTGCATCGTCCCCCGCACTTCTCCTCTCGACCGACCTCGTGACTAGGCAAGGTAGGTATGAAAAATCGACTTGCTCTAGCGGCAGTTTTACTTGGGTATCAAGTGCCAAAGCACGCATTGCTATTCCTTTTTCACGCCGATTCTCCACACGATTCCAATCAATGCGGTACAAGGCCCCGACCTTGAGTTGTATCCCATTACGTACCAAATCATACTGGGCTGGGCCATCTGGGGTAAGAACCTTGCATCGGAGCCGCGATATTGGGGATTGCTGTTTGGGAGCGCGCTGAAGCTTTTAGGGCCCAGCCAGAGTGATGGCCAAGCCGGTTGAGAATGGGAGCACTAAGTGCCTGAGATGCTAACACACGGGTAGCCCGACAGTGGTTGCAATGGTCATGTCTTATCAGAGAGGATTACGTAGTAGGACTTGCTTCAAGTTTGAATGAAAAACAAGTGCAAAACATCCAATTCTTCCTATGTCATGCTTAATCAGATCAATATGTCAGGTTTGAGTTTTAACCGCGGTCAATCACCTCTCGCTTACCCCGTCCTGGCCCACGCCGTAAAACTGCCTATCTCACAAGCATAGATAAACGTTGCCCGCAAGAATGGACCCGACTCCAAGGGTTACTGTCCCCATTTCTCGTTAGTTTTGAAGAGTTGTATGCCCTGGTCTCTTGGCATCTTTAGCGCTTCCCCCCCAAAAGTCTACAGTCCAGTTTCAGGCCCGCCTCTATCTCCTCCCCTCAAGGCTCAAGCCACCACACGTTGGCAGAGAATACTACACTACACAATCGCTTTCTCATTCCCTGAACAAGGCCGAGTCATGCATCCTCTCTGTCGCCCGTACTTGCCAATTTGAGAAGAATGCACCGGCCCGGTCTCCTCACATCTGGCCTCCGGTCATAGAGGAACAGCAGTGGCATACATGGTAGACTATACAGCCTATCGTCCCTGTATTTTGCCTAGCTCTAGCAACCGTTACCACTCATCTATTGCATGTCCACATCGGGGAACTTGGGTATAGAGAATAGTTCGAGTTCCTTGTCACGTTAATCGGCATGATCAACTCCTCTTCGAGAAAACCGGGCCTATCTGGCCATGATCCATGGCTTTGGTCGTGGTTACAGTAGTGAAGCTGATTCATAAAAGCTGATCATCCCCCCCGTTCTCTAAAGGTTTCGTATACCCAGGCTCTCTGTGTCTATAAGACATTACTCTCATAACCTCATCTCCAATTCACTACGAGTCTTGCTCGCGGAAGAGATTGAGTAGTATAATCTGATTTGCTTGCTTGGCAATTGCCCACCTTCATCATGGGTTATCACGAAGACCCCGAGTCAAAGGCCGCTGAGGCTCCCAACGTCTCTGATACATCACCCGGCGTCCTAATCGATCACAACTCCGTCGACAGAGAATATGGACGAACCGTCCGAGGTCTCTCCCCTCGCCATGTTCAGCTCATGGCCATCGGTGGCTCCATCGGTACCGGTCTCTTCGTCGGTATCGGCAATGTTCTCTCTGCCGCTGGTCCTCTCTCCGTCGTCCTTGGATACCTGATCTGGGGTGTCTTCTTCGTCTGGCCCTGCAACCTTGTCGTTGCAGAGATGTGTGCTTATCTTCCTATCCGTGGTTCTATCTTTGAGCTTGCTGCCCGTTTCGTCGATCCCGCCCTCGGTTCGTCCCGCCTACCACCAAAAACTTATGTTTAACTCTAGCTAACCAATGGATCAGGATTTGCCATGGGATGGACATATTTCTACGCTGGTCTTATGCTTGTTTGTGTTGAATATAGTGCTGTTGCGACTCTCATGCAATATTGGGTTCCTGATATCAACCCTGCAGCTTGGGTTGCGATGGCAATGGTCATCTGTGTTATGCTCAATGTTGTTGCTGTCAAGTACGTACAAATCGCTCTTAACTACAATAGGACCCTTCTAACAGAAACACAGGTACTATGGTGAGGCTGAGTTCATCATGGCTTCGCTCAAGGTCATCCTCCTTTTCGGTCTCCTCTTTATTACACTCGTCACTATGTGTGGTGGAAACCCCAAGGGCGACGCCTACGGATTCCGTTACTGGAAGGGCGGCAAGGCTATGCGACCTTACCACGCAGAGGGAGACCTTGGTCGCTTCTGCGGTTGGTGGAAAGTCGTCTTATACGCTGGTTTCACCATTGCAGGTCCTGATATGATCTCCCTCTCCTCTGGTGAGATCGCGAACCCTCGACGAACCATTCCCCGAGTCGCCAAGCTCATCTTCTACCGCCTTGTCGGTTTCTATGTTCTTGGTGTCTTGGCTGTTGGTATCATCTGCAGCTCCGACGACAAGCGTCTGCTTGGTGCTATTGAGAACAGCGCTGCTGGTGCTGCTGCTTCTCCCTGGGTTATTGGCAGTAAGTTGCAATTCCACCGTCGCGAGTGACCAACTGCTGACTCTGTTATAGTTGAGAACCTAGGTATCCACGGTCTTCCTAGCTTGATCAATTTCCTCATCCTTACATCCGGTCTATCATGTGGAAACGCCTACCTGTATTCTTCGTCTCGAACCCTCTACGGTCTTGCTCGCGATGGACAGGCTCCTGCATTCCTCATGAAGTGCAACAAGGCCGGTGTCCCCATGTACTGTGTCCTCACTGTCAGCTTCATCAGCTGCATCACCTTCCTCGTCGCTGGCGAGTCCTCCGTCACCGTCTTCTTCTGGTTCGTCGACCTCACCACCACCGGTCTCATCGCCACCTACACCATGATGATTGTCGTCTTCATCGGCTGGTACCGCGCCCGCAAGGCACAAGGCCTCGACAACTCCGCACTGCACTACGTGGCCCCCTTCAATCCCTGGTCTGCCTACCTCGGTCTGTTCCTGGGCACCATTGCGCTCGTCTTCATCGGTTTCGACAAGTTCCAGCCCTGGAGCACTCAAGGATTCATCACCGGCTATTTCTGCCACGCCTATGCTATTATCCTGTTTGTTGTCTGGAAGGTCTTGAAGAAGACAAAGTTTGTCAACCCAGCGACTGCGGATCTCGTTAGTGGCAAGAAGGAGGTTGATGAGGAGTGTAAGCACTGGGAAGAGGGTGGCATCGAGGAGAACTATAGCCGGGAATTGGCTGCCATGCCTTTCTGGAAGAGGTGCTGGGAACGTCTTTGGTAATTGGAAGCAATATCTCATACGACTGCGCAGCTTCCCAATATTATAGGGTAAAGCTAGCAGCAATACTATTACAATTTTATTCAAACATAGCCGCGATCCTACTGTGATACAACGTTCCCGTTGGCTTCGAAAGGTTGGATTTGTTCCTTACGTAAGATTTGCGAAGATTGATAGTATTTATCTCCGTCGTGTGGTTTTCTGCTCAATTACGTGTAAACCAAAGGCTGCTCTGGGATCGATATTAACAATAACAAAATATGACGCGGCTTATTATCGGTATGGGTAGAACTGGTATCTCATTAGATTAAATGTCAGCTGAGCAGCTCGAACCTAACAATTTTATCGGGATTATTTTGATTGCTTGTGAAAGTAGACGGGTGAGTTCTTAGGACTCCTTGTTTTCGTCTATCGACGGTGCAGGGTAAGCTTCTATCGGCCAATTTTTACTATTCAAGTTTGCACTATTCTGATCAGCCATTGGTTGTGTACAGCAAGTTATCATAGCAATTCAAAAGACACTACTTGATTATATCCATGTAGTGGGATTAGCCTTAAGACAGTTGTAGTGAACTATGTACAAACGTACTAGGAATAAATTCATTGGGAAGGCACTTCAATAGCAGTGTGTAAACGGCCTGTCTCGAACATACCCTATACCGTGTGAATGATACTGACTGTCTGAACAATGAGTTTCACCCACTCTTCCAACCTTAGTTCGGCGGCTGGCCCCGACTGATTGACATGAATGACGGTTGGGAAGAGGAGAAATTGTAACAAGTCAATGTGCCCCTACTGGAGTTGCAACCAAGGATTTCGTTGTCACACCGAGAAAAGCAATGTTGAAACGACAATCATTACAGAGGTGAACCGGCCCAAGCGAAATTTCCCAATGTAATGTAATACTTGCAGTGATAGAAAAAGTAAAGTGAATATACGCAAGTGTCCAATTGGCTACAAAACGGGCTGCAGACCAGATTATGGAGTTGTTCGTGGGTGTACCAGAGCAGATAGTTGACTTGTCAAGTAATATCGAGCCATCAGCTGGATATGAACGAGCATACGATATCGTTACCCAATTCGAACAGAGACGTTACATCGAACGCAGCTTTAAAAAGGAAGGAAAGAAAGAAGGTTCAAATGTTAAAAGAAAAGAAGAAACGGGAGCGGCTACTATTATTCATGTAGGAGCTTCATCTAACCAGGGTCACTCTTATCAGGCCCGGGCCCTTTAACCTGTCGTCTGAACGCCAGGACCGTTGTCCAGCAATAACCATAAAATGAGGGATCAAAAGCTGCTAGTAAAGTACACAGCCGAAAAGCAAAAATAGGTAACGCTCAGAGCTATCAAACGATAAATAAGGATGGGATGTTTCATGTGATATATCGATTTCCTTACCCGCAAGGACAAGGCTGTCCTGGCTGTATACCTGAAACCACCAGAACAGAAAAAGCAACAAGACGATCTTCTTATGGAGTGCATTCGGGCGGACCGTTTACTTTACGGTCATGGATAGATAGCATGGCCAAGAAATCAAGGTCCTTGTCCAATCCTACGTTTCAGGGGCCAGGAGTCTCCGGTAAGCTTGGGCCTGGAGGGGGAAACCGCTTGATATTTTATTGTATCGGGAATAAGAACGAATAATGGTTTCAGTTCTTATTCAAGTTTGCGAAAAGAGAGGGAAAGCTGAATAACTGTGAATTATGATCTTAATTGCTAATTTCATTATATATTGGCAATATATGAATATTGCATGAGGAGGGGACATATAGCACGATCTACCCCCAGGCTTTTTATTGCTAAGTCAATAGTTTAGGCTTGCATGAGTCGTTAGTTGCGGGTTACGGGTTGCAGCATGGGGTGGCTGAAGGGTGGCACTGTGGTGGACGAACAGTTGTCTGGTGCTCACCGTATCAGGCCTAGCCAACATGATAGAACAAACGAGAACACACCTCTGCTGTGAGCCATTAGGCGAGCTGGTGAGGTACGAGGAGCTTGGGCTACTGGGATACTGAAGCCCCCCGGTCTGCCCAACCCAGGGTCTAGCAAGCATCATGACAGGCGAGTTGATCGACAAGTCCAACAATTGATGCCGTGATCAGCAACAAACGACCAGGTCCAGAGGCTGTTGATTACGTTTGAGGTCAAACGAGGCTCATGGCCATAAATCACGATGCACAGGACTGCATCCACTGAGACAATCTCGGGTAGCACGCTGCAAAGTTCCTCGATGGAGGCAACATGCAAACGAGTCATGAATCGACAGAGGAAAGCTCAGGGGGGCGAAGCTCAGCATAACGCAATACTGATGGGAATTCCACGGTTATGTTCATAGAACGGAGAACGGGCGAGGAAGTTAGAACGAGGCTCTTGTACTTGAGCTATCCTGCTCTGAGGAGAAAACTCCGTTGTTAGCGCTGGTGTTGGTGCTGACGACTTATCCATACGGACGGACGATACTTTGTAGACTGGCCAAAATTCCAGTCTTGTATTCGTAGTACGCATGCGTAGTTCGACTGGAGATTTGTCGTTACATCGGAGAACTGACGAGCTTCGGCAGATTGACACCAAGGATCCAGAAAATCATCTTAGCTCACTGATTAACATGTCTACGGTTTATCCGTATGATGCTCAAGTTTGAGTTGAGAAAGACGAGGATTTTCATTATCAATTACCTGTTTTTTAATTCATAGCCACCATCGTCCAACTCCGCTGGTGCGGAACCGAGGAGCATGGGCCGACACGAGGTAGTATCGCTTGAGGATCTACAAGATGGTATATTGCACTATGGATCTTTGAGCAGGATATATATTATATATCATAAATAATGACGACCTTAACTAACACCTTCGTTGCAACCATTGAAGAAGAAAAAGGGATGAGTGCTGTTGTGTGAGGCCGCGGAAGACGTCCCGCCGCGCTATGCAAAGCACGGCCTCGGGAGTCAGAACTTGATAAGTGATTGATAGGTGAAAACGGCGACTGTTGTAAGTTGTTCACTCTGCGTAGAACAAGCTTGGAACATGCGTGAAACGAAACCGTCGATAGATTGTGCACGTGGACGTCCTGTCTCTGTGTTGGCTAAAACGTCAAACGGCGGCTGTAGTACCATCATCTGATAATCAGACAAACCTTCAACATCACAAGCATTATCCTTCCTTATCCCGAGGGTACAGGCTCAGAATGTCATCCTTACAGCCGAGTTGAGATTGATAGCTAGCTGGCTAGGTCGTCAATCGCACAAGAGGAGAGAAGATCTGGGGACCTACGGATATGGATACTGTGTTGATGCCAATTACACCGAGGCATGGTTGAGCACGCGGCGTGTCAAGCATCAACGACGAGCAAGGCTTCCCTGCCCTGATAAGCATCCACTGAGTTCCACAAGCTAGAACTGAAGAGGACCAGCTGACCCCATCATATGCATGCCATTCATTCATCATCCATCGTAATTAATCTGCTCGCTTGCGCTTCAGGTCAAGCACAGAAAGCTCTCTCACCGCGATGCTCCATAGCTCAAGCTTGCAAAGTCCGATTGAAGCTGACACGACGGCGTGCACTCTTTCCACTGGGTCGGAAACAAGATGCCAATGGGAGAATCTCCATTGAATTTAGCTACTGCATCTGTACGGAGTATCGAATATCCGCAGCAGCTTAAGCTACCGTAGTTCGCTTCTTCTAGGCTTCCTAGGCTTCCTTTTCCGTAATGGAAGTTAAAACCAGGGTCTAACGTCGGACAAGGGGTGACAGTGGTAGAGTGGATGTCGATGAGGAAGGAGATCGTCACTGGATCTAAGCAGAAGCAAAGTTGTATTGTTAGTTTGTTACGATTGGCCGGATCCCCTGAAAGGTTCTGGATAGATTCCATTCCGGTTCCTGGATCGTTTGGGTTCGTTGTGATGCATTGTAAAGCTGCTGAAAAGCTGAGGTTCGCAAAGCAACAAGATAAACGTCATGTCCCTTGGCTGTCGACATAACCCGCTCTCAGACGATGCCTGCAGCTAGGAACAAACTGTTGGATATCCCTTGCTCCCGCCGTTTGTAAGACATCTTCAGCGGCCTCACATCACCAGTCTTCAGCGTGCGCCCTGGTTGTCCAGCGCCCAGCCAGCAGCCAGTGGAGGCCAGCATAGGGGCAGCGGGGAGCGGGGAGCAGATCCTCTACTGCAGTCCGCAGTTTGCAGGGGTCTATCCATTGCTTTTGTGTGCTGCCCCCGATGGACCCGACCCGCGCTGAACTCACCCCCCGCCGTCTTGCGTAGGTCGGCTCGGGGGGCCCCTGGACAAGGACATGGGGCTTTGACGCAAGAGTTTGGCTTACCACTGTCACCAGCTTTCGGCACAACCTAAGATAAATCCCCTTGTCTTTCTTTGCCTCAGCCTCTAGGGGTCTGGTCTGAATGAGCAAGTGGAAGAGAGAAAATGGGATGGGATGGGATGGGATGGGATGGGATGGGATGGGATAGGATGGGATGGGATAGGATGGGATGGGATAGGATGGGATGGGATAGGATGGGATGAAAGAGGGACTACAATGAATGGTCTGGACATGCTGGGCTGAATTGAGCTTGAGCTTGATTGAAAACAGCGCTGTAAAATTTAAACTGCCGGCAGTGATGCACGCCGAGGCTGGTCGCTGCAGAGGGAAAATGCCCATTTCAGGCCTGAACCGGGAAACTTCCAATGATTGGACGGCTAAGTTCAATCGGAGAGATCGAACAACAATGGAAGGCTTCTCTGCAAGGGGACAGACGATGAGAATATGTACATACGAGGACCCTGCGGCATAAGACAAGCCGCTATAGACTGACTGTGAGGCCAGAGGCAAATTGCAAATTGCCATTCTTACGTTGAACCTCTAAAAGCAAGGCTTTCAGCTCTGATCAGCTTCATGGAAGTTTATCTACCAGTGATTCTTGAGGAAATCCCTGCTAAGCCCATGGAAAAGCAAAGCCATGACTCTCTTTAGACTTTACTTTGGGGAACCTCTGATCAAACTCAGCAAATGATGGCGGGCGCTCCTTAGCCGGGTTGGTTCTAGCTGGCCACTATGGTAGGTGGTGTTAATGCTTTAGCCTTGAGACTGCACCAAAGAACTATTCGTCGGACGACGAATGGAAGAATATTGATGTAGAGGTTAGTTAGAGGTAGAGGTAGTCTAGGTCACTCTGTTTATTCGTTTGTACCGAACAGTCCAATACTTGCGTGTTTGCCGCCACCTACAGCCTGGTTCTCTCTCTCGTTCTGATTCAAGTCATGGGTATCCGTATTCCAATTTGAACAAGACAAGCCTTTTCTCTTCTTTTGTACCCTCTTGTAAGACTCTTATTTCGCGATTCCATCTTCTGCCAAGCTTGTTCTCTCTCCCCTGTCGACGCACTCCTCAGTCGATGCTCTTGGGCCTTCCGCCTGACAGTGGAGGCTGAATTCGCCAACTAACACAGATCTCATTTGCCCTCTTGCATGCAAGTGGAGAGCTTTCCCAGGTTGTCGCTTTAACCTGATCGCTCGCTTTTGGCGGGATTAGCAGATTGCGACGGGGGGTTTGCGACTTTTGGGAATTCCATTTTTGCAGAGTCAAAGGCTTCTCAGTCATTACACACCCACTAACTCTTTAGCGCACACACACCCCTAACACCCTTGTCAAGCCCGATCCCAGGTTTGAAGTCCCACCTGCGCATTCTGGTTCACCGTCCCTATTCATCTCAACGTCGTCTTCTTATTCCTCTACTCCCCCTCCAACCCTTTCACACTCTTATGCTGCAGTACGTGGTCGTCAAAGGTCGCTTTATTCAGTGGTAATATCGTGAGGGGAGAGTAAAGCGACACATACTTTTGAGACTATTGCACGACAGATCGAACCGAAACAACCACTCACTGACTACATCGACATGGTACTGCAATGAGACCAGAAGAAAGACGAAAAGACGAAGCGACCTCTTAATAGCAGCAAACATTTCACCGACGAATCCGCTGTGATCGACATATTAATAATCCAAAAGTCATTCACTGCGACGTTGTGAAGCATTCGTTTGCTTCCTTAGCGACAAACTATAGTATTGAATCCTCAGCTTGAAATCTCAGCAACACCACATTACCGCACATGTTAGCTCAAGGACAATCTACCTTGTGTTGACGAGAAAATCTCCAAGGGCCCAAGGGGGATACGATTCAACCAGGCGACGAAAGAGACGAATAATTGAGACGTCGCTGAAATCATGGGTAAATTTTCATTCCCAAGCCGCAAGAAGCAGGCCCCAAAAGTTACTGTCACCGCTCCACCTATGAGCAAGGCCCAAAAGATACTCGGTGCATCAGCTCTCAATATCGACGCTCCTCAGGCATGGGATAACTTCTCCAGCTCAAAGGTCAATCTTGCCGCGCCATCCGCTACTGAGAAAGCTCAGGCACCGACCCAAGCCCATGGCTCGCCTGTGAGACACGAGCGTGGAATGCGGGAGTGGGGGGATGAGTCGGAGATCGTGCCGCGGCAATTCAGAGTCAATGGAGCGCCTACCGACGAATACGATGAGGACGTGTCAGACATGACGAGCATCCTCCGGAAGCGACAATCCACATCGACCCTCCATTCATGGTATGACAAGACTAAGCAGCCTCTTTCTGTATCTCAGCAGACGTCAAATTCGGCTATGGCCAAAGGCATGCCTTCAAAAGCGGAGAGGATGCTGGATATGGAGAATTCCATCGCAGAAGCGAAATTAAGGAAGAAGAAGCCTGCAAAGCTTGACCTGTCTCATCTCATGGGACGATCTCGAAACAAGAAGAGTCCACCGCAATGGGATGGTCCCATGCTGGATCAAATTGTGAGATCACCCTCTATTCTATCACCCACCAGCACACCCTCATTGCGAGGGAAGTTATCAAGACAACCTACCAAGGAGAGCTTAAGATCAATGAACTCGGAACCAACCCGACCAAAAACTGGCGAGAGTAATCGGCGACAACAAAGCCCTCTGAACGGCCTACCTAATCTCTACGAACACTACGAGCAAATGTCATTCCGCTCCATCATTGACGACGAGTTGGGTGAGCTCGATGAACAGGAGAAGCCGCTGGACAAGCCCAAGTCTAAGAACTCACCTCCGTCTAAAACTATAGCTCCCCGCCGCAGCAAGCATGAACTGCGGCCTATACCACCAGGCCATCATGACGAGCAAATCATCTCACAATATGCGAAACGCAATCTACCCCAGACACCGCAATCCATTACGGCCAGCAAACCTGGACAGTCTTCACCTACAGACTGCGCCGCCAGTGTTTCCAGTAGACATACGCGAACGTCCAAGGCTTCAAGACGCACGAGCAGGAGTTTTCAAGATTCGGACCTTCAGGAGAAGAGTGTGCTTTCGCTCTCATCAGACTCCGAGGAGGAATACGTCGAGACTTCTTCCAAGGGTCCTGCCTCTATACCTGAGTATGCAACATCGGATACTGGGTCTTCTATTGACTTCCGTCCAAGCACAGCTCGAACCTACGAGAGCGCCGATAATAGCTCGAGGCGACTAAGCAGATCGAGCAAGCAAACGAATGGTTCCAATAATTATTTGACAATCCCCAATGGACACCACCGCAACCCTGTTGTGGCTCCTAGGTCAAGCTCCCTATCTGGAAGCTCTACAAATACGATTCAGGAGGGCACCGCTGGGCCATCACCTTCGCGTACGTCGAGCGTCTCCGACTCAACAGCAAACACAACCAACACATGGGAGAGCAATTCAAGCTTTAAGTTACCGCAAACCAAGTTCGTTGCTGTGCATCCAGACCCAGTATCGTCAGGTTCTACTGATTCCGATCGAGACACGGGGGCGGACTCTGAGAATGAGCCTGAGCCCGAGCTTGACTTCCTTCCTGCGATGAGATATGTTCCTCATGAGTCTATCTCAACTAATGCCGACGCGCCAACACCTCCTTTGAGCCCAAGCTCTGTCGATTTCTGCATCCGCTCTGCACATTCATCCATTGATGGCAAGGGAAGCCACAACCGATTCATGGCCGTTACTCGCCAAGAGGAAATGCTTCTGGCTGCCCTCCGTCACAAGCGACAGACCATGCGCGGCTCTATTCAGGCCGAGTTGGAGAAAGCCCCTCAAAAGGGTCATCAATCCAAACCCTCTGAGGCAACCATTACCGAGGAGACATTCGACTTCGACTTCCCAGCACCTCCTACATTCAAGGACAAGACAACCGTCACCGCCAATGGCACCACGGTTATTGACTTAAGCCACGAAGAATACACCACACCCTCGCCTAAAGCTTCTACCTCATCGAAACGTTCGAAGAAGAAGGGCCACCACGAGCCCAAGCCCCATAATTACGACCACCACCAAGGCGAGCGCATTCTTCTCTACATCGACAAGGGTCTTGCCGCAGAGCACTCCATTGAAGATGCCGAGCCGAGCCCTGACCTGAGCGACTTCTACGATTACGGCTTCGAGGACGACTCCGACGAATCTGATATTGACTCTAAGGTCATCACGTACGCCCAGCAGCGCCGCTACAGCGAACGAAAGGATCGTCAGTCGGTAGCTAAGCGACAAGCGAGCCGAACACGTCACCACAGCCCCCAGCCTCAGGGTGAGACTCTTGAGGTTGGCGTACCTCGACCTGATAGCCCTATTTCCCCTGATGCTATGTCAACTGTCGCTCCTAGAGTCAACAAGAAAATGGCCCGCCTCAGTGCTGTTGGCCCAGCGAAATGGGGAATGGAGGACTAAATAATTCATGATCCTACATCACAACTTTTGGGGATTTACAGTACATTCTACCAATGTTCTCTTTTCATTTTCACATATTTTAAAACGGCATTATGGGCATTGGAGTATTTCTTTCTTGGATACCTAGATCACATTGATGATCACACGCACATGCAACATTTTCTTTTGTCAGCGATGATTCTCTACAATCTACACGTTTTTCTATCCTGGTTGTATCAACTCGAATTGTTGGAGGAGAAAGAGGCGTATGGGGGATATTTATGGCCCTCTTGTCATGAGTGGAATGGAGAAATTTCCCTGGACGACCAAGCCCGATCATTTGAGATACCTTAACTGTCTATTCTCACGCCGTCTTTACAAAGTTTGACTGCTTCGAGTCATCATGTTTAGGATTGGGTTTGAGGATAGGCGTACGGAGCGGCTAGCGAATTTGTTCTCTTTTTGACGAACGTGACGAAAAGCAAATAGGAATGTGAGGGTACGGGACTAATGTGATTGAAGACGAGAGGGAAGGGCGGAGGCATTCTGTAGCTTTGTGTATCATATTGTAGTTCGCGGTATTCGCATAATATCCCCGAACACTAATGGAGTTGAGCCAGTTGGCTTGTTTTTTTCACTCCATCTGAAAAGACTTGTTTGATCTTCAAGTTCGGTTCACAGAGTTGTTATTTGTTTTACTTTGACATAAGGATGTGATAGTGTGGTTCGTGATTTAGAAGTAGGTAGAGCCCTCAGCGGGCTGAGGGATCTTCTTGTTCTGGGATGAGGCCATGTATCTAGGTGAAGTCAATATGGTGTGCTCCTCCTATTGTCTGATACGACGATAGACGTACCTTCGCAGTTCGATGAGGACAGTCTCCATGGTGTTCTCTCTCTTCCACTGGGCGAGGCAGGGCAGTTGGCTAGGGTCGACGATACCGTTGTTGGGGTTGACACAAGGAAGGTTGACTTGGCTGATGAACTGGATCGCAGGAGGCTTGTCGGGGTATTCAGGACCGCAGTGCATCTTGACACTGTAGATTCGGTTCTCGTGGGCGGACTGAGGGGAACAGTTAGATGTGGCTCGAAGCGAGTCTGGGACACCCTGATATGCCTCCGTTTTGCCAGGAGGGGCACGTGTATGCGATAATCGACTGCAGATTCGCAAGACTTACATGAGGGGGACCAAGGATTGTGCCGTTCCATTTGCTCATGAGAAGATCCTCGGGATCCTCAAGACCGTAACTGCATGCCTCAGCGCCGAGACCCTTCTCTCCCTTCTCGAGCTCCTCTAGTAGGCGAAAGTTGCGAGGAACCTTGGCCATCTTGTAAGTCTGGGGGTGGTTGTTTTCTCAAAGAAAATCTGTTGCAAAAACCCTTTTCGGAAAGTCGCTTATTTGGGATGTTCTTGTTATTCTAGACAGAAAGTCGGGGTGAGTAAGATACGTCGTTCGCGATAGATGACGTTGGTGTAGTGGCGGTTGGTATTGGGTGACTTTGGATCCTCACAGCCAACCGCGGGGCATTCAAACAGAACGGAAGGCGGTGAATTGCCTCCTACAGTAAAGCAGAGTTCCCCGCCAATATTCACTGGCATTCGCTGCGGCACAGCCACAAGCAAACCGAGGTAGCTTCCCACTAGCCACCCGCGTCACATCAAGCTTGCCTTGCCTGTTCTAGTTCTGCCGGGCAAACATCGGATTACCCGGGAGCTCTGAGCTCGTCCGATGATAGCGGTCTTTTTCCCACTGGCCTGGCTGGAGCTTAGGACTTTGAGACGTAGGACGTCATTCTGTAAATCGTAATCGAAACTCTGATTTGATTCCATCCGACTCGCAATTATGGCCATGTCCTTGACGCGAGCAGCCCTCAGGGCACCGCAGTCGCGCCTTGTTACTGCTGCCGCCGCCATCACAGCTCGATCTCTTGCCGCGCACCGGCCCTTCACCACCACCAGCCGCCATCTTCTCCCCTCCGCCTTCGGATCTCCCGTCCTGCCCTCTTACTTCTCCAAGCCCCGGCTGCCGGCCAACACGGTTGTCCGGTTCGTCCCTCAGCAGACGGCCTGGATTGTTGAGCGCATGGGAAAGTTCAATCGCATCCTCGAGCCCGGTCTTGCTATCCTCGTGCCCTTCATCGACCGAATCGCATACGTAAAGAGCCTCAAGGAAGTCGCCATTGAAATTCCTAGCCAGAGTGCCATTACCGCCGATAACGTTACTTTGGAGCTTGATGGTGTTTTGTTTACACGTGTCTTCGATGCGTATAAGGCAAGGTGAGTTGCTGAGAGATAGCTCAAAGCTTAATCGATAAGCAATGGAAGGCCATTGGTCTATAAGGGACATGAAACTGATATAAGATGTGCAATTCTATAGCTATGGAGTTGAGGATGCCGAATATGCGATTTCCCAGCTTGCTCAGACGACCATGCGATCCGAGATCGGTCAATTGTCCCTTGACCACGTCCTCAAGGAGCGTGCCGCCCTCAACACCAACATAACCGCTGCCATCAACGATGCCGCCGAAGCCTGGGGCGTTACCTGCCTGCGTTACGAGATTCGAGATATCCACGCCCCCGGTGCCGTTGTCGAGGCCATGCACCGACAAGTAACTGCTGAACGTTCCAAGCGTGCTGAAATTCTCGAGTCCGAAGGTCAGCGACAAAGTGCCATCAACATCGCCGAGGGTAAGAAGCAGAGTGTCATTCTGGCTTCCGAGGCTATGCGAGCTGAGCGAATCAACGAGGCCGATGGTGAGGCCCAGGCCATCCGCCTCAAGGCGACTGCTACTGCCGAGGGTATCGATTCTGTCTCCGAGAGTATACTCAAGGGCGACACTGGCGCCCAGGCTGCTGTCAGCTTAAGAATCGCCGAGAAGTACGTTGACGCCTTTGGCAAACTTGCTCGCGAGAGTACTGCTGTTGTCGTCCCCGGAAATGTTGGAGATATCAGTGGTATGATTGCTACCGGATTGAGTGTGTTTGGCAAGGTTGGCCAGGCCCAAGCACGAACAATGGCTACATCTATTGTTGAACCCAAGAACGGAAGTTCACAGACCGGTAACGCAGCAGAGCTCGAGGGAAACTCGAAGCCCGATGTCAAGGAGACAGTTCTTGACAGCTTCAACCAAGCAACTGCCAAGAGATAAGGAGCAAACGAATTTAACCTATCAAACCACTATGGCATATCACGGAGGGGCCAGGATGAATGCATCCATATAACATCTCATCACTCAACCACCCAAACATGAACATTCCACTACCAATGAATATCGGCGTTTAGCGGATGTATTATAGGGATCTTTAGGGATCCAGAACGGCCTCCTTCTTGGAGCTAGGAACAACGTCAGAGAAACGGCATTATGTAACATCAGGTTTTCTTAATCCAGTCCAAGCGCATGGGAAAAGGAGGGGAAATCACGGCTCACGAGTTCACCTAGTTTCCTCAGCACACAGTCTGTTGTGGAAGTAGGAAAACATACAAAAATTAAATTAGTTTGGCGCTACCACTCATTTCCAGCGAATTGGGACAGCCGATTGAACAGTATTCGTGAGAGTTCGAGTTACAGCTATCATTGAGTTTCACAGTATAAGACGAGTTGCACATGGTAAGGATGTTCAGTTTGTGATTCAGGGGTATATCAATTCGACACTAAGGGTATGTTCCTCGAGAGAACTCTCCAAGCTTATGATAGGATATTAATTACCTCCACCTCTTGCACAGTCACCATGGTTGAGCACCACTGCCGACCGTAGGAATCCCCGCTGTCGTTGCGCAATTAATCCCACGATCATCCAGCTCAACTATACCTGCTTTGCAGCTTAGAGAAGAAGTGGAAATATGGCGAACAGGCCCATGAAGAAGCTAGGTAGAAGGATAGAGCCACTGTTGCTTCCACCACCGCTATTGCTATTGCTGCTGCTGTCTCCATCATCGTCACCGCCGGCTCTAAGACCAGTAGCTTCAGGGCCGGAGGTATATGTAGGAAACTTGCCGTCGTCGTCAAGGGTGGGAATGGGCGCGATCGAAGGGGCAGTGAATGAGGGCGAGTCAAGAGTAAATGTTGCGGACTCTCGAGTGTATGTGAATGTCGAGTCATCGTCGTCGTCTGAGCCACCGCTGCTTCCACCACCACCGCTGCTTGATCCATAGCTGCAAGTGCCATCTGAAGCACACACCTGTCCTGAGAGACAGTATCCTGTATCACAGCAGACCATCCCTTTGGGCATACAGCCGTCTCCGCAGGTCTCCTGGAAGCTCAGGCAGCTACCAGAACCTCCCGATGAACCTCCTGAGGAACCTCCACTACCTCCAGAGCCCGATGAGCTTCCGTCAGTACACTGGCCATCAGTTGTGCACTTCTGACCAGCGTCACAGTAACCTGACAGGCAGCAGACCTTGCCTTCAGGAATACAGTACTGGCCGCAGGGCACTTTACCCTTTGTGCAGCCAGTTGGAGGACCAGTACATATTTTTCCGTTCTCACAACAGCCGGTAGACTGGCAACGGTAGCCGTCGTCACAGTAGGCCCCAGTTCCCTTGTTGCAGCACGTTCCGCTCGATTCGATACAGGTATTGTCACATTCTTTTCTGCCAGCATCGCACGACGCGGCTAGGCTGAGGACTTGAGGACGGTGACTGAAGCCAGAAAGCAGTGGGAGGCCTTTCTCCTGAGCTTTGTGGGTGCTGAAGTAGACGCTGTCTGTCGCGAAAGTCAGGCCTGCAAGGGCGAGGAGAAGAGTTGATCGCAGCATTTTGGATATATAGACTAGGACAGTGTGCGTCTAGGCCAAGAACGAGTGGGTTGAGAGAACTCTGACAAACGGAGCAAGCAGTCATTCCCTTGACCAGGAACTGTTCTCGTCTTATAAGACCTCAGGATAACAGTAGGCTGCTACATGCTTGCATTGTGGGAACAGGGCTGAAAGCCTTGCGTCGAATAAGAGATCGATCTGCTGAACTAGCTGGGTATAAAGCATGCTAATGCATCAAACCAACGCCACCAAATATCTCCAGGATCAAAGGTGGAAGCTCGAAGTTTGGTGATGGCTTCGTGCAGGCACTATATCCATGCTAGCAGAGCACGATTATCCACCAATACAAACAGTATCTCGTCGCCACAATATCGTGTACATTTATAGACACTGTATTGCCTAAGACATGTTCAACAGCAAACCTCTACATATTGTATTTAGTAGTCACTTGTTGAGATGGCGAATCTCGTGAACATCTACTGTAATTCATCCCAAAATAGGATATGAGTGCGAGTGTCAGACCGGCGCAACCACGATCCGAGTAATAGCAGAAGCTGCTAAACCATCCAGGACCCTCCAGGACCATTCAAAAACCGAACAACTAGCAGTAGTCGGTGTTGTTCTGCTCAAGTTGGTGGGGGACTACTAACTAGAGGGTTCAGCTGTAATAAAGATCCCTGCAACGATCCCAGATAGCCTGGCCTAATTAATGGATCAGGATGATCGTTCAGTGAAGATCAGTCACAAGGTCACAGAGAACCAGGTCTAGTCTGGTGGTGTTGTCTATCTAAAGGCCTGTACTGTAATACCTCGTACCTCGCATTCAGCCACAGCGAAGCTTAACATGCAGTGTAACCAAATTGCTGCCGTTGAGTCGACCCAACACTCGAGAAAGGCTGATGGTGAAACAAACGTTAAGACTAGGCTTATTTTTCGTTGCAAGGTCTAGGTTTCTAAATTTATCACCCAACGGCATTAAGCCATTTACTCCGTACAGAGTGCACACTCACGTTAACAACTGCCCTATGACAGTCATTTCTTGTCGGCCGCTGGGCACTAAAATACATTAATTTATATCTCGGTGTGGTATGAGTGACATTCAGTCGTGCTGCTATTTGATCAGTGCTAGGCAACAAAGGGAAGGAATCTTTGCCATGTAAGTAAGTGTAAGGCTGATCCAAACCCTTGACCCTGGGTAACTAACGCTTAGTGTCACTCTCTATTTGTACAACGAATGTTATGCGAAAATTACCGCATATTTTAGGCGTTGTCTAGGTCCAGGGGTGCTACTGGTAAAATGGTCGGCAGTCCAGTCTGTGTGGCGCTTTGTTAATAGCTTGAGTGTATCTGTAGCGACTTTCTGGTTCAAGGAACGTCCAAGTTGGAAGACATGTTTGAGTTATTCATTGCCTCTTTTTGTATGTAGAGATGCAGAAATACCATTTCACTTCCAGTGACATGCCTCTCACCTTCATTGCGTGGAATTTACATAATTAAGAGATGACTGCTGGTGAGTGTATCAAGACATGCACCCATGAGCACAGGAGGCAATTAACTCACTTACAATTCAACCACTACTGTTATAAAAAGGCCAGATCTTAAGGAATTGATATGTGTATTGAATGTTTTGGTATACAGGAAGTGTTATATATGGCCTAAGATCTTATCATGCCTTCTTGTTTCTCTACCAAGACTTACTAAACCGATTTAACTATTGGTTGATGGAAAGTAAGGAAAAGGCACTCTCTGAGTCAACTACTCAGCGAGTACGAGTGGTAACTACAACATATACATTAAAGACTAAGCTCTCGCCGTACATTATCCATTCTCCTCCATGACAAACTCATGACGCTTCTTTCACTTAATCGTACCCCTGAGGGGAGAAGCGAAAATATATCGGTAAATTGATTGCATTGCGGGGTAGTCAGCGGCAGTAGGTGTGTTGAAAGAGTCTATTTCTCGAGGGATTCGAGATCTTGTAAGGAATAGTCAATGATCAGTTAATTCATTTTCAACAAGTATTTTGTAAATGTTTATCACTCGTTCTCCGTTATGCTAGACAGTAAGTAGAACCAACTATCAGCCAAACCACCTCATCATGAGTACGGAACATGGCATCCAAACATGGATGACCCGCGCCAGGTGCCATGATGGAAAACCATGATGGACTTTTTAGACATAAATTGGGCAGTAAATATTCCTTGATAAATGCTTCATCCAAGGGCCATCATACCCATTCCCTATAAATACTTCACCAACTCAATGCCGATCTCATGTCCGAAGTTCGGGGGCATCTGCCGCCGTCCACTACCGAAACCGTCCCCGGACCGGGGACCCACGATCATAGCTCGATTCCGCGGGGTCCTCCACTGGGATAAATGTTTACGCCTTCCACCGTCATACCTTTAACCATTACCCCAGGATAATTCTCAGCTTCTAATAAACCACGATTGTATTTTTGGCCATTGTAGCTTCGGCTTCTATGCGACCTACACTCATCTCAAAACTCAGAGCAACAACAGTAGCCAGAATGCCTGTTCATCATCTCATGGTTGGCACCTGGACTCCTCCGGGTGCCATCTTCACTTTTGCCTTTGACGACGAAGCTCTCACGCTCGAACTTGTCAAGAAGACTGACATCCCCAAGGATGAGCCTATCTCTTGGATGACATTCAGTGTAAGTCGATGTAGTTACTCAATTGCTCTGCAAGGCATCGACTAACACCAATGCACAGCATGATCGCAAAGCCATATACGGCGCTGCCATGAAGAAGTGGTCGAGCTTTGCTGTCGAATCACCAACTTCCATAACGCACCAAGTGTCTCACCCAATGGATCACGATCGTAAGTAATCCTTCGTCGCCAACATAGCCGCTTCTAAACCTCTCAGCCAACGCTTCCCTCGCCACGACAAATACCCGCGCCATCTTCCTCCTCGCCGCAACCAAACCCCCATACGCCGTCTACTGCAACCCCTTCTACGACCACGCTGGCCACGGCGCTGTCTTTACCACCGACTCGTCCACAAAAGCTCTCAAGGATAATGTCCAGAACTACGAGTACCAGCCCAACACGGGAATCCACGGAATGGTCTTTGACCCCGAGGAGGAGTATCTTTACTCCGCCGACCTGCGCGCCAATAAGCTCTGGGTCCATCGCCGTCATGGTAAAGATGACCCGTCGCTTGAGCTTGTTGGTTCCGTGGACTGCCCTGACGCCCGAGATCACCCTCGCTGGGTAGCCATGCATCCTACGGGTAATTACCTCTACGCGCTCATGGAGAAGGGCAACCGTATCTGCGAATATCTCATCGACCCAGCCACTCGTCTCCCTGTCTACACCCACAAAAGCTACCCCCTTATTCCTCCTGGCATCCCCGACCGATGGACACAGTACCGCGCCGATGTGTGCGTCCTGTCGTCGTCGGGCAAGTACCTCTTCGCCTCATCCCGCGCCAACTCATTTGATCTGACGGGCTACGTCGCCGCCTTCAAACTGTCAGACGCAGGACACATTGAGCGACAGATCTGCCTGAACCCGACACCTACGAGCGGAGGACACAGCAACGCAGTTGCGCCTTGCCCATGGAATGACGAGTGGGTGGCTATCACGGACGATCAGGAAGGTTGGCTGGAGATTTACCGCTGGCAGGGTGAGTTCCTTGCGCGTGTTGCGAGAGTGAGGACACCAGAGCCAGGATTTGGAATGAATGCCATCTGGTATGATTAATAAGAGCACGAATATAGTCAAGAATAGATATCATAAATGCAAATTGATTCAGATTAAGACATAATGGTTACGGCATAAGACCGCATCCTATTATCGTATATTGCCGTCGCGGAACGCCTGTTGCCAGCGCCACCCATAGTGTCATAACCCCTTTCCTGGTTTGACCCAAGGGCCAAGGTGCGCTTGCATACATACATGCAGTAGCTTCTCAGACAACTGCCATTTACCATTACCCATACCGCTGAACATCCTCCTTAACTCGTGCCATTGGTCTTGTGGTTGTGACCATCATGCTCATCGTCCTCAACAGCTTCCTCGTGGTCCTCACCCAGGCCCAACAACGGCGTTCGCTCGTGGCCGGCATTCCGCGCCGGCGAATGTCCGTGTGTATTTGTGAAACCCATGTGAGATACTGCTCGGGGCGGTAGGGGTCTTGATCCATCGTTGGGGGGTGTGCTGTTTGCAGCTAGACCTTGCTTGATCTTGAAAAGACTGCGGGTATTGCTGCGAGGGTTCGCAGCGCGGTTGGCAGGTCCGAGACGGAGTTGGGACCTCATTTCATCGAGACTGGCTTTCACTACAACTGGGGTGCCTTCAATGCCGCCATCAGATGTTCGTCGCTTCATGTGAATGGCAGTCCTCGCAGAATTGTGGAACCCACCTTCATAGTTGCTATGAAAGGAGGCAGTTTCGACGTTGGGGTGCAGGCCGTCGGCATGGTCCTCCACATCGACAAGAATGGAGTCACCGGGAGCCTTCTTGGTGGCCATAGCAGCAGCGGCGGCGGCAGTAGCATGAATTCGGCGAGCTCGGGGTGCGGGATTGAGACGTCGGATGGCCTTGTGAACATCGACATAGACATCAGATTCGTCAACGATTTCCCTGTTTGGTCAGCAATGATCACAATCTACTAGGAATTCAACTCACTCTCCAATCAACTCCTCAATCACATCTTCAAGAGTAACAACGCCCATGGCGCCATGGTCTGAACCGGGGAATTCTGATACGAGGACCATATGCGACTTGCCCTCCTGGAAAAAGTTGATGATGTCCAAACAGCTTGTCTCGGGGCGGGTTTCGACAATGGCACCCAGAGGGACTTCGCGAACAGGAATTCTGTCCTCGGGGTCGTAGGTGATAAGTGTCTTGACCAGAAGCATGCCAACAAAATCCAGCTCGTTTCCGGCGCGGTAGATTGGAATTCGCGAGTATCCCGAAGACAGGATATCATCCATTGTCTTCTCATCAAGGATATGGTCTTCAGCAAGCGTGTAAACGTCAGAGATGGGTGTCATAACTTCAGCGACGGGCTTGTCCTTCAAGTCTAGAACGGCTGTAATAATGGTGACCTCATCCTGGTTCAGTCGCTCAGAGATCTCGCCTAGGGACTTGTGGAGAGTGACAAGAGTCTTGAGTCCACTCTTCTTGTACAAGGTGCCATGATCCTCACCCAAAATCCAATCGAGAAGCTTCGCAATGGGCCAAGAGACGGGAGCGGTGAGGTACATGAGCAGGAGAACCGGTGTCGACATGTATCCGCCGATGGGAAGACCGAATCGAACGCAAATAGACTGAGGAACAATTTCGCCAAAGATAACTACCACAATTAGCTTTGTTCACCTTAAAATACTATTATAGACGTACCGATAAGGACGGTACTACCAACGACAGCAGCAACACCTCCGCCAAGAGTTCGGTCCAGCACAACAGGAAGCGATTCGTTGACAATGACGTTTGACAGCAACAGCGTAACTAGAACCCAATGCTTTCCTCGTTTTAATAGCTTCAACACACGTGTTGCATTCTTAGACTGCGCTTCCGCGGGATCGCCTGATAAAACCTGGAGGTAAATGCTGTCTTGTCCCATCAGACTGTAGAGGTCAGCAAATGTCGTGCGTCGCCAAGAGGGAGGAGAACTTGCGCAATTGTCAATCCTGCAAAAGCACCGCCGAGAAGGACCAGAACCATCGAGGCAACAGCAAGGACCCAAAGACTGCTGCCGCCCTCTTCGCCGGCATCATGATGGCCCTTGGAGTCGACTGGAAATGCGGAAACAGCTGTTAAGCTGGCGCCGAAAACTCGGCCCATGCCAATAACAGCCGGCCGTATCGAGCCCATGTATCGTGGAGAATTGGCCATTGCGACGGGATGAAGAAGTCGTAGATCGCGTGGGTGGGTGGGTTATGTATCTCGTAGCCAGGAGGGCTGAGCGGGCAGACTGCGAGAGTCAGTTGTCGAGGGAAGGATAAAGTTGAGATGCAGGACGCGTTCGAAGCAGGTAATCAATGTCCGACAGGTACGGAGTCGGCACAAGCAACCTTGGCGAAGTTTGCACGATAACAGCCGGAATGTGGCTGAGACAGGGGTGTTGAAGGTGATGAAGTCAATCTACAAAACAAGAGGAAGATTGTCGCCAATGACAAGAGAACACACGGTCAATTGGAAAGTCTTTTCCTGGCGGCGTCTCGACAAAAAATCAACCTTTCGCACCAGAGGGCGAGGTTTGTAAGTTATGTCAAGAGTGAGAAGCAACGAGGCGAGAGAAGTGGGACGAACGGGTTCGAATTGACTGCCTTATCCTTGGTTCCTAATAACACGCGAACATGATGACGCAGGGAGCGGCCAGGGAGCGCAGGGGATAATTCTATTGGTGGAGGGGACCGCTAGACCAGGTCCAAGTCCCCGAATGCAGCAGCACAGGCCACTAAATCTTGACGTTGGAGAAGCTAAAAATGATCGCTACAATGCCCTTACAGGTGGGTAGCAAAATAACCGGCACACTGAAGCTCTTTTGCCATATAAAGTTAGTATAGAGACAAAATAAACTCGTCATATTTCTATGGATTTTCGATTAAGTTTTCTGTCAACTAGGCCTGGTGTGCGGGTTTTATTGAGACCTACCTGCCTTAGTCGTCCAGCTAAGGCCGGATGAAGTCATTCACGAGAAAATCGCGAGATAATCGTCACACAATATGAAGGTTTATTTGAAGAGTGTTTTGTTTTGTTTGTTTTGACGAAGCCAGCCCAATAGATAAGATACCTCTAAAAATCAATTGACTTGTTTTTAGGCTGTCTGGCCGGGCAATCACAGCTTGACCAAACTTACATCCAAGACTCCGTCGGATGATTCCAGTCCCTCCAACACTTCACCACCCACAGGCCCAAGAACACCAAGAATCATCAATGCCTCGTTTCCTTTTGGATCAGGAGGAGTGCCAGCTCCCTTTGTAGCTTCAGGATCCAGACTAGCGACTTGCATAAACTGAATATTAATTCCACGGGCACCGAGCACCATTCCAACGCCTCCAATCTTGCCCGGCTCATCGTAGTTGTGCAGGATGATGAGCGTGCCCTCTGGGGTGAACACCCCGTTAAACCTGTCCAGTTTGGAGATGAAGATGCGCTCATCAACTGCGTAGCCTTCGATCACTTGCTCGCTATTGCTACCACTTGTTTGGTAAGATCGCAGTGTCACAAGGTTGGCGTACGCTGAAGGGGAGTCTCCTGAGCGAGTTTCGCTGATGACTATGCTCTTCTCCTTAGCTATGAGAGCAGCGTTGACCATGTTGATGTGTGAATCGCTAAACGTAGAGACCAAACCCTTCACAAGAGCAGCAAACAATGGCTTGGTGTTGGGCATATTGGCCAGGTCGCCGTGGTAGATGAGCTCGAATCGACGACCTCCTATTTTGCCTCCTCGGTTGCGCACAAAGTGTTGTGTGTACAGTTGTCCCATCTTCTCAACAAGATTGACTGACGGTTGCAGCTTGCGGTATTCTTCTGGCATGATGATAGGGGCATTGACGGCGCTGGTGGGAAGGCCACCCTGGAGAATCTCTAGAACCTGTTTGCAGACATCCATAGAGACATTCTCCTGAGCTTCAACAGTTGAGGCACCTAGGTGAGGTGTTGCTACGACCTTGGGGTGTTTGCTGAGCCGTGCTGCTGCTGAGTCTTCAACCAGTGGTTCTGAGGACCAAACATCGATGCCAGCTCCTGCAATCCATCCCTCGTCCAGCGCCTTGATCAGAGCCTCCTCATTGTATACGCCTCCGCGAGCAACGTTGAGCACGCGAGCCGTCTTCTTCATCTTCTGAAACTCTGCTTCGCCAACTAAATCAAGCGTGGTAGCCAAAAGGGGTGTGTGAATTGTCAAGAAGTCCACGATTGGGAGCAAGTCTTCCAGTGCAGGAACTAGCTCCACGCCCGCTTGACGAGCCATGTCGACACTCGCATAGGGGTCAACGGCTTTGACTGTCATCCCGAGACCCTTGGCCATGCGGGCAACGTTCATGCCGACCTTGCCCAGGCCGATAATACCGAGTGCCTTTCGACCAACTTCAACACCCACTAACTTGCTTCGTTCCCAGCGGCCAGCCTTCACACTGATATCTGCCTGGCCTACATTGCGAGCTGTTGAGAGGAGGAGTGCAATTGTGTGTTCTGCAGCAGCAAGGATGTTGCCTGAGGGAGAGTTCACAACAATGACACCTTGGGTGCTTGCAGCAGGGACATCGATGTTGTCTACTCCAACGCCTGCTCGAGCAACAACCCTGAGCTTCCTTCCAGCTTGTACAACCTCGGAGGTGACTTGCGTCTCGGAACGTACAATCAAGCCATGGTAATTGGGAATCAAACTGATAAGCTCTGCAGGCGACAAGCCTTTGCGGTTGTCCACGTCAAAGTGAGGGGTGAGCAAAGCCAATCCATCCGGAGATACTTTTTCGGGGACAAGAATCTTAAGACGATTTGGGTTTCCACCAGACTGGGTATCAAAAGTAGCTGAGGGGGACATGATGAGCTGAGTTGTATCTTAGAGTACTTGCAGAGACAGTATGAATCTTAAGAACTCATCAGAGAGGGCACCCGACTTATTAGTATAAGTAAGAGTCGAGATGACGTCCCCCCTCTCGTCTTTGTCCTCCCACGAGACAAGATAACCGCCACACGCTCATGGCTATCCAATCCAAAGAGCCTAACTCAGCCTTGATCATCGTTTCTCAAAGTAAAAGTCCTTAATAAGAACGGGCGAGATTGAGAGGCAGAAGCCGGCCTCTCATGCACATGCAGGCACCCCACGGATATGTAGTGATCTCTGACGCGGGGGTTAAGTTTCCTCTGTGCGCGCGCAAAGATCACGAGAGATTGCTGTGCAATGGAATCAGCGTCAAGTCAAGATGTACGGCACTGTGTACTGTGTAAAAGAAAATATGGCGGGGCAATAGAAAGTAACCATCAATGTTCACAAAGCTTGAGCTTGGACTGTGGTACTGTACCCAATGGGCCGTGGTCCAGAGGCCTCTGGCCTAATAAAGCTGCAACCCCTCACTTTCTCCATGTTTGACTACTGCAAGCCACGGCCCGTCGTGGGGTAAACAGCAGACGCATGCCAATTCCACAGCAGGAATCTACTCCCGTATGTGCCGGGCAATGAGGTACAGTGGCTTGAGCAAAAGGCGGTAGCAGGTAGGTAGCACGATTCAAAGGTGGACAATTCGGTCTCTCTGGTTTTGTCTACAAATACTTCAGTAGCTATCTCACTGTGTGCATTCACTAACATGGTTGTCTACTCACAAGAACCTAGAGGGCTATCAAGGTTCCGGATTAACAATCCATTTTATAATGGAGCCGGAGCAGCTGGGGATATGATCCTACACGGAAGCACATTCTCACTCGCACCGGTGAAACTATGCAAGAGTGACGGAGTGGTCTCGAACTCTCATACGAATACGATACGATTGACGATGAAGTAGCGCAATAATTGCAACAACCATGCTTTTCTTTTGTACTCGCTTTGTCAATTGATTAATCGGTTGGAGTATTAGCTGCGAAATCTATGTATCTAGAAGTTCTCCTGGCCAGAAAACTTCTCGTTCTGGACAATCTCAACCCAGTAACCATCGGGGTCCAACAAAAAGGCAACGTTCTTCATGCGTCCGTCTGTGAGTCTCTTCTTCCAGCTGACATTCTTATCCTCAAATCGCTTGCAAGCAGCTTCGAGATTGTCGACCGAAACACCTAATTTGTCAGCTTTTGAAATATTCAATTACACGCGAATAGACTTACAGATATGTCCAAAGCCCTGGGGCTCGCTGTTGCCATCGTGGTAGTGAAAGCTCTCGTCCTTCTCGGTACCATAGTTCCATGTCAACTCAAGAAGACCCTCCCGGTGGCTAGTATTCTTATCCTGACCCTCGGGGAAAGGCTGATCGCCGGGATAGCCAAGGAAGTAAAGGTTGAAGCCAGCTTCGCCATTCTCAACGGTGCGTAGTAGAGTCATGCCGAGCACATCCTCATAGTACTTTAGAGACTTCTCAGCATCCTTGACTCGAAGCATAGTGTGGTTCTGGCTTATTAGCTGCATATTCCATAAAGTCCGGCACAGAAGGGTGAATTACCATGGTATAGGTTGAAACATCAGTCTCCTTCACATCTTCGGTCTCCTTGTAGTCATTTCGGGCAACAACCTCAACCCAGTAACCATCAGGGTCAAGCACAAAGGCAATGTTTCGCATGCGGCCGTCACTGAGCTTCTTTTGGAACTTGTAACCAGCATCCTCAATTCGCTGGCAGGCAGCCTGGATATTGTCCACCGCAATACAGGTGTGGCCAAAGCCGCGATTGGGCTCCTGGTTCCCGTTGTTGATCTTGTACTCAGGGTCATCCTCGGTACCATAGTTGTGGGTCAACTCGATAAGTCCTTGTCTGTCAAAGGCACTCTTGTTGTGTGAGAGGGCATTGGGAGAGTCATAGCCAAAGAAATAAAGGTCGAATTTGTTGTCAGGGAATTCAAGCTTCTTCACAAGGCTCATTCCGAGGAACTCGTAGAATTTAGCTATCGTGTGTCAGCATATGCCAGGATGATGTAGTTTGGGAGAGTTGAGCAAATAGAGTGAGACGCCATGCTTGTTGGCGCGGACATCAAGGTGTTTGACATACATGAAGCCTTGGGATCCTTGACTCGAATCCTTTTCTAGTTAGTTTGTGCATCCTAGTTGGAGTTGTATAATGATCTACACTTACATCGAGTGGTTGAACTTGTAGTTCTGGGTGTCCGTGGTAGAAGCCATAGTGACTGATCTAGTTTGTCCAGTGGTAGCAAGGATACGAGGAACAGTTGGTCGGGTGAGGAAGTTTTGAATTAATCTAATGCGTTGTGTTGCTCTTGCAAAGCTCATTGAAGTTTTTGAGGCAGGAAGAGTCAGATGCGAGTTATCGTGTTTATGTCGATGATGCAGAATCTGGTGTTGAAAGGCCCCTCCACATGTAACCAACCCCACTTTCTGGCTCTGACGTCAAAGTATCCATCACATTGTTGTAAGAAATACCATCATCCACGTCACACAATTGTCTTTGAATATAAGTGATCAGCTTGATATTTTATGAGAGTAGTGCATCATTCACAACATCCTAGAAATATTTCATATGCTTTCCACTTAGTTCTATTTCATCGCGATATAGTGCAGGGTAGGTGAACGCCATAGGCTTCAAGTGAATAACTGACTATCTACGGATACAGAAGCTCTAAAGACCCATGCCTAAATTCATGATACAACACAGAGTAGTCGATAGCATTGAATATTATGAGTGGTGTGTTGCTATTTGTATTGTCTTTTATGATCATTGTACTATATTCTCTCGTCTTATTAAACATCCATTGAGTTGGAAATTGGCAACCATTTTCTACTGCCTACCCTATTCTTTGACAGAAAGGTAAGGACAAAGGCTAATTGCTTACACTAAAGTCAAAATAGGCCAACTGCCGTCCTTCGTCATCCACGTGGGAGAACTACTCTTTTGCTTTGGGAACGATGCTCTAGAGCTGTTTACCTACCATAGAGGCCATCTTGCATGTGCCCGTTTTCATGCTAGAGTATTTAAGAAAGCGAGAATAATTGCGACAAGACTGCACATAGCAAATAGCCCAAACAATTACCGCATCATGCCCATCATCCATGTGCCTGTAGATGAGCGATTCGCGATTCAATGTTTCATTGTTTATAGCGGAGCCATGCAATGCGGGGCCGTCCTCAGCCGCCGACAGCCTGTGGGACTAGGTAACTTAGCGGCCAAACTCAAATGAGATCGGTTTCTATTTACTCCCATCCCAGGTACCCTAACCGCCCACTCGTCGCAATCTAGACTCGCGTTCTTCCACTTTACACTTGTTTTGTTACTTCAAGGTTCTTACAGCAACATATTCTTTCCAATTCTAATACCAGATCATGATGCCATGATATTTATACCCGCTGCTTTACACATTGCGCCTTGATCAACGTCGCGATCAGGGCCAGCTACATTAACCACCCACTTCAAATCACAACCGCATTTACTCGCCCATCATGGATCGCTTTCGAAATATCACCGGTGAATATGATGACTCGGCCATCATGGAGACTCCTGAAGATCAGGCATCTGCCGGTTTACCAGGCAGCCAGGGCCGGTCGCCCTTGACAAAAACACGGTCTATGTCGGACGGAGGAGGAACGCCCTCTCGACTATCTCCCTCACCACGCATCGTTGAAGCGTCTCGCCGAACATCGAAAGACGACACCAGTATACCGACTCCTCAGCCAGTGACGCCCCGACGTCCCAATATCTCAAGTCGCGGGTTTCCTATGCAAATGCCTCCCCGAGAATTTACACCCCCGGCCGCGAACTCCTACGTCCAGCCCGCACCTTTATCACCTAAACTCGACCACTCGCAGATATACGCATCTCCTACGAATATACTCCCTCGCCGCTCTCGCGGACTCGACTTCTCCCGCGCCGCTACCAGCCTACATCACTCGACACTCGCCGAACAGTCGTCCCCCGATTCATCACCCACCGCTGGTGGACGGGCGATGAATATACCGAGCCGAAGAAGTCATTATGCAGGGCCGGAACAAACTTCGACGTCTTTGTGGTCCGTCATGGGCAACCAGGAGAAGACGCACATCAGCAGCTCGCTTGGTAGCCAAGCGATTGGCTCTGATTCGTCCAGCAGCTCCGATGACGATGAGCTGATGGACGAGGATATGGACGAGTCCTACGTAACGACTCCGCAGGTGAATAAGATTGGTCCAGTTCTTGGACCTCAAGGGTCTGGTGGGACTTTTGGATCCCCTGCAATGAGCAGCCTCATGAGCTTCCAGCAACGGCAGAGACCCCGCAGGCAAGCCAAGAAGAAGGCCCGTGGGCCTTTGGGACTGGGATTTAGCGGTGCATCTCTATCCAAGTCACCACCAACTAATAATTCACGAGCCCGTCGCGAAAGCATCAGCTGGCAGGCGAACCAATTGCACATCTCTGGTGCAGATTCCGATGAGGCACGAGCAATGGCTGATGTTGATGGGACCGGAGAAGGTCAGCACAATGTCATTCGGCGGGTCGTTACACGGCGGGGAAATCTTTTGGTAAGTCACTTATATCAGCACACATCATGAGCACGCGACTAATATTATACAGCCCAAGACAAAGACGTTCGCGCGTATTCGTGCTGCGCTCATGGAAGAAAGCACCCCAGCCGAATCCGAATTCCGACGAGAGTCCGAAGTTGTCAAGCAAGTCCGCGATTGCGATATGGAGCTTGAGCCCAGAATACCGCAGCCAAGTATAGAATCAACACAAACGACAACCGCACCTCCATCGCCTAGTCTTGTACAGCAAGAAGGTCCAAGCGATGTTCCCGAAGATGACATTATGGGCGATGTAGCCATGGGCCTTTCTAGCAGTTTTAAGCAGCACGCTACCAAGAACTCAAAGGGCAAGACATTTTGGGAGAAGTTCCCCGAGTCAAGCAGCACTGGCGGTGCCAGAACCACACCGCCTCCTGTTCCCTTTCTTCCAAGAGGATCATCCTCAGGTATCAGCGAGGACGCGGCGATGGACTCACCGTCAGTTGGTGGAGCTACTGTAAGTGCACCCTTGTCCACTCAGGATAACAACAATCTAACATCTCAGGCCCCGCAGAATGGCGGTAGTCAACCACCGACTGCTGCAGAAATTACTCGAAGAATTAACACCAAACGTCGCCGCGACGATGATTTTGACCCAGTCAGCTTCAAACGCCGAGCTGTCAGTCCTGGTATGAGCGTGCATAACTCACCGGTCACACAGAGCCCACTCCAACGCGATAGTATGTCATGGGGTTCTCGCCCCGGCAGTAACGGCGGCGATAAGGCGGGTAGCAGTGCTCCAAGTGAAGCTGGTAGCACGCCCGGAAATCCGTCCGGTAGCAGTTCTTCAGCTGGGCGTCTTAACAGCAAAGGCCGAGTTGGTTTCCAGGGAATGATTGATACCCAAGATTCGATAATGAGAATGTCTATAGAATAGCTTGCTGGAGTCCTTGCACAAGAATCTTGCTTTGGCATGAAACGAAACTAAAAAGCATATCGAGGCGTTATGAGCTACGGCGTTATTTGCGGAACGGAATGGTATGGGAACATAAATATCCAGCCTTTAAAGCGGCTTTTCTTATTAGTATTCTTATCTTCACTGAGATCACTACACATCATCAATGCCTCCTCTCGTTATATAAATGTTGTCTCTGGTAAACAATCCCCAACGCCCAGAAAAGAGCCTTGCTCTTGTTTCTCCTTATTATCCCTCATAAAAACAAGTTCCAACGCCGTCTATGCCAATCGCTTGTACCAAATGCGCTATATCACTCCACACCCACACCCTCCTCGGGAACGGTGAGAGTGCCTAGCTTGTCATCAAGCCAACGGGCCAGCTCAGCAGCATGGCGTCGAAGAGCAGCTACCGCAGCGGCCGAGCCTGTGGTGCTCTCAAAACTAGCTGTTGTCTGTGCACCGGTGCTCAAGATACTGTCTGCTCCATCTGGGCTGCCAATATGTGAAGACTCGCCGACAGGAACTTGGAGATCATGCACATTGGGCGCGCCGTGGTCTATAGCATCTGGATTGCCGGGCCCGACACAAACGAAGAGAAGGCCACACTTCAGTCTACGAATGACGACAGTACCACTCGTGAGCTGAACGGTGACCGTTGCAGGCTTGATGCCCCTTCCCTTGCCAGACTTATGCGAATCGAGCTGTTGGCTTTGCGATAAGCGATCTGTGTCGTCGTCTAAATCATCCTCCTCCGGCGGAGAGCTGCCAATAGGGTCGGGCGTGCGCGAGCCCGGTAGGGAAGCGGCGAGGGCGGGTGCAGACGTGGAGTGTATCGCGAGGAGAGAGGCGGCGACGGTGGCATGTGTTCGGAGGGCGGCGACGGGATGCGGACTTGCGTGGGCGAGGAGCTTGCCATGGGGGCTTGTGAGGAGCAGCGTGGGAAGCTGTGGTGTTCGGTTCGCGTTGAGAAAGGCCGTGAGGCGCTTCGTGAGGAGGAGAGGAGGTGTTGGGTGCGAGATGGACATGACGATTTAAGGGTTGTTGATGGCTGATAAGGTGTGTTGATGAGCAGATTTCGGATTCTGCGAGTGACGGGACGACTATTTCGGTACGTCGGAGGGTTTCGTTGCAAGTTCGCTCGGGAATGCGCAGCTGCTCTGCTCGTTGGGTGCAGAGTAAGAGTTAAAGTGAAGCTTTGATGGCAGTTGAGCTGAGGTGGGAATGGGGAAACGGCTCAGGTCGGTCCAGGTCCAGGCCAGGTTCATTTGATTCAAGCCTTGTCGATGGCGGGGGCCCGAAGTGGGGAGCTTGTGACTGATTTCATTTTATTGGCCCTGCTAAATGACAGGCGGTCGTGTAAGATCATTGGCTGTTTGAGGTGTTCTGAAGCTTCCATGTCAATGGTGAGATAACAATTGATACGAGGTGAAAGGAATGTATTTGTTGGAAACATGAATGGTACAAGGTACATGAGACATGAGTATAGTGCTATATGATATTCTGGTAGATTCTCTAGGATATCACTCATCCTCCTTGATACTGTGCTGCCACCGCTTATCCATATCATCCTCAATATCGACATAATCTCGCCCTTCCTCTGTCCCAATCTTCCAAATCCGATACTCCCGTTCCACAATCTCAGCAAAACTCTGAGCTTCAACCCATTGGACTGAGCTTTCTTGAGGATCATATTGGACAAGATCCTTAATGATACTACGCAGCGTCTTGGTGTAACGCGCTCGGGCGAGGTACGAATGAACGTTGATGACAGACTCTGAGCAGTGATGATTAGCAGGACATGCCGGCCATCGTGTGATCGGTTCGCTACACTCTTCGTCGGGCAAATGTTCACAGCCACCAAGAACACAATCGCATCCTTTGGCAGCGGCCTTTTTCTCGAGACACCAGTCCTCAGAGCAGTGGCTAACATGCGAGCAACCGCATTCATCACAAGCATATGTGGGAGCCTTTCCAGTCATCATGGTGAAAACAGTTGTGCCGATGGACCACATCTCATCCCTTAGGGTGTAAGCGCGATCAGACTACTATATGTGAGCTGGGTACGTGTCTCAAAACTAGGGGTTCTTACTTCTGGGAGTTCTGCAGGGTTCTTTTCTAAAGCCAGTCGAGCCTTGTCCAGTTCGATAACTCCAGTTCGTACAGCTAATGCTATGCCATGTGACCCGGAAGGTGGTTTGGAGAACTTAGACCGAGTATCGATAGCATGGCATGTCACTGCTGCACTGCTGAAATTGCCTAGTTTACACAGACCGTACGTCTCTGTGCCGCGAGGATGCTGAAGCCAGATGTTCCTGGGCTCAATACGCCGATGAAGAATTGGGAACCAGTCTGTATCAGCAGATACCCACTCTCCAAACATGCCTGGAAGCTGAATTGGGTAGCAGAACCGCTTCCCATCATGTAGGTAAGTCACCGCGCGAGTCAGAGAGCGGAGTACGTGCCAGCAAAGAGATTCCGGAAGATAGAAAGCCGAAGTGTCGCAAGTGTAATGGCGGAAAAGGGCGCTGAGATTACCGGCATCGGCAAAGTCGGTTACAAGCAGCTGCACCTTATCCTTCTGAGTCGTGTCTGGTGTTTGCGATTTGTTAAAGAGTTGGTGCTCCATAATACCAGCGACAGACATGAGGTTTTCGTGATTCAGAATCTGGCGGATGGTATAGGCCTGGTTTTGCTTCGACAATAGCCTGGTCAGGGCATATGCTTCATCATCATACTCGGTATAGTCGACCGTGCCGTCAGATTGCACACCCCAAGGGCTACTGGGACTCGCCAGGTATTGCTGCTTTCGCGGATCTCCCTTTTTGGTAACGACCCAGACATTCTGTGCCAACTTGCTGGATATTTCGAACACTGGATCGTGGTCTTCGTTGGGGGGCGTGCAAAACAACCCCTTCGGAGGTTCAAGATCAGGGAAGGGTTTCGAAACCATGGCGACAGCAGATTTGATGATGGTGTCGATACGAGTGATGAGATGGACGGCTGACTTTATGGCATTCTTTTCGATGGAAGTTGACCTTTTTACACAACAGACACTCCAGTTCCTCGAGAGCAGAACAAAGGAAACATCTCCGCCACATCTTGAATAAGCGCTACAAATGCCTGGTCTTTGTCCCGGGTGAATGCGATGCTATTTACGCCATTCAAACAAAGAGCATAACCAGATAGCCGGCCATAGCTTTGC
Organism: Fusarium sp. VM40; assembly: GCA_954870535.1. Taxonomy (NCBI): domain Eukaryota; kingdom Fungi; phylum Ascomycota; class Sordariomycetes; order Hypocreales; family Nectriaceae; genus Fusarium; species Fusarium sp. VM40. The sequence goes on from CATPAH010000011.1 coordinate 1,073,268, forward strand.
GAAAGCAGGCTGGAGGAAGCACTAAACAGCCAAGCATATATGATCGCCGCTTGGTTGACTTTGTTGGATTTGTTTCGAACAAAGAAATGGTCCATGGTGGTAAGTAAGGTGGTGAGGTGGTGTAACGTCACCGTAAACGTCCAGGCCGCAGCGACCAGCTATTTTGCCCATTGATTTGTTCATGTCATTCAAACATTGCCGACAGTCGACAATTCTCATCGCGGCAACAATGGAGAAGAATTACCGAGGCTCGTTGCAGCTACACTCATTGATCGGCATGGCGCTTCTTTGGACGGATTCATATGATGCCCATCGGGAAATGAAGATTTTCATGTGGATTTCCAGAATTTCAAGGACCCAGACCCAAGATTGCAACCGGCTTCGGCATTGTATGCGCCAAGTAATCTGTGTTTGCGGCATGGATTGACGCGGGGGGAGGCAACCCGAATATTAGTTGTTTCATGGTTCAAGTGTTAGTGGTCAAAGAGAGTTCAGGGATTCGCTGTGATGTAATAACTCTGAAACCCGAGGTCTATTCGGGGAGCACCGACCAAGTTTCATTGACAATAGGATACGATGGGTTGCGTTGTGCTGCTCTGCGCTCTGGCTGCTCGCGCTGTGTTTGTTACCTATTATCCATTTATTATTACCGCTGAGACGTTGGCGGTTAGTTCGCGCTGATTCGTCCATCTTGGTCTGGCGCTGTGGGATTGGATGAGGGCGTCTCGAATTCCGGCTGGCGGTTGGAGGATAAAGAAAGCCAGCCACTGAAACCAGCGAAATGGGAGAATGGCAGCGGCAACGCCAAGTAATCTCCGTCTCTGCTCAAAGTCGTACAGAGGCTGAGAGGCAATAGGTTCGAGGCCATCCATCTATTGCTGACTCTGGAGCCTGACGACTAGCGACTGGCTAACTGGCCCCTCTACAGCGGCGCATACACGGCATAGCCAATCATTAGCTGTTATTAACTATAATGAAACCCTGAAGATAATGCCGCTCAAACAATGCTCCCAACGTTTGGCGTTTGGTACCTGCAGGCGATGGTGCCACTCATCGCTCGAGCACAGGGTCGCACCTGCCAAAGTGATCTCCGCTCCTTCCCGTTTGAAGTCATGCTGGTTCACAATGCGATTCGACTTTGACTTTTGGTGCTGCCTTCCCTGAGGTAGGGGCCCACCCACCTTCATCTTCATTTGAAACCTCTCATTCCCATTCCCGACTCATTCGGTTCCAGACTTCTTTCTCATTCATCTTCCGGCCTTTTACTGGTATTGTTTGTACTCTAGTTGTGTTGTTACAGCCTTGACGGTTTTTTTCTTATTGTCGTTTTCGTCCGTCTTTCATTCCATTCATCACGAATCTGAAACAATATCTCGTCATTCACCCACATACAGCTGCTATCCACTTATACGCCTATTGTTCTCTATTGAGGACTAACAACCATACAATCAGCGCATCTCATACACCTTCATTGAGATAATTTGTTCGATATTTGGCTCCTTTGTGTAACTACTATACCGATATACTACCGATCTACCAAGCTATCGACCGTCTCTACGATATCACCAACGACATGTGTTCAACTCTATACTAAGAACTCACTCATTTGCGCACCGGTTGCAGCACGAAATCATAACGATCGCTTATTCCATTACATGTTACCACGTTTTTGTTAGACCTACTGTGTGTCAACCTTCGCAGGCGAAGGACCACGGTATCTCATTACTTCCGAACTTCGATATCCATCGACTCATTTCTCTTTCAAAATAGCCTGAAGAGGCCGCCATTCTTTGCATCATCATGGGTTGCTGCTGGGGTAACCGAAAGAAGCAGGTCGTGGGACTTGCTGATCAAAAATGGGAGTACATCAATCTTTGCGATTTCAAAAGCAGAGGATGTGGCACTGTCCTAGCTTATATCTATCTCTGGCTCATGCTTCTTGTTTCAGTTGCTGTCTACGTCGTCGACAGCTTCACTGCTGTCAATCTGCTTGTCTTTGATAAATGGTCTTCAAAGATTGATCCTGCCATCTCCTTCGACGTGACGAAATGGATCTTCTCTATTTGCATCATCCTCTCATTTATCAACTTAGCTTATGAGGGCATCCGTGCCTTTCGAGTTATCAGACGGGGTAATGTTGCGGAATCCTATCTTGATAGCTTGGCCGTTCGATGGGAATCAGTTCGCCTTGGTTCTCAAGGTTGGAAAAGGTTCCTCGTTTTTGCAGAGCTTACCAAAAGCAAAGAGGGCGCACAATACATTGCCCTCTTCACGTACTTTAATTTCCAAGGTAAGTCCTCATGCTACCTAATCAGTTGTCCTTTACTGACTTTCATAGCTTGGATCCGTGTAATTGTCTGCTCTGGACCCCGTCAAGTTCTCAACGCCTTTACTCTCAAGTCAGTTTATGAGGCCAAACTCACCCCTACTGCCGATAATGTTGGCGAGTCTATCGCCGGTTTCTTCGAAAACATCAAGATCCTCGCCGAGGAAGATTATCAACAAGCCCTGGTTCTTTCCGGCATGTGCTTTACTTGCGTAATTTGGATCTTCTCCGCCCTTTTCCTTCTGGCTGCTGTCCTTTTCTGGCTCCTCTTTCTTGTCCATTGGATTCCTGCTGCCGATGGTGGTCTTTCTGGATACTGCGAGCGAAAGGTCACCAAAGCCTTGATGAAGATTGTCACCAAGACAGTCAACAAAGCGTTGGCCAGAGAAGAAACCAACCGAATGAGAGCCGAAGTAAAGGCCGCCAAAAAGAATGGCGAGAAGCTTAACCCTGAACGAATGGCGACTCTACCAACCTTGCCGAATGTCGGCCTAGTTAGCAAGATGGACCAACCGCCAATGCTCAACCGCAACGACACTATGATGACACTGCCACCTTATACATCACGACCAGGAACCCCAGGCGGTATGGAAAACGGCCCACCCGCACCAGAACCGCCCGTGCCATCGAGACGAGGAACTACGGCATCCGTCGCCAGCTACGCTTCTCGGGTGACAGCTAAATCTGGAGGAGGCTATGGCCGAATTGCATCTCCAGTGCCTGAAGTACCTCCAATGAGCTACGAACAACATCTTCAGTCTCGATCTGCCACAGACCCGCACGGAAACTATGGTCACTATCCAGCAAACCAAACAATGATGAATCCAATGTCATCCCTGCCAGGACGTTACACAGAAAGCCCTGCTCCTATGTATCCCAATACTGGCTCGTTCTTTGCCCCTCCATCCCGTGCGCCCAGTACTCGTCCAATGGACACTTACTCACAAAACGTGAACACATACGCGCCGACAGAAGTATCTTATTCGGGGTCGAGAGAATACCAGGCTTTTAACCCACCTGGTCGTACGAATACAGCATCATCTGTAAACTCTTACCAAAGCAGAGCCCCAATGCAACGACCGTTCCCTATTCCGGTACGCAGTGCTACAGGTCCAATGCCTTCTCGGGAACCTCCCCCAAGGAGCCTGACCGGCTCGATACCACCGCGAGCTGCAACTGCAAGGCCAGAAAGGGCTTCTCCCTACAACTATGATGTAGAGTCGCAACAGGGGAGGAATCGTTGGTAAATAACTATATCTATTAAAATGGCTTATACTATTAATGAATCATGATTTATAATATTGGTATTTATAAGTTGACTCGCTGTGTACAATAGCATCATGAAACATACAACGATATGAATGAATTTGTTGAAGGATGTGGTGTTGCTGTGCTTACTTTAAAATGCGGATGACACCTTAATTATGCCCATGTCGTGGGCAGTCATGCAGTAGTCAACCACGCCCTTAAGAGAAAGTCACCAATGGGGATTTGTCAACGGCACCAACTCGCTTCGGGCGGATGACATAAGAAGATGACAGAGTATTGACTAAAGCGAGAACATGCTGAAAGATGATATGTTTAAGTTCTGGATCTTGACCACCGTCCTCATCAATTCTGTGCGGTGTTCACAATACGCATTCCAAAGTCATCTATTGCAGTCTTACGAATTCTTTGTCAATAGCAACATGCCCTCTGCAACGTCAGAATGGCACGAAGGCGAGCTTGCCATGCACCAGCAGCTCAAGGTCCCAAAGCGAGGAAATCCTACATTCCCAGGCCTGGCGGCACATTATGGCATGCGAGTGATGCAGTCTTCGTTGGTAGCCCTTGGAACTCTGGATAACGAGGGCCATCCGTGGACAACGGTCTGGGGCGGCGAGCGTGCGTTTGCAAGGCCCGTGGCTGAAGGCGTGCTCGCGTTCAACAGCTCGGTTGATACTCGTCATGACCCTGTCTTCAGAGCTCTCTGGGATGGCATCGACGAGGAGGGCGTCAGACAAGGCGCCATCAACAGGCCTCATGGTGGTGAGGGAAAGGGCATGGCGGGTTTGTCTATCGACTTGGAAACGAGGGACCGCGTCAAATTGGTCGGGACATTTGTTGCGGGTGCTACTGTGGATGAAGGCAAGACAGTTCAGATGGCTATGGGTGTAACTGAAAGCCTAGGGAACTGTCCGAAGTACCTCAACAAGAAGGACATTATACCCAATACCATGGCGCCGGAACTCGTCTCGGACAAACTTCCGCTGTCACAAGAAGCACTGGATTTAATTGCAGCGGCAGACATGTTCTTCTTATCGAGCACAAACGGGGTGACTATGGATACGAACCATCGTGGTGGAAGTCCTGGGTTTATGCGAGTTATCAAGAATGAAGAAGACGAACTAGAATTGATATATCCAGAGTGTAAGTTAATTATTCTTCTGCATACACATCAGCTAACACGGAAGTCATCAGTCTCGGGAAACAGACTATATCAAACACTGGGCAACTTCAAAGTCAATCCTCTGGTTGGCCTTGTTATTCCAGATTACAACACTGCAGATGTAGTTTACCTCACAGGCAGTGCTTCGGTTCTCGTTGGGGAAGAAGCTTCTACGTATCTCGCGAGGACGAAACTTGCTGTTAAAATCACAATAACCGCTGCCAAGTTCGTCAAATCTGGCCTTCCCTTCCGTGGTTCCCAAGGCGAATATTCACCTTATAATCCACCTGTTCGCCACTTGCTTTCAGAGCACGACGCACACATTGGCGTTGCTTCTTCAAAAGCGGCAACGGCAAGTCTGACCAAGCGCGAGATTCTAACGCCGTCTATCGATCGGTTCACCTTTGAACTGTCTTCGGCACAGCCCATAGCGCAATGGCGTGCCGGACAGTACATCACGTTGGATTTTGAGCCTGAGCTGTCGAATGGTTACAGTCACATGGCCGATGACGATCCTCAAAGTCTCAATGACGACTACGTGCGAACATTTACTGTGTCGAGTTCGCCAGATAACAGTAAGGAGGTCCAGATCACGGCGAGGAAACACGGCCCAGTGACGACCTATCTAAGAAACCACAAATTGCGAGTACCGCTTGAGGTAGAAGTGCTTGGTTTCGGCGGCGAAGAGGGTTTCCGCATCCCTCTAGAGCCACAAGGTCACCGATCCATCTTCATCGCCGCAGGCGTAGGTATCACACCAGTCTTAGCACAAGCACCCGCCATCCTCCAGCACAAAGCCCCATTCACGCTGCTCTGGACCCTTCGTTACGAGGACTTGCCTCTCGCGAGCGACACATTCTCCCGAAATCCAGGACTCGCGAACTTGACTACGCTCTTCGTCACAGGCCAGCCGGACAAGGGGGAGCTACTAGATGAGGCAGAGCGGGCTGGGGCACGGGTGGTGAAGCGACGAATAGGTGCCGACGACATTGAAAACTTCAAGGGCCAGAACGCCCGGTTCTTCCTGTGCACGGCGCCGGCACTATTATCTGCCTTGGAAGGGTGGTTGTATGGGGAGAAGGTCGTGTGGGAGGACTTTGGATACTGAGGAGCATAGCATAGAAATTGATGTATTCTTGCCTGGCCTACCCCGAGTGCACATGCTTCTCATCTCCCGGCCAGCCGGATGTTTAACGTTAGCTCGCGGCGGTGCAAGGGACCGTACATAGTAGAGGCTGGAGACTAAACTCCATGTTCCCTGGAGTTTGCCTCTAGATGCGGGGAGCTGTAGTACTGCCGAGTTAGTAAAGTCCGGGGTTGAGGGATTCCCCATCTGAGGTTGATCTCTATACTGGAGGGACTTCCATAGTTATTCTTGCATTGGTGAGCAGACACGTCGTGACTGAGCTGTACTGGCATGTCTTCTCAGCCCTCACTACTCAAGCCAACGGAAGTCATTAATTTAAGGCGATTGTTGAAGTCTCTTTCCCCGCAAACAATGTCCGGGAGATGAGTTACGGTTTGCTTCGAGTCCCACTCCCCCGCGCTCCAAGATGCGGATCCGCACTCTGGTTTCTTTGTCCATATCACGTAAGGCCAGCTGGAGATCACTTGAGCTAAGTTGCACAGGACTCGTTCTAGTTTGATTGGCGGTTGGAACCCAGTGGCAAGAGGCAGGAGAATAGAGATTCTCAAGAGCGGAGCGAGGAGCGTTGATAGAAGCAGCCGATTCAACGGATTGTATTCTGCGTAACGTGGCACCGAGCTATAGGGATGGAAGTTGCCGCAAAACTGATGGATTAAGAGGAAAAGGCTCCTAGCGACCTTGCAGAACTCCAATGTTGCTCCAGGTTGTTGATCTAAGCGTGTTCTCGAAGTCAGTCTTAACATATCGCGTGGTTAAGGCCTTTAGGTCATTGCCCTATGTCGCTCAATACTGCCAGGTAGCATGTCTTGCTCTGTGTACCTAAGATAGCAAAAGACCACGGAATACTATTTCCTCAGTCAACAATGATGACTCCGAGTTTCCGAGGCTCTGTAAGCTGGTCCGCTGTCGGCGACGGAAGACCCAAAGCGGAACCGGCTAAAACACATTCATTGCCTGCATCGTAACGCAATGGAGACAAAATTGTAGGAGAAACAAAAACCAGAGACGACAGGCTTGGCTAGGGGCATAGTGGGCCTTTGCGTGAGTTATCAATTGGTCTGGTAAATAGCTCAAAAGCCTCAAATGTTTTGACTGCTTTCTCGGCGTCTTACTAGCGAGTTGGCATGGGGAAGTCGAGCGGCTCGCGTATAAGCACGACGTGTTAAAACTGCACGCTTGACACAGGACAGCCAGGGTTATGTCGTGATTGAGTAGAACGGTCTAGGATTTTATAGTTATACATGATCAGGAACTTTACCTGGGCTTTGTCCTGTGTCTGCCTCTGCGATGGTTCCATGCTGTTCGATTAACATTGACCGTAAAGGGCCAATTTGCAATTGACAGTTTCTCCTACTCGTGATGGCTAAAATGCCCTGCACCATGATCTGATTCCCTATCCATTAACTAGTTAGTTGCCAATTCTATGTGCTAATTATGAGACACGGTGCCTTTTCCTATCGACAGCACGTTTCGGATAGTGGAGGGATCGTTTAAAGGTCACCAGACATCCATGGCAATACTATGTAAGCATCAAGGATAATCGTGGAGATGGTTGCTGCAAAAGATTTGATACGTCAATAATAAGTTGCTGATTTTGAGAGATTTAAAAGATTTCCTAACCGCTGTTTCTTCAGGATTCGAGGGGCAGGCAACACAATCGATCTCGATCAGTTCTTGGAGCGTGAAGCGAATTGTTTATGTAATTACTAATTCAAAAGTTTTCATAATAACGCTCCGATAGCCCAAAGATAGCTACATACTTGGGAACACCCCGCATTTGACAGGGAACTTACGAAAGGCATCGATTATCGCCGAGAAGTACTTTGATTGATTCGGAGCGCTGACAAAGCTATGGTGGTTGCAGACACGGCAGAGTAATGAGGTCAGATTGGAGGACAAATCTAATTTCGAAGAAACACAAAGATCTTTCGTGCTACCCAGGCAATGGTACATGTGCAACCTAGATCGGCAGCCAAGAAAGCTACCTGCATTTATTGTGAGAAGGCTCTAGGCGTTGAGAACTGTCAATACACCATGTGATCTATTTGCGCTACGCGGACAGACGATCGTGAGGACAGCTCTACAGAAGGAAGAGAAGGCTTGGGAAGCCAATTCGACTAGCTTCGATTGTAAGACAAATCAGAACCTGTAACTTAAGTTTACAGGGAATATTTTGGCTTTACGTAGGTGTGTTGCTGTGCTATGCCGTGCTGCTATGTCCCTGTATCACGTTCCATCAAGCCGGACTTCGGTGGAGTGGCTCAGACTCAGATCACCATCGTCATACCCCGCCACTAAAAGTTCGACTGAGTAATCAAGAGTCCCTCCCTTTGGGCGAATGACGGGAATGTGAAGATGAAGGTGATTCAAAGTTAATAATGGTTTTTATTGTTTACCAAGGTTGATATTAAGCGACTAAGAGCTCGCCGGTGTCGCAGCTCGTCGTGAATTTAGAGGAGTCGGTAGGTGAAACTAAATAGCTTTACACTTTGAGGTAGCGCCCGGTGTAGAATTGGAATCGTCACCAAACAACAGCCCCGCTAATCCTCGATGGCGTGTGTATGGTGCGTCAAAGGCCTGGACTGTCGTGTTTGTGGGTGCGGATTCCTCATGTCCATGGCAGGTTGAACCATGATGGGGACTGGGGTTTCAATGGCTTGGGGCTTGTTAGCGGGCCTGAAACTGGCCTACCATGAATCTTCAGGACGAGTCTAATACCTGCAATAGCTTATGTCGTTCCACTTTTACTTATTAAGACAAGACACAAGACAGCGGATCTCGGTGCACGCGCAGCCTAGCACTTGCCCACCATCTTCATTAGCCTGGGCTCTGCCTGCCTGCCCTGCCTGGACATTTGAATACAATTCTCCCAGAAGGTCCGGAAAGAAAACCTTCCTTCCTCTTCTTTAACTCAACTCTTCCATCTCCTCCTTTATTCCCCACGACCGCATTCACTCTTAGCACATCGACTACTATTATACCATCTCCACCACCAATAAGCGAAAACACTCAACCCTTCTCTGCGAAACCGACCCTGTATCATAGCTATACAGCACAGCACATAATACTTGCTGATTTCGGAATCCCCGCCATCGCCGCCTATCCGTTCGTCAAACACTTGCGCGGACCTCGACGAGCAAGCGAATTCTTGCCACTTCTTCTAATTTAACCATCGCCTGATCGCTTCGACGATTTCAACAAATCCAAATCCTCAGGTCCCACCTTCTTCAACAATTCGGTCGTAGTTCGGTCTCTGCACCGATACTGCCGTGCCCCTCGCTTCCGTCCGCCGCCAACTACCGGCGCCGGCCGCTGCTTGTCGCATCGCGAAACCCCTCGTTCCGCACAACCTGCCATTTTCCATCTCGCTGAGGAGTATCAGTATTAACACCCAAAACAATAATCAAAATGGCCTGCGACTACCAATACGTCAAGGAGCACACCCGGGAGGACTATGTATTTCCTTCGCACCGCTTCCAGCGGTCATGCTCTCCCGATAAAACTCCGCTATGCCTCGTGGCCTGTGGCTCCTTTAGCCCTATCACGTTTCTTCAGTAAGTTTCTTCCGCAAGAACACGGCTATTCCTGCCATGGCGTTCTTTGTGATCGGGCTGCGAAATGTCGAGTCTTCGCCGATCATGAGAATATCCAAGTCTACCAGAACAATTACTGACCAACCAACAGCCTTCGAATGTTCCCAATGGCCCGGGACCATGCTCACAACGAGAGTGGGTTAATCGCTTCTTATAGGTTCTGAGGCACAGCTAACGAGGAACTAGATTTCGAGGTTGTGGCCGGAGTTTTGAGTCCTGGTAAGTGAATTTCGGATCTCATCAAAGACCTCAACTAATTCTGAGTAGTCAGCGATGCATACAAAAAGAAGGGTCTTGCTCCTGCTCATCACCGCATTGAGATGTGCAGGCTCGCGACTGAGAACTCATCTAAGTGGCTCATGGTAGACCCGTGGGAGGCTGAAAGCCCATCATACATCCCAACGGCCAAAGTGCTCGATCACTTTGACTACGAGATCAACGAGGTTATGGGTGGTGTCGAATGTACTGACGGCACTCGAAAGCGTTGCCGCATTGTACTTCTTGCTGGGCTTGACCTGATTCAAACCATGTCTACCCCAGGTGTTTGGGACGAGCGTGATCTCGACCACATTCTCGGCAACTACGGTGTCTTCGCTTTGGAGCGCACAGGAACCGAGATTGATTCAACTCTGGCAAACCTGAAGCAATGGGAGAAGAACATTCACATTATCCGTCAGGTATGTCCCCAATCATATAAGAGTTACCACATGATATTAACGAGATAGGTCGTCACCAATGACATCAGCAGCACCAAGATCCGACTGCTCCTTAAGCGCAACATGTCAATCGATTATTTGATTCCCGATGTTGTAATTGATTACGTGTACGAAAACAATCTGTACCGCGATCTCGATATGCCTGATTCTAAGGGCAAGGGCAAAGTCATCACGAATGGCCCCGATGTCGGCACCAGCACTGGTTGAATTGCCTTGCAATTCGATCAAGTGATATAATCAGCACCCAACCCTTACGCCGGTCCCGATGCGGCTAGCGAGCCTCAAGCACAGTGGCCGAATAATTAGACCTGACGACACAATACCAGAGCCGAGGCAATAAGTCAGATCAGCTTCTGGTGGATGTATGTTTCGAGTCGCCGCGATTTCAGGGTCAAGGGATCTTTTGTTATAGAGAGCGCAGTGGACCGTTACGGATGAATCAGGTCCAGTATTAGATGCGCCGAGCGTGGGATTAGAAGGCGTGTCGATGGGGAGGTGGATTTTCACTTTCCTTTATTAAGTCGCTCTTGAAGCAAACTGCTTTGGTTTAGCGGTTGGATAGAGCGCACTCTTGAGCGGAGTTATTCCATCAATTGAGGCATACAAAGACGGGGTTTCCCGTTACTCCGGGGCTCAATCTTGCCACCGTCCCTGCCTTGCCATGTTTACAGGACCAGCTCCCTAAGTATGCTGGGGTTCTTCTGCTGTATCTTGTTGATGCGCACGTGTCTTTGTGACCTGGGGCCACATCCCAGCGATGAATTAGAGTTGCCTCGGTCCGATCCGATATCGAGTTGGATGACGCTTTTGTTGCTACATATTGTTTTGAGAACCATCTGCCTGGGCCCTATATCTTGGTGCTTTGTTACATTCTAGTAAGGCAGAGAGAGTTACGATCTGAGGTTTGGAGTTTTAGTTGTAGAGATACCCGTTCAGCCCATTGAGGCCAATTATTCAATTTATGCAGCCGTGGAGGCTTTAATCTGAAACTCTGTTTATCTTGATTGGACGAATAATAAGTCAAATGCTTAAATTCCCCGTCCTTGAACGGAAGATAGCTCCTTAAGACAACGTCGCCGAACTCCGCCTCCCTTCGGAGCAAGATTGCACGAGGACAAGGCCGGCCAATGAAGGTCTATTATCAATCAATGTCTTGTCAGGGCCAAGGGCGGAAAACAACAAGGAATAGGGAATCAGAGAAGGGTACAAAAGGGACCTGCGAAAAAGGGCAAAGCGTAGAACCCCGCAGCCAAATAACCGACGCTTACTGGCCGCCTCCTATCTGCCGCAAAGATAAACGTGCCAGATCGATAGGGCACTTGGAGGCTTGGCATGCGATACTGTACTGGAGATGGCAATTGCAGTGATAGACCTTTTGCCAAGGGGATAGTCAGAGCAGGCATCGGTGTCCGTTTGGGCTTTTTGCCCCGGGGCGAATTTTAAGTGCAGCAGAGCGTTCCCAGGATAGGGAGGTCTTGGGAGGAATACTGTAAATACAAATACCTCAGCCCGTGGCCTTGTCCTGACGATCGATTGCCAGAGTAGACAGGGCATCCAGTGAATCTCATTCAAAGTCCGCCTTCACTATGAAGCTCCAATTCCTCGTCTCCTCCCTCATCAGCCCTCTGGCTGCGGCGCTGACCATTGCTGAGATCAACGGTGATCGGTACCTCTCTTCCTACAAGGGAAAGAATGTCACCGGTGTAGAGGGTCTTGTCACTGCTGTTGGTAGCTCTGGTTTCTACCTGCGATCGACCAAGCCTGATCGTAGCGACGCGACATCTGAGGGTCTGTACGTTTTCGGCAAGACCGCTCTTAGCAGTGTCTCTGTCGGAGATGTTGTGACTCTCGATGGTCTCGTTGAGGAGTATAGGTAAGTTCTGCTACCTTCTGGACTGAGTATCGCTAACAGAGCTAGATCCAACAAGGACTATGTTTATCTCACTGAGATTACCTCCCCTCAGAACATTGTCGTCAAGTCATCTGACAACAAGTTCAAGCCAAAGGTTATTGGCAAGGACACCGGCAACCCTCCTGTAAAGCAGTTCTCCAAGCTTGACGAGGGCGACATCTTCGCTGTGCCCAACAATGGGTCCCTCATCTCAGTAGCCAACCCCAAGCTGAACCCCAAGCTGTACGGTCTTGACTTCTGGGAGAGCCTTGTTGGTGAACTTGTCACTGTCCCCAAGGCGTATGCTCTCAGCCGACCTAACAACTTTGGCGATTTCTGGGTCAGGGGTAACTGGAAGGTTTCTGGATTGAACAAGCATGGCGGTCTCACCATGGTTGGTAACGGTATGTTGACCATATGCGACAATTGGTGTCTTAGCTGACCTTTTAGATGCGAACCCTGAGGCCATCACCATCGGCTCTCCTCTCGATGGGTCTAAGAACCCCGATGACACCAAGCTCGGTGACTACGTTGGCGACATCACTGGCGTTGTCTCATACGCCTTTGGTTTCTACCGTATTCTTCCTCTGACTGCCACCAAGGTCAGCAAGGCCTCCAACGCCGAGCATCCTGCTGTTAGCTTCACCAGCAAGAAATCCTGCAAGGGCATCACAGTTGGCGACTACAACACCGAGAACCTCAACCCTGCATCAGCCCATCTGCCTCTTGTCGTCAAGCAGATCGTCGAGAAGCTGCGCACGCCTGATCTCATCTTCCTCCAGGAGGTCCAGGACAACAGCGGTGCTGCCAACGACGGTATCGTGACTGCTAACCAAACCCTCGCTGCTTTGGCCGATGGTATCGAGGAGTCTAGCGGAGTCGTGTACGACTGGGCTGAGGTCATCCCTGACAACAACGAGGACGGTGGTCAGCCTGGTGGTAACATTCGCCAGGCGTACCTCTACCGACCCGATGTCATTGAGCTTGTCAACCCTAACCAAGGCGATGCCGACGACGTCAATGCTGTTCTCGATGGTCCTTCCCTGAAGTACAACCCTGGCCGTATCGATCCCGCCAACCCTGCCTGGGATGATAGCCGTAAGCCTCTCGTAGCTGAGTGGAGGCCTGTCAAGGGCACCAAGAAGTCATTCTTCACTGTGAACGTGCACTTCGGCAGCAAGGGCGGTTCGACTTCTGTGCACGGCGATGCTCGCACCCCCGTGAATAAGGGCGTCGAGAAGCGTACCGAGCAGTCCAAGATCACTGCTGTAAGTTACTACCTCCAATCTGTAAGCGGGACTCAACTGACGATATTTAGGAATTCATTGCGCAAATCCTCAAGAAGGACCAAAAGGCCCACGTCATCGCCGCCGGTGACTTCAACGAGTTCGCCGACGTTGCGCCCATTCAGACTTTCGTCAAGACTTCTGGCCTTGTAGATGTTGACGAAGCTGCCAAGATCCCTGCGACAGAGCGATACACGTATCTGTTTGACAGCAACTGCCAGGCTCTGGACCACATGTTTATCAGCAAGGAGCTCCGCAAGGGCATCAAGTATGAGCATTTGCACATCAACACTTGGCAGAACAAGGCGGGTGAGGTCAGTGACCACGACCCCAGCGTTGCCATGTTCGATATGTGCTAGATGTAAATGTAAGAAAGAAATAAATGTTATATATAGTCAATTAGATCCGCTTGGATTATTCAAAATGAGTTCTCGGCCTGTTGTACAAAAGTTTTCGTTGCGAACTACTCGTCACTGTTGTCTTCATCATCCTCAGGCTCTTCCTCGTCGTCCTCTCCTTCTTCTTCATCTTCGCCATCTTCATCGCTATCGCTATCGTCATCTTGGCCAGGATCTGGCATGACGATACTGTTCAAAAACGAAACCTTACTATGTCAGCTCGCCCGTGAGTGAAGAGTACAGATGACTTACATATCCCACCATCGGACGTATGATCTCGCTAATTTTCTCCTGCGCATCATCCTCGTAAAAGAGACTATCGTCAATCTGAGTCCCGACAGTGAAATTCCTTAGCTTCAGCAACGCAATGTTGCGGTGTTCAGCAGTGAAGCCTTTGGGCTTGGTCTTGAGCGCGTTCTGGCTGTTCTTTTCCGCAAATGCCAGCAGCGCCACCTCGGGATCCGATTTGTTGGCGACCTTTGGCAAGAATATGCGCTTGAAGGCTTCGTCGTTAAGCGCACGTTTCCACCTATTTGGCCGCTCGTCAATGCTGGCGCGAAGTCTTTGCATCTGCTCGCCGCTGGGACACCATAGACCACCGCCGATGAATGACTTTTTAGGTTCACAGTGGATGTAGTAGCAGGCATATGGGCCTTTGCGACCAGTTCGAGACCATGCGGCAGAGAAATGAGGCTGTCTTTGTGAGCATATACATTTATAGAAAAGTTCAGAGTTCGTACCTTGTATGGTGTGGGATCTTTGCTGAAGCGAATGTCTCTGTGGATGCGAAAGCTTAGATCCTTGATTGGAAGTTCAGGAATCGTCTCGTCAGCTTCAATGATAGACTCTGATGTGCATTCGACGAATGCGTTCCAGTCTTTCAAAGCACGTCGATACTCCTCGTCATGTGCTGTAGGGGTCAGTCTGGCGCCGATGGTGAGAACAATATGGTGGACTTACACTTTAGCCAAGGGCGCTGATTGTTGGCTTTGAGATCTCGCAAGAACAACATCGTGTTCTTATGTAGTTTGAAATCCTCATATTCGATACCTTCTGTATCCCTCAACTTTACCAACGGAATGATAGTGACCTTGGGAGGCGCATCCGAGTCGTCTGAATCACCATCGTCTTCCTCCTCCTGTGGTTCCTGAGCTAGCTCATCCTCATAAGGCTCTTCAGATTCCTCCTTTTTCGCTTGTTTCTTTGGTGGTCTTCCACGTTTCTCTGGCGGTGGCGCATCACTCTCCTCTGTGTTGTCGCTACCTTCGAAGTATTGGCTTTTGGTGGAGGCTCGCCGGGAAGTGCGGCGAGTGGTAGTGACTTCTTCTACAGGTCGCTTCCGAGGAGGCATTTTGAGAAAAGAACGAGGTTGGTCGGTGTATATCTGTACCAAGAAATGCAAAACTGCCACCAAGATTATCAATAAATGGCCTGGAACAAAATAATGTCCATGTCGTCATTGTTCGGCTTTGCGCGACTACGCGTTTCAGGGGACACGAAGTCACGTGGTCCACACAGAACACATTAGGGGACATCATGTAAGTCAACCTTGCTTAATACACCACATTTGTGAACAAAACCGTAAAGACATTTTGATCTCTTTGTGCTACCACAATATAGCTATTTCGGCGTCCTATAACCGCTGAGATGTATGCTGCTATGCGCATAACTCTTCCGGACGACTGGCGTTCATTGCTTCTCAATAATGTACAGGTATATCTCGTCAACTCTTATACACTTCCCTCTTGCTAGTATGTATCAATATTCGTCCCTCATAGCTGATTTCCCTATGGGCATGGTTTTACCATTGTGCAATCACGCTGGCCCAGAAACTTTGATCGCCTCCATCCTCTTCTTGCACGCATACATTCGCTCCAAAAAGGTGATGTCTCCAAGCCTGCCAACCAGCCACTTGTCCGATTCGCTGGGTTTGAGTGGTTCCTGTGGTGGTGCAGTCGTATCCGCGAGCATAACCCAGATACGGGCTGCAGCGCGAAGGCGATCCCAATCACCGCCCTGGATGGCAGCTTCTTCTTCCTTCAGGTAGATGACCTTGCCGATCCTTTCATGTCGCTCTGCCCAGGCACTCTCAAGGTATCCTTTCTTGGCATAGCCGATGAGCTTTTTCTCATAACGAGCCCATGTGTCTGCAGGAATTAGGGCTCGTTCGGGTTTGGTGTGGGAAATGGCCACCTGGAGACGCTTCAAGGCCTCATTGGATTCTTCGGGTGTTGGCACTACTTGCATCCGGTCAAGCATGCTGAGCAGCTTGGGCTTGAACTCAATCCATTCAGATGGCTCAATATCGGTGACTGCAGTCACAACTTCAAGAACTCCTGGTCTGCGGTCGACAGGGTGGTTTTCGGCGTTGTCGTCGGGGATGTCTTCCATGTCTTCCATGTGGGTGTCCTCTTGTTGTTCAACCTTGGGGCAGATAGAAGTAGAGCCCTCTTCTGGTTCCACCGTGTCCTGCTGTCTCTCTCCGTTGTTGGCCTCACTTTGGGAGGGAGCCGGAAGAGTGTTAGAGTCGAGTTCCATATGGCCTGGCTCATCTGAGTTTACATCTTCAAGAGGTGTGTCATTTCCGCGGGACTCGGTCATAGTGCGACCGATATGCTTGTTTTTGTTGGAAGATGATGATTCTGCAGCTTTTTCCTTCAAGGTCTGATGCATCCATCTAAGGCGTGCTGCTTTGCCGGGGCTGTTCTCAGGTGTAGTTGTAAATTTCTCCTTCATGGGCTTGGCAGCTTCTTGACGTTTCTGGACCTTGCCCTTAGGACTCTCAGGAGGAGTATTTGTTCTCTTTCTTGCTTCGCGCTTCTCCTTAGCTGTTTGGCGGGGAGACTTTCGCTTGTTGATGATGGTTCGAAGAATATCGATAAACTCCTCAGCAGTGGCTGCGGCATGGAGCTCAGCGCGGCTCTCTTCGATGTCGAGTTTGGAAGGGGGCAGGGCCAGAATGTTTTCAGACTCAGCGCCATCAGCGAACTTGAAGGTGCAGTTTGCTCTCGCTTTGGCTGAACTCATGTGAGCGCAGCTGGCAACAAACTCGATGATGATGCCGCGCAGGTGGGTGAACTCGAGCTTTGCATCGCGGCCATTTCGTCCAGCTTCTTCAAAAAGGAGCCGCAGTGACTCGAGAAAGTCAGTGCCTGGAAGCACAACCATTGTTGATGTTGTTTTTGATTCGATCTTGTCTTTGAAGCTTCGAAAATAGGTTGTGTTTGGATGAAAGGTTGTTGTATGCAAAGGAAAGGATTGTGCTGCTCGCAAGATCTTATTTACAGGCAAGCAAGAGCTATGAAGCATAAGGCTTAGACAAACGCTTAGGTACCTAGTATGTTGTCTGCCAGCCGTCAACAGGTGTTGATACAAACGCGGTTAATACTATTATTATCTACCTAGCTGAGGTTGGCACTGCCTTCAGAATTGTGACACTGGCATTGTCAGTGTCAACAAACATCCCCTATACGTTACAGGTATGAGCAGATGCCTTTCCCATTGAAGGACGCCCAGTATTTCATACTTTGATACCTATGTACTTACAATGGAACTTCGTAAATATGGGCGTAGAGAAGGGCAGTGGTTCGTGATTGTTTCTGAATATAGTATACAAACTCTTATGTTACACTGTTCAGGATCACGGAGACATATTATCCAAATTTAGAGAGACAGAGTTCACGGAATCAATGTGCAGCCCTGCGTTAGCTTGGACATGTGCTACCCATAAGAACTAAAATACGAACAAGTATAAATTTTGATAGCTGGCACGCACCGTTGTGTCAAAGCTTGTCTCAAGCGTATTTTCCCATCAAAGGAACCAAAGGCTCTCCATATTCCATAGAATGATAGGTGATAGAGTCCTCGCAAAGAATATGAGTCAGACAGCTTGATAGAACTTCAGGCATACCTCTACCCAAAAGACACGCATAGGGGTCCAAGCGCATATACTCCAGCAACAAACATACGATGTCATCTAAACTAGGCTTACAACTACCTACCTAGTCCGACTTTCAAAAGTCTATGTCACGAGCAAGGAAAAGGAAAAGGAAGCAAGTGTGAAGAGACAGCATTATCATGCATGGATCATGAAAGGATAGATAAAACATTTACTTAGACAGCAGAGAGCTAACACCTCGCAACTGGAACGCGGCGCGGCCATGCCGTAAAACCCCAACTTCTGAATGTTGACCTTCGATCATATAATCTCCGAAAGGTGGGACAAGGACAACAGCATCAAGTCACTCAACTACTATGGCAACAAATTATGATGTTGGCTGAAATTCATGACATTGCGCTATCTACTTGCAACCTGCGCATACTAAGCTCCAACCAAACACCGAAATGACTTCATTTATCTTATTTTTCCGAAATAACGGCATGATGCATTTAAAGCTCATCGTGGATGTTGTCGTCCTGCTCGCCACCGGCGCCACCAGCACCCTGGTACATCTTGGAGGTGATGGGGTAAGCGACGTTGGACAGCTTCTCCTTCTGCTCCTCGAAGTCCTCGGCAGTGGCCTCAGCGCCATGCTCCTCGAGCCACTCGTTGGTCTCCTTGACAGCGTCGAGGATCTGGGAAAGTTAGCATGTGCGTTTGTTAAGCGGGCAGTTGTAGAACTTACAGTCTCCTTGTCCTCGTCCTCAATCTTGCCACCAAGACCCTCCTCGTCGTTGACCTGGTTCTTGAGGGAGAAAGCGTAGTTCTCAAGGCCGTTTCGGGCCTCGATGCGCTCACGGGTAGCCTTGTCCTCCTCGGCGTACTTCTCAGCCTCGGCGACCATGCGCTCGATCTCCTCAGGAGTGAGACGACCCTTATCGTTGGTGATGGTGATAGACTCCTGCTTGCCAGTGCCCTTGTCGTGGGCAGAGACCTTGAGGATACCGTTGGCGTCGAGCTCGAAAGAGACCTCGATCTGGGGAACACCACGGGGGGCAGGGGGGATACCGGTAAGCTCGAACTTGCCGAGGATGTTGTTGTCCTTGGTAAGAGATCGCTCACCCTCGAAGACCTGGATCAGGACTACGGGCTGGTTATCAGCAGCGGTGGAGAAGATCTGGCTCTTGCGGGTAGGGATAGCGGTGTTGCGGGGAATCAGCTTGGTCATGACTCCACCGGTGGTCTCGATACCGAGGGTAAGAGGGTTGACATCCATGAGGACGACGCCACCAGTACCTTCCTCACCGGAGAGGACACCAGCCTGAACAGCGGCACCGAAAGCAACAGCCTCATCAGGGTTGATACCCTTAGAAGCCTTCTTGTTGAAGAAGTCCTCAATAAGCTGCTGAACCTTGGGGATACGGGTAGAACCACCGACGAGGACGATGTCGTCAACCTCGGACTTCTTGAGCTTAGCGTCCTTGAGGACCTGCTCAACGGGCTTCATGGTCTTCTTGAAGAGATCAATGTTGAGCTCCTCGAACTTAGCCTGGGTGAGAGTCTCGGAGAAGTCCTTGCCGTTGTGGAAGGCCTCGATCTCAATACGGGTGCTCTTCTGAGAAGACAGAGTACGCTTGGCCTTCTCGGCCTCACGCTTGAGCTTACCCATGGCCTTGAGGTCCTTGGTAATGTCGACGTTGTTCTTCTGGTTGTACTGCTTGGCGAAGTAGTTGATGACTCGCTGATCGAAATCCTCACCACCGAGATGGGTGTCACCAGCGGTAGCCAGGACCTCGAAGATACCGTCATCAATGGAGAGCAGAGAGACATCGAAGGTACCACCACCGAGATCGTAGACGATGATCTGGCGCTCACCATCGGTCTTGTCAAGACCGTAGGCAATAGCGGCGGCGGTGGGCTCGTTGACGATTCGGAGGACGTTAAGACCGGCAATGACACCGGCGTCCTTGGTGGCCTGTCGCTGGTTGTCCTTTGGAGAGTTAGCTGGCTGGTCATTTCTGAGTAGAGCAAATTGAACTTACGTTGAAGTAGGCGGGGACGGTAACGACGGCGTGGGTAACCTTCTTACCGAGGTAGCTCTCAGCAACCTCCTTCATCTTGCCGAGAATCATGGCAGAAATCTCCTCAGGAGTGAACTGCTTCTTGGCACCATCGACCTGGACCTGAACAACGGGGCGGTCATCGCGGTTGACAACCTTGAAGGGGAAGTGCTTGATATCGCCCTGGAGGGTCTTCTCGGAGTACTTGCGGCCAATGAGACGCCTAGATGGTGGTTAGCAAATTGTCTTGCGAGGAAAAGAATCAGTGTGTACATACTTGATATCGTAGATGGTGTTCTCGGGGTTTGCGGCGGCCTGGTTCTTGGCGGCATCTCCAACGAGACGCTCCTCCTCGGTGAAGGCGACGTAGGAAGGAGTGATTCGGTTACCCTGATCGTTGACGAGAATCTCGACCTTGCCCTTCTGCATCACACCGACACAGCTGTATGTGGTTCCAAGATCCTGTGGCGGGTTAGCGGGGTCGTGTCATGAGGAAGCGAGTGCGAATGCTAGGAGTGGTAGAACGTACAATACCAATGACAGTGCCGTAGCTGTCGACCTCGTCGGCCTGGACAGTCTGAACAAAGGCCAGAGGAGAAAAGAGGAGGGTGATCCAGCAAAGGAGTCCCAGGCCAAGGGCCATTGAGCTCCTTGAACGAGCCATGATGAGCTCTCTGTGTAGTTGCACTGCAACAAGACTCTGAATGTGGGAAAAAAGAAAGAACAAATCAATCAATTGTAGAGCAAAGGCCTTTGAGTCTCAAGCCTTGCAAATTGGTTGGTATGAGGAAGAGAGAGGGGGTATCTTTGAATGTTGAAAGAAGAGCGGGTTTGGAGGAGGAAAGCCGACAACTTATTAAGTAAGGTGGTCACTGTCTCCAAAAAAAAGTTGAGGTGTCCAGATTGCACAAAAGGCCAGATTTCACAGAATGGCTGCCCCACGTGACAGGGGTCCAGGATTTGTATGGGGGTTCTTGCACTGTACGAAGCCGCCTTTTCAGAGTTTCTTGCCACTGATTTTATTGGAGGAAGTACTACTTCTCACAGGGCGAGGACAGTGCTTTCAAGGCAAGGCTATTGAGTGTTGATCCCCTAGCGCCTGTTTAAACCATGAGGCAAGGATTTGGTGCTGCTGTTGGCCTTTGCGGGGACCGCCACTTTCAGCACTTAGTCAAATCAATACGCAAAAAGAAGGTCTTGGAAGACAACAAAGATGACTGATTACGTTGGTTTCTACAATGTTCTACAAAGTCTGAGTCACTCCAATGTCTGCCTGGATAGTTGCAAGATGTTACAACGCTCAGTAAAACGTGGTACCTCAGGGTATCCTAGTTCTAACCACTCCAAAAACTAAAAGTACAGGAAACTTGGCCTCTTCTCAACTTCGAGAATATTCCCGCCAGAGCTCGGACTGTGGAACCCCCCGGAAGGCTAGCTACCGAAGCTGTCCTTTTGGAAGGCTGTAGTCTGTAACAGAGGATCCCCATATCCCTTAATATCGTCAAATATTGACTCAGGCACCGTCCGTCAGTCACTAGTAATGTAGTATAAGCATATAAATAATTATCCGCCGCAATGAAGAGGGCGGTACTGCACTGCCTGCCTGGTCATGCATAATAAGTTACGTTTCGTGATAGGCCACGTTGAACTTTATCCCGAAGTGAATATTTCTTGAACAGTGATTGGTCAATCCCAAATCACCCACCCTAGACCCTTATAGACACATGTCATGAGCCACCAGGTCAGCTATGAGGACGATTATCTCAATATCTAGCCACAAAATAGTTGCAGGTGAAAATGACTCTTTTGACTACTGTTCATATTGTTTATATTTTCTTTAATTAATTTCTGGCCACAAATTGGTTGCTAGTGAAAAGGTCTCCCACGATTACTCTTCATATTATACAAGTATCTTGTTTCCCAGTATCTGAATACGAATGCTTCATCCTCCTCGCTTGTGCTTCCCTTCGCAAGCAAACAAATAAACACCCTATGATAGGTACAATCTACTGCAATTTCTTGCCAAGCTCAGTTGGAATCATGTAGATCTCGCCAGTCTTATCATCTTGCAGCCAATGTTGTTCTGGAAGGATCGTGGGGTTTGGGTCTTTGATCGGTTGGATAACAGTTTTATGCGAATGATGATGGATCGACAGGGTACGTTTGGGTTCATATATCGTATGAATATGAGGTTTGATAGTTTGTTCAACGACCGCCTCTTGGTTATGGACTGTTCTGTCAAAATCAAGACTGTTCTGGAGGTGGAAATTGGCCTCTCCGTTTGTACCAGCGCGGACTTGCTCGTTGATGCGCTCAAATTCTGTGTCTCGAGGATGAATTGCCTCTAAATTGTGATTAATGCTGGCTTCTGGGTTCGCATTGGATTCCAGGTTGACGTCAGACTCTTGAGACAAGGGCTTCATGTGCGTTGTTGCATACTCCGGCCCTTCTTGAGCAATGGCCAACCGCGATAGCTTCGACTGATCAGGGCTGACTTCGTCGACAAGATCAAATGGCGTCAAAGGATCAATTTCAGTCTCGGGAAGTTCATTCCCACCCGGAGAAACCGCCAGCCGCGAAAGTCTTCTTTCAAGCTCATCCGCGTCCGCCGAGTGACTCGAGGTTTTGTGCTGCGTCGTTGTATGCTGTACGTTCTCTCGCTCTAGCGCAGGTTGCTGAGAAGTTTGATGAGATGGAGCACCGAGGCCTTCACTGATATGAGAGTTCCCTTCATCATATGAATCAACGGCATCACCCGGCAGGAAAGTTGGACGCGGCCGTTCCAACCCGGGTGTCCTAGGCGTTAACTCTGACTCCAATGGGTGAACTGCTGGATGAGCATGCAGGTTGTCTGTGTTTGGAGCTGCGAAAGCCGGCTGTTCATGTGCTTGGGGGATTTCAGAGCCATGATGTGGATCTGTCTTTGAACTTCTGCTCAATGCACTCAAAGACTTCCGATGGCGCGACTGAGAGGTCCTACCCTGAGCATTCAGACTGTTCCTGTTGTCTGAAGGGAGTGAATCGGAGCTCTCAGGAGCAGTGCTCTCTTTGTCTCTGTGCAGGATGCGTGATGCCCGCTTCTTGATGGCATTTTTGAGACGGCTCGCCATGAGGCCAACGGGTTATCGGAGGAAGCGCGTGGAGATAGCGGCAAAGACAGGGCAAGGACTAGGAACGAAGTTGGGAAGGAGTTAGTTGTGTAGGCAATGAAATGGTAATATCACGGAATAGCACACATGCTCCCTTTGATCAAACGCCACTGGTTCGGATTGGCTGTCATGTCATGTCATGCCATGCCTTTGGTCTAGACTCTAGACTCTGGACTCTGGGACTATCCACCTCAGACATAATTATGCTTTCATGTCATCATGGCAGCGTCCGTGTGCGGTAGATTACCGCATATTTCCATCACACCCATAGCTGTTGAAATGGCCGAGTAGATCGGATCGACGGCGAGGATCATGATGGAAGTTTGCGTGGCCGGAGCTCGATGACGCCCTCCATCTGAGCTACAGCACGCTAGCAGATGCTTAGCAATGTTAATCCTTAGACTAGTCTCAGTCGCTTGGCAGAAGCCGCTCATCATTTCCTGTTTGTTCATCCCTTCATTTGCCTTTTCGGAGAAATTGGGACCAGCTTGTCACCATACGCGGGTTTGTTGTGGTTGTGGTAGGAAATCCTCGCATATGAGATTTAAACCCGAGTACCTTCGATTAGCTATCACAAGATGTGAATGAGTATCACCATACAATATCTTTATTATTGCTATTACTGTTTTACTCTGACAGCTATCAACCTTTTGGTATGGACTTATATATTTCTGGAGGAAATTTAGCATAAAATCAACAATGAGTTCTGTCCTAAGCTTTATGTCATCCCGAGGCAGATCAACTGCCCTCCACGGATTGAGGCTCCAAACTCGACCCGCTAACTTGGGGCTTGAGGCTTGGTTGGGTGAGACATGCAGCTCTCATTTTCACTTCACCGGAGCAGCTATTCCTATGATTTGCTCGCCTTCATCATGACGTCGATTATTGCTTTTGTTCAGCTGCACTGGGCTCTTTGAATACTTTGTGCAGCGAAATGTCAGGTCATGTATGGACTAGTCTATCGGAGTCTAGACTGTGTTGACGTTGACGTGGACGCCTGCACTCTGCAATAGACAGCACCGGCATGCATCGGACCTAAGAAGGAAACAAGACATGTGCCAAATGAAGACGGCGGGATGACATGGTAGGCTTGAGATCAGCATCATCGTAGTTTCACTGTGGACCTACACCATCTCGATAGCTTGCAGCTCTCTTCGGAGCTCACTGTTTGGCTGAAGCATGACAGGAAGCTCGACAGGAATGACGTCCATGATATACTGCTCATGATCAGAGACGGCAACTTCGGACACGAAGGCGACGTATACTATCGTCAGGTATATAAGATTAAGCATACCTCACTCTCACTTCATTCCCTCTTCATTATCATCAACTCAGTCACAGCAACATAACCATTACCAACCGACACTCATAAACACACACTCCAAATTTGCAACCCATAACCCTAAATCAATCACAATGGAGAAAGCAAAGCAAGCCGTTTCTAGCTTCCTTTCCAACGACGGAAAGCACAAGACCACCGTTGACGAGGACGTCAGAGCGCCAGTTACCCAAGAGGTAGTGAAACCTCATCAGCACGAGAGCGTAACCACTGCTCTCGACAAGGAGGTTCATCAGGAGCATCATCATACCACAGTTCAACCAATCGCCCATCAAGAAGTACTGTAAGTGAAGCCTTAAACACTTGTGGGACTGGGTCGACTTACACCAAAATCCGCCCCACCGCACACCAATCTCCACCTCACAACTCTCATGTCCCCCAACCCCAATTCATTCAATTTAATAACAAAATAAATATAGTCCTGAGCAGCATCATCATAACATGGCGCCTGTTGAGCACAAGGAGTTTCATCATGGAAACGAGCATGACACGCGGGCCACCCTGGAGCGCGAAGCCGCCAAATTCAAGGACACAACCACAACTCACAACACCACACGATCTGCTGAGACTGCTCCTGTGATGACAGGAGAACGAATTCATCATCACGTGCATGAGCACGTACAGCCTGTTATCCAGAAGGAAACAGTTCAGCCTCATGTTGTTCATACGACAATTCCCATCCATGAGACTCACCATGCTGCCCCCGTGCACCACGGCACTTCCACCCTCCCTGTGAAGACTCTTGACGAGTTCACTTCTGAGCGTGGAGGACTTGCTGAGCGAGCTTCTCAGAAACTCACTGAGTTCGAGGGTTGCCCTAAGCCATACCGCCGAGAACTCCAGGGCGAGCAGCTCGAGGGTGATAGGAGCATGCACCTCCACGGCCACGGTGACAACTACGGCGAGAACCACTCTCACGCTGGACGTGAGGGCCACGGACTGGGCCGTAACACTGAGGGTCTTGCCGCTGGTGCTGCCGGTGCTGCCGTTGCCGGTCGTGCTGGTCGCAAGCACCGCCACCCCCTCGGCCACAAGAACCGACGTGGGTCCAACTCAAGCAGCTCTCTTAGCTCCAGCGATGAGGAGTCGCGCGGTCTAGGCAAGTCCTCCAGGTCGAACCGAGGTCTTGGTTCAGGAACTGGCACTGGTGTCGGAGCTGGTGCTGCTGCTACCGCTGCAGGTGTCGCGCATCATCAACACCAGAACCGTGAGGGTTTTCAGTCCGGTGGTCCTACTATCCCCGGCGCTGGAGGTGTTGGTTCCGGAGTCGGAACAGGCCACACTGGTTCTCTCGGCTCTGCCAACCGCGGTATTGGAAACCCCAATACTGCTGGCCTCAACAAGTCACACACCAGTGACTACGACCAGGTCAAGACTGGCGGTCTTCACAACGACCCTTTGAACAGCAACTCTGCTCACGTAAGTGTTCAATAAGAAACTCTTAAGGATCATTATTCTAACAATTCACAGAACCGTGGCGATTCTGGCGTTGATGTGCAGACAGGCAAGAAGCCTTCTCTCATTGACCGTCTCAACCCCCTCAAGGATGCTGATGGTGATGGCAAGAAGGGCCTTATGGACTAAGATGTTTTAGTTAATAATTGCGGGTAATCTCGATTAATATCTAATGTACGATTAGTTGATTCATGATGCGTTATGCATGACGCAAGTTTAGCTTAGCAGTTTTCATTTATCAAGTTTTTTAAAAGCTACATGCTGCACCATGACATATTGTGACCCAATGTGATATGTCTTATTTCTCTGCCCACCTTTCACATGTTTCATCATATCAATCATGAACAGTGATTATGGATCATTTGCCTTCAATCCTTACGAATTGTGGTAGCAAACTAGCGAATGGAGTTAATATACTGACAAGTTACCCATTGGTCTCTTAGTTACAGCAGTAAAAATAATCACGCTTTCATTATTTTTTAACGACAAAATCTGCTTAGTTTAGTATGGAATGATGTTCAACGCAGGTTGTTATGAAGTTACACATGCAGGTTATCCTTCTTCAACCTTGAACCTCATCAAGCCCAGGCTTTCCAAATCTCTCATTATCATCAGTAATGACATGACATTAACCTCTTCCAAAAGCTAAAACTTGACATGATCAGCACAATAGCAGTCGCACACGGCAACTGAAATCTAACCAAGATGAACACGCATACCGTGACTTACACTACATAGACATGTAAATTGCTTGACGTTTTATATTTGTAGGTCGGATTATGCTCAAACATGTGGCACATTGGTCTACTCTGTCACCCCTGCCAAGACCAAGAACAAGCTTTCACGATCTGATGCCTGGGTCAGGGAACAGGGATCAAGGGCAACGCATCAACTACCGGCAGGCTTTAAAATCAAGGGTACATAACAAAAGAAGAAGAAAAACAAATAAAAATAAAAATTAATCCATTTATTTAGATTGGAAAGTTGCGAAATATGTTTTGAGGCGTTTAGTTAACATATCATATTTTGAACAATCAGAGACTAACAGAAAAGTTAGGAAACTAATTTCATTTTCATAGATAGGAGTTAAAAGAATGGTTCAAGAGCATGAGTAATATGCAACCCTTCTTTTCTATCCATACAAAACGTATTGTGTATAGTTTCAGATAATGTAACGGTCCCGCCAAGACCGACATCAACTACTGCCAGGATATCAAGATGAACATGCAAAGAAGGTTCTTGAAGAACACTGGCTCAGATTGCTCAGGGTCTCCAGTCATGCTTCTCTAAGATGTCAAAACTGGCCGCTGATCTGATTGATTTCAGACATCTAATCCATTCTCAACCATAATGAGAACTCAAAACAGCTGCCCTTGGCACGCATACATGGTATAAACTCCATAAATGATAATACCAACGCATATCTAAGTGCTAGAGTTTTATGTTATGTTGCTATGGTCTAGTGCCACTTGAACCTGGAGGTGCCGACTTGGAAGGAAATGTAAACTCATAATATTATAGGACGAAAGGAGCTGTCGCCGGTTGGCACCAGCTGCCAGGCAGTTAGTTACCTGCATAATGAATGCCTGATATATCGTGATTTACAGTCAAGGCTGCTTTGAGCGGGGTATATAAAGACCTCTCGCCCTCCGATTTCGATCTTGACTCTTCTTCCTTCCTCAGCCAACCTCCCTCCGTTCAGTCTGCCCATTTGTGCAAGACGTCTCTCCACGCAGCGACGCCCTCTCCTTTGCTCAGGCTCTTTCGACATTTCGTGATAGACTGTGTCTATCCTATTTTATCTGCATTCCTTGACGAATCCAAAGACGATAGTTTGCTGGCGCTCGTTGAGCCCGGTATAATTTCTCAGCTTGCTGAATCCCTTTCGCTCCTTGACGAATCTTGGGTCAGACCTTCGTTTGCTCTCCTCACCCCTCTCTCCTCCTCACCCTTGGAACCTCCCGAGGACAACAGGTTGCTGGTGCTCATTGAGTCCAGTCGTAATCTTTTCAGCTTGCTGGAATCCTGTTCGTTCCGAAGAAAACTCCTTGTGGTGTTGTCTCCCCCCTCCACCTCCCCTCTCGTTGAGATCCCGTCATGTCTCAACCCACCTCCTCCACCAAGCCCAATGACCCGGTGACAACACTCCAGTCATGTGCTGTCAAGATCGGTGGCGACGAATTCTTTGGTGGAAAGAAGCTCGGCGTCTCAGATATCGAGACGAAGCTCATTACCCTGCGGCCTAAGACCCTAGAGCAGTATTTCGGGCTCTTCATCGACTTCCCTCTCGCCGCTTCGAATGAGGATAAAGGCTTCGGACAGTGTCATGCAAGTAAGTTCTGACAATTTCCTCTCGTCTCGTCTACACTTTATCTAAATTTGATAAACTGCACCACGATGTATCTAAATTTGATAAATTATTTCATGATTTATTTAAATTTGATAAATTGTAGTGTAGCTTACTAAAGTTTGATAAATTTCATCATGATTTATCAAACTTATATAAATTCATGAAATAATTTTATAAAGACTTATCAAAGTCTCCTAATTATGATATAGTCTTAGATATCTCTAAAACTTCTTTTGCACATAACTGTACAAAGCTAACAATTCTCTCAGTTGACTACCAATCTCGCTCGCCGGTTCCATGCGAGTCCCGAAGGCTCAAAGTCAAGTTCCCTCACGAGATCGAGGTCAATTTCCGGGCCGCAACCGAAGAAGAGGCTTCCAACCTTCCGAAAGGAAAAGCCAAGATGTCCTGGGTCGAAGTTGCTCTCAAGAAAGACGCCAAGGTCACGGTCGAAGGGTTTGGCATGCTTCGGACGATATCGTCGGCGGCAAGACGCTCCTCGATATTCTTCAACAGGAGCAGTTCACCTTCATCGTCTCCGAGCCCCACCCACTGTTGCAAAACAAGGTGGACGTGACCAGCCTACCAGCCAGCTTCGATTTCGGCTATGGTGACATCCACTCCTGGGACATGGAGAGATATATGCAGCAGCTCAGCGAGATCAAGGGCGGCCAGATCGAAGCTTCTTGGAACCACTATACAGATGACTCTTACGTGGCTTCCGTGACTCAGAGTGTTGTCCAGGACATCATGTGGCTTCACAGAAGCAAGAATATGAGGTTCTGAAAGGGATGCAACCGCCATCTACAGTCAATGCCATCCAAGGCCAAGAGGCAGATATGGTTGTTGTTATTACAGCGGCTACCCGCGGCGCTGGTGCTGGTTTCACCTCGGACGAGCGTCGACTTAATGTTATGTTAAGTCGACACAAGTGTGCTCTCGTCATCTTCAGTGACATCGCCACGGTGAACTACAAGGGCAAGGGTAAGGGAAAGAGAAAGGCAGAGAGGGTCATGTTGCCTACTGGAGAGGTGTCGTTCCAGAAGGCTCGGATGTTAAAGGATGTCCGCAAGGCGCTTGCTGAGGCAGGGCGCGTGGCTGTAGTCGAGTGTAAGCCGAATAAGGGCAAGAGAAAAGCTGAGGATGAGGCTGCTAGATAGGCACTGGGTAGAGAAATGAGACCAATATTCTTCTGAATAAAACTAAAGGCTGTGTTTCTTAAGCACGTTTCGAGAATTTACACTAAAACTACAGCGTTTGACTCGACTTGGACATGAAAGAGCGAAACAAGAAGAACTTCTTTTGGTGGGGCCGATGTGAGACGAAGTGTGATTTGAGATGAGCGAGCAAAGCAAAGTGTTATGCCAAATATGGCACGACATACTACCGTTCAAGGCGTCTTGTCGCTCTAGGGTCTCAGGAGTCCATCGAGTTTTCTCGCCGAGCTCAAGCCTGGCATTCTCTTGCAAAACTTCGTCAACTCGGATAAACGAGACACTTGCCTCGAACCACTGAGCAAGCTGGCCATCCCGCGAAGGAGCCGCCGGTCGTGTATAGTGGGTGAAGGTGAGATTTTCCTGAGACAGGAGAGGTAGTGAATATTCGAACAAGTGGTAGCGAAATAGGCGACATGAGGTCCATCTGCCAGGTGCCCTGAACCTCTTTTGGAAGACCGGAAAACACAGTAGGCTGCAGAGGCTAGGCATCAAAGGCTCATACAACCTCAGGTCTGTCGCAGAGTCAGTCGCATGATAACTGCGAGAAAGAACAGTTTGAAACCCTTTTTGTACAGGAGGTAGCTCTGGCGACCCTTCGGAGATGTTCTCGAAGAGGATTTAGGTAAGCACTGCAGTTTTAGTGTAAACTCTCTAAGTGTGCTTAAAAACACAGTCTTTGAGTTGATAACCCGCTGTCCTGCTCTCCTGCTGTCTTGCTGTCCGTATCGCTGGAGTGTGTCTCTTTGATAGAAGTCAGTCAAAGTACGGAGTAGGAATACAAGTCTTCAAGTACTTACAAGTCTCCGTACGAAGCATCTCCCGACCTCGAAGCATCTTAAGAGCCGATACAAAATATTCAAGATACATTGCTGTTACTGTCACAAGTCGAGCATGCATGGGCATGTTGCCCAACATCGCGTTTCAGTTGTTTGGTAAAAGGTCAAATGTCAACTCTGGCTAGAACTAAAGCTAGCCAGATAATACATACTCCGTACTCCGTACGCACTCTTAAAATGCGTCTATTTGAACCATACTATAAGTCGAGCCAAACGCTGTAACAGGATAGTATGTCAATCGAGTCAGGTGCACATCTTAGTCTTGTCGTAAGCTGCCTGGTAAGCAAGCTTCGGTAATCTCGAGATATATGACTTTCAACTAATTTTATCTCTTCTAACGTCCGATTTAGTGCCCATACTTGTGTCGTTCTGGGTAGAAGTCATCATATGATTAAGAGCTTCAATGTAATATATATATCTCAGTAATTCAGTGTTATTTGTTGCAGTGATTCAGTGCTATTTATTACAGTAATCCAAAACTATTTAGTATAGTAACTTAGTAGCAGTTATTATAGTAATTTAGTAATATTTATTATAGTAATTTAGCTTTATTTATTATAGTAATTGAGTAATATTTATGTTGATAAGTTAATAATTCTTATTTTAAAATTTTATAATGTTAATAATTTGATAAACTTTATTTATAAGATTTAGTAAATTTTATTTTAGTAATTTAGTAATTCTTATTTTAATAATTTAGTAATTTTTATTTCAGCAATTTAGTAATTCTCATTATTGGAATTTAGTAACTTTTATCTTAGTGATCCGGTGATCCATTCTCGAACGATTTGATTTACTATATCTGAAATAGTCTATTCTAATAGTCCAGCAGCGACAGTTTCACCCCCACTCCGTATCACAACTCTTTGTCCTGGCTCAAGAGGGACCTTAGCCGCCAGCTTGATGATAACTCGCGCGACACCACCAGGCTGCACAACTCTAGGCTTCTTCTTGATGATAGCTCCGCTGGCCTTATCTAGCGTCGCTGTGATGGACACAATCTGTCCAGCCGAGTGCAGACGTCCACGATGCAAGTCCACAGGCATGGGCATAAGATGCTCAAATGCCATGGCCTTCATGGTAAGGGTGTCACTGCAGCTGATAGGATCCGTAGTGTGGCAGAGCATGTCGCCAACTCGAATATGAATAGGGTCGATGTTAGTGAGAGCAACACTGACACTCTGTCCAGCAACGGCCCAATCTTGCATGTCTGAGTCCACCATGATCGATTTGACGAATGCTTCCTCCCCACTGGGTTGAACCAATAAAGCGTCACCAATCTGGACAGAACCAGAGTCGACTCGTCCTGCAATGGTTGTTGTGCCCAATTGCGACCTGAACACTTCAGATATGGACATTCGGAACGGCGTCTTGAGAGCTCGCGCTGTTGATGGCTCCGAGTTTTCCAGAGCCTCAATCAGAGTGGGGCCAGTGTACCAAGATGATGCTGAGTCTTCTGATCGACGGACAAGATTGTCGCCATTGAGACCAGATATGGGTATGAAGTTGACGTTCTTGGGTTGGAAGCCAAGACCAGCAAGGAAACCGTTCACCTGCTGAGCGATCTCGTCATAACGTTCTTGTGACCAACCAACCATATCCAGTTTGTTGACGGCGATAACAAGGCGCTGGACACCCAAGCTTCGCAAGAGCAATACATGCTCTCGAGTCTGCCCCTTAAGACCCTTTTCGTAGGCTCCGGTATTTGCGTCGATAACCAAGATGGCAAAGTCAGCTTGACTAGCACCTGCAATCATGTTTGGTACAAAATCTCGATGTCCAGGTGCATCAAGAATGGTGAAACTCGTCTTCTCCGTTTCAAAGTAATTTGTGGCGATGTCGATTGTCACACCTCGTTCTCTTTCTTCACTCCTTTGATCCATCACCCATGCGAGGGCAAACGATTGCTTGCCAGACTTTTCAGCCTGTTTCCGATATCGATCAATGGTATGCTTCTCAACAAACTTCAGCTCTAATAATAGCCGCCCCATAAGGGTACTCTTTCCGGCGTCGACATGTCCTAACTGATCAGCAAGTCCTGCAACGAAGGAGAGAAATAAACGTACCAACTACAACAAAGCTAATACTCCTTTTGTTGGAGCTGCTCTCATACTCCTTAAGTACATCAAGCCCCTTGCTCTTTGGCGGTGGCACGTCGGCGATTTTGAGCGCAGCAACGTCCTTTTCAGCTTCAGAGACATTCTTCTCCTTTTCTTTCTGGGGCTTTTTGGTAGGCTTTGCTACTGGCTTCTTGCCCGCTGAATGGAATTAGATTAGCCCATTACTTCGTCCTTGTAAAATTCGAACCTTTCGCCTGAGCTGCAAGCACAATATCATCTGGACTAGGCTCGGCGAAAGCATGGGCGATAAAAGATGAAGAGGATGTGTATGGCATGGCAAAAACATCGGGCCTGTGGGTTTTGACCGGAGCAGATCCAAAGAGCGTTTGAGCAAAAGCGGATGGGGTAGCTTGAGAAACAACCACTGTAAAGTCCTCATCGATAAATCCACCCTTGGACGGAGAACCAACATCTTGCTGTTTGTTATCGTCGGGAGTGACTTGGGACTCTATGTCGTTGAGTGGAGAAACGACTTGAGGCGTGGGTTGGGGCATCTGACGCTTCTGACTCAAAGTTGTGTCATTTTCTTTTTGTGAGTCGCGGACAGAAAGGGATTCAACACCTTTCTCGACCCTTTCCAGCTCCTTCCTTTCGTCGATCTTCTTCTTCCTAGCAGCTGCAAGAGCTTGAAGTTTTGACATCTTGGGAACGCCTTCGCCTCCACCAAGCAACCCTCCACGAGGACGTTCAGGCTCGACAAACTCGGCCCGACGTTCTTGTGGCACGTTCAACCACGGCATGTCATCGAAATACCACGCAGGAACTCCATCAACAGGTGGAAGATCCATGCGAGGGAGATATCCGTTTGACAGACGTCCATGGTCTGCTCCAGTCCCCGAAAGACGTTGCGAAGCAGAAAAATAACACACTGACATACCTTCTGGTGCCTTCTTTACTGGTTTAGGTGCAGGTGCGATGAATGTCTTCATCAAATATGTGACTGATTTATCGATGTCATAGTAGTAATGCCATAAGGCTTCTTCGATCTGCGATTTGGTCACTTTGTCGGCTTCGGTACCCAGAGCCCGGCGGACCTCTGCAGTGCCTTCGTCCATGGCTTGGCGGTCCTCTTGACTGAGCTCATCTTCGCCCGTCTCTTCGTAATCGATGCCGTCAAACTCGGATACGATGTCGTTCGTATCGAACGTGTGAACAATTCGGTGTCGCGACATATTGTCAGGCTGGATCGGTAAGGTGGAAACAAATTTTGGTTGTAGAATGCGGTTCGTGTGAGAGTCGGAGAATATTGAGGAGTAAGTTCGGGATGACCTTTGACAGAGGAGAAGCTCGGCTTTTATAGGTATGGAGGTCTTTTAGAATTAGAGTATTTGAAAATATGCCCTCAGTTCGAGGGTTTGAGGGAGTTTATGTTTTCCAAACTCTGCGATGACTGTTTGAAGTTAATGATGCATACATAGAATTGGCACAAGCTCCATGGTGGGGTTAGGTATGAAGTCACCTATGCTCAGGCGCTGAAGCCTGGCACAACGGCACAGACCATGTAGCGGGGTTCAATGGAGATTTCAGAGCCTGAGCCCCTGATTCGGACTATCTCGTTTCCCCGCGCCGCGAATCGGTGTGCAAGGCATCTCCCAAATCTTCAAAAAATTGAGGTGGGATAATCGATCAAGAAATCGATAGAAGCTCCCGACTGCCACCATATTTCGTGGGACTTTTCAACATCGCCGTAAACGCCCCCGAACTAGCGGATACAGCTCCCCACGGGTGGAAAATATACAGTCAAGATGGACGGAATGAGTGAGTCCCGCACACTTTGGTCAACGAGGGGCGAGGGGTAGCTAACGAGGGGACAGATTTGGACATGTCCAACGGTATTTGCGACGACTTACCATGATGATGGTTCCCTGCTAACTATAATAGCGGCTGTTATGAAGGATGAGCAAGGACGCCCCTTCATTGTCGTCAGAGAGTACGTTTACAACTATTACAGACTTCACCGTTGATTTCAAGTCACCTAACATCTTTTTTAGTCAGGGCAGGAAGAAGCGCCAGTTTGGCAACGAAGCCGTCAAATCTCACATTCTCGCCGCCCGTACCGTCGCAAATATTGTCAAGTCGTCTCTTGGCCCTCGCGGACTCGACAAGATTCTCATCTCCCCCGACGGAGACATCACCGTGACGAACGATGGCGCTACTATCCTACAGCAGATGGAGATTACCAACCACGTCGCTAAGCTACTGGTAGAGCTTTCCAAGTCACAAGATGACGAGATTGGTGATGGTACCACTGGTGTTGTTGTCCTTGCTGGTGCTCTCCTGGAGCAGGCGGCCGATCTGATCGACAAGGGCATCCACCCCATCCGAATTGCCGACGGTTACGACCAAGCCTGCGATATCGCTGTTGCTGAGCTTGACAACATCTCAGATACCATTGACTTCTCTCTCGAGGAGACATCTAACCTTGTCAAGGTGGCACGAACAAGTCTGGGCAGCAAGATTGTTTCCAAGGCTCATGACCAATTCGCCAACATCGCCGTTGACGCCGTTCTATCTGTTGCCGACCTCGAGCGAAAGGACGTCGATTTCGAGCTAATTAAGGTTGATGGAAAGGTTGGAGGTGCCCTCGAGGACACCCTCCTCGTCAAGGGAGTTATTGTCGACAAGGACTTCTCTCACCCCCAGATGCCCTCAGAAGTGCGCGATGCCAAGATTGCCATCCTGACCTGCGCATTCGAACCCCCGAAGCCCAAGACCAAGCACCACCTCGACATCACTAGCGTCGAGGAGTTCAAGAAGCTACAAAACTACGAGAAGGAGAAGTTTATTGAGATGATCCAGCAGATCAAGGATACAGGTGCCAACCTGGCCATTTGCCAGTGGGGTTTCGACGATGAGGCCAACCATCTCCTTCTCCAGAACGAGCTACCAGCCGTTCGATGGGTCGGTGGACCTGAGATTGAGCTGATTGCTATTGCTACCAACGGTCGTATTGTCCCTAGATTCGAGGACCTGACCGCAGAGAAGCTGGGAAGTGCTGGTGTTGTCCGAGAGATGACCTTCGGTACAACACGGGAGAAGATGCTTGTCATTGAGGAGTGTGCCAACACCCGCGCTGTCACAGTCTTTGTCCGAGGCAGCAACAAGATGGTAAGTCTAGTTTACTACTATGGACAAGAACGATACTAACATACTCAGATTATCGATGAGGCTAAGCGATCTCTGCACGATGCCCTCTGTGTGGTGCGAAACCTGGTCCGCGACAACCGTGTCGTTTACGGCGGTGGTGCCGCTGAGATTGCTTGCTCTATGGCTGTTGAGGATGCGGCTATGAAGACCCCTGGCCTTGAGCAGTACGCTATGCGTGCCTTCTCTGAGGCTCTCGACACCGTCCCCATGACCCTTGCTGAGAACAGTGGTCTGAACCCTATCGCTACTCTTGCCGAGATCAAGAGTCAGCAGGTCAAGGCTGGTCCTGCGGGACGAGGAAGACTTGGTGTCGATTGTATGGGACGTGGAGATAACAACATGAGGGACGCCTTTGTCATTGACCCCCTTATTGGCAAGAAGCAGCAGCTTCAGTTGGCCACACAATTATGTCGCATGGTCCTGAAGGTCAACAACGTTATTGTGTCTGGAGCTGATGACAACGACTTTTAAGTAAGATAGATGAGCAATGAATGAATACATGCTTGTCATCTTGTTACGATAGAGGGTCGGCTATGTATGTAGATGATATCCGTGGATGTATAATCAAAAGTTCCGTATATTCCTCAAGTTGATGTTACTTCAAACAAGCCGCCGTGTCTGTAGGGTTCATCTGATTGGATGACAGGGTTCCGAGGAATCCTATTTTATTTGGCTTACGTGCACGCTACTTTACAAGGTAAACACACCAGTATTGACTATAGTTCAATCGAAGAATGACTAACCGCTCAACACTTATTCTTCTGACATAAATTTCGGACCAAGATACTCTATGGCATCCTTCGAGACGTCTACATCTGCGTCACCAGGTTCCGTACCCAATACAGACATTTCAACTGTCAATACCAAAAGGCGACCTGTCCCTCGGAAAGGCCATACCAAATCTCGGGCAGGATGTTTTAGTTGCAAGCGAAGAAGAGTAAAATGTGACATGATCACTCCAGAATGCGGTGCTTGTAAACGGTTAGGCTTGGAGTGCAGATACTTGAACAGGCCAAGTGGTCAAAGTTCGGCGGCTATCTCACGGCCACTACGAAGTGATCCTGCCATGTTCGATACTGATGATCTTAACTTTTTTCGGCATTTTCTCTTTGAGGCATATCCGACTCTTCCAATCGATGGGTTCTCTGTTTGGCAACAGGCTTCGCAGCTTTCACATGAGGTGGGTGAACTGTCAAGGTTGCTGGTAATAGCAGCATGACTAACTACTTGGATAGTATGACTTCCTACTGCACTCGATGCTTGGCCTTGGGGCTTCCCATTTAAGTCTCATGGCACCTTCTGGATATGAAAGGGCCGCGTTAAAGCATCGAATCATTGCAATCAGCGCCTTGAACAAGTACCTCACAAAGCCTGACCTTACCAAGCGAGACGTGGAAGCCGCATTTGGTACTATGCTTAATCTGACTTTTCAATCTGCGCATATGAATGAGGGTCTGGTTGACTTTCTCACCACGATCCGAGGCTGTAAGTGTACTTCAAAATGAATTTACATAAACTGAACTGAACTGTCCAGGCTGGCTTGTTGGAACACAACCCCATGTCGACCTAGATCACACTATCTTCAAGACATTCGGAAGACTGAGCTATGTTGAGAGGATCAAGGCCATTGTCAATGAGAACGATGAAACGAATCGTAGTCTGGACAACTTCATCGCCGAGGGATTTTGTCAAAGTATAAAGAAACTTCGCCCTTTGTGCCACAGTGTTGCCGAGCTACAATATTTAACACATATGCAAAAGGTCGCAACTCTAGCATCTACAAATCCAGCCGAAAGTATGGCTTCCATGCAATTCAAGCCACATAGTTACTGATTGTTAGGTTACCGCGAACTTTCTTTCCTTTATGACGGACTCGGAAAACTCAGCAACGATGACTTTACATCATTTATCGACACTAAGAACCACACCTCGCAGCTGGTTATAATGCACATGCTTATCCTAGAATTCGTTATGAGCCGTAAAGCGATGGAAGAGGGTGGGAGGTCTACGCTGGGCCAGAAAGGCTACTATTGCAGGAAAGCCATGTCTAAGGTTTGGGTTCAGCAGATTCTGAGCAGACTCCCCCTTAAGTATTGCGAGTACGGCGAGTGGCCTTTGAGGTTCATCGATAGTCTCAATTACTCGTTCGATGACGAATATCAGGTTTGGAAGCCTTTCTTCCTGAGCAGTGGGAGAGCGATTTTGGTCGAGGGAAATACGTTCTCTTTGGCTGTAAGATAGATATATCACAAGTTTATACGAAGTGATTAATCAACACGCTTTGCAAACTGAGTAATAACATTCTGATGAAGCCAGCCTATATTCCACCCAAGGTTTTGCTTGCTTCTTTCTTCAGCATATCTCTCAAGCTAAGTATCCCTCAACGTTAGTGATATATGTGAGAACAATGAATATGAGGCGGTAGACAACAGTTCCGATTATGGCAGGGGCATGAATTGTGTATTTAAGTGTGCTCTTGGTCTCCCGTTTTGCTTCTACGCGGTCGTTCGAAGGTCTTAAAAAGGGGGTGGGAATATTATTAACCCGTTGAGGTGCTCTACTATGAATACTTTCACCTTCTGATCGTGCAAATAGTTTAATAATTTCTCCTCTTCTCAATTTTATATAAGTTATGTCCTCCAACTAAAAGTCATTCGAATATTATCAACTCTGTATCTCTTTATTGCTTATGTTAATAACATTGGAAGAGACGATATACTACATGAGCTATCCTACTACGGGAACTTGCACGGAACTGTGCTAAGCTAAACATTTTGGTCTTACAACATGGAAAAAGAGGAGACAACTCTGTTCCTGGTTTCCCTCAAACACTTAGACGTATCTAGTTACGTGTAAACTCGACGTCATACTCGCTGGCATTGATAGCGAATGAGACACCCCTTCTACGCGTAAGAACCAGCATCATATGGACAACCCTGAAAAAGACCCTTATTTTAGTGGCATGCGAATATGGCCATGACCTGGGCCGGGCAAAGGGGCCGGCACAAGGAAGAAACAGCGTTCAGAGCCGAGGTGGCGGTAAATCTCACGGGATGAGGGTATTCACATGGCCATGAAGCAGTCGTTCGATCCTCATACGTGTTGTTTATCCCGCAAGAAACCACATGACGTTATCTCGATATTGACAGCTGGAGACATTTCCCACGATCGCAAAGGCGTGTGAGACATGAAACACAACAAAAATGTGTACTCAGACCCTGACTTGGCAAAAGCTTGGAAGTTGTTATGTTATGTCAATGCGATTGAGGCAGATGATTGGGGTCGGTTGACGTGGGGCGCCATCATAGCATGGTGTTGCGGCAAAATACCGAGAAGCGTGACCTAGATATTGGTCACGCAAAAGAGAAATTTTACTACGTACTCTTTGGTATAAACCAGTTTTTACCGAGGGTGATTAAACTCGGGGTCTTAGTCTGGAACATGACATGGTTTTGGTCTTATTCTTTTGACGGCCAGACCGTCTGATTGTTACCCCAGAGTCCATCAGACATATCCATGTGAGATGGGGAACAGAGACAATAAACAATCAAGAGAGTATCATTAGCAACGCCTCAGCAGGCAGCCTTGCCTACTGCGGAGCGTCGTGCACGCACTGCCACCACACCAGCAGGAGTGGGTAATCAATAAGATAAGTTTTGTTTCTTTGTACCGCAGCCCATTGGATCGCATATCGAAAACTCCCGTACTTAACCGTCAACGTGAGAATTGTGTCCCCCCAAACTGCCTCACCGATGTTCTGTTTTTGAGGATGACTACTGTGAAAGATGATTTCCGCTGTAAGAAAAAGTGACCAGGACCAGCGCCATTGCCACGGAGAGGGGAGGGGGCATGTGTGTCAGTTTTGGGGCCTGGATGTTGCTGTGAGGTTTGACGCGGGCCAGATGGCGTGCATGTAATTGAGAGTGAGCGTGGGGAGTTGCAGATGGAGTATGAAATACGGTTATTTGAGGGTAATTAATAACTGTAAATAATTAACTGTGAATAACATGTATGAAAATTGCTCGCATAATCACAGAAAAATAATCATCTCTCTCTTAATAAATATTCAATGTAATAGTTACTTGTTTTGGAACTCGTAGTTTGGTCAAGATGGATATGTGTATCCGTGGTCAGTCTATGTAATGGATATACAGAGATGCAATTATAGATGAATGCCTACCGTTTCAACCGTAATGAATGCCACCAAAGAAGGAAACCAATTAATCAACAGCCAATGAATAAAATTCTTTAATTAAATATTAAAATCAGTACGGTATTCTCTGCCCTGAACATCAAACCTCAGCAATGCCCTGTACAGCGCAGCGTAGTACAGCGCATACATCACCACACAGCACCACACAGCACCGGGTTCCCGGGCCTCACCGCCCACTGTGGTCGCTGTAACAGGTCCCCTCCACGGGTCATCTGCTCTCAATTTTGCTGAGTTGTTCATCATCCCCATTCAGGCGCCCTCACTCCCACTTCCGTTTTCCACTCCCACTCCCACTCCCTTTCCCCCCATCTCGGCAATACATCTTCACCTCGACATGCACACTCCCTCCCACCATCTCTAATAATAAAGAGAGGCCTGTCACTTCAGATGCTCATGATGGATGCTTCTTGCTTCTTCCCCGGGCTTACATGAGACACCCACCCTGAACACAAACTCCGCGCGCAGCTCAACATATTCTACCTTTAAACTACAACACTAATAAAGAACTGACAGCGGTAAAACATGTCTCTCTCTACGGTCTCATACTCTTCCAAATGTTTCAACCCGCTTGTCGCACTCTCTAGGCACTTCTGCTTGGTTATCATGGGTCATCTACCAAGCCTCTATATGCGAAGAGCCGTTTTGAAGAAGAAAAAGAAATTCAAAGACATTTGTTCACTGTACATGATATGCCATGCCAGTTCATGGCTTGCTTTGTCCTCCATGCGATGCAACAATGACCAACAACAAGCAAAGACCCTACTGATGCAGGTGTATCAAATGTCAACTGTCGTTGTCAATTGATCCTCCTCTTTGGGCGATTTCCTGTTTCGTGTCCCTCACTGTCATTGCTTCTTTGTTGCGGTCAATAGCCCACGTTCCCTATCGAGTGCTCACCAGATCACAAACCAAGTTTGGGCTGATGGGCTTTCTTTTGGTGCTACGACATGACCGCCTCGTATTGTGATATATGGCCATTTTTATCACATTCAAGATAATGATGAAACCAGTTCTACGTCGTCTGATTTGTCTTCAGGCTCTCACAACTGCTCATTTCGAGATTATCGGGCAGCGTCACAACCCCCAAGCTGAATCGATTTGTCTACGGCATACACTCTATCACTAATAGACTTGTGATAGATCTCAGCCACCCCGGCCTGCAACATCACTTTAGCCTAAATCCCTGTTTTACGAATTTACTGAGAATGTATTTCCCTTGATATATCCCGTCCCTACCCTTCAGGCCTTCACCGACGTTGATCTGTCAGCCACAGCCCCGCGAGGCCAACCCCCATGACTGATCCCAAAGTGGCATGTTC
This sequence comes from Fusarium sp. VM40, assembly GCA_954870535.1. Lineage (NCBI taxonomy): Eukaryota > Fungi > Ascomycota > Sordariomycetes > Hypocreales > Nectriaceae > Fusarium > Fusarium sp. VM40. The sequence goes on from CATPAH010000011.1 coordinate 1,114,138, forward strand.
TCTCATCCCTCATCTCTCAATGGCATTGCGAAACAAAGCTTGAGCTTTGGCTCCAATGATCTGGCCCCGGCTCCTCACGACCAATACATGCCCAAACGGACGTCCTTCCGGGCGGCTTCTTGCATCGAATCGAGTCGCCGCCCGTCTGCAATCACCAAAGCTAAGCAACGTCGATCGTCGATGCAGATTGATTCCGGGGAGGGCACTGCAGCCGATAGTTTGCTTGTATTCAATGTGAGACAGCAGCTGTAGTTCTTTTACTCCTCATTAATTACACTCTAGTCGAGTCCAACAAACATTGCCCCGGCTTATGCGAGGACTGTTCCGCGTGAACCGTCTTGTGCAGCCATACTTTGTTCAATAGTGATGGTAGCACGGGAGGTTGGCTTTGACAGGCAAGTTAAGGGTGGATGTAGCTAACGCCTCGCGGATTTTCCCCTGGAAGAGACACACATTGGCTTTGTTGTAGTCTTGGACGAGTTTAATATAGCTGGTGTGTGTCTGACGGACTTGCATAGGACAACCGTATTGAACTTACAAGATATGGAGATTGAACCAATGGGATGCTTAAGATACTATAACCAAACATAATTCTTTTTCTATATTTCAATTGGCAGATATTTAAACAACTTCTGATTTTGGTGTGATTAGAACTGGCCCTGCTTTTGGTATGCAGTAGGCTTATAGCAACTTGACGATACCTACTCAATCTTCATTCCCAGGCTTGACTCATCCTAAATTCCAAATTGGAATTACTGATTATGAGTCAACTAGAAAAATTGACTATATCGTCGAATAGTAAACGAGGAACCTCAGATAAATCGTCTCCAAGCGGAAGAGGCAATGACGCCCCGTGAGTCACTCTCCAATTCGAGTTAACAGCTTTTATTCTGCTCACGTAAGGAGGAACTCCAGGCAGTGGAGACGCTCGCCACTCCATCAACAACATGACAATAAAAACAACAACTTCCCGCAAATTATATCGTTCTCTCAACTTCCTATCAGGGCCCATCTTCTAAAGCTAATACCTCACCGTTGTTGCATCTCTGGCGTTTTGGGTTCGTTTTTACGTCATTCGCTGATATTTTTCACCACCAAAATTCCTCTCACAACTGGCCACCAACTGCCCACTTCTAAAAACGTCATGATCTCAACCAAGAGCGAAGAATCAGGCTCACCGCAGACCCGTAAACAGGCTGTGGCTGAAGCTTCGTCATCTCGCGTCGTCCCCAAGCCCGTGCCAGAGTCGCAGGCTCAGGATCCTAGGACATATCAGATCGAGCAGCTGCAGCGACGCTATTCGCCAAAGGAAGCCACTGCCCCCGACGGTGCAACTTCACTGCTGTTCAGGATCAAACCCTCGGATCCTGACTTTCCATTTGAGTTGGCCGCTCTCGAGTGCGATCTCCGTGTTCCGCAGGCATATCCGGATGAGAAGCCGGTGCTGCATGTAAAGAACAAGGACATCCCCAGAGGCTTCGGTATCAACATTGAGAGAGGATGGGATGGGCTCGTGGAGAAGAGACCCGACGCTACGTTGCTCGCCCACACGCGAGAGTTGGACAAGAACCTGGAAAAGTTTCTGTCTGAGCAAAAGGCCGAGACAGTCAAGCTCGTGACTTTTAGAGACACAAGGCATGTGGATGCACAAAAGGCTCAGACACAGGAGACCACGGAGCCTAAGACGGAGCAGGTCTCTGAGCCAGCTCCGCCAAAACCTACTCCGGCGCCTTATAGATACGTTCCAGAACCGTCGTACACAAGGGAGGAAATCACCGCTGCGAAGGAGCGACGTGCTCTTGAGATTCGTCAGCTTGAGGCACGTATGAAGAGGACACCCGAGTATCGTCGTTCTCCTGACGGTGTCGTGTATACGCTGCCACTACAGCCGCAGAAGCGTTCGGAGCTTCCACCAGGGCTGCAGTCTGTCATGAGTCTTCATCTCATTATCCCACTGATCTACCCCCTGCAAAATCTCCGTATTCAGCTCAATAATGTCGAGCCCGAAGATGCAGAGCCGGTGGAGGATCTATTCTGCGAAAAAGCAGCTGAGCAGCAGCATATGTCTCTCATGAGTCACCTCAATTACCTCGCACAAAACATCCACAGACTGGCCAAGCAGGCACAAGCTCAGGCACCCAAGGTCGAACCAGTCGCCCCGGTGCCCGAGGAACAGCCTCAGGATTCCAAGGAAGCCGAGCCCAAGTCTGAGAATAGTCACATCCAGGTGATCCCACGACCTCCTGAGTGGAACAACGCCGATGGAGATGAATCCGAAGAGGAGTCCAGCTCTGACGATACTGACGATGGCGGCGCTATCTTGGAGAATGAGGAAAAGGAACCCCAGGTCCCCATGCCAGGTGAAACTCCCGAGCGTGGTACCATGTTGTCGTTCCCTTTGATTGAGTTGCACGAGATTGAGATACTTCAGCTCACCATCTTGAGTCTGAGTGTCAAGTGCGAGCGATGCAGAACAGTCAACGAAGTCACGAGTCTGAAGCCTGACGTCGAAAAGACAACCAGCTGCAAGAAATGTGCTACACCATTTGCCGTCAAGTATCGAGCTACTCTAGTTCACGAGAACTCCACAAGGGCTGGATTCCTTGATCTTTCTGGATGTAAAGTGGCAGATATGCTTCCCAGCACATTTGTTCCAACCTGTGAGAGATGTTCTACCCCAGCTCCTGGACTGGTTTCAGTCCAGGGTTCATCTGTCACCAATGTTTGCCGGGACTGCCACGGCCATTTCACATTCAAGATCCCCCAAGTCAAATTCCTCTTCATCACTCCTGGTTCTCGGCCCCCACCTACCACAGGTCCACGCCGAAAGCAAGAGAAGCTGGGTCTTCACGCGGGAGAGCAACTCCCCAGCAAGGGCACATGCTCGCACTACCGAAAGTCCTACCGGTGGTTTCGCTTCTCCTGCTGCAGCCGTGTGCATCCATGTGACAAGTGCCATGACAGCCAGGAAGACCACCTCAACGAATGGGCCAACCGCATTGTCTGCGGCTGGTGTAGCCGCGAGCAGAACTACTCTTCAGCGGTTGAGGCTTGTAGATTCTGCGGTCGGTATCTAATAGGTAGAAAGGGCAGAGGGTTCTGGGAGGGCGGAAAGGGTACGAGAGATAGGAGAATGATGAGTCGGAAGGATCCGAGAAAGTACAAGAGGATTGGTGGCTCAGCGGCCAAAGAAACGACCTAGAATAGCTATTACCTTGGCGATTTATCTGTCACAGCTTAGACGCGCGCAGGCTGGATGCCAGTGTAGTTAGTAGCAGTCAGCTTGAATGTGACCCGATATCAGCTGAATCACATTTGTCTATCGCCACTGGCCTTCCAGGGCCCTTTGAGCGGTTACGAGCCGCCAGTATTCACACTGATGGCAAATACCTGCAACCACTGTGACAACAGAAAGCACCATCCACCGTTTCGCAAAAACAAGACCACCCAATCTTTGTAGGGTGAAACGTCGAGCAGTGGGGGGTTACGCAGCCTATTTTCTTTCTGTGCGTCCCGATTCTATTCCCGTCGGTATCTCGCTGTGGGCGCGTTATGATTTGAGGAACTGGTGATGGAGTGTCACACTGAGTTACAGGGCGTCTGTGTGGGAGTAGCTGGCGGTAATTGGTGGGAGGGGCTTTTATTAGTGATGTATATTTTATGTTGGGGTGAGATACATGATTGTGTAAAGAGGAACGGCCAAAGACAAAATTGATTAATAAATTGATTAAATCATTGGACGATTTTTTATTCATGGCCATGGCAGTGGTTAGAGCAAGCAGAATGATCTGCGTGATAGTAATGGTAGATAAATAGTTATCACACGAAAATGGACGTATTAGATGAGGGCATACGTGATCAACGTGATCAAATACTTACAGGTGGAATTTTGTAATGATCTACTGTGGTCGCAGAGTCTTGGGCCTAGATCTTTGTATTGTCTAATTGTATTGGAAATCTGAGTGATAAAGCTACAATCTCCTCTTTAGTTGAATATCACGCAATTCTTCATCACGAGTCAACATCGCGGGATGAGGTGGTGGTCAAGCCATCCTGCAGGGTATCTTGTAGCGATGAAGCTGCACTATTTGGCATGTGAAGCAATATGCATAATGGTAAGAGCATGGGATATTCTGCGATATCGGACAGTTTTGCACAAGTTATCCCTCTCTTAATGCTGCTGATGTCGGCGAGGTCGGATATGCTGGAAAGGTTGTCAGCTGAGGGACGTACCGCGCGGGATGGTATGGGGTCGAAAACGTGGGATGTGATGAGATGCTTGATACGGTAGATAGCAGAGACTTTCAAAGGTTGTTCTAGAAACATCATGCAAAGTCAGGTTATGTCTAAGCATATCCGCACTCCGTAATGGAGTTGACTTTTGGGGGGTAAAGCAGGATGTGTTTTGCTGATGCTCTGGGCGTAACAAACGGAGGATATGCAGGTACCGTGAGATATGTGAAGAATACAGGTGATCAAACAATAGACAACCAATGAGTGAGTCCTGATGAGGCGAGCCGTCTTGCCCTGAAGGCATCGTGAAAGCAACAATACCACGGGCGTGTTCAAATGTACCCCACAGTTCCAGTCTCTCGTTAACGTTTCATAGACCCTTGTCAAAGGCATCACAGGACGTGATATTAAGTTTTCCCCAAGCCTCAAAGCTGAGGGTATGTATGTATTTTTGGCCATGTCCCCCACTCTAGAATATGAGGAATGACACGCAGAGAACAATCACAATGCAATAATAACCTCATCCCCTGAGGGGCTGACGCCCAATTAATTAATTAATTGGCGGGACATTCTGCTAATTAAATTGCTACGTAATTGTTTGTTTGTCTCAGCTCCTTAGGCTTTGACCCTGGAAATGTAAATGGGAATGAGGCGTGACGGGGATCGACGGAACAGACGCGCCAACGCCACGGACCGTCGCTCGTCCATCACGGGACGTAATTGTGGCTTTTGGTGTATTTGGTGAAACTTGGAGAGTCAGGTTGGGGCTTTGTTTGAAAGGGGAAAGGAAGATAGATGGTAGTAGGTATTCTGACAGACGCCTCGTTGGGGTTTACAGCTGCATTCACACCCTCTACAGCATTCCTGACTTTGTATAGGAGCAGCTGTATTATCATTAATAAGATGTAGTGCTATGTATGTACATGAAACTGAGCAAAGACTAAAAACGTAGATATCATATCTCGGTCAACCTTGTTAGTTATATGATAAGTTACATTATGTATGCGGAGCAGCCGAACCCCATATTTTCATCCAGACATGGCCAACACGTGCACCCATGACATGACATGCTCTGCTCGTGCCTCTTTTCTCGTCTCGACTCCCTGTGCCACGCCCAAGCCTAGAGGTAGCAAGCCCAAAGCAAATGTTCCCGACTCAGGCCTTATCCGCGGGTCCTCTTCCGGCGCCAGGGGCTACCCCTGAAAAGGGTGTGAAGTGTCAGGGGTAGCCCTTCTAGAAGGTGAACTTGTGAAGGAAGGATGAATTGATGCCGAGCAATTAAATAGACAAATAATAAATCATTTAATCGAATTCTATTATTTTGTATCAAACGGTGGACGTCTTTGCTATCTCCCGAATAGTCACCGTTTGCTGTTGTTCTTGTCTATCTATTGTGGTCCAGTTTGTCATGGCAAGCTGAACAGCTGCTCATTGACACAACTGACTCTGATTGAGTGAGGTAAGCTGAATGCTTGATTGTCTACTCTCTCAGGTCCAACAACATGCAGCAACTCGCAGCAGCAGAGTAAAAAATGTCAGCCAATCATAAAATACCATTCCACCGTTTTAAGCAACATTAAATCAACAATTCAATCCTGTCAAGTGTCCCCAGGGGCCAGGGCCTTTCTTCAACTCTTCAGGCTAAACGCAAAACATCCCTGGCGTACGTAGATAAATGCATAGTCAGCACCCCCAAAGGCTAAAGCCCCAAATACGTGTCCGTAAACCGACTCCCTTGGCCTACGCCGAAGAGAGTTTACCGACCTGCATCCTCGGGACTCTTAACCCATGGCCCCCGCTGTCTACTTCGCCGGAGTCAAGCCCGTGAATACCGTAGGCGAGTGCCTTGAAGGCTTCACCTGATACCGAACCGTGATTGGATCTTGTCGATCGTTCATAGCACGCTCCGTCGCTCCCCTGCGCCTCGCTATCCATATCTCCGTGCCCTGCTTGTTTCTGCCGAGATAGTAAAGACTCATCTCGAACCCTTGGCTTTCGGGCTTCCGCTGTCTTGGTACACCCGTTGCGTTGGGTATCGCCAATCGCTTGGTTAATAAGGCAGGGAAGGGCAGGGCAAGGTATGCGGAGGACTCCGTAATTAACTCAACGGGGCATCAAACCCCGAACCGAGACACTATCGCGGCTTTGAGATCACAATCAAAGGTATGGAAGGATTCCGTAGGTAGGCGATATAATTCCAGACTCGGGTCACGACTGTCTGATCTCCGTGATCATAACCACTTGCCCATGCAGACTCATTATCCTTGGGGAGTCTAGGACACCTCGTAAACAGAGATAGAATCAAGGCGAGGCCGGCCAAGATGCTGCCTGTCATCCAGAGCCGTTGCAACGCCTTTGACACTGCCTCCATCAGAAGCTCTTGTCCAATGCCCCCCTGTTCGATATCTCCTTGCTCGACAGTGGCTTTGATCATCTTCATGGCGTTCTTGACCTGAGCCGTGTCGAGGCCCATGCTCTTCAGCTGCATGCGTAACTCAACTGAAAAGACCACAATACCAAGAGCGATCCCCAAGCATTGCCCCATAGTCCGCAAGACGTAGATCATGCTAACAGCGTGCCCGACGTCTTCCTTCTCGACAGTGGCTTGCACACCAATCGACATGACAGGGAAGAGCAGACCCATTGCTATGCCCACGAACATGGTAATCACCAAGATCGGCGCGGTCGGAGTGTCTTTGTCCAGGATCGTCATTACGCCAAAGATGGCAACCAAGAGAGCCCAACCACCAATCAAGAAGCCTTGATATTTGCCTGTTCTGGATGCTACCAGCCCTACCACGGCCGCCATGGGAGCAACCGTGATGGTCGCCGGGAGTGCCCATACTCCTGTCATGAGAGGAGACTGGCCTTTGACGCCGAGGAAGTAAACAGCCAGGTAGTACAGCACCATCCACATGACTACACCGTGAATCGCCGCATTGACAAACTGCAGTATCGTCGATTTCTCCTTGAACATGCTTCGGGGGAACATAGGTCTCTTTGCGCTTCTCTCGTATACTCCAAGAGCCATGAAGCCTAGTACTGAGATGCCCAAGAGAATGATGATCTGCGTTGATTCCCATGGGAAGCGGGAACCGCCCCAAGTCAAGGGAAGCACAAGGGAGATAGAGGAAATGATGTACAACAGAAGACCGATCCAGTCAAGGTTCTTGATGAGACTGCAGTTGCGCTGGTCTTGGTCGTATCCCAGAAGAAACATGGCACCAATGAGGCTGACTCCGAGGAACGGGATAGTGCACCAAAAGATCCATCTCTGTTGTTGCCAGTCAGAAAGTGCCAGTTGCAACATCGGGAGGGGAAACATACCCATAAGGAATCTTTGTTGAGGACGATAGCACCACCAACAAGGGGCCCGGCAATCGTTCCAAGAGCCCACGAAATATTCTGGATCGCCATAGTCTGAGAGCGCTTGCGGGCATGAAACATATCCGTAAGTATAAGACCTGACAGCGCCTGTGGACCACCAGATCCAACTCCCTGCACAGCTCTTCCAGCAAGAAGCATCATGCTGGATTTGGCAGCACCGCAAAGTGCCGTACCAGTGATGAAGATGACCAAGCAGGCGATGTAGGCTGGTCTTCGGCCCACGACCTGGGACAGCTCGGCGAAGATGGGTTGGGAGATAGCTGTCGCCAGCAAGAAGACGGATCCCATGGTTAAGGACTCGGAAAACGAGGCATCGAGTTCTCTAGCGAGTGCCTGAATTTGTGTTAGCGATGGCTTTTTAACACCCAGGGGGCGACTTACAGGAAGGACAACAGAGATGCAAGTTGCATCGAAGGCTTGGACAAAAGAAACCATGTTCATAACAAGAAGAATTCCCAAGTTGCGCCAACGATGGGGATTTGTGTCGGACTCCGTATGGGAGTCCGCATTAGATTCTGTCTGTCGGGGTAGGATAGGCTGTGAGCCATCCTCGAGTTCGTGGGACAATTTTCCCACCATGGTTGAAGATATGGTAGATAGAAGATGATGGGAAAAGGATGGGTCGAAGAAGAGAAGAAAAGAAGAAGAGTGGTAAATAATGCCAGGCAATGGCCATCTTCAAGGCGGAATAGACTTTTCTCCCCTGGCGACGAAGAAAACAAATCTCCCGAAGTCTGTTCAGTATTCAACATTCATTGGTGAAGCCACAGTATAAACAAGACACCTCGCCCACAAGTTTCAATCGGCGAGTAAACAACAAAGTGGAATCGCTCACGATGGACCATCTCAGCGGCCCAGTGCTTCTCTCTGGGTTTCTCATGTCCAGTATTGTCTACTGGCATGTATTCCTTGTCATCGACTTCCTCCTCCGAAGACTCGCGCCGACCATCTACGAAAGACTCAAGCTCCAAGATCAACTGCGGAAACTCAACCCCCTCATACTCACCATCGTTCGAATGTCAATCGGTCTCACAATTTCTCTGCCGTCCTGCGTACAAGCCGCGCGAACAACCCCATGGGGAGTTGATCAGCCCTTGAATACCGCCGGTCAAATATGTGTCGTATCGCAACTCGCTGTGTGGTCAAACGAACTTCCCCTGGTGCGGATGTACTCTCTGGAACTATTCATTCACCACATTCTCTGCCTCTTCGCCGCTGCCAACATCATACTCTCCCCGCCGATACATCAAATAAAGCCTCTATACATCTACTATGCGTCAATGATGGGCGACGTTGGACCAGGATCGGTAATGATCTTGCGAATGACTGGCCACAGTGTCAAGACATCTCGGTTGATGTACTGCGTTTCCCTGGGATCAACCTTGATCCTGATATTCTGTCGTATTGGAGGTGCTTTCTACACCCTCACCCACGTTCTTACGGATCCGTACAATCCCACTGATTGGGTTTGGGTCATAGGCGTCCTACTGTTCGGCTTCTACTCCCTGCACACTGCGTCGTGCCATCTAAGACGGCTCGGAATTATCAAACTTGACCCAGATCGATATAGGATAACGTGCTTCTCCTGCTCCACGATCCCTATGTCGCATTTGTTCCTTGCATTGGCATGTAGCGCTTCGTTGCTGTCGACGCTGTTCTTGTACGGACTGTATCTCGACCAACCCTTGAGCCACGCAGAAATACACTCGTTGTCACTACATAGCCTTATCGCAGTAGCTGTTGGCTTAACTGGGGCCGTTATCGCCAGGCTCGCGTACCCCTACAATGTCATCTGGTCAAACCCTTGGGGTCGCTTTTATCTTCCACTGGGGATGATCTTGACCAGTGTCTGGATCTCGGTCATGACCAATTATATCGGCGGAGTAGCTCGAGACACATGTCTGGCATCAATAGGAGTCACCGTTCCCTTGTTTTGCGCCATTGCTAGACTTGCTCAATACTACTCAGCCAAGGATGCTATCGCGGCGCACGAGAAGCCACATGCAGATGACAGCTGGGCTAAGAGACACAAAGAGATGGCCCGTGAAAATGCTGTCATATTCTTTGTTTCACTGGCACTTCTGACATTCAAGGCCTTGGACCCCCCAGAGGCGGCGCGGTTAGCAGTTGCCGCCTGTCTTGTGGTCCAGTTCCGATATCGATGGAACTTCGTTCCTCTGGCCGCCGCCAACTTGCATGGTGTAGCCCAAATCATTGTCGCGACCATGATTTCAGTGCTCGAACCCGGATTTATTATCTTTGCTGCCGCTGCTAGATACATACGGGACGAAGCCTCCTTTGCCCATGTTGTCCTGAACTATGCTCTCCTTGGCGGGACTGTTCTAGCAGCTGTTTCAATATCGGGAGGGAAGACGAAGCCGATCCCGTATGAGGCAGTATCAAAGCCTTGTGAGGCAAGAAAGTCACATCCTCTGATCATTCTCTTTCTTTTCATCTGCATGTTGCAGGCGATTATGGCCAGGAGGTACATCATGTTCGAGAAGGGCTCAACCAAAACTTGCCTCGGGTTTGAGAACTTCCGGTTTGTCTTGTCAAGTCCTTTCACCTGGGTAGGCTTGTTGCACATGGCCTCCTTGCCACTCGTTGTTTTGAGGGGAGCTGAGTAAGATATATGTACAGCTTTATTGGCGTTTTTGTTGTGGTGGGAGTATACACGTTTTTAGTAAAATACTTATTCATTTCTGCTTTCCCTAAACAATGATACCTTGAATGTGATTCAATACAGTCAGCAGCCCACCTCTTATCAATGAACTATCAACAACCGTGCATAAGGGAGTATGGCCTCTTGACTCGAGTCGGTGGCAACATACCAGCACGCATCTTCTTTCCCCTGCTCTTTTCCCTTGAACACCTTCAAAATTTCGAGCGCTATGTTCGCGCCGAACTCGCTCTGATAGAAAACTCAACATCCTGACGACTTGCTCAACTCCGCCGCTGGCTCAGGACTCGTCTCTTCGCATGATGAGCCTGCGAATCTCTCGCTCGAGGTGTTGTCCCAGAAGCCCGTAGTACATGATAGCTCTGCTAATATGTTCAGGCTCGTCACGGCGAATGCACTCCACGTAATTGTTCCAGCATTTCCGTGAACATTCCAGGGTTGCGTCATAGCTTTCAATCTGAGCTCGAAGAAGCCGTAACTCGTTGGAGTAAACGACGTGTAAGGCTTCACCGCGGCCATATCTGACAAATAGCTCCTCCTTGGTCAGCATCTGTGAGTGCACCATCTTCTCTGGATGGAAGCCTAGGAGTCAGTTCGCTAAGCTTGTGAATTTTCGTAAGGGCTATCAGACTGTTGAATGAGAAGCTGTGAGAGGCTGAGTGATAGATGGATAGTAGTGAAAAGGGCTTCGTCCAAGCAAGCAAAGAAAATGAATACTCTGGAACTCTAGAACTCTAGAACTCTGTTGGTCTGTTGGTCTGTTGTTTCTCTCAAGTTCCCAGACTCATTTAGGAATTCGTTCTCCTTCTTTTCAGGTCTTGGGGTGATTCACTGCTGCCTCACTTGTTGTTTCGTCCGCTCGCACCTGCCTCGCACTGACGGCTCAGACCTGCACTCAAAACTTGCACCTTCTCTTTCCTTTCCTCTAACGCTCTCTTTCCATCATTCTTTCTTTCGCTGAATTTCTACCAAGCTCATCACCCGGCCGCCATCGATCTCTAGCATTTCAAACACCGATCACTCCTTTGCAATGATGCTGCTCAGCAGCCAAGATCAACCCATCTCTGAGCGTGAGAGGGATCTTTCTGCCAAGTTAAAGGAAGCAGAGTCCCAGATCACCGCTAATGCCCAGCGCGAGGCCAAGCTCCTCGCCCAGCTGCTCGAAGCAAAGAACACGCTTCTCGAAGCCTCCCAGCAGCGGGAACACGACCTCGCAAAACAACTTGAAAGAACAACGGCAGACCTTCATTTGTGTCAACAGACTCAACAGGGCACATCTCAACAGCTCCAGAAATCAGTCGCTGAGCTTGAGGCACTCAAGAAGCGTGTAGATGACCCTTCTGCTGAACTGCTTGAGAAGGACAATGCTCTCAAAATATCACGAAGTCAAGAGAGGCTACTCTCAACAGAGCTCACGCTGCTGAAGGCCGACCACGATCTTTGCAATTCCGAGAAAGAGGGTCTTCGAAACAAAGTCACAATGCTATCTGATAAACTCAAAGACGCAAAGAGCAAAATTGACAATTTCGAGTCTGAAACCAAACAGCTTTTAGTAAAGCCATCACAAGCCGAATCGGATGTCAAAGAATACAAGGACGTCCAAGAAGGTCTCCAGCAGGTTTTACGTCTCGGGAAGGACCTCCAAGAATCTCTGATCAAATCGAATGATCAAATCTTCAATTCCGGTGACAACAAATCGACACCTCAGACAAAAATGCAATCAATAAAATTTGGTCAGACAAGCCAAATGCAGCCATCTCCATCTTTCTCCGGCGTCGGGCACAGTAATGGGCAGTCTCAACACAACAAACCCTCCACCTCCAGTGCACTCAAAAACGGGCAATATCCACAAACACCATCGCAATTCAGCGGTAATGGTTCTTAGAGAGAACAACCAGGGGCATTCTCAAATAGTTCCTCTCCACCTCCTTACGCTGTTCGTCATCCCACCCAGGAACCTAGAAATCAGCGAAAGAGACAAGCCCCTGAGCACGGGTTCCAGCAAAGTTCAGGCCAGCCAAAGCGAGGAAGAAGCAGACGAGGGTAGTTTTATGAAGGGTCCATTTCTTAGCGATATCAACTGGAGACAAGGTTATATCGTATCAAGTACGGGATACTTCCCTATGGTAGTATATGAGACTGCAATGCAGTATGGAATTTCTATAAGCAAAAGCTGCCAGCATCAAACAAGGCATGCGTAGCTCGCTATCTTGTCGAGCGTACCTAGGGTCGAGAGAGATATATGTTTTAGTGAGATATGAGTGGCGGCAGAGGAGATGATTGTATGAGAACTGGACTGGCTGTTGTGGTATTGATAATGGAGTGGACAAAACCATGGATTAGAACTCCGTCCATATTTGAGAAAGACTACCATAAAATTACCGAACCCTGGCTGATAAATGATACTTCTCTCCGTGCAGCGTTTTCTAAATAGAAGTCGCAGGCTACCGTTGTCATCTACAACCATGTCTGGATCGTGTTCGTTACATGTGCGCCGGTATGTCCTACCTCTCGAAGATAACGATCAGAGCATTGCTTCCTTTCAACTTGGTCATTTCTGACACGAATCATCAAGCAGTCCTCTGTTGTTTCCTCGTTCATTACGGCTTCAGAGATTCTTCACTTGTAGGCAGCTCATATCTCTGCCAGTAAGATAGCACTCTTGGGATACAACGAATGCTTGTCTGAAACTATATAAATTGTAAGCACTGTATGATCTACTTCCTTATCACGATGCATGAGGTACCTATTGATTACAACGCATTGCTCGAAGTGTTGGTCTTGAGACTGATGCAGACCCATGATGGTGAGATGGACGGGGTTGGTGTAGTATGTGTATCCAGCATACGTGATGTGGTATCAACAAGGACAGTTCGAAAGTAGGCGAGAACTTTTGCAAAGGAGTAAGATCGCTGAAGTTTCAGTATCGGAGTGTGTCAGAGTGTTCTTTTACCCAAGCGAAGTCGTAGGATCGTCCAGAAAGTGGACGATATAGTTCCTATGCATCTCTGGAGACCAGGTGCCTTGCCAATTTGGTATATGATAGCTGCGGCGTTTATGATTCTGAATATATGTTGCCGACCATTCGCTTGGAAGATGAGGTATTTCTGTTTCTCGACGTTGTGATCATCTGGTGATCAGTTCCTTGCGTGGTTCTGGCTGCAAATATCACCAACATTGTCACTGCACTCGACATCGTCAAGTTGTCGATCCTGCGAGTCAGATCCGTTACGTTGAGAATGGATTATCAGCCCAAGTTCTCGACCGGCAACAAGAGGGCTTCACTTTGGATTGACTGTTGACATCATTCTTGATGGATCCCTTTGGCGTCGATCATGCTATGATGTAATCGACGCTTTTGGCGATCCAATCCAGCACAAAGTTTAGGAACATGAAGCTTCAGCACGCCATGGGGCAACTGTTCCTGGCTAATGGTAAAATCTGATTAATTAATTGATTTAGATTAAAATGTCCACGATGTTATGTACACGCCTAAAGCTGATCCTATCCAATTACTAGTTGGTGCAGCATGAGTGAGGAGAGGTGTTGTCCAGTAGGGATAGTTGAGAATCATTCGAAGATTCCTTAGATTACTATGGTTTTCGATTAGAGTAATATCGGCTTGAAGGAAACAGCAGATGATGGTTATAAATTGTGATCCGAGTCAAGTGCAGACAAATATCTGTCCATGATCTGATACTGTAGCGACTTCAAACATGGCTATCATGTAAGTGATTCCGTCACTACAACTACTATGGTATGTTTCCACTTCATTACGGTAACGATTGTAGAAAGACAATCATTTCCATAACCGGCACCGTTATCTGATCACACCTTGACGCTCAACTATAGTCATGTGAGGTCGACAAGGCCAAGGTTGACAGTTGACACACTGCAACCGTTACACAAACAGTTTCAAGTTTAAAAGGATAGACTATCAGCTATCCATACTTGACAAGGTTATAACTGCCGTGACATCATTTCAGATCCTTCCTTGACCGAGGTCTTTGAAACGGGGGTGCTTCAGTGTCCATTTTCGGCATCACGTGGAAGGGAGTATTATCAGCAATGGACACTTCAGAGTTTCTAGGCAGCCATGTAAGTAATTTCATGTGGTTGATTAATTCCAATCTTGCCCTTTGACCGATCTTACACCTCGGGACCATCACATTGTGATAATGCCAACGCATCGCATCGACAACTCGGCCCGTCTGCCATCCATCCTCATGGCCACGGGCCGTGGATCGACACCTCATCTGAGAGAGGAATACCACCAACCCTCAGGCACAAGCACAAATGAACCGCTGTCTCTATCCGAGAGGGTTGCTTTGGGAGCTTCTCCCTTGGTAACGGCCCTCCTCCGGCCCCGGGCCCGCGGGTCAGACCCTCGATGCATCCGCATGAATGAGATGAGCAAGCTCCTAGGATTCTCCGCATCACCAGGCCCTCCCCTCCCCTTCTAGCCATCACATGTCGCCTGTCAAACCAAAAGAAGAAGCTGCGGAACTGGCAAATCTTCAACAGATATCTCCCCGTGCTGCTGCTGCGGCCCTCCGATCCGAATCAGGGTCTGTTTTGCTCTGTAGACGGCGCAGTTTCTCCGTCGGGCTGGTTCTCGTCGTTCCCCGGAAATGGGGGTGTTTGTCTATTCCAATTTCCCACCCACGTAGAACCAGTTTCCTGGGAAGTTGGGGAAACACGGACGAATTTGGGGGTTGTAAGTACGGTCCGAGAGGGGGTGGCAAGTTTACCTTCAATAGCAATAACGCAAATAACATGGCGCCTGCCGCCCGCAAAGCCCAATCGTGGAAGCTTTCCCCGTGGCATGATACCGTGTCAGCTGGGCTCAGGGCCCTGCAGGCTATTTTGCCTGGCAAAACCTGGGGTAAGATGGCTTTCATTTGATATGCACTACCTGCCCGTCTGAGCAGAGGCGCAGCCCCGAAACTGAACCGCTGATTAGCAATGAGCGATTATTAGTCAAGGACTTCGGGAAGAACTGCACTGAATTTGCGTTTCAAATCGATCGTAGTAGACGTTTTATGAACATCAGAAGACTCGCTCGCTTACACCACCATCAACAGCCCCAGCGCCTATACAGAGCAATACACAGTTGTAAGTCGATGTGTATGCGTATCTTTCGATCAACGGAACAACGTTTGGTCCACAGCTAACTATTGACCAGGGCTGTATCTGGCATGTCTCAGTACATCAAAGCTTGGCTTCCCTGACAGGTGGTCGACGGCGACTCTGACAGTTTAGACAAATAATGCCTTACCGGCTTGCACATGACAACCAAAATTAGAGTTGCCAATACTTGTGTAACATCCATCAACACAACAAGGCTAAGAATAAGAACCAAAACCAACCAACCAAGTTGAACCTCAATGGCTAGCAAGCATTTGTTCCGTCAACCCCCAACCATTGTCAAATACCGGCCGCGGCATGAAGGCATTAGACTTTCGGCAAAATATACCAAAGGGGGCACACTACCCAACAACCAATTTCGTCATAGCGTCATGAAGGGCTCCAATTGCAGAGCCTCTATTAACCAACTTTTTGCCGGACCGACACACCGTAACTGATACAGTTTCTAAAGCATCCAATAGCCAGCCAAGAGAGATGGGGCTCAAGGCAGGCAAAACGGTGAAGGCATTATTGAGGGGCCGAGGATCGCCGTAGAGTCGCCGTGAAGCAGGTTGTAAAATCTTATCAGTGGGGATTCGATTATGTTTTGGAGTCTTTTTGTTTTTGTAGAGGAGGGTCTCCCCTTCTGGAGCCCTTCTGGATCCGGTTGCATCTCACCATCTTCAAAGCCTGCCCCTGAGTCGCAATTCGTCTGGCTTAGATTGGGGCCAGCGGAGAACGATGATGCAACGGAAAGGGACTTCATGCCTAACTCGACCGTTTGCATTAGAGTTTACAAGGCTGGTCAGTTTGAGTCTTTGAGATACGACTCTCCACTATGGATCCCTAAGTGAGATTGAGTGGGTGGGTAAGGTTTTGAGCGATAAAATACTTGATTCGTTTATACTATTTTCTCTTTTTTTATGCAATTTCTCATTCGTCGAATTGCACGCCAAGATATACAATTGGTAAGAATCCCGAGTAACACTGCAAAGTGTAAGAAAAAGGTCAATCGTCATAAAAATGCAGCATTGTCGAGCGTAGCATCCCCTCGACCGGGAGCGTCAAGCATTTCCTGTTTGAGCCTCGGCCTCAAACCCGCGCGTGATGTAGAGAAATTGTTGAAATTGAAGGTGTGAGACTTTCTTCTCCGCGTGGAAGAGAAGACTTCTAGAAGGTCTCAGTTGGGCGAAGAGTGATTGGTCGGGGCACTTCGGAATCGGGAGTCCACACCACTAGCTAGAATAGGCATAAAGAAGTAGCGTGCTCTTTGCACGGACACCATCAGGGAGTTAGTTGGAGATGGATGGGAAGTAGCCTGAGCCCTGAAGCGTGGAGTGTGAAGAATCTCTTTAGATTACCGCGCTTGTGTTCCGACTACGGCCACTCGAAGACAAGCACGGTTCGGTCTATCCTCCGGCCACGGGTGGTTTGGTCGGTACGTATTTACGCAGTACCGTATTCCGCTCTGGAACAGCTGGCTCAGACATGTCTCATTTCTGGCTCAGTATTCGGTCATCGCAGTTGGAGATGACATCGTTACGTCCATCAAAACATCAGCATCAGCTTCATGACACGACCCATATCAGCATGTTCTAGCACGTTCCGGCACTGAACAACGCATCAATGCAAGATACGAAAAACTGAATTCTAATTGCACAGACTGGCAGCCGCGTGATACGGGTATGCCCTCCCAGATCTGCGAGATTTGGAGATTCTGGGGTGTCGCGAGACGAACCATTCCACCCCAGAATATGACGTAGGCCAACCCCAGATCTCGATGTTGAGGCACCTGCTTTCTGCAAGTCTAGGACGGGTTCTTGAAAGAAGCAAAGCAAACCTAAAATTGATCGATATCAACTCGACTTTTCGATGTTGGACAAGCTCTTGCAGCCCTGCATCTGCTGTGACGTTGAAGTGTTTGATCACCAGCCTTGCTTCACCAACCCGTTGCATTGAGCGCCATAGCGACATCGCAGCATGTGCCTGGTTTTCTTTTTCTTTTTTCTTTTTTCTTTTTTCTTTTTTCTTTTTTCTTTTTTCTTTTTTCTTTTTTCTTTTTTCTTTTTTCTTTTTTCTTTTTTCCCTCCTCGCACACCACATCCATCTTCTCATCGATTAGCTAGTTAGAGGTTTTCTCCATCGGTGATCTTGATCTTAGTGCGACGTCGAGGGCACCATTTTTGGAGACCCTATCTCAATGATACGTCAACGTCTCATTTCAGGTACATCAACGCGTGTAGTTTAGACAGGGACATCAATTTGCGGCTAACACGCCAGACGGTTCAGGCCTGGGCCTTGGCTTTTACGGCAGTTCTCCGGGGCAGTTATTGAATGGTAATTGTTAAGTAATAATTCCCGAGTCTTCTTCGTGGTTGTTACCTGATTTCCTGTAATTTCTCGTTTCCAGTGGATGTTGACTCCGCTAAGACCCCAGTGAGCATGAACCCTTTCTGCGTTAGTTGGCAGACCCCATCCGGGGGGATCGTGGTCCACGGTCGGAGAAGGGGACTGGGGTAAAAGAGAAAATAAACGTTCCAATCAATTATTCGCCCTCAATTAATTTATTAAACATCAGTCATTTCAATTAATTAGTTAACTCCCAGTTTCTTTCAAACGGAATGCATTCTTCTCCTGGCCTCGGGGCTTGATCAGCCTTGAGCCTAGAGACCCCACGACTCATGCAGTTGATGTCATAGGCCACGAGGAATTTGTTTCCTCTTGAGGCAAAGCGAAGGATAGGAAAAGGCTTACGCCGGCTAAAGGTTGATCAGGTCACAGGGCAACTGTAGCATTTTCCCTTGCCTACTTCTGCTTGACAGCTCAAACCCACGTGAGGCCGAATGCATTACTCACTACTCCTCTGATGTCAGCCGTGGGCCTATCTCTAGATCTGTCGGCATTCCTTTCGATTCAGGCACCTTGAACCTTAGCTGCAAGTGACCTCCCCGAGGGGTGGGGAGGCTTTACAATGGCAGTTTGGAATGATCTACAACTAGAGAAATTTCTTTTTGCATTTTTCGGAGAGGGTCTGTTGACTCCACGCTGCATTGCACCCTCTCGTGCTGCGGGTATCAGATGTTGAGGAAGCCTTCTGCCTCTGTACGTAAGTATCCGTCCAGCACGCAGAGACCTTGAGCGGTGAGAGGGGCAATAAAGACGGTCAAGCATGAGCTCAAAGTTGAGCAGAGCAAATATGCTGCATAATGCAAGGTCTTGATAGCCGCCAACGGAAAGGGAAAGGGAAAAAAGGGTCCTTGCTGCATGGCATATGATAACACATTGCACGACATGTGCTGCGTGAAAGCCCTCTTGCGCCATAAAATTCCCCAGGTTTCCGAAGGCGGAGAAGGGCCCGGATAAGGCCCCACCTGGACGGGGCAGTGGGACTTGGGAATTTAGAGCCTGAGGCAGGCAGCTGAGAGTGATGAAAATGCCAACCACTTTAGGAGTAGAATCACCCTTCTTCTACCCGCATATTTATATCACCCTGCTACGGATCATATCCGAGCCACCTAAGGTCTTATATCAAAGAATTCAAGGCCGAAATATACCGACATTCATCGCTGCCTGTGCCGAGGAGTGTAACTAACTAACATAGCCATTGCACGAGCCAGATGAGCTTCAAAGCTTGTCGGTGATGGACGGTAGAAGTTGCCGTGCTGGAATACGATACGTATGAATGGGACCGCGGCAGACAGATGAGCGGTCCAGACCTGATGGTCAATTTATAGGTTTAGCCAATCCTTCAGATACCTCAATTCACTACAATAGCAGTCAAGGTATGGCTTAAACGAATCCAAAAGTAACAGTCGCAACAACAAACGCAACGCAGCTGTCAACAACTCATGCAGGGTCCTTTCTGTCCGAGGTCCCGATCGGCAATTGAGCCAATCTAGCTGAGCTTATTCCCGTCTTCACTCCCAGCAAAATAAAGGGCTCAGATGTGATTGGTAGATACAGTTTTACCCGTCTCTCTTGGAATCTGGTCTCGATTTTACCAGTATCGGGTTTAGCCTAAACGACATTCTCTTCCGTCCGTCTGTCTCTCTGAGTCAGAAATAGACGCCCCCCAGGGACTCCGGACAAAGCAAAAAGTCATATGTATCCGCGCATAGAACCCTGAACAATGGCGAAATCCCTCTTCTCAGCCACGAGACATATCCACGCCCCTCCTTTTGGATTACCATCCTCGTTTGGCTTAGTCTCGTTCTCTCCTCTCCGTCAAGCGGGACCATTCAAAAACTCCAAGCGCACATATCGCAAAAGGTAAACCGCTATTTGGCGGGGGAGAATGCAAAATGCGTCAAGGGAGTTTTCAACCTTCCATGTGACCTCTGCATCTTTCTTTGCTGGCCCTTTCGCCCTTCAATGCTTTGCTCCGGAGGCGAACTTCTCCATTGGCGGAGAAAGGAGATAGTCGCCCTTTAGACGATGATCACACGGCACGGCCACAGAAAATACTCCAGATTCTCCGCAGTCAAGTGAACATCAAAAGTGGTTTTCTTTTTCTGGGGAATTGGACACGTCAAAGCTTCGACTACGTCTCAAGATTGACGGTATTGAGTCGATCATTGAAAATTGATTTTTCTGTGTAGACGCCATTGACGCTTGGAAAAGTAATTCCGTCTTGAATACGAGTTAGTGAGAGTCTGAGCTCAGGCTGCTTACGTGGATGGATCATGGATGCACCGCATGCAATGCACTGACTGAGCTGGGTGAACAAGAATGATTGTCTGTGGTTGCGTTGTTGACCATGATAATGAGACTGAGAGATGATGGTCTCTTCCCCGGAAAAGCCTGAACGGGAGAGGCGTCGTTGTCTCTTTCTTTTTTGCCTTCAAGTCTTTGATTCGCTTCCCCATGCGCAGGGAGAGTTAGAGTTGGTAAGTGAGCCAAATTGACTGGCTGTCGTTGCATCTCTAGGCATATAAGTTATCATAAATGACTGATGTCAAACACACACAAGTCTCCCTCACTTTTCAGCATCCAGCCTCCTACTCAATCATCTGCGCCAGTGTCTTGAAACGACATCCTCAGGATGCCATGACCCTACCGTTCTTCCTCAGTGTTCACCTTGTGGCGATTAGTTCGCTGTCTCCGTCTGCGGCTCCGCAGGATAGTGTCCTCCACAATTTGGCCGTGGACTTGTGTTGATTCAAAAAAGTCCAGGGCAGTGAGCTACGTTGCAACAGGCAAAAAGGTCGGGTCTGGACGTGTCTAGACCAGCAGGGCAGTGCTAATGTAGAAATCTGATGAATGAATGCAGGAGAAGAAGGTTTGTATACTACGAAATGCATGTTGGGTTACTTTCAATCATATGCCAAACACCTCTGTAACTTTAAAGCGATTTACAATTTACACATTTAATATCAAAGCCACTAGAGTAGGTAGAGTTTCCCGAAAATCCAAATATCACCAATGATGCTACAGCTCGTCGCATCTCACATCGTGGCTTGTCGCTGCAACCCAAGGGATGTATCATCATGGTGCACCCTGAATTTCCATCTCAATTCCGATCCCAGGAACAGCAACTCGAAGGATCTCGCGCAGGTATTTTCAAGGAACAAACCCCCCGAAACCTTGCGTTTTTGGCTAGCAGGTTAGCAGGTAGAAAAACAGCGCATGTTTTTCCTTTCCTTCTTAGCGGCATCTTTCAGCTCAGACGTAGAATATTAATCCACGAGGGAGGGTGAGGGTGCAATACCGATACCGGGAATTGTTTACCACCTTGTTTACACCCTCAATTCACATGAGATGAAAAACCCCATGTAAAAAAAATCTTAGAGGTGCGGGTGCAGCAGTAAGTTCCGACCGCTTGGCCCTTTTCCTCGCAAAGAGGGTGTTGAGCATGAGAAATGCCAAGCCCAGTCCTTTGACCCGGCAGTCTAATCTGCTTGTTTTAGGTGTAAGTAGTTCCTGAAGCGGCTCAAGACGGTTCGTTCGTTGTTGTTTACCACCTTATAACAGACTAATGACTACTAATTGATTACGGAGTATTATTATCTGTTCTGGCTGCCCCAACAAAGAACAGCACTGCCTTATGCTAGAGCACAGTAGCTGCATTGCGTGCATGCAATTTGACCTGACCGCTCGCTCACCTACGGGAGTTCTCGTAAGGTCCCCTTGTTCTTTTTGCTTTCTAGTGAGTCATGCCTGCAAGTACAAGTACCGGCAATATGGGTACATTGATAGAATTTCAGCATGTGAAGCATACATGCTACCTACTTGCTCATTCACTGAATAATGAATGAACGCTGTCTCTCGATATCTCAAACCCTTGACATGTGCTCACTTCTTGACTCTCTCTCTCCTCTCTGTCGCCCAAAAAGCCAAAAGTCAAAAGCCAAAAGCCAATTGATCAAGTCACGAGCTCTACAAGGTCTGCAGTGTCTGGCTTGGTTGGGTCTGCCAGCAGCCACACACACACAGACAGAGGCCCAAATGCTTGCGGTTTGTCGTCCCCCGGACCAATAGGAATTCTGCCTGTCAGCATCAAACGGCCGCCATCACCTTCGGTTGGTTCATGTTTGCTGCAACCTTCAGCTTTTTTTCTCCTCCTGCTGATGCTGCCTTTTTTTACTACCTACAGTAAGTACCTACACAGCAATTGATGACGTCCATCCTAGATCATGTTTCCAGCAAATCAATGCATCCCCCAATCCTTGGCTTGGCCCATCCAGGAACCTTGAGCAGCTAATGACAACTCAGAATGTGACATTTCATCACAACACCACAAACATCGCGTACTGATTGATTGATTGATTGATGCATTCATTGTGTTCAATGTGAAAGATTTTATTCATGTTTTTGCGGAAACCCTCTCTCCTAAGCAATTCGCCTTTTTTGCAAGTTTTTTTGACGAGTGACTCGTTTGTACCTTTTTCCCTCCCCTTCCCTTCCTCCCTTCCCTGCACTTGACTTTTTCGCTTATCCTCCGCTGACTTGACTTTTGTTTTCGCCTTTTGCGCTTGCTCGAGTAAAATTCCCCCAAACATAGGTGCTCTCCACCTGTAAACTCTCGTAGCGAAATCATTTCCTCAGGTTGCCCTTGAATTTCTTCCCTCGTACGAAACTACTGTACAAGTACACCTGCCCCGAGCCTGTGATAGACGAAACAAGAGCCGACTGCGGTCTTGAGAAAAGAAAACACGATTTCATGATATCATAATGTGGGAGACCGCCATGAAAGATAAAATTGATGAAAATTGACTTCAGTCCCGTTTCGCTAGATGGATGTGTAAAACAAATGCTGCAAACTGCAGCCAAAACGCTCAATGCTGATGTGATGATGCCTTTCGTGCGCCGTCCTATGCACAATCGTAGTGGGTATAGCTGTATCGTTGTGGTATGGTATAGTATGGTATGGGTATGGGTATCATTCACCACCCCTTGGAGTGGTATCCGTCGCTCGCCTCCTTTGAAAAATATTGGTTCCAGCTGCTCGCGTTTACATCCTCGCTCTGCTTCAAGCAAGGCTTCTCAGGGTACTGCTTCAGGTTGGCAACATCGTGTGATGTGTGTCGTCGCTTGAGAACGGCATTGGCTGTTGAGGACTTCTGCTGTCGCTCCCAGAGGAGATGGCGACGAAGAGACTCAGTCAACTCAGTGGCCAACATGTTACGACGGGTGGTGCGAGGTGAGAGTGCCGCCTGGGGTTGGATGTGGTTAGGACCAGTCATGATGGGCTGGGCGCTGGATCGGGGAACCTCGTGAATAGGCTTCAGGCCAGGACCGCGCATGCCCTTCATCATCAAGGGAGCCTCGTCAGAATCATTAGGTGAGACACCCAGAGATGGGCCATGAGCCACGCGAGATCGGGGAATGGCCGATGTCGACTGAGAGGCATGGTTGCCAAGGTTGCGTGCACGGTCGTTCTGAGCGAGCATAAGAGTGATAAGAGATCGTCGCGAGGTCAGGTTAGGCTTGGAGTCGACTCGTTGAAAGAACTTGTCGTCCATGCTAGATTTGCCGCTCTCTTCCATTGAGTCCTCCCAGTCGGAGGAGTCGTCATCGTCATCAATGGCGCTCTCGTCGATGTAGTCGTCGGTATCAGAGTCCACAGCAGCCTCATCATCGATGGTTCGAGTCATCACATTGTTACTGAATGAGGCCTGCTTCTTGCGAGCAGATAGAATAGAGCCAGGTCTCGAAGTAACCATAGCGCTCTTAAGGGATCCATCCTCCTCAGATGAACCGCCAATCTGGAACACGGGCTTCTTGATAATGGGGAGCATGGGCTTGCTGTTGCTTAGGCTCTGATCCTGCTCACTAGAAGAACAAGAGCCACCAAGCGCAAAGCGAGCAGGCTTCTTTGGCTGCACTACCTTGGCGGCAGGCGACGATTTGGGCTCAGGGATGGCGTCTGTTGATTGAGCAGCGGCAGAGATGGTTCGAGGGGTGGGAATTTGGGAAGGTGAGAAGCCCCGTACAACAGTGGTGTGGGAAAGGCTCTGAGGAGGCGAAGGCTGTGGTGAGCCCTCTGAAGCTGAGATGGACTTCGCGGGCGATTGAGACTCGGTAGTGGTAGAGCCGGATCGTTCGAACGCGGGAGGTACGGGCAAAACTTCCTTAGCAACAGGAGCAATATGGGGAGGGGCTGATAGAGGACCCTTGTCCTTGACGATAGAGACGATCATCTTCTCGAAGTCGTCGGAGCTGATGTGGCGTTCGCGCTTGCTTCGGGTGCTGGCGCAAGAATCTTGACGTCGTACACGAGGGCGAGCGATCTCAAGAGGTGCTGATAGGGAAGAGAAGTCGACAGCTTCCTCGTCAACAAGAGACTCAACGCTGCCGGAGAGTTGAGGGAGATCGGGTATCCTTGACTCGGAAGGAATGTTCTGGGGAAGAGTCTGAGTGGAGGGTGCTGTCTTTTCTTCGTTGTCGACAACAAAGGTTTCTCTTTGCCACAATCGCCAGCTAAGGTTCTCTAGTCTTCGACCTTGCTCGACGGAGTCTGCACACCGAGAGAAGACTGACTGGTTAGTACATGAGCAAGCGGCATATGTAAGAGGTTACTTACCAGTCCACATGCTATACAGATTAGCAGGATTGCCAGTATCGACCTTGTGGATGACGTTTGCATCCACTGTCAGAACGTGAGTATCTAAACGATAGGGCATTATGGGCGTAAAAGCTGTCGGGTATTCGACGTGGAAGCGCTGATCAGGGCTGGTGTGAATAAGTCGGATAGAAGTCTTGGTACAATCGAGAGATTTATTGTAGGTCGCCGGCACAGTCAATCAGTATTAAAGCCGACAATGCGCCAGAGCGGAATGAAGAGGTTGATTTTCGAGGTGGAGAAGACTCAGTCGTGGGCGGTGAAGTCGAGCAAGTTGAGTTAAGGTCAATGCAAGCGAGTTTGGTGTGCGAGGGCGATATCGAGATGGATACTGCCTTTCATGGGGATCCTCGAGTAGATGTATTGTATGTGTACACGTAAAGCGGTTCCTAGTGCAAGGTCGTCCTGGAGGATCCTTTGCAATGGATGCTGTTGTTGGTGTTTTTTGGTGTTGCTTGGTGTATGTGTATGTGGAGGAGGACGAACAAAGTCCGGGGGGGATCAAACGTAGATATTCTTGTTTGGGCCCGTGGGAAGCAAGTCGGATTGGGGGAACTGAATGAACTGAACCTAAGGGAGTCGCGGTGTGCGCTATGTAAATGGAGTCTAGCACAAGCACGAGCGCACGCCAGGACGAGGGGGTGTCGGACCGCGGGGGCGTGAGCTGGGGAATCAGGGCGTGTGAGCCACTGTAGCCGGGGAGGCTTTCAGATACGTACCGGTAGAAGAGATGGAGGGGGGATTGGAAATAGCGGGTACCACCCGAAAAGCAGCCCAAGTACCCTACAAGCGGAGGTACCGCGGCGCAGGAGAATTTTCTCTGGCAAAGCAATGTACCTCAGGCAGTGCACAGTCATGGGCGCTCAAGTGAGTTTTGCGTTTGCAGACTCTGGAGAAGAACAAGTCCAGCGATTCCAGTGGGGTGAGATCTATCTGTTCTGCTCTACGAATAGGTACCGATACAGGCAACAAAGCCAACCACAAAAGATGGGGGTGAAGTGGCAGCACAACAGAGTAAAGCAGAGCAAAGACACATACATTGCTCCTCCGTATCTTTGTAACTTGTTTCTCTCTCCTCGACTACAACAAAGGGATCCTCTCAGAAGAAAAGAACCTGTCAATGCAATGTCATGCCCACGCCAGGGAACAGGACAGGACGATGGAGGTGGCCCTGTTCGGCGACACAGTAGACAAGGACAGGGCTTCTTTCAGGGGGAGGAACGCGGGTGGAGGTGGCAGAGAGGGGGAGGCAAAAAAATGCCTGGTGACCAGTTCCACGGGTCTTTACCTGAAGAGGCACTTGTTATGCTCAAGCAGCGGGTCACTTTGCTACTCAACAGGGTTTAGAGCAGCTTGTGGTGGATTAGTCCTATTGGGGCTATATCTGGGCTACCCTTTTAGGTAAGTGGACGCTCAGTGACGGTTACGGAGCGAGCACAGACGAACGCGGTCTCGGGAGTGAAAACGGTCAATCTCTCGGTCAGTCGGCGTCCCCTACTTGCCAAAATGGGGCTGCGGCCTCCAGAACGGAAACCAGATATCGATGTCCGTTTGGGGCGTTCTGGAACGTTGACAGCAAGTCACGAGTCTGCCCATCTCCCTGAGCGGCTCCGTTGCGAACTGAGTCCGAATCGGGCAGCCGAGTCCAGAACTGAGGACAGCCCTGATGTTGCCAATCCTCCCCCACTCATTATCTTTCTCTTGGGACTCTTTGTGCCCGCGGATGAAAGCTCCCTGTAGCCGCCATTTCACAGGGACCGGTCTGAGGTCCCATCACAAGTCACGTTGGCGATCGCAAGGCTCCTTTGTTCTATTCTAGCCCGGATTAACCGCGGTGTTCACACGCACAAGACATTTGATGCTGAGAACAGTGAGACTCGGCAAAGGCGAACGGCTCTCTCAGAAGCTTTTAGCTTGATAGCTTCAGCGCACATGACAGACCCTGAAAAAGAATTATGCCGAGTCTGGGGTTCTTGAAGACCCTGACCAGTCATGATCGTGATGTTTGGAATTGAGCTTCAATTCCAATCCCAACTCGGCATCGTCAACAGCGTCCGTATTGAGAAGCGTCAATTGGTCCGCTTGCAACCCAAGCTTCCACTTCAACGGCGAATTGACGTGATTATCGACGATCCGGGATTGGAAATGAGAGTCCAGCTAGTGATTCTCGACCTGGAGAACCCCAAAGCAATCGTGGGGATCCATTGACTTGACCCATTCTCAGTAGCCTTACCAAACGTCTAGTGACCCCGTGATAGCCCTGAGCCACAGGTTTTGTTCCATGTCATCCGCACGCTGCACCTCGCCTCCGCAAGCGGCCACGGGCCTTCGAGTGATCTCGCTTGGAAATTCATTTGTTGACAATGACAAAGTGCTATGATACGCAGTGGAAGTACAGGCGGGTAGCGACTGATGATTGATGACCGCGTCGCTGCGCCTGACCACGGGATTCCTGCCGACGGGACGAGACCGAGTCGAGTCACTCCAGATGTTCTCGAGTCGTTACCATCAGTTGCCTGATAGTCAGTCGGGCAGACGTTGCCTCCGTTCCGCCTCGGTGAAGCGCTCGATATTGTTGGATAAACGTGATCACGGGCATATGCCGAGCAAATTCTTGTTGTCGGCTCTGATGAATGAATCTCCCGAGGCTTCAATGACGATGCCCGGGGTAGGTCACCTGGGCTGGTGCTCCTGGCTCCTCTGAACCACTCACTGCCCGTATGGTCGATAGACAACTGCAAAGCAGCATCGGGAAGGCATACTTGCATTGCATTGAGCCTTGTTGACCTGGGTAAAGAAGACGAGCTGAGGCCCTGCTGAGGCCTCTGTCGTCATGTTCAGGGGCGCTCCTTCAGGGTCCTGGCGACTCAGCGCTTGGCGCTCTAGGTCAGCAGACGCGCTCTGCCGTCGCATCAAGCCAACCATCCATCCCAAACGCTGCGATGTGACGCTTGCCAGCGCATAAAACAGCATCTGCACCCGCATGACTCTCCTGAAGGACCTCTATTTTCACATTCTGGGCTTCTCGTCTCTTTGCCTGCGCCGCCAGGCTGTAAATACAGGGCTCTGGTGGTAGATGCCTCATTGATCCTCGCGGCGATCATCGCAGGCTATTTCGATTCCAGATTCCATCAATGACTTGTCAGTCTCGGTGTGTTGACCAGCTGGTCACCCTGAAGTTTGCATCATTGCCTGCCTTCTGGGTTGCATTTGCAATGGTTTTAAAAAATATCATGAACAGATATTATACTTCCTCGTCGTATCATGAGCATTAGGCTCTACCAAGACTGGGCAGCAAAATCCATCATTAGCAATTGGACTGCTTACCTTTTGTTGTTGTAAAAACTCCAGGGTGGTTCCCTAGCTCTCCCAAGTCATCCATACTCGAAGTTTTACAAAGGTTCGACACTTAATGTTGGCTCTCATTAATCAACACAAAGTGTAGGAAAGTGCCAGGAGGATATTCCCTAGTTCATTTGATGAATTGATTATGAGGCGACTGAGGCCAGCGATGCTGAAGGTTGTGTTGCGGCATGTTGATGAAGAGAATGGCGTGTTTGGCATTTCCATGCGATGTGCCGTGACCATCCATGTCACAGCCCCTGGTAATTGGAAAATCAGGACATCTCGATCATCTTTAGTTGTTCGATCTTGCAGTTCAGCCTATCTCTTAATCACTTGGCCTGCGTTGCGAGATTTGGTTACCATTACTCTCCTTTGAGCCCCACGAACCGCTGCATGCCAGCAGCTAGAGTGGAAGATCACGGTAGACCAGGATGGTGATTGTGTCAAATCTGACGTGCCGGTAGTTGGCTATAAACTGGCGTGTCAAAGCGAGGTGGCTGCGACTTCTAAATACAAAACCCAACTCTCACAATCAGCATTCGAGACATCGTCATCCAAAAAGAACGCATTGTTAGGATTAACCAGGGCCAGTCAATGAAAAGAATGAGGGTTAAGACGTCCCATGGTAATGTCCCGTCCCACTGATGCTGTATCACCGCATCCAATGCCGCCGAAACGTGGATCAGATAGGGCAGAACGGGTATGAGGTATTATTCCAAGGGCCTCGATCGTGCATGCCATGAGAAAAAGAAGAGGGGCATAGAGGGCATAGGGGATCAGTCAATGGGCAAACCAGCATAAAACACCGAGACTAAGAGAACAAGAGGCTCCAAAAGTGAGGTGAGTGCTAATAATTTACCTTACGAATCGTAACATCATACCTCAGCTTGGTAGAAAAAAATGCCCCCCGCGGGCCGATAAGCGATAAGAGCTCTTTCTTCATACCTATCTCAACACTCACACACGTCAGTCGCTCTTGGCTTCCCTGCCCCTCGCTGCGTCACCGACTGCCAATGCCCGGACCATGAAGCTGGCGCCATAATAATTTCCCCCCCATCAGTAGAAAACCTGGTGAGACCATATTCTATCAATATCATCCGTTGAGGCCGGCGCTTCTATTTTCTTTCCCTATATTTTACTGTAAGTACCACTCTGTTTCCAATTGTTGCATGCTGTCTGTTGTCTTTTGTTTCTGATCATATCTCCCCCTCTGTTAGAGCTACCCTATCTGCCCCGCCGCTTTTTTCCTTTCTCCGAACGGCGACGCATTATACTATCCTACTAAGGCTCTGCCAAACCTTGAATCGACTGGTACGGTACACCCACAACACTTTCTCCGTCATTATCGAAAACCACACAGATGGCTCCCAAGAAGAAGATCGCCGTCATGACCTCGGGAGGCGACTCCCCGGGAATGAACGCTGCTGTTCGAGCCGTTGTGCGCATGTCCCTTCACATGGGCTGCGATGCCTTTTGCGTCTACGAGGGATATGAGGGCTTGGTACAGGGCGGCAACTTTATCCGACAGATGGAGTGGAACGACGTTCGAGGCTACCTTGGAGAAGGTGGTACACTCATTGGAACTGCTCGATGCATGGCCTTCTACGAGCGTCCTGGCCGGTTAACAGCTGCCAAGAACATGGTTCTGTCTGGCATTGATGCTCTAATTATCTGCGGTGGTGACGGCTCTCTGACTGGAGCTGACAGATTCCGAGATGAGTGGCCTTCTCTCATTGAGGAGCTTGTTTCCAAGGGTGACTTGACTCAATCCCAGGTCGCACCTTACAAGCACCTCAACATTGTTGGACTTGTCGGCTCTATTGACAATGATCTTGCCGGAACTGATGCCACCATTGGCTGTTACTCAGCCCTCGCCCGTATTTGTGAGATGGTTGATTACGTTGAGGCGACTGCCTCTTCACACTCGCGCGCTTTCGTTGTCGAGGTCATGGGCCGACATTGCGGTTGGTTAGCCCTCATGGCAGGTGTCGCGACAGGCGCAGACTTTGTCTTTATCCCTGAGAGACCTGGTGAGCACGACTGGCAAGAGGATATGAAGGTCGTTGTTAGAAGAGTGAGTTTTGTGTGTATATCTGACAAGCATGCCCTAACGACTTAAAGCACCGTGATCTCGGAAAGCGTAAGACAATCGTTATTGTCGCTGAAGGCGCGCGCGACAAGGACGGAAAGAAGATCGGCGCCGAAGAGATCAAGGACATCCTGGCCGACAAGAGTGAGGGCGGCCTTGCTCTCGATACTCGTATTACCACTCTCGGTCACGTCCAACGAGGTGGAACTGCTGTCGCCTACGACCGAATGCTGGCTACCCTGCAGGGTGTTGAAGCCGTCAAGGCTGTCCTCGAAGCTACACCAGAGACTGAGACTCCCTTCATCGCTATTAACGAGAACAAGATCGTTCGTAAGCCTCTGATGAAAGCTGTTGCCGAGACCAAAGAGCTCGCCAAGGCTGTTGATGCCAAAGATTTCGAGAAGGCAATGTCTCTTCGAGACACTGAATTCGCTGACCAATGGAACTCTTACATGCTAACCACCAACGTTATGGTGGACGATTCCAAGCTGCCTGAGAAGGAGGTACGTTTTGTAGCCATTTTATTGTCCCTTTCGTCGCTTACCCCTGATTGTAGCGTATGCGAATCGGTTTCATCAACGTCGGTGCCCCTGCTGGTGGCATGAACGCTGCTGTACGTGCGGCTGTTGCGTACTGTCTTTCAAAGGGCCACGAGCCGCTTGCTATTCACAACGGTTTCGCTGGATTTGCCCGACACCATGACGACAAGCCTCTTGGTGCTGTTCGTCCGTTCGACTGGCTCGAGGTTGACGGTTGGGCAAGCAAGGGTGGTTCCGAGATTGGCACAAACCGAGAGCTCCCAGGTGAGTCAGGTATGGAGCTAATTGCCAACCTGATTGAGGAACACAACTTCGACGCCCTGTTCCTTGTTGGTGGTTTCGAGGCCTTCCACTCTGTGTCCCAATTACGCAAGGCCAGGGCCCAGTACCCTTCACTGTGCATTCCTATGGTCATTCTCCCTGCCACCATCTCCAACAACGTTCCCGGAACAGAATACTCTCTCGGCTCTGATACCTGCTTGAACGAGCTTGTCAACTACTGTGACAAGATCAAGCAGTCCGCGTCTGCTACCCGTCGTCGTGTGTTTGTCATTGAGACCCAGGGAGGACGTTCCGGTTACATTGCTACACTAGCCGGTCTTGACGTTGGTGCCTCGGCCGTGTACATTCCTGAGGAAGGTATTTCTCTTGAGATGCTCAACTCAGATGTCAACTACCTCAAGGAGGTATTCAAGAAGGACAAGGGCCAATCACGTGCTGGTCGTCTTATCCTCGTCAACGAGAAGTCTAGCAAGGTCTACAGCGCTAAGCTGATCGCGGACATCATCCGCGAGGAAGCCCACGACCGATTTGAGAGCCGAGAGAGCATTCCCGGTCATGTCCAGCAGGGTGGTGTTCCTTCGCCCATGGATCGTTGCCGAGCCGTCCGTCTGGCCATCAAGTGTATGCAACACCTTGAAGGTTATGGACGTAATGCGCACAATCATGTTAAGAAGGACCCCAAGAGTGCATCCGTTATTGGAATTCAGGGCTCTGAAGTTGTGTTCTCTGGAATGGAAGAACTAGAACAGAATGGTACAGACTGGCCAAACCGAAGACCCAAGATTGCCCACTGGATGGGCCTGTCTGACGTCGTAGACATGCTCGCGGGCCGTCCCGACTACCCGAAGCCGGAGAAGAGCTTGACAGGGTTGATCGCAAAGGACACAAAACGTGGTCTATAAGGGAATGTCGCTCGTTGGATATGATAGGTTCCTCGGTTGACATTGCTTTCTTTTCTCACCTCTTTATTTAATGATAACTCAGTATGAGTGGAATCAGTTTAGGCGTTCAATAACGAAGTATGTTCTTTAAGTTTGTACCCTGCAATGACTACAATGTGTGGCGGCGTATGTTCTTCTATGGGACATGTCCCGATATCGATAGGGACTCTATGTGAAATGGACTATGTGTATTGATAAGCAAGCTACGAATTCATCGTCTGAAACCTTGTCTTGTTTTTCATACACCTCCAGCAATTCCGGTCCTGAATGTGCAATGAGAGACTAACCATGCTTACATGTCACATTTGAACATATTGACGAACGGTGCAGCAGACATCTTCAGCAATACAACAGGATAAGAAACACTTATTAGAAACTTTACACCTGCGATACTCTCGTATAAAGCTTCTTGGGGGTTTCCTAGCCTGTCCTCTCTCGACTGGCGTGGGACATTAACCTGACTAAAGACAACCATTCAACTTTATTTGGAGGTCTTGATGACACTTGCGAGGGGTCTGGCTCTGATGATAGTCCTGTACCGGAAATTCGAATAAACTATATCGTATCTTTTTGTTACAAAAGTCCGTGGCCAGCTCGTGCTAGCATGGCATTTTTACGATATAGACACAATTCTACGACCCTTACTACCTCCAACACAAGAGCAATATACATACTACGACCCCATTCACTGCAACCTACCCTAAGTTAGACATCGAAAAAAAGCCATCGTTCGGGTGATAGTGGTTTACGATACTTGCTATGTATAACTATGTCGATAAAACATCTACCGGCTGATTCTATGAATGTCCAAGAGTAGAGTTAAGCACACGTTTAACATAAACAGATATTCATTCCGTCTGCATTCGAATTTGAAGTCCAGAAAAGGAATGTTGAGTAAATAAGCCAAACCGGTATTGCAAGGGATTTTCGAACGCAAGCCAAATTCAATGTGCTACCGTGAATCCACTTTCATGTTACAAAGCTCGAAGTTCTGTCTACATATCACTATTCATATATCCTATTTATGGTTACATGCTTGTCGCTGATCCTTGAATCCTTGTTCGATACTGTTGACACCACGTTTCTCACTCATCTATGTCGGTTGACATTACCCTGTGAGGGCAACCAATTACCCTGTAGCAACCCAATCATTTATACGCAAAAGCTTCAATAACACAAAATTACCAGATTGTTCATAGATAAGCTTATAATTACTAGATATAAGCGTTATTAGTCACGGTGTTCTATGTTAGCTGATATGTATCGTTGAGCAAAATAAGTGTTGCTACAATACTGCGCAGCAAACAGCACCATTTCATAGCCGGCTGGGCCATAGGGTCCACGGCTATGTGACTTTTATATACATTTCTATACAAAGGAATTGTCTAGAGAATCGCAATCATTCGGACAGTACATCATCTGACCTAACGCAGTAGAAATGTCATGTACGAATTACCATGTAGAAGTCGTCCAATTCGATGACGTAATGGTTGGATACCTGGCACTAGGTACAGGCCTTAACTGCGGGAGACAAGAAAGCGGGAAGGGTGGCATGGAATAGCTTCTTCCAAAGGTATTATTATTGAGATCTTGGTAAAAAGCTTGGTATAGGTAGCATTCATGATCTTCAGAGGAATTAAAGAATGTGGATCTGTACTTAGTTATTCTGCTTGCTTGGCTGATCATCAAATTAAACACGAACCTCTCATTCCTTGCACGATCCTCTTGAGCATTTCATACTACGAACTTAAAAAGTAGCAGCAGCCATCTCTTCAGTCTTGGATATCACCCCAAGTTTCCTCTCATATCCCAAAATCATCGTCTATTTAAGATATGTGCTTAGGTATATGTGCATGTTCTATTGCAGTCTACTTATGTGCCTGGGCAGTTAAGAACCCTGTCTTGCTCTTTGTCAAGCAAGTATTGAATCTTGGTCTGTGTAGGTAGCATGTGACAAGGCAGTCAGTCAAGAACCATGGCACATCAGTGGGCTCGACTCGGAACTGATAGCTGAAGGAGATGGCGGCTTACGGGGTCGAAGCTTAGACGCCTCGTTAGGCTTTCAGTGTGGCTCTGGAAGTTTATTATTGTGATGGTAAGGGCTTCGATTCATTCTTTGTCTTTTGAGAACCTACTACGGATATCCGTACTAACTAATCCCAGTCAATCAATGATGGGCCCACTCGTTTTGAGATTCCATGCCCAACGGATCAGCAATGTTGGACTTGAACTCCAGCGCCGATCACAAGGGAAATGATTTACATACAACTGTAACTCTTATGCGACAAAGATAGACTAAATCAGTCGCAGTCGCAGTTGCAGTTATGGTCGCATTGCTCATCATGTTTAACATTTCTCAACCGCAAGGCTTCTCTTCACTCCAGCACATCAAGTCTACAAATTGATTCGCTACATGTGGGTTTCTGTGGCGCCGCAGGGGTGCAGTTTCTGAGAGCCCTGTTCTGGTTCACATCGCGCAATGGACTGGCAGGACTGGGCCAAGGACCCAAAGAGGCCGGGGTGAGGAAGTGTGAGCTGCTGCACAATTGCGTCAGTAGATATCCACACCACAGCCTGCTTGGATGTGGAAGAAACGAGCTTTTTTGCTTTCTCGTGGGGTTTCGTCAAAGAAGCGAAGGAATACGAAACGGAAGGGATCCAAATTTTGCCCAACGACAAGACATGCCCGGAATCATGAGAGGTATCGTGGATCAACTCTTTAGTAGGCTGGTAGGGCAAAACAGACTTTAAACGATGGGGCCTTGGGCAGAGACAATCTCTCAGTAGAGTTTGTCAGGCTGGCAGGTCTCATGTTCTTTCTGGCTTGCGCTTGACCCTCCATCTGAGTCCTCGCGTGGGAGGAGGGCTTATCTTATTGGGCCGCCATCAGACAAACTGACTCCCTCCGGTACTTGTTTGGATCATTGGATGCGCAGTAGACCGTAGGTAGACTGTAGACTGTAGACTGTAGACTGTAGACTGTAGACTGTAGACTGTAGCAGTTGTGGTCATTCGTTGATTTTCTACGCCAAAAGAGAGCCTCTTTGGACTTGTGGGTTATACGATTCAACGCCGATAAAAGGCTCCAACGACGTGCTTGATGCTATTCGACGAAAGTGCAATAGAAATAAAGAAAGATCATCGTTCATGTTAGTTCTCCCGTTGCGGACCGCTGCCACCACCTCCATTCATTCATCCCCATTTACATTTCCATCTCCGACTTGTACAGATGGTTACCGCCCAGAGCTTAGAGCATTATTCCCCGCTTTTGCCCACTAACACAAAGTACAAACCGGCAGCTTACAAGGTCCATTCTCTCTGTATATACATGGCCTGGGTATAGCCCAAGACCCCGAGCACAGCCAGCCCAGCCCAGCCCCTCCATTAAGAGGTCACGGCTGACACCCTAACGTCCTATTCCTGGCGGGGGGTTCCCTCTTATTGTTGCTGTCGGATGACGACGTTCTGCTTTTGCTTCCATGCTCCATGCTCCGTCCTTGGTCGTCTGGGGCCTGCCTGGGGCCTGATTCTTGCGGAGGCTTGCGGCTTGCGGCTTGCGCGCCATTAAACCCACCTGACACTCATAAACTCTCTTTCCCTTCCCTTCTGTTCCATTTCTTGGCTGTTGCTGTTTCTTCTTCTTCTTCCTTCCCCTCCCTCCTCTCTTATCCCTCCAACAACTTAACCATAGCATCGCATTCTTTTTGGGGTTGGAACTTTACAGCTTTCACAAGCCCTCACCGAGTTTGAGGCTTATCGCCAGAAACACCCCCACCTTCACCTCTGTAGTGTGACGACATAGCTACCTCAGGTTGCCTTATCCTGCCCGGGCGCTCTTTGTCGCGACCCAGCAGCCTACTTAATTGAGTTGGCACTACCAACATCACACCAGAGCCAGTACATATCAACAGAAAACAGCACTTTATTTCACCAAAAATGTCCCGTGTAAGGGCTACCGATTTCGAGGAACGGGATTACTACCCTGCTCCTCGACGTTCCGCTCCAGAGGGGCTCGATGAAGTCGATTATCGTCGCCGCACCGTCACAATCAGCCCTCCCCCGCGAGAGGAGTCTCGCACGCCCGCCTTTCTGCGGGAGGACATTCGCCGAACCGAAGCTGGTCCTATGGTCCTGCGCCAGCGTCAAGTAGAGACCATCGACCGACACCGACCCAGAAGTCCCAGCCCCGTCCGTGTCCGAGAGGAGCGCATCATTCGACGACCCCGCAGTATTTCCCCCGAGAGCAGTCATCACTCTCACGCTCACACTCACGACCATGAGCACGAGCACTCTCGTACCCGGGTATACGAGCGAGAGCGAGTCAGGGAGCCCTCTCAACCACCTGCTAGGCGAGCTCCTTCTCCCGCGCGAGTTGTGAGATATGTTGAGCGACCACAGAAGTCGCCTTCTCCTCCGCCTCCCCCGCCAGTTGAAGAGCGGGAGCGCATCCGCACTCGCATCATTGAGCGTGAGAGGGCTCCTTCGCCCCCTCCAGTTCCTAAGCCTTCTCCTCCTCCTCCACCGCCTCAGACTATTCGTGGACCGACAATTGAGCGAGAAGTTATCACGCATTACCGGGATATCGACCATGGTAAGTACACTGAAACTCAAAAGAAGGTTCAAGACGTTGACCGTTACAGGAATGATCAAAGCCAGACCCCCCACCCCTCCACCTCAGCCCAAGCCTCAGCCTCGTGCCCCCTCTCGAGTTCGAGAGCGGGAGACAGATATTGACATTTCTCTGTCCAAGAACAGGACCGAGGTGGATATCTCCCGTACAACCCGTACTCGATCTCAGAGTCAGGAAAGACGATCAGATTATCGTGATGACGAACTTGTGGTTCGACGTGAGTCCGAGACAACCTCGCGACGCAGAGCGCATTCTGCCGCTCCGCTGCCCACACCCAATGCTGTTGATGAAGAGGGTGATTATCTTACTGGCAAGATCGACTCCCGTGGCAGAATGGGCGAAGCCTGGGGCGGTGCAACCAAGGACTGGACTCTCGTCGATGTCCCCCCAGGCACCGAACGCATCCGCATGGACGGAATCGGCGGTGGCAGTACCGAGACGAGCTGGGCAAGGTACACTGGTTCCAGGAAGAGCAAGTTCATTCCCGAGAGAGATGGCGCACCCGCGCCTGCGCCTGTGCCCTCTCCCAAGCCTGCTATCAGGGAACCATCACCTCCTGCGTCTCGTGACCGTGTGAACGTGTCCATCTTCGACCGTGAGAGGGAAATTG
Organism: Fusarium sp. VM40; assembly: GCA_954870535.1. Classification (NCBI taxonomy): domain Eukaryota; kingdom Fungi; phylum Ascomycota; class Sordariomycetes; order Hypocreales; family Nectriaceae; genus Fusarium; species Fusarium sp. VM40. The sequence continues at coordinate 1,151,062 of CATPAH010000011.1, forward strand.
ACATTGAGAGAACTCGAGAGCGTGTTACTCGACCTGCTCCTCCTCCCCCCAAGGACATGTGGACCGAAATCACCAAGGACCTCGTCCTGCGTGAGGCCATCGAGAGCTCCGGGTACGAGTATGAGGAGACTAAGGAGTTTTACTACATCATGGACTACCTCAAATATGTAAGTTTTCCTACTAGTATCTCTGTAACCTGGTTACTAACTATCACAGGACGATGTTCTTCGCCTGGTTGATGTTTCCGACGAGATTCGAAAGTCTCGAAAGCAACGCGCTAGAGAGCTCGAGTACGAGAGAGAATACACATTTGATTATGAGCGCGACCGTTCCCGCCACGGCCACCCTCGCTGGGATGAGGTGTCAGAGCGCGAGACGTTTTACGATACCCGCCCTCCCCGAGGCTACCTACGTTAAGTCTGCTTTGTTCGCCGGCGTTCTCGTTCATGGTCACTTTCGAAAGGATAAGAAGAGTTGGATAATGGATACCTTTTTTTCTGCAGCTACAGACATGTTGGTGTCGTAAATGACAATCGGGGCTTTTCACTTCATTCATGTTGGACAACTTTGGTTGTACGAATTTACGAAATCATATACAGCGGATGAAATGGAACATGATGGAATGTATGTAGATGTTTGGTTGGTACGTACAATTACGATTTATGACAAGAAATAAATATCTACACGTTTTTAAAAGCCTCTGTATGCCATTTTGAGGTATATGCCTTGTTGTGATCTTGGAGGTAGATATCTCCTGATGAGGGGCTGACTGGTGACCTCATGGCCTTCGGAGTAGCCGTGCCTGTCTGCAGCAGATAGAGGGGCACTCAGCATCCCCGCGCCTTGGAACTCTGACAGGGACACCTACAGTCCGGTGCAAAAGTTCCGACAACAAGCCAACTTGGTAATAATACACATATTAATTATAATATTTTATATGATCTTATACTAGGATAGAGGTTATATAGAATAAGAGAGTATATCATAATTAATACCATCTTATATGGACTGTAGAATATAGGAAATTATTAGAACTTTTGCACACCCACTTGCGGTTACCACATCACAGACTTTACTCATGAAGCAGAGACTTGTAGCCTTCTAAATCACTTGTTCCAAGATGGCTACCAAGTTACCTGTCAAATCTGTCAAGTTTCATTTGTCGTCAAATCCCCGAGAGGCCTTCTCCTAGTGGTGCCAGCATCTTGTCGATGGGGCATAGGTAGTGATGCTGCGATAGATAGAAAGCTGGCCGGGTTTTAAACAAGCCAACATGACGCAGCTCTTGATATTGCATTATCTCAAGTTGGAAAAATCCATGGATCATATCTCTAGCTATACACTCTCTTTGCATCTAAGACTCTGTGTTTAAAATCTTGATATCTCTTGGAAGAATACTGGAGAGAACCGAATCTATACCCGCTGGTGAAGACCAGAAAATGGGAGCTTCTACCAGGAACAAGCGCACATGATCAGGCGAGCTATAATGTTGAATCCAGTATCGTTTCATCCAACACCAATGCGGATCTACTTCTGGTTTTCAGGAGACGCCGTTGGGGGCTAGAACGTAGATGGATGGGTCTGTGAGGGTGTGCGCCACGAAGAGAAGACCTAAACAGCACAATATTTATGAAGGGAGAGGCGATCGAGCATTAGAGAGGTTTCAAATACCTCAAATGTCAGAGATCGCGGTAAACTATCGGGTTGAATCGTGAAACGGTTTGAGGTATAGAAAGATCCAATATCATGATGTGCATTACAGATGGCCAAGAGCAGGGCTCACGAACCACGGCGCTTCCCCAGACCAGACCCCTGGAAACACATGGAATCCCAAATTTCGAGAAGAAGCGAACTCGGGCCCCTCAATCTGACAAGTCAGCTTCTGCCTTTGATAGCGGCCCAAAATGCATCCGCCGTGGGTTCTTGAACAAATGAGATACCCATCATGGCGTTGGTTGCTGTGGAAGAGTGGACCTATTTACTTTTGGGAAGAAAGTGAATCAACACAAACAATGGAAAAGAAAATATTGCACAGTAGGCAGGAGGAGAAAGGGGTTAGAACTGTTATGTGTCAATTTGGACAAAGTAATGATTCTTTAGCTCAGATTTGAAATGAAGGTCATTTAGATAGTACCAAGTCTCCATTGTCCAAAAGGCAAGACGAGTTTGTGCTAACCCAGCTAATTAATTATGCCTAACGGCTGTTAGTCAGGGCCCTGTCGTCTCGAGGTGGTGGCATTTGCTTTGCCTTGCCTTTCATGTGAACCATGCGTTACGGTACTTGTGAGGTTGGCGGGGAGGCACTGTAATTAGGTACCTGCCGAGCAGCAGCCTGCTGCGTGCTGCTACTCAACCTGACACTGTGCCGTAGCCTGTGCCAATTTTCCTCACCGCGGGGCACTGTGAATCGTACAGTGCAGATACGGGATTAAGCGAGGTTCTTCCAGCGAGGAGAGGAGCATGTTATGGATTATGCGTTCATAGTGGAGGTTCATGGTAGATTAGATGCCTGGGACTAACAGATCAAGATAAACGACAGTGGAGGCCAGGAAGTAGGTGCGGTAGCAGCAACAAAGAGATCTCAAAGACACTTTCAATCTCGTACTTGATCGTGTAGCAAACAATGGTAATTTGCTGCAGAAGTCACAAGGTTTCTAACAGAATAGTGCTGTGAAGGGGCATCAACAAGAAGGGCGGAGTAATGACATCCCCAACATGCCTCGCAACATCAGTACAGACACATGAAATCTATTGAATACAAGCAACCTGTGACATTTACAGCCTTTTCTTTAATTAAACAAAGAATTCCGTAATCTGGAAATACCCCTTGAGATTGAGTTGCATGCAAGGACATAGTGAAGACCGTAAGGCTCAGCCGTGATGCAGTCGAAGCTTGAATCGTGAATCAATGCCGAGTTCGTGCCAAGATTGTCTGCTACTGAAAGAGTTACCTTCTTGGCATAAACAAAAGCAGATCTCCCTTCAAGCTTACACACAGAAATATACTGCCTTTATCTCAAGTCAGGCACCAAACATCTCCAAGGTTCACAACCAAGGTCGATAACCGCCTACCGACACACAGTGCAGTACAGTGCACAACAAAGTGGCGGTAGCGAACTTCGCAGGTAGTTGCAGCCCTGTTGTTGAATGCCGATTTCATCATTCAAACGGGTATCTATCTTTTTCTTCATCAAAAGCCAAGAAATCAAATCATCTACTCTTGTCTAACAAGCCTAGAAAAGTTCCCCTTTCCGTCTCTCGGTATTCGATCTCTTCGCTATCAACAAATCGCCCCAAGGCATCAAATCAAACCAGGCCCCCGTCCGTCGTTTCTGGCCCGCCAAGCTCGTTCGACCCTCATACCCGTTCTTTTCCTCTCCTGGCCTGAGCCCCCGTCGTGGAAAAAACCCCCGCCTCTCCGCCTCATCCAGAACAGTTCTCTCTTCCATCTGCCAAACTTGTCGACACGTGCGCCTAACCAAAGGCTCTATTATTTCCCTTCTTCTCCTTCATTCTCACACCTTTACGCCCTTTTGCGCCTCGATCATTATTGACACCTGTCGAAACCGCATGACGAGACGTCCCTAAACAGCCAAAATGTCGAGCTCAGAGATAAACCAGGTGCTCGCAAATTCGTTGTCGCCTGGTGAGTATTCCACGCCCTTCCCCATGGATTGTTTTCTTAGATATTTCGATGTGGGCTACTCGAATAAAATGCTAACTTGTGTTAGATGCGAACCTACGAAACGCTGCCGAGCAGCAACTCACCCAAGCTGCTGAAAGCAACTTCGTAGGACGCCCCTGATTCTCCCTCCCTCCTTCGATTACCGGCTGACAATCTATTAGCCCCTATACCTCGCGACCCTCGTACAAGAGCTAGCAAACGACTCTGCCGATGGCTCCATCCGAGCCGCCGCCGGTATCGCTCTCAAGAACGCCTTCACAACCAGAGATTTTGCTCGCCACCAAGAATTGCAAGCAAAATGGCTGCAGCAAACAGACGACGAGACCAAGACCCGGGTCAAGGAGCTTACCCTCCAGACTCTGAGCTCCTCAAACACCCAGGCTGGCACTGCCGCGGCCCAGGTTATTTCTTCGATTGCTGCTATCGAGTTACCCCGTGGCCAGTGGAACGACCTGCTACCTTATCTCGTCAAGAATGTGAGCGAGGGCGCCGACCACCAGAAGCAGTCTTCTTTGACCACCATCGGCTACATCTGCGAGAGCCAAGATCCAGAGCTGCGCATGGCTTTGATAACACACTCCAATGCCATCTTGACTGCTGTTGTGCAGGGCGCTCGAAAGGAGGAAGCGAACATCGAGGTTCGCCTTGCTGCCATTACCGCCCTTGGTGACTCACTCGAATTTGTCGGCAACAACTTCAAACATGAAGGCGAGCGAAACTACATTATGCAGGTTGTGTGCGAAGCCACACAGGCCGATGACACAAGGATCCAACAGGGTGCCTTTGGCTGCCTCAACCGAATTATGGCCCTCTACTACGAGAACATGCGATTCTACATGGAGAAGGCTTTATTCGGACTCACTATCCTTGGAATGAAATCCGAGGACGAGGATGTTGCTAAGTTGGCTGTTGAATTCTGGAGCACTGTCTGCGAAGAGGAAATTTCCATCGAGGATGACAACGCTCAGGTCGAGACCTCCGATCAGATGCGTCCTTTCTACAACTTTGCCCGTGTCGCTTCCGGCGAGGTTGTGCCGGTTCTCCTGCAACTCCTCACCAAGCAAGACGAGGATGCCACCGACGACGAGTACAACCTGTCCCGCGCTGCTTACCAGTGTCTCCAGCTCTATGCCCAGGCTGTTGGCTCTGCTATCATCACCCCTGTGTTGTCGTTTGTGGAGGCTAACCTGCGCAATGAGGACTGGCATAACCGAGATGCCGCGGTGTCCGCTTTCGGTGCCATCATGGAGGGTCCCGACGAGAAGGTCTTGGATCCTATCGTCAAGCAGGCTCTTCCTGTCCTCATCACCATGATGGACGATGAGTCTCTCCATGTCAAGGACTCGACTGCCTACGCTCTGGGCAGAATCACCGAGGCTTGCTCCGAGGCCATTGACCCTCAAGCACAGCTGCCTACATTGATTGAGTCGCTGTTCAAGGGTCTTCTCACTAGCGCCAAGATGGCACCTTCATGCTGCTGGGCCTTGATGAACTTGGCTGAGCGTTTTGCTGGTGATTTCGGCGCTTCCTCCAACGCCATTACTCCCCACTTCAACAATGCCGTCACTTCTCTACTTGACGTGACCGCCCGTACAGATGCTGACACCTCGGTCCGAACCGCTGCCTATGAGGTTCTTAACGTTTTTGTGCAGAACGCTGCTTCTGACAGCCTGCAGGCTGTTGCCTCTCTCTCCGACGTCATCATTAAACGACTTGAAGAGACCGTACCTCTGCAGAACCAGGTTGTCAGTGTCGAGGACAGGATTACCCTCGAGGAGATGCAGAACAGTCTGTGCACCGTACTCCAAGCCATCATCTCTCGCCTTGACAAGGAGATCATTCCTCAGGGTGATCGCATCATGCAGATCCTGCTCCAGATCCTCAACAGCGTCGGTGGAAAGTCTAGTGTTCCTGATGCCGTCTTCGCTACCATTAGCGCCCTATCAACCGCCATGGAGGAGGACTTTGTCAAGTACATGGATGCTTTCGCCCCCTTCCTGTACAATGCCCTCGGAAACCAGGAGGAGCCTAGTCTCTGCTCCATGGCTATTGGCCTGGTAAGCGACATTACTCGATCTCTTGGCGAGCGCAGCCAACCTTACTGCGACAACTTTATGAACTACCTCCTTAACAACCTCAGGGTATGTCTTTCCCATCTGTTTGTGTTTTTTTGCTTAACTGACTAGCTACAGAGCACCGCCCTTGCCAACCAGTTCAAGCCTGCTATCCTCCAATGCTTCGGTGATATTGCCGGTGCTATCGGTGGCCATTTCGAGACTTACCTGTCTGTTGTCGCCCAGGTTCTGGAGCAGGCCACAACTGTCACTGCTTCTCCTGAGGGCCCTTACGAAATGTTCGACTATGTTGTCTCCCTGCGTGAAGGCATTATGGATGCCTGGGGTGGCATTATTGGTGCCATGAAGGTCAGCCAGAAGAGTAAGTTTTGACCACCCTCTGATCCGTCGCTATCACTAATTCGCCACAGCCCAAGCCCTCCAGCAATACGTTCAAGCCATTTTCCACGTCCTCAACCTCATTGCTGGCGATAACAACCGAAGCGAGTCGTTGATGCGTGCTTCTATGGGTGTTATTGGGTAGGTTCATCCGAAATCTCATAATGATGTGGATTATACTAATGTGAACAGCGACCTTGCTGATGCTTACCCCAACGGTGAATTGGTTGATGCTTTCCGTCAGGAGTGGCTCACAGCTATGATCAAGGAGACGAAGACCAACCGGGAGTTTCAACCTAGAACCATTGAGACTGCTCGCTGGGCCCGTGAACAGGTTAAGCGCCAGCTTGGTGGTTCTCAGGCTGTCATGGCCAACTGATCTGGCACACAAGATCAACAATTACATGGCGAGCAAATGCCGCCATTAACAAAGATATTCCCTTCCCCTCCCCCACCATAGCACGATTCCCATGACCCTTGCATGTATATAGACCCCCATACGACACTACAGTAATTCAAATACCCCCTCATGACGCTTCACATGGCATATCCATCGCTACATGATGCATTCACCCCCTTATCACGTCACTACACATCACTACACCATACACATCGCACCCCATTTTGTTTTATTAACTCAGATGCAACGAAGGAATAGAGAAGTCATGTATGCCCTGCGCGGATGAAAAGCGGCGGCGACCCAAAATTCATGTAGAGGGTAGGGGAGTCAAGGCGGCCGGTTATTACCTTTTTTTTCGTTCTGTTTTTGCAACATTGGTTGTTTCGGCCCATGGAGTCTGTCTTGGATTCCCTTTCAAGTGACAGGGAAGGCTGGAGACGGCGTACTCGGACACCCACCGTTGTGGAACTTGGTGGGATTATTGAGGAGTGGATTGAAAATCGGAGTGTGTAGGGGACTTTTAGAGTTGAGCGGAAAGAAGTGTTGAAATGAAACTTCCCAGACTAGAGTATCAAGTGAGCTCGTCTGTAGCTGTCAATATCCAAAGAATTGTTGACTCTTGCATCTTTGACTATAAAACTATCGACTGATATGGTGAAAAAGGTACTTAAATACCTTGCAGGTCAAGAAGCAATATTTGTTGTAAGCTTTTGACTGTATGTACAGCTGAAGGTTGACGCACCGACCATTTGCCGTAAGAGAATACTGTACAACTTAAAGTTCGAACTAATAATTTACTACTCAATGCCATCTGATTTTTATTTCAAGGTACAGTATATGGGTATATATGGTGGATATGATGGGTGGGAGACGCTAATTTAATGAATGCTTGGAGACATTGAGCATGGTCCTTTTCGGTGCGTGGTGATCGTTAATGAGCCACAAGCTAGCTATAGCCGTCGAATATGTTGCTTGCCGGCGTCCATTCCTGGGGCCCATAAGAGTAGAAATTCAGCTCGGTCTCGTAGCCGTCAGCAGGAGGGTCAAGTGGTACGTGTGTGACGGCTGTAGATCTTGTGCTTGTGGCTGCTAAGGGGGGTTGGGGCTGCGATGCGATGGGATAGCTGTGTATGACGTTCAGATTGAAGCCCCCAAGTGCCATATCCATATTGGTCATATCGTCAGAGGTCATGTAAAGCTGGGACTGAAGCTGAGGCGGGACGAACGTCTGGTGTTGCGGTAGCACTTGCGGTGACGGCTGTTGTTGTTGTAGTTGATGGTGATGATGTGGGACATGATGGACTTGCAGCTGATGTATTTGAGCTTGTTGTTGTATGTGAGGAGAAGGGAAATGAGAAGGAATGCCGCGAGGGCCAGACAGCGAGGCTGGGATATCGTGCGGAGACGGGGGCTGCAGAGTAGTAGAGCGAGTTTCAAGAGAATTCCCATGTTGGCCGTATATAGATGAAGCAGGCGATGTACCAGACGATGTAGGGGTAGTAATAGGAAAGTCGACTGCAGAATTGTGAACCAGGTCTTTGCAGTCTGCCATGCCACTTTCACTGGCAAATGACATGGTAGGATCCTGAGCAAATCGATTTAGGGCATCAACCCATCGGGAAGCAAGTGGCCAGACGTTTTTGCATTCCATCAAAATACTCAGAGTGCGCTGAAACATCATAGGCCCTTCGCGTGTGATATTAGGATCCGGGCAGACTAAGCAGAATTAGCATACGATGCAAGCCTGTAGAGAGTGACTCACTGTTTGGGTAGCGACACAAGTATATAGAAAAAAGAGCACAACTATAAACGCAAAAGGCAGCCATTTGAGCGCCGACATGTTCACCTGCAGAACGTGTTGTGAATTGAGCCTCGATCTGTTGATAAAGACCATGAACGTTGGAGAAGAGGTCGCACGCGATTTTGTCAAAAACTGCTGGTCTCTGCTCGTATGCGGGAGAAACACTTAAGATACTACACGAGTTAGTTGTAGCCCTATATTTGTAGGCTCAACTTACTCTATCAAGTATGGACGACGAAGAACAATGTTACAGAGGCGGGGTATCATTGTCAAACCGAGATATGCCTGGCTTGGATGTTAGCGACTCAGCTTGTCATGGCAGAGGAGAACTTACCAAGTCTTGTCCTTTAGCCTTATATTCTTTCAGTAAGAAGCGATTCCACTGGTGGTTTCGTGGTAGGTTGCTCTCCCATTGGTCTAGATCTCTTGATACGCTTGCAAGTTTGCTCTTTGGGTCCCAGGGGTATCTTCTAACGGTGAATTTAACGGCACGTCGAGTAATACTTCCCCAGAAATGGTGTGCTTGAAGAAGAGATGCAAACAGAGATCGATTTGGGTTCAGCACAAGTCCTGGATCGCTAATGGCAGGAGGGGTTCCCTCAAGAGCGGCCCGTGAAAGAGGAACTCGACCATTATCGAAGTCATCCTCATCACATGGCAGAAGCGCTGTAATGTCTGAGGCAGCTAGGGAAATAGGCGAGTGAGCACCCGAGTGCAATTGGTCCTGACTATGCAACATCCACTGGGGATAACTCAGTTAGTAAGATTATTGGCTTCTGTTTGGCACTCCATGACATACCAGAGTCCGGCGAGCAGATTCTCCACGTATAACGATATCGGGTGTGGGGTTCTCTACATCGTAGGTCTCCTCCAAATGCAACTGTAACGTGGTTGCCATCCGCAGAGCAATGCCCATGTTGATCTAGAGGTCATTAATGAAAATTCACAGTACCGGGTTTTAAACGTACATGGCTCTCGATCTTTAGCCCACTGCCTTGTTGTGCAATGCTAAGCAGATAAAAGGCTTGGCAGTTTTCCAGGTTCGATCGATAGATCTCGTCCCTCGCCATCAAGACAGCGTGTTCCATAAAGAATTGGGACGCCTCAATACCGTTACCATATCGAGTAGAAAGGGAGGGACTGAGGCGTGCCGAGATACTGAGGATGCTGACCACAAGAAATAGGCTCACTGACTGCCGGTCTTCGCGCATTTGTTGAGGAAACTGTACTTTAGGAATGAAGCCAAGCTGGAAGTAGTGTTGCGTAAACTGATTTATACCATCGATGACTTCTGTTAGTGGTGGCATCTGTTCCCATTCATCGCCGGGCCTATCAAGAGGCCTGGCAGGAGTGTCGAAATTTTCACGTCGTACTTTAGTTGAGTCTCTTCGAGCTGACCTATCAGCTCGAATGCGAGGATGTCGAAAGTCGCGATCATGGTCCGGCTGACCGCGTTCCAGAAATGTACTATCAAGTAGAGTGTCAGATCGAATTCCAGAAACCATGAACATACAGGCTCACCACTCCGCAGCCGCTTCTCCGTTTTCAAGACAAGCCTTGCACGGAGGTCGAGCCCCGTCGTGTACACATTTACTTCTCATCCGCCGGCATCTTAGAGACAATGTCAGCCAAATACATATTGTCTAGTATACATGGTACAGGGTTATATACCGACGACAAGCAACTGGGGCTCGCCGTTTGACAGCCGGGGCAGAGGGCTCCATATCCACCATGTTCCCAATGGCTAGCCGCTGTACGACGTTGATAGAAGTTGAAATATTTCCTGTAGAAATAACACCGTGTGCGTGTCAGCCGTGATTCGACGCTGGGCTTGTGTTGCTGCAAGAAAGACGACGGAAATCTAATGAATCAGGTACACGAGTACACGCTACTATGGCCCTCAAGCCAGCGACTACCTCGTACTGACTTCGTCCGAACTGCAGTGGACGGAGCCTCGGACGTGTTGTAAAGACTGAATATGACTTATTTTCGAGCTGTATCACTCTGCCATAAATTGGGAACGATTGACAGAGGTAACGGGGGCGGGAACGGGACGGGAACGGTAGCGGGAACAATAGTGGAAACGGGAGATTGACTGCCGGACGACAAGTAGTAAAGCTTAAACACCCGCGGGCCAAGATGAAGCGCCTGCGCCCAACGGACAAGCCGCCTCCTCCGGACTTGTCTGCGTCTGTGTCGCGCTTGCGCCTGGATGGGAGAGAAGAGGGAACAATGGGCTGATCACATGTACTTGGCGGAGGCTGAAGAGTGACTGAGATGAAACGATTGGTTAATAAGACGAGGGGCTCGGGCGAAGTACCGTGGTCGCGATGATCTCGCTGTCTGGATTCGGTAGTAAGCTAATTAAGCTTCCATCTGCAATATCCGCACAGAACAGAGCTACAGAAGCACCAGGTCATTAATATTCGTGTTTGTCTGTGATGACGTTCCAACTTCTCCCTAGTGAGTGCTGTGGCGCGTATGGCGCGTATGGAGTTCGATGCCAGGTTTGGCTAGAAGGCCAAGAGACATGTGCGGCAAGGGTGAATGAAGGAGGATGCGGCTTGCAAAGGCCACAACGAGTGGGTATGATAACAATGTCGATCAAGTTGAAGTTAAGTTGGAAACGTCCTTGGGAGGCATTTAAGTTATTGGCTGTGTGTGTGGCGAACCCGTTAGCACCGGGATAGCTTCAACAAACCAAACCCTGAACAGCAAGCAAAGTATGAAGGAGAGAAGAGACAGGTATGGAGGTTGATTGCAAGGTAAGATTAGTACCTACAGGAAAATTAGGTAGGTACCTGGGTGTGATTACCCACTAGGTAGGAAGGAAATAGAAATAAGGCTGATTGAGGAAGCTACTCCTCTGCTCTCGTCACATGAAAGGAGGCACTACCTTGGATAGTAACTGAGAGACAAGAAGCAAGACACACACACAGCGACACTTGCCGGCGTTTGCAAAAGAGCCAGGGCAGTTACAAGCCAAGCCTGTGGTCTGTGATTGGTCACGGAACGACAATATACTTTTTGCGGCTATAGGATGCAAGGGGCAGGGATGTTAGTAGGGGACTAGTTTTGACTAAAGATGGCAGTTAATTTCTGATGTAACATGATGATTTGTGCCTATAGCGACCTAGAACAGGTGGCATAGTTTCCAGGCTAAATACGGATAGATTGACTGGTATCAGATTCCATCTCCACTGCCTTCTCCCGGATTTAAAATGAGCTCTACCATACGTATTTATAATCATCAAAACTCATGGTTGCTAGGAGGTACCTGAGTAGGTAAGCAGTGTGTTGAGTGTTCGAGATGAGATTCCATTGATGCCCAATCCAGATTCTTAGACTATTTCTTGCTTGACTCAACCATCATACGATAAATCAATAGTTTCGCTGTAACCCCCCACGCCAGCCCGTGCGGTCTGATCTATCGTCGTGGAGTTAACCAAAGACTCTTTTGCCAAGTCCTCAGGGACTTTGCCCCTGCATTCTTCTCTCGAGTGCTTATTCCCAGTTGGCCGATGCGTACTTCGTAGTGTGTAGAGGCTAGGAATCTGCGAGTCTGCGACCACTCAGCCGCACTCCCGGCTCGGGGAGGACCGACTCAAGACATCACAATCGCAGGCTATCTATTGGGTGCTGAACTGTTGCTGTTGTTGCTTACCTGGGCGCTAAGAAGGATATCGACATCCGTGTGTAATACATGGAGATCCTTCAATCCCTAAGTCTCGCCGCCCTGCACACTCTGCGTTGCAAACTATTCTTAGCGCAGCCCCTGGCGCAGATCCTGATGGCGCAGATCTCCTCACATCTATCATTTCTCAAGCTGCACTACTCCCGCCAATCCTCGGTGTCCCTTCCGTAGCCAATGAATAGGCACATACGACCCCTAGTTGAATCACAATAGACATATGTTAGTGTGTTGCTTGCTTCAGTACTTATGTGCCAACTTTCTCATCGAAAGCCAAAATACCTGTCCGTTTGAGACCATTCCATTTCCAAAGGCGAAAAGCTTTGACACTAAAGCCCCAAGGCAGCCCGCCCATCAAGTGATGGCTTCACGGCACCAGTCTTCTGATCCTACTGCGAAACCGGGGCCGAAGCCACATCCTGTCAGAAAATACTTATGGATCAAATACCTTGGAATTATGCAGTCACAGAAAATAGCAAATGGACTTGAGCTTATGTCCTGGCCAGCCTTGCCAGGCCTGGAACCTCGTGAATGCACGTCAATGTGACCTTGGTGGCGATCCACTACGGAGGTCAACCCTTAATTAAGCTGATGTGGGGATCAGGATCTTTCTCTAATTCGATCACATACGCTTAAGCATGGAATCAATATTAAAACTGGATCATTTGGCGATGCCAATGTGACTATAGTTGCACTGCACATAGTCCTATGATCTTTTACTACCAGGATTTCAATAAGATATCCGGTGACCGATCGAAAACCAATTCACCCGGATATATGGCAGTTTTTCCGCCAGTAGATACCTGGCTATTTATGATATGTCATGGGTGGAAATAGGAGCCCGGATATAACAGTTGAATAATGTGGATCTTCCATCGCATCAAATTAAGGTAGAAGGTTAGATGCAATGATTGTCTAGTTGAAGCTTGATAGAATTTGAGGCTGAAGTTCCATGCATTAAGCAATTTGGAGAGCAAATGATACTGTATCTGTACCATGAGGAAGATTTTCTTCTGGTTGCTGTTTCACCAGCCGCTTGCTTGGGTTTCAAGGGTTGAAGGGATAACAATCCTTGGGTCAGATGTCTAGTGATAGGTAGGTAAGTAATCTAGACTCATACGATAGAATCAGTTACCTAGGCAGGTAGCAAGGTATTCTATCAACATTGTAGGTATTTCGCATGGTAAAGGTGCAGAACATGTTATGCATCCACTGGGTAAGGATGTCGCTGCTTTGTTCCGAACTTGCCGGAGAGTGGTTACACTACCATACCTTAAATAAAAGAGAAATATTGAGAAGGGGACTGATTATCCGTTGCAAGTGAAATTGAGAATTCGTTTCCGCTCTTTACTACATTCGGTTTGCAGTTCCACGGGCTCTTTGGGAACCAATTTCTTCACTAGATATAACCCCTGTTGAACACGATTAAGCCCAGCCTCAAGATATTACGGTACATTCTAAACTACTAGCTTCACAGATATAATGTGAATTTGCACTTTGAATTTATTCATAGGTCTCATTCAGTAAAATCTCTTTGTGGAGTTACATAGTAGCTTGTGGGATAATTTCGCCATTATCGCAACCCACTTGACCAGAGCTTCAATCAAACACCAGCAAATACCTCGCCCATTTCCTTTCTCTAGGTATCGCCAAGAGAATGGTAGATTATGGAAGTCGCACTTCAGTATTCTGACTCATCCAGAAGTTATTTGTAACCAATTACCTGCCTTGAGCAGCTGCAATGTAACGATGAAACAATGTCAAAGCGGCCGACCTAAGACAATAGATACAACATTTCCGTGGGCCAAGTGAACACAGTAGGGTTAGCGTTGTCTACTTTGGACATATTTTGTAGCCTCAAGAAGTCTCTTCAATGTGTTTGTTTGAATTATACTATATGATCATTCGGAATGGCAGCACTACTTCAAAATTTGAATGTGGTACTGAAAGCGCCTAGGGGGGGGGGGACTACCTTAATGTGCCTGCAAACGGTTAAAGCATGCACCTCAATCCTAGAAAGGATACAGCCATGGAAGAAAAAGCATAGAAAAATTCTTCTAAAAACGTTATTATTACAACGTATTTGGATACAGCCTATTCCTTTTATCCTAGAAGTAAACCGAGGAGAATTCATCCTTCAGTGCGCCGTTGCATAAATAGCCAAAGGACTGAGCAACGCGGGTTTTCAAGTTCAACTAAAACTTCAGATGAAATCTGAATTTAGTGAAAGTAAAGATGTGAGGAAGATATGTTTATACCAGTGTCGACATCCACGGGCTTCGCCACAGAATCGAACTAGCATGTAAATGTGCATATCGACAACAAGGGTATGTTTTTCTACTCAAAGCAGTGCTACATTTTCTTGTGGCAAGAGCAGAAGGTTCAACTTTTACTAACATGTCGTCGTACATTAAAATGCTGCCCTATCCTACTAATACTCGCGTTACCATACAAACGTGAAACCTCAGTCCTGTTCATTGCCTTTCAACTCAACAACAGCCTTTGCGTTCCAAAGAAATTCATCATCTACAAGACATAGGCACAAAATATATCAATCAACCATCTGCAAGAACCAAACGATCCGCCGATTAACCAGCGCTGGTGCTCAAGACCTCCCATTTTCACCCTGCCTTATTCTTGCAGAAGCTCATGGCACAAGTTGCCTGCAGCGGTTTGCTCTTGCCCGGCACTGACTTGATTGAAACTTTGAGTTCCAAATAATTCATTTTGCCCACCTATGTGGGTAGATCTCTATTTCTGAAGTTGAAGACCTGCTGCTCTTTATGACAGTCTATCTTTACTTTAATGTCGAGATCCTACTTCCGAACATCAGTATGGTATGTTAACTGATACAATACTCCAACCTCAACAAGATAATCTTGCGAGAAGCTACAAGCTCACGTACCACTGAGACTTTCTGGACCCATGGCCAGCATATTTATTAGAAGTGCATTAAATATGTAGGTGAGATCTGGCGTGACGTTACACAGTGGCGTTGTGGCAGTGGAGGCTGAGAGACAGTGAAATTCGTGCAAATTCGACTGTACAGCACTGTGCACGGCTCGCCCACGACGCCCCTGTAATTATGCGAGATTGGTTTATGTACCTCCCATTTGACATGGAAGAAAACACCAAAGAATGAGGATATGATTTTCGATCCCAAACATTGGTTGACTGGCCAGAATGGCGAAACCATAATGGTAATTATGACTCAGTGGAGCAATATCCAAGTCATCGGCTAAATTTTTCTCCTCCCGCTTTCGTCACCTCACCTTCATCCTCTTCTCCTCGAGTATATCATCATTCGAGATTACCCTCGACACTAGTCACGAATCGACTTTTCTTTAACAGAGTCTTCGGCTTATTAAGTCGGAATCGCAAATTCTGCCATCATGTCTGCACTGACGGAAATCTCGCTTCCAAGCTTTCAAAAGATTGCTTCGGGCAAAGTGCGCGATCTCTTCGAGCTGCCCGACAAAAACACCCTCCTTTTTGTGGCCTCTGACCGAGTGTCTGCATACGATGCTGTTCTCAAAAACCCTATTCCAGACAAGGGAAAGATTCTGACTCTTGTTTCGGCGCATTGGTTCAAGGTTTTGGTGGACCGTATTCCTGGTCTGCGCACCCATTTCATCAGCCTTGATCTTCCTAAAGGCGTTACCGCTGAGGAGGCAAAAATCATTAAGAACAGATCAATGATCGTCAAGAAGCTTTCTGTTATCAAGATCGAATCCATTGTGTATGGTCTCCCTTCCGTTCCAGAAGAGCCATGAAAAGCCATTCCTTGGACACGAATAGACTTTTACAGCTCATGCTTTACATACATATCAAAAGACTAATCAAATGATAGACGAGGCTACCTGACTGGATCCGCTTACAAGGAGTACAAGAAGAGCGGAACCGTCCATGGCATCGCCGTTGAGCCTGGCATGGAGGAAGCCCAGAAGTTCAAGCAGCCCCTCTGGACACCAAGCACCAAGGCCGATGCCGGAGAGCATGACGAAAACATCCATCCTGATGATGCTTGGAAGGAAGTTGGCGACCGTGAGACTGCAGACCGTGTCAAGGAGCTTTCTCTTCAGATCTATGAAGAGGCCGCTAAGTACGCCGAAGAACGAGGCATTCTCCTTGCTGACACCAAGTTTGAATTCGCCAAGGATGGAGAGGGAAATATCTACCTCGTTGACGAAGTCTTGACCCCTGACTCTTCTCGATTCTGGCCAGCTGCTGGCTACATGCCCGGTCGCGACCAGGACAGCTTCGACAAGCAGTTCATCCGAAACTGGCTCACCAAGGAAGGACTCAAGGGCAAGGAAGGCGTGGAGCTACCCCAGGATATCGTTCAAGCTACATCGGACCGCTACAGAGAGGCCTTCCTCATGTTGACTGGTAAGAAGTTCGAAGATAGCCAATAGGTGGCAAATACAGGAGCGCATCAAGAATAGGCTACCAAAGTATGATCATCTGAACTAGAGTTCTATTACTGCCTTGATATCAGAGCCCCAACTGCGTACATTGCTACGTGTGATGGTTGACAGCTTTCTCCCTCTATCTTTGAATTTTCGGACCTCTACTTCAATTTGCAGTCGCAAGTTTGATTTAACTACCCCGCTATCATACCACTCAAGATATGGCTCTCTTGATCCTGGAAATGTTAGCATGGTCTAGCAAACGTGGAGGAGACTTACCTTTGAAGTCCTTCTGTTACCGTTTCAGGGTCTTGCGTGTACACCACACGAAACCATCCTGGTTCGAGTGAGTGCTCTTCTCGAGGATGGAGAAAAACACCCTCCTTGTGCAGCTTCTTGGCCAAAGCAAAATCCTGGTTTAACTCGCCATCCAGCTCAGATGGAAGATATGGGGACAAGTCAATCCAAACGAAGAACCCTGCGTTGCTCCCTGGTAGGTAATTGATGCCCATTTCCTTGAGCTGCGACGTGATATGTCGATGGGCCTGGGCAATCTTTGTCCTCGTTGTGTCAACAAAAGCTCGACACCATGCCCTATCTTCAAGCATGGCACTTCCGATGGCTAGACTGGGGCCAGAAGGGTTGTGAAAACGCACAGAGGCCTCGATTGCACGAAGCACAGGTTGGCTACGAGTAATGATAGCGCCTAGACGGAGGCCGGCGGCGCCAAAGTCTTTGCTAAGACCGTAAATAACATGGAGAAGGTCTGGATCCAGAAGGTTGGTCGGGTCGATCGACAATATCGAAGTAAAGGGTACTGCAGGCTCATCTGTTTCGAAAACCGAACAAGCATATATCTCGTCGCTAAAGAGATGTAGTCTGTGTTTTTGGCAAAATTGCATTATCTTGATCAGCGTGGACCTAGGATAGCACCGCCCTGAAATAATCAGCTAACTGAATACCGGACCAAGTACGCATAGCCTACCAAGCGGATTATTGGGGTTGACGATCAGCACCATTTTGATACGCACGCCAGCCTTCTGGTACCGCAGCAATGCGTCTTCGAACTTTTCAACAATATCATCATGGAACGCCTCTTCAGTCTTGTTGTTGGAGTAGACAACGCTGACTTGAGACTTGTTGCCAAAATCAACCTCGAAACGGCCATAGATAGGTCTACTTGCTAGTACAGCATCTCCAGGATCTGCTACAGCCCACGCGAGAATATCGTGCATTGCAGTAGCGGCACCGACACATTGAACCATATCTGGAGTGATGGGGAAGTGCGGATGGAGGTATTCATTCAGATGCACTGCCAAGGCTCTCGGAAAACGAGGACCACCTGCATGGCTGCCACGATATAGAAAGTCCTCAGTTGAAATCGTAACCTGCATAACTAGGTTTAGAGGTTGTTCCTACTATTATGACCAGGGGTTGGGTTCATACGTTCTTGTCCACAAATTCCTTTATTTCCTTGGTTACCAAGGCCTAAAAAGGGTCATTATGCTGAAATTTGTTGATAGGAAGGTGTCGTACATTCTCAGCTAGACCGAACGATATCAATCCACTTGGATTATGATCTGGGTCATAAGTGGCCCTCAGTGCATACCTCCATGGCAGATCCAGCCCACTAATAGCCTCTGAGGCTCGTCGTGATAGTGAACCCGTCATTTCTTGAGAGAATTGGAGGTGGATCAACATGGTGAACGTTGCCGGAGGGTCACTTCAGGTTTTGCTGAGGGGATTGATGAGTCAGCTTTCTCAGGATCTCTGGTATTTGCTCAAATTGCCTCTTGGTGTTGCTTTTTTTAACGCAATGGGGAAATATGTGATCAAGAACGGTTTGGTACAGCGAAATGAAATGCAGGATAAGAGTTTGTCCAAGATGTAGGCGTTTTTTATCACGAGGGCTGCCTGCTCAGTCAAGAGATGTAAAGACGGTATGACGAAGCAACCTTGATGGGCAATGGAACAAAGCGAATCCAAAAGGTAGTAGATCATTGATATAATTGTCAGCTAATTGTCCAACCGTCAAGCTAGGTATGCCTCTCCTACTGTCGGCGGGACGGCCCGGAATAGGTTCTATGCTTTAATAAAATCTCAAACCCACATATAAGTACTTGCATTGCACAGCTTCTAATGGAACTTACAAAACTTGAAGTCTTTAAGAAATATTCCAATGTTCATTTTTATAGCTGAGGCATCAATGGATGAAATATGCAGAGTTGTTGGAATATTGTTGTTCGCGGTTCCTCGCATCTTCAGCTGCTTTACGCGTCGCGGATGTTGATCATCAGGACGCGCGCCACTTTTGTCTTTGCCATCATCTTTATTTCCGTCATGCTGACCACGACAATTCAGCCCGCAACATGGCGATGACACGTGCAAACGAGGTCATCGATATCAGCGATGACGATGAAAATGATGTGCTTCCAATTCAGGAACATATTTGGAAGCAGACCCTCTTCAAAGCCTTGAACGCTATCCAAGCAGAGCGTGAGCTGGTGGCGTTGAACAACTATCAAGAATTCGTCAACCCTGGCCTTAAAATTCGAGGCCGCCAACTCATCCCGCTGCCTCTCACTGACCATTATGCGGAAGTCATCAAAGGACTGTGCGGTGATGTTCAGGGCGCTCACGATGCGGCTCGAAACGCGTGGGAGCTTGACCACACGCAGTTCGAGTTGATCAATCCGGCCTGGCTATCATATCTCAACAGAATAGCGGAATTCATCACCAAAGGACTTCGCATTAAGGCGACCTTGCTGATGCTGCAGAAAATGACCCTCCAAGGACCTAACCCGAGCGCCAAGAATACCTCAGGCTCAGGTCAGTCCAACAGGACAATCGGTTACCTCACTATTTGTCTTCCATCTAAGCACGAGGGCGGCAACTTCCATTTCTCGTCCGGTAATAGAACGACGGAAGTCTCAACCGCAGCTTCATCAGCGCTGGACCTTTCTGTCTTCGGCTGGTATTCTGACACCGAATGCCAAGTCAAAGAGTTGGTGTCAGGATACCGTCTGACAATCACATATGAGCTGTACAAGAATGAGCCCGTGCAACCTTCTAATCCCTCCTCTGGAGTAGGGATCAAGCGCGTGGCAGAAATTCTTCGCATGTGGCCATGGAAATATTCTGACTCTAACAGGGTTTTATACAAGTTGGACAAAAAGCACACGACGGCCACTCTATCCCTCAAAGATACCAAAGACCGAGATCGGGCAGTCTGCCAAGTTCTATCCATTGCCTGCGATCGAGCAGGGCTTTATATGTTATTTGCCGAGATCACCTGTCAATTGGAAGATGATATGTGCAGCAAAGACGTGACTAGTTGCATTGATGAACTGTACACGCTTGACGGCCAACACTTGACATCGAACAAGGAGCTTGATGTTGAAGAGGAAGTTTTGGGATTTGATGTTGAGGAGATGTCAGAATTTGAAGCTGACAGTGACGAGGATGAGGATGCAAGTGAACAATATCTCATGGAGGAACACACAACAACACGTCGCTGGCATGATTTCGCTGTTCTTCTGATACCCAAAGTTGGACTGCTGGATCTGGTAAGACTGGGCAACTTTGAAACCCCCTGGCGACTATCTCGAATACCGCAAGATCCAGAAGTCTACTATCAAGGATTGGTCCGGGTTATAGCGATGGCCTTGCAGGACCTTACAAAAACCCCCCCTGATCCCAAAGCATCCAAGGTGGCATCGAACATCATTAGCACGCTTTGCGTATCTCTCGACGCTAGACTACGGCTAATTACTGAGCCCCTCGTGAAATGGAGTCTTCAATCCGGTGATCTGTCATTATATAAACTGGCTTTGCAGAAAGCTCCGATGTCTGCAGTAAGCGTTCTTGCAGAGTATCTTGCAAACACCCACGGCAGTTCAGCGGACACTATTGAATGGAAGAAATGGTGTGTGCTCTGCAAACGATCTTGAGCCACCAGTAGACACTTGGCTAAATACTCTACAGGCTCGACTACATTCCGGACCGACCCATTGGATATTTTTGCGGTATTTACCGTGACATCTCGCCTGTGTTTCAGGTCACTAGCAAAGCTGTGTCAGAATCCTTCGAGGCATGGGCTCGAACTCTGATGAATGAGAAGATTGACTCAGAAAGAACATGGGAGTTTGGCCATCTGAACATAATCTTAGACTGGATACGGGAACGTTCTCATGACCCGGAATGGATCACTACCAGGTTAGTTTCGCTGTGCTTTTCATCCCATTCGTTGAAGACCCCGTAACGTACTCCATTCAATAATGAATAGTGACGCTAATATTGTATAGATTACTTCCAAAAGTCGCCTCCGGTCACCATAGTCAGAGCCATGGGGCACTTCTGGTCCATCTACTGCGTGGTATCTACGAACAACGACACCAACCCCATTTCGCCTGCGCAAAGGAAATGTACCAGGCTATTATAGAGAACAGTGGCGGTGAACTTAACTTCCCATCCGATACTATTGAACCCACGGAAAAGGTTTGGTCCGTCGATACCCCCAGGCATGACCTGATCTTCGGCCCCTTTGCGCGGCTCCTGACTGAGTGTTACATCATTGGAGCTATGGAAGGGGCTTCCCAGATCATTCGCGAGACTTTCTCAAATTTACTCCTAGAAAGGTCGAAGTGGCTGCTTGTCAGGGACCCGTTTGGTGTTATCCATTGCCTGATCATCCCCATTATCCAACTCTTCGCAGCAGGACTGTCGCCAACAGTACCAGCTGTCATGGAAGTGCTTGAAATTCTTGTACGCAAGATCATCAGAATTGATCTGCCTAAGCAGACTCCCTGGGTCGGGCATTGGATTTTCAGGGAGCGCGGTTGTGGATTTTGCAGCGATTGTGCTGAGTTGAATCGTTTTTTAACCTCTCCACAACTTGCATGGACATTCACTGCGCCAACAAAACGTCTACTGCACATTGAGCATGCCATTGGCATAGATAACTCATTGCAGGTTAAAACAGCTGCCCAACCCATCCCCGGTACACTCATAGTGACCAAAACAGCACCACAGGGTCAGATTAGTCTCCAGAGCTGGAACTTCAATCACGCAGGCTTGATGGCGGTTCTGCGGCCTCTCCAAGGAGAGTTTATGATGAGGGCGCTTGGCGAGCAGCGGTACCGCGAAATCATCTTGCTAGAGGGCGTAACTCCATATGCGCAGCCACCTCCCACAACGACAGTTGGATTTAGGAGACCGGCCACTGAGGACGTGCCAGAGTCTGCCAAACGACGTCGTACATCCTCGCAATCACCAGGGGCTCAGGTCAAGCTCGAGCCCACAGTCAAACACGAGACCCTTGGCGATTAAGAGCATCAGGCATTTGATCGTTTACCTGCAGTACAACTTATCTATTGCGTTTGCGATGCCAACCCACCAGCCGCAACCACGCATAACTCCTAGCCGCTGGGGAACGAAGAGTGCTCGACGAGCACGCCTTCAGATATAACAGCCGTTGATATTTGCCACAAATCATGAGCTCACGCGTACCAAGTATCGCGCCCTCACAGCTGGTAAAGGGTCGAGAGGCCCTCGCTCGGTATGTATTGGTGAAAGAACCATGCAAGGTTATGAAAGATACGGCATCGCCCCTCGAGTGGTTTCCTAAAGAGCCCCGTCGCGAGAAACAATACACACTGCGACGCTGCAGGAGAAAAAGACTCCATTTGTGCAACTTCCAAGCACTGCCTATGCGACAAGACCAGCGTTCGAAGGGGAATAGCAGCCTGGTACAAGCCATTGTACGCCTGGTTAAAGATTTGAAGTACGGGCTAACCACATCTTCAAACAAGAATCCGTCCTTATAACTAGAGAAATAAAGTGATGTTAATTTAACGGGGCATTCTACCGCTATTTAAGCCAAGCCCTTGTGTACCTAGATACAGGTTTGTGGTAACGTGTATCTATATCTGGAGGCGTATGGAGTAACAAAATAGGTAGTTTTTGTATGATTGATCTGAGGTGATAATATACTAGTACTCAAATAGGTACATAATTCACTTTTCTTGGTGTTTGGAAGTTGCATGTGACAAGCGACAGGGCACCTGCTCTTGAAGTTTGGGAATGGATATCGTCATGGCTGAACCTTCCCCCCAAATATTGCTTTTTCCTCTGATCGGCAGGGGCCAACGACTTCAAAAAGACGCGTCCCCCAGCATCCGCATCACGACTCCACTTACTCCAACGCTCACCCAACTAATTAAGGTTCGTATTACTGTCTAACAAAATTATTCACAATGTTTGGTCCGCCTGTGGTGGAAATCAGTGACGACTCGTCTGATGATGCAGCTGAGGACAATGAAGAATTGCTACAGGTCCTTGACTCGATTCAATCGACAGGCAAAATCGCAACTTTCAGCCGATATCCCGCGTTTGTGAACCCCGGTCTCACTATCCAAGGGAATCATCTTATTCCCCTTCCGCTAAAAGAAGACGATGCGCAGGCTATCAAAAGCGTCTGTCGACAGGCGCCCTTCGGCCATGGCGACAAAACAGTCGTGGACACATCGGTGCGGAACACCTGGGAGCTCGATGCATCAAAGTTCGAGCTGGTCAACTCGCAATGGCCCAGCTTCTTTGATGTACTTCTTCGAGATACGGCAAAGGGACTTGGCTTTCAGAAAGTCGTTGCCAAGCCGCACAAGTTGCTCCTCTACGAACCTGGCTCGTTCTTCAAGTCTCATAAAGACTCGGAAAAGGAGCAGGGCATGATCGGAACACTCGTTGTGTGTCTTCCTTCTCAACATGAAGGCTCTGACGTGCACTTGTCATTCGGGTCGCAAGTAATCAACTATTCAACAGCTCCGACCTCCAAATTTGATCTGACCTCAATCTCTTGGTTCTCGGATGTAACACACAAAGTCACAACACTGACATCTGGTTATCGACTTGTCCTCACATACAAAATATTCGTCCTAGGAGAAGACCCTCTTTCAGCTTCCACTATCTTGGAACAGACCGACCATTTGAAGACCATGTTGAACAAGTGGCAAACCAAATCTGTTAGGAATGGAAAGCTTATTTATCCTCTCGACCATCTTTACACGGAGACAAGCTTGTGTTTAGAAAACTTAAAAGGACGCGACCGAGCTGTCGCTCACACTCTGAGTCAGATTTGTTCTGGCGCTGGATTCTACCTCTTGTTAGCGCACGCAACCCACGTTCAGAATGGAGAAGACGGATATGGTGCTTATTATGACGACTCTGAAGAGGACCACACAACTTTGAGCGCGATGTACGGCCCCAATGGCGGAAAGGTCGCTTCGGATGTTGATATTAATGTCGATGAAATCCTGGGTTACAGCATCAGCAAAGAGGAACCAGACAGTGAGGACGAAGGCGAATACACTAGAAACGAGAATGCACCACCTACATTCCGATACCACAAGACAGTAATTGTCCTTGTACCAAAGGCTCAGCTTCGGCATTATCTCAACAAGCATTCTTCAATCTACAATGAAAGCCCAAAGGCTGAGAATGAATGCCTGGCCGAGATGGTATGCCAAGATCTTGCCAACAATCGGAATGATCCGTCCACGAAGCAGGTTGCCACTGCCTTCATGGAGGATGTCTTGGATTCCGGAGTGAAGCCCAAAGCGGAAATCATTGGGCTCATATCGAAGTGGGCTTTGGAACTTGATAACATAGAAATGTTTAGGGCTTGCGTTAGAGCCACATACACATCAGTTGGGTCGCGACCCAATCATATTAATGCTTTCCCGTTCTATGTGTATAGAAAAGCCATTAGCAAAGAGCTAGTGGACCATCTCAGAACTCACTGGGATGGAAAGGAGCAAGGTATTGAATGGGAATATTGGTCAGTGAAATAAAAAAAAGAAATGGAGACTCAGCATACTGACTTGCCATAGGCTACAAGATCTCAAGACAGCTCGTGATATAGTTACAGAGTTCGATGCGTTCTGTGCTCTCTTCAGAACTTCGACCGAGCATCAACCTCTGCTTAAGAGCTTTAATGCATGGGCAGATCCAGTTTGTGAAGAGAAGCTGAGAACGCAATCTTTATGGGCAAAGTCGGATCGAGAGTACGTTCTCGGTACTCTCAAATCACGTAACGCAGATCGCGAATTCATACTGCAGAGGTAAGATGGCCATGATTCATGTTGATAGCTGACAAAAGAGAAACAAGCAACTGATTCTTCCAGCTTCCTTCCCGCAATTATACCACGAGCTCACCGATACTTTTTGTGGGATATCTTGCATTTGATCAGTGTCGAAAGGGAGAGCACGTTTCCAAACTCTGGAGAACTATACAAGTCCATTATCCAGCACAGCGGACAACAGTTATGCCTCTCTGAGACTGACCTCACCCCAAACGCGCAGGAAGATAAGGACGAAGGTTACGGCTACCGCACGCCATGCCAGAAGTTTGTCAGAATGCTAGATGAAGGTTACATCAACAGTGCCGGGCAAAAGAACCTGGTGTTACTGGAGCAGAGCTGCAATATTTTGATCGAGAGGAAGGATTTCTGGTCGTCAGTGAGTCCGCAACACTTGAGGAGGGACTTTCTTGAGCCTCTGATCAAAGTCTTGGAAACCCATAACGTACCCCCAATCCCAGCGGTGCAAGGGTTCTTTGAGGTTGCGCTACGAGATATCTTCCACAAGCCGATCAATACACGACCCGTCCATCTCCCAGGATGGGCACATCAGGAGCGTCACTGTTCGAGATCGTCCAATTGTGGGGAATGTCGACAAATGAACGATTTTCTTAAGAGTCCAGAACAGCAACAGTGGCATTACATGGCTGGCAAGCCCAGTCGAGAACATGTCGAAGCTCAACTTAGAGATCCAGTCTACTCGTTCGAAACCCTAAAGCATAGGTCCCCCCATACTCTAGTGGTTACAAAACGAGGAACGAATTACGACATCGCACTACGCGCCTGGAAAGAAGCCTTTCGAGCGGTCGATGACTCGGTCTACTGGATAAGAAACGACTATCTCAGAGGGTTCATGGGCGAAGAAAAGTACAAGGAGCTGTTTCTTTTGGAAAAGCCTGGACAAGAAGATCTTCGAGGTTCCGTGACACTCAGTTGGCCAGGGAGAGGTGACATGGCACCGCCAAGCGCTAAACGCACACGCCTGTGGTAAGGGATATAAGAACGAGATACAGTTCATTGATCTTTGTATATCGCAATCTACTCTATCCAAATATGGCAGAATGTTATCAACATTTATCCAACTCCAGTTATGCCCAGACCGCTATGCCCACACAAACTCCAAAAAAGAACATTGTCGGATATCATAAATCATACTTGCAGCGCTTCCAGACCAACTGTGAAATCTTCAACCTCCATTCCCCTAAAACCCTCCTCGACAACCCAAGCTCGGCCCTTCTCAGGAGTAAATAGGGTTTCGCAAGAACGACCAACTACCAGTAGACCTGGGGGCCGGCTACCCTCCGTCTCGATAGCCTCGGAAACATGCTCAAGTGTTGTTCGAATAACTCGCTGGTCAGGGCAACTGGCGCGTTCGATGACAGCGCAAGGCGTATTTCGTGGCCATAGTACCCGCTTGCTCTCGCCTGTTACAGTAGAGACTTGGGTGGGCTCTGGAGGGGGCGGCAGTTGTGCCGAAGCAACCCCTTCGTTGGCCGGAGCCAGGGGCTCAAGTTCAATGTGTGTGGTGAGTTCACGAACCAGGCCGTTGATACGATGCAGAGCCATGAGGAATACCACAGTGCGGCTGGGTACAAATTCGGGTGGTGAAGGAGCCTTGCCTTTCTTACCTGTACCGGTACAGATAAGAATTTGGTCGGCGATATCACGCTGTGTAGGGGGGATGGCGGCGAATAGCGGTGCACTCAAAGCACTGGTCACGCCGGGAAGAACAGACACCCGTTCTCCAAAGCCATGCTGACGAAAGTAGGCGACCTCCTCGCCACCACGTCCATACACATAAGGGTCTCCTTGCTTCAGGCGCAATACAGTCTTGCCCTCTTGGACTCCAGCAAGAGCCATCTCAAGAAGCTCTTCTTGAGCGCGGTCGGCGTTGCCAGGGAATTTGCGAGCAATATGAACAGGGGTACGGCGGGGAATAAGATCCAAAACACCAGAAGGCACAAGCTTGTCCGCTAGGATAAGATCGGCAGACTTTATGGCTTTGTGTGTTGCTTGAGTAAGAAGATCCGGATGCCCAGGTCCGCTGCCAGCCAAGATAATCGTACCCATGCGCTTCTCGGGAGTACCTAGATCACGCTTGATATCAGGACCGTTGCCGGGGTATGACTTGAGAACCGACTCCACATCGTTGTCTGTGATAGCGGCCAGACGCTTAAGAGGCCAATATTCACAGACCTGGCTAAGCCAGCGCACTCTCCTGTTCTTAGCATCCTCTTCTGTGATTAAGCGGTTGAAGTGTGCGTCTTGGTCGAAAGAGTCATCGGGAGAGGCTGGGTCGTCTTGGGCGACGAGAGCGTCCTCCTCATGAATGCGGCGACGAATATCTCCAAGGCGTGTACAAGCAACACCAAGGTTGACTGGTAGTGAAGCGGCAATATCACGACGAATACGCGAGGCTAGCTTACAACCGCGACCGTTCGTAGTAACGCCTATTTGGAGGGGGCCATCGGTATGCGTCGAGAGGAGGGAGAATGTGCAAAGGTGAGGAGCGTCGACGACATTTACGGGAATGCGGTTTCGTTTGCAGAGTTCGGATATGTGAATACCTGATACGTTAGTGGCTAATTGACTACCGTTGCGTATGAGGAACTCACTTTGAGGGTCTCGTGGTGCTGAAGTTACAAAGACAGCGTCCACAACGCCATCCACTTCCTCGCGACCAAGCCGCAGCAAATCGGCATCCTCGAATTGCTTCTTATGCCATTGAACACTGCCATCGTCTATTCTCTTCTGTAGAGCATAGTGAAGCTCAGCGCCTTCGGGGGCAATAAGAATTGGCTGTGCGCCAGAGCCTAGAGACTGGCCACATCGAGTTGCTGCGAGAGGGTTTGTACCAATAACGAGATGGATGTTGCCTCGACAGTTCAGTGCTGTAAGAAGCGAGGTAGGTACTGTTGTGACCATTTTGAAGACTGATTCGGCTGATACAGAATAAAAGAAATAGAGAATAAAACCTATATTCGACTCACTCAGTAAATACCACCAAACAATATATCTATATCGCGACTGCGAGAACCGGCGGGCTTATAAGAGAGCCCCCCATGTCGAGCTAGACCCTTAACCCTTGTTCCTTCCTCATGAGACGATCGAAAAAAAAGTTACCCCGTTTGCCCTTTGCCCCTCCCCCTCCATTGAACTCCAAATGGGCTTCACATGATTGGCTCAAACTCACGCCATTTCTGTAATCGGCCTGTCGGCGGGCACCAAAGCATCGTCCGATAACGCAATCACCGACTTCCGCGGGCCGCAAGCGGAAATGTCAGAATTGCGATAAAGCACGTTATTTCTCGAGCCGATACATGATGCGATAGAGGGAATTCCGTGTTTGTAGTGCTAGGGCCATGGAGGAGCGGAGATGCAATTTTCGAGAAGAGCATTCATATCCCGACACGTGATGCTCATCATCCCACCATCATGATATGGGTCTTATAAAGCAGTCCTTTCTATGTCATGATAAGGAGCTTATTAGTGCTGAACATGTTGGATGTCATCGTGAACCATAGCATGATTTGATAAATGTGGCCTTGGTCACACAAAATACCAGCTATGCCTAGGTAAGGTCAGCAAGGCCGTAGCAAAAACAAGCATCATACAACTACCGACCTTCAAGATATGATAAAGACAAAAAAGAAAGCCTCGCAAACGCTCACAATCGAATTTATATAGGAACAGCCCGATGCGGGGGTCGAACCCGCAACCTTGAGATCGCGCACTCGTAAGAGTCTCACGCTCTACCGATTGAGCTAACCGGGCGTGGCTCTTAATTGTTGAAACACGATGTCTCAGACACTCGTGAAGAGCTCCGTCGACGAAAAAGCACATGGACTCGAACATCTCTCACCACCACGTTCTAGTCAAAGCAGCTGTAGTCCATATACTCAGACACACTTCATTGCGTCAAAATTCTTTTCATTGTTTGGTGTTGAGATATATCGTCATCCTAACGCCCATATCATGCCAGTCATACCATGCCCCGTCTTTTATACAAGATCTATTTTTACATCAATCATACACTCAGACCGTGACTAGGGTCGGCCTCCTCTTCGGGCGTCATCCTCAAGCTCAGCATCTACTTCCTCATCCAATTGCTTGGCAATCATTTTCTCCTCCTCTTCCTCCGCATCCAGGATCTCCTGAATCAGGCGGCCCTTCTTATCCAACTTGTTTCTTCCACGACGCTCGCGAGGTGCGTTCTTCTCGTTGGCACTGATGCCACCAGGTCCCATCACAATCTCGACCTTTCTAGGTTTCTTGCCCTGTCCAGCTCGCTTGCCACCGTCGTCGGGTCCCTTACCAGCACGAACATTCCGTTGGACTCGCGTCTTGGCTCCGAGGGCCCAGAGGTCACCCCATCGTGACTTGCGAGCATCGTGGTATGCTAGCTTGCTGAAACTCTTGGGGACAGTCCATCGCTCGAGCTTGCCTTCTGGTGTGCAAAGATCGAGAGTAACATGGCCCTTTCGCTTCAAAGGAGGCATGATCGCTCGTGGGAGGCTCTGCATATCGGGATGTTCGTCAGAGTTTTCGTATCCTTCGAAGGCTTGTTTTGTCGCCTCCTTGTCGGTTATAGAGCGCTCCTTAGCAACACCACGTCTGATAGCCACATAACTGAACTCAACCTCGCCTTGGTTGTTCAAGCTGTTTCCGAGCATTCGGGTGTAGAACATAGGGCGAACGAACCGCTGACTGAAATGGCAATAGTCTTTGCGGCCAGTGCTCTTACCAGGCGTCTGGTACATGGGGCATAATCCTTGATTGGTACAAGGAGCAACAACATATCCGGGCTCCTTTTCCCGCTGATAAGCAGGATTAAAGTCCTCAGGGGTAAGTTCGGGCATTCCAGATTGAGGAAGAAGAAATTGTTTAAGAACTGTATCTCGAACATGAGCCACAGCTTCAAATCCTCGAGGGTGGGCCTTCTCCAGAACGATCAGCACACCACCATCTTTGTTCAATAGCGCCCAAAGGTTGTTAAGAACAGCTTGTCGGTAATGGTCCTGCTCCTCTTTGAGGAACAGATGAGAGGCGATAATAACATCATAACTCTTGCGGGCTTGCGGCTGGCTACCAGCATCGAGATGTTCACCCTTCATCTCTCCTGAGTGCTCATAATCCGGAAGCCTAGGTAGGAAAGTAGTGTTTTCGAGGAAGGTCTTCGCGCGATGTCGTAGACGGTCTGATCCAATAATAACTGTTCGCTTGCCTGGAGGATCGTCTTTCTTTACTTGACCGCTCTCCTTTAATAAATCCCATTCTGCTTGGACAATCTCGTCCCAAGCAATCAAGCCAGCACCACCAGATCCTGCGTCAAGAACGCTAATACCATTGCCATCTTTGAGTTTGGACTGGATCCACTCGCTTCCAACTCGCTTGCGAACCTCCCTTAGAGTAGCCATTACGGAAGCATAGGCTGGTGGCATGAAACCCGCCAGGAAAGCGTCTCCTTCGATCTCAGTCATGTGTCGTTGGTCAGCTGGAAGGCCGACGCCATGCATATTTCCATTCCGCTTAGCTTCAGGTGTCGCGGGAGACAGAGGAAGGCCTGCGCCACCGAATGCACTCTCGGCTGCAGTTTTAACGTGCTCGATATGAGTTCGCTGTAGCAATTCCCGAATCGGCATAACAAGCTCGTCTCTTGGCAGGGAAATCTCAACAGGACTATCGTAAAAGCGACCCTCAAGAGACAAAGGATGGAATCGGGCTGCCTCTCCAGACGTCCTTTCACTCAATTCGTCCTCCTCGGGCCAATACGGCTGTTCATCTTCCTCTAGCTGCTCCCTTGCAAGCTCCTCCTCTCTGGCGGCGGCCTCTTCGGCCTCTTGTTGCTGTTGTTGTGTGTTCTTGAAGTCCGCTGAGAGTTTTTGCAGTGCGTCGTACTCCCGCTGGCTCCTGGCGACTAAATCGACATAGTCTGGGACCTGATTCGCAATTTCTTCAACCGAGAAGTCGGCTGAATGGGGCTCTGGTGCTGTCTCGTCCAATTCCTCAATATCCGCGTTGATGGGAATCTCATAAGTGATCTCTTCGAACTCCCCGCCCTCCAGCTGTCGTAGTAGAGTACCCTCGTTATCCGGTCGTGGTGCTTGAAATCCCATATCCGCGTGTTCTGGAATACCAACATCTTCGGGTCTCGTCTCGCGCAACGGCGCTCCGTACAATCGTTCGTATACCGCATATTCTTCGTCATTCAAGTATCCTTTAGGCAAAGTGTCTCGAAACCGCTGCTTGGCATCCCGAACAATTTGTTCAATCTCTTCTGGCGAGGCCTGCCCCGCGGCTTGACCTTCTTGTCGCAAATATCTTGACGTTGAAAAGGCCTGTGTAATTGCTGCATTCCTATTGGACTGGGGGTATTGGAATGGAGAAATACGTCGTGTGCGAAGTGAAGGACTGGAAATAGAGTAAAACCGGGAAGACACTGTCAAAGAAGATGTATTGCACCTTGGGCAAACATTTCGGATTCCCCTGGCCGACAGCATTTTCCGTGCTGTACAAATTTGAAGTTTGAAGATGGAAAAATGTAGAGATTCATCAGGACTTTTTTGTCCGGACGCGTGCTCACGTGACATTAAGTGGCAATTAAACTCACTTGAACTCCCGTGAATGAGATTGAGAAGTGAAGAACATGGTAGAATTCAATCTAATGATGCTGCAGCTATGTAATAAGTCCTCCCTAAAAACATTGAATAACCATACCTAATCAAAGCCCTCTACCCTTGAACGCCATGCCATATAATATCCCTAGTCACCACCCAAATCTGCCAAAGTCTTGAAAGAAGATCTTGGAGGAGCTCTCGCACCCCCTGCTCCCTGCTGAGAGCTACCAGTGGTTCCGGGAGCTGGTCTCCTGTTGAGGTTGAACACACTCTTCTCCGCAGACTTGTAAGGATCAAACTTCAGTCCTATTAGTAAACCGATTCGTGTCGCATAATTCCCTGGCTACATACCGTGAACAAAGAAACAAA
Organism: Fusarium sp. VM40; assembly: GCA_954870535.1. Lineage (NCBI taxonomy): Eukaryota > Fungi > Ascomycota > Sordariomycetes > Hypocreales > Nectriaceae > Fusarium > Fusarium sp. VM40. The sequence goes on from CATPAH010000011.1 coordinate 1,182,622, forward strand.
GTAGAGGCCAAAGAATGCTAATAGAGCATCAAAGATACCCTTGATGTTCCATCGCTTAGACAGGGGAGCCAATCGTGCTTCACCACCAAGTGTCCGGCCGGGGGTCTTAAATACATCGCCAGTAACGGGACCACCGAGCTTGACTGCGTTGTTGATGGCTGCCGTGAGCGCAGGGGGGTTGGCGCCCTTGATGGTCTCGATGCATGTGCCGTTGTGGAAGATCTTGAAGGTGGGCATGGCGGCAACAGCCTGGGCTCGCGCAATAGCGGACTGGTTATCGACATTAACCTTAGCAAAGGCGACCTTCTTCGGGCTTGAGTGCTGTTTGGCGAGGGCTTCAAACGTGGGCGCAATCATCTTGCAGGGACCGCACCAGTCGGCATAGACTAAGTCGTGTTAGTGATCATGTATATCCATGAGGGCGTTGTACAAACAGTCTGCGATAACCACGTTTGTGCCCGCCAGGAGAGTACTCCATTCGGCCTCGGAGGCGATGCTAATAGGTCCGCTCATGGTTGCGATATTGTTATTGCTGGATTTGTTTCCTTGAAGTGAAAGGCCACATCTGTCGCATCATGTCTTTGGTGGTGATGACCAAGCGCGGGCGAGACATCCGTGAGCTGCACTTGGCAGGCGGTGAGAAAGGCGGACAGATTCTGCCGGACAATATGTTCCATATCACAACTTTTTGTTCAGTTCAAAGCTCGCAGCTTCATCTAGGTTAACAGCAGATTATTTCATTTTTCCAACGCCAAAATGTCTTATCACGAACGTAACTCGAAGGTCGGTCAATTCAAACTCCCCAACATGAATTTATCTTATTGACCCTCAATAGAAACGGAAGACCGACCACAATCAGCAGGATACAACATCCTTCAAGCCTTCTGCGATCTTCAATCCCACTCAAGGCGGTCGACCATGGACTATCTCTGTCGCAATTCCCAGCAGTATTCTCACCAAGTATGTGATTTATCAAGAGTCGCTATTTATATGCTAATAAGTATAGCCTTGCCACTGCCGACCAGCGAATGACCCAGCCCGCGCGCATTGCCCGTGCCCTCGCCGTCTTTTCTGTCGATGAAGTTGTTGTCTTTGATGATTCGCCCGTTTCTACTCGACCTCGCAACACGGATCCAAACAGCTATACAGGCGATACCGACCCATGTCATTTCCTATCGCACATTCTCTCCTTCCTTGAGGCGCCGCCTTTCATGCGCAAGACTCTGTTCCCTCTTCATCCCAATTTGCGCCTGACTGCCATGCTGCCCAGTCTCGACATGCCGCACCACCCCAACCCCAAGGACTGGATTTCCTACCGCGAAGGAGTTACCATTGCTGGCCAAACAAGCACGGGATCTGGAACCCTCGTCGAAGTCGGCTTGGACTACCCTGTCGAGATCGAAGCGGAGATCCCTCCCAAGACGCGCATAACCCTCAAGTTCCCTGAAGATGAGAACCAATACCCGGAGCCTGTCCATCCTACTGCGCCAAGGACCGAAGGTGGTTACTACTGGGGTTACACTGTGAGAAAGGCCAGTTCCCTATCCAATGTCTTCACCGAGAGCCCCTACGAGAATGGCTATGACATTAGTATCGGTACCTCCGAGCGTGGTATCCCTGCTTCCAAGGCATTCCCACCATCCAAGAGAGTCAACTTCAACCATCTTATCATTGTTTTTGGTGGCCCGCGTGGTCTGGAGTTTGCAGCGATGAACGATGAAGAGCTCAGCAGCATGGATATTCAGGGATCCAAGACTAAAGAGTTGTTTGACCACTGGATCAATGTTTTGCCCAATCAAGGTAGCCGAACTATCAGGACTGATGAGGCCGTTTATATTGCACTGACTTCATTAAGAAATATTTGGGATTCTAGCTAGGTGCCCAGTATAGGAATTGATACCCCCTCTCGAGCTGCGACTCTTACCCCGTATTACATTAGAATTGATCTGTCAACCGCTCATAATATATATAAGGCCAGAGTGTCTGCAAATGTACTGTTGTTCTCAATCGCCGTTGTGAGGTCCACACCATCACGCTCCACCATAACTCTGGTTCCAACTGTGCTCAAACCTAGGAATCTCAAACCACTACTGGGGCCCTGGATACTCAGGATTCTCTCTTGGCAGTATTCTGGGGACTTGTTGCTAGCGCATGAATCGTTGTAGTTGTTGAAGAAGGAATATAGTCCTAGCCCGTAAGCAGCAATATTGCTCGAGTTGATTACTCGCATTCCCCAGCCCACGTTGCATCCTGCTGGGTTAGGATCACTCTGACAGTCCATCTGGAAGTTTGGATCGTTCAGAGCGAGTACAGGCGGAAATGGATATTGGGCCAATGGCATAGGCTGAAAGTAGGCTTGCTCTGTTTGCGCTTGGCCAATGTATATGTCTCTGGTGTTAGCAAGCTGATACTGGTATAAAACGTGATGTTCTGAACCAGATGCGCTGAGCCAGATGCGGCCTCTCTGAGCTTCTACTAGTACCCCCCGTCCGGCGAAGACAGAAACTCGCTGGTACTTTTGGTTCTCAAGGTCGTGATCTGCGACCCAGAACCAGCAGTTTTCCGTGAATAACCCTCCTGCATAAGCTGTTATGTGAAAACTCATGTATGCTGCCAGGCATCTAGGGTTGATGGTGTTAGTCCCTTTAATTGCAGGACATTCGGGAACTTGAAGATACGTTCCTGCAAAACCTCCGATCCGAGTATGCACATCCCACATGCCGGATGGGACTCCAGGGCTGTATAGATTGTACTGTATGAGGATGGCGCCTGCTGTTCCCCCACGCGTTGAGACGATCGTGTCGGACCATTCGATCTGACCACTTTCTCCAGGATGGCCGACTTGAACGACTGGTCGAGGTTTGTTCAGATCTCCGAAGTTAGGCCCTGTGCCCATGATTATCGACGCTAGAGCCTCGCCCACAATCTTGGCGTTTGGAGGGATATAAACAGTGTCGGAGACCATGTAGTATCCAGCATCAAGATAAGCGATGAGACCATTCGCTGCCGTGTATTGGAACAATGCGTTGAGCGCTTGAGTATCATCATGGGATGCATCTCCATAGGCCCCGTTAGCCTTTGCAGATATGAAGGAGTTACTTGAAAGTTTTTCGTAATGAGGCTTCGATCGTTCGTAATAAATATTGCGATCAAGGAGACTTTCACTCCGGGGGAAAGGAACAGGGTAGCTCGCAGTTGCAGCAAATGTGCCGTCCAAATTGGCATAATGCCCCTATTGCTGTTAGTCAATCTCTATCTCCAGCTCAATGGACTTGCCATCACAAAAACGCCACTGCCTGAAGGATCTAGATTAGATCTTGCGAGATCAACTCCCTCAGGCCCTATCAGAATGTTATTCACGTTCTGGAACTTGACATTCTCCATGGCCAGAGACGACACGCCGCTCAAGGCTTGTGAACTGTTGCGTGTTGTTGCAATAGCGATATCCATGCTCTCGAACCAGCTGTCAAGAATTGTGATAGATCCAACGCTGTTGGATGAATCATCCATCTTTATACCAACTCGGCAGTTTTTGAAGACGGCACTCTTGAAAGTCCATCCCCAGTCCCAGGTCATCCAAATGGCAACATCGGCATTGGAGAACCAGAGATTGCGTGCCGTGAACTGTTGATTACCCAAGACGGTGGCATTTCCACCACCATAGAAGTAAAGATCATTAAGGAGACCTCCTGAGCCTTCTTCAATCAATAAACCTGTATGCCGGTTACCGGGAATAGTTGACAATCTGAACACGCAATTGGTAATGGAAGTAGCTTGGGAGGACGGCCAGTGGATGCCCACGGCAGGAAAGTCAGGAGCAAGAGCAGTTGTGTCCAGAACTAAGTTACGGATTTGGCGGAAGAAAACATTCGTTGAATTCCATGCCAAGGTGCCAGTGGACAAATATGGGTTCGCATCGATAAGGCTAAAGCTCTCCTTGGAGAAAGAGCCGGAGGCTTTGATGATAGGCGGTTTAGTAGGATCTCCGATGATTTGAGTGTAGTACAAATCAATGAGTGAGCTGCTAATAAGATATGTTCTGCTTCTATCAGTATTGTGCATTAAACCATGTCGACTCCGGACACTTACCCAGAAGGAATGTAGACAGTCGCTGGGGAAATTGTGCTTCCTTTACAAACGCCAGGAATACATCGAACACCTTCGCTAATAGCAGCATTGATTGCTGCCGTATCGTCGGCAACTTCTTTCTGTTAGCTGTGAGGTTAATATTGTGAGAAGCACGAACCTCCATCCCCAACAGCACCAAAGTCCTTCACGTTGCGAAAGACCTTGTACAATTTGTCGGGGTAATAAGGAGAAGTGCCAAGATGATCGATCTCTTCCAGCCAATACTTCGCTTCGACTATGCCCGCAAGAGCAAATATGAGAAGTATGATGAACTTCATGGCGGACGTGTGGTGAGAGCTTGTAGTGGAGGTGTAGCTCACGATGAGAGTGTGTCAGTTGAGAACGAAAGAGGAGTAAATTTTTTGAAGAGATCTTATTAAAAATCGTGTGATCACATTGGTTTGAGGAGGGAAGGTAGATATTGTTGGTTCCTCCTGCTATATATGTGATGAGCTCTGGCTCACAGGTGCACTTTCCCCCAACGTGACTGCAGCATCACCAATCCAATCACCCCAGCTTTTCATCCCAACTCTTACCCATAACGTCAAGTCACATTGTGATATCGCATGAATGGTCTATTTGAGTGATACGAGTCTAAGGCAGTGATCAAGTGTTATTCAGAATTTCCCTACATGCGAACCCCCTCTCAGAGGTGTAGCCTACTAAAGCCCATAGATACACACTTATATAGAATAATAGATGAACCTTCACCATTCTGCGCCAATGGCGTTTCAGGTATTGTTTTAATTTATTGCCTATAAAAGATATATCCTCGCTTTACGAAAATGAGAACAGAACTCTGCTCTCATCTCTATCAAACACCAGGCCATAACCCCGCAATGCAGTGCTCAACTCATGATGTAGTCACTACTGCTGTGATTCAGTTACATCACTTAAAGCACCCAGGAGAATATCAGAAACAGGGAACACGTTGACTTGCATATGATTAATGTACAACCCACGAGGGGTAAGTGATTGTATTTCAGTGTGCGACAAAACTCGCGGCAGCCTTGTTGAAGGCTATGCTTTTCTAGTTGAATATCTGACCCTATCCTGAAAACGCCATCCGATACGGTCATAGCCCATGATTATTTAGTGTAGTTTTGGTTGAGGTGAATGTAGGAGTACAATGATTCTATCTTTAAATCGTCGAATGGGTCGAGTCGAGGGCAACGGTCTGGCCTAGGTTTCCACTGGCCATGCCCTTCTCGCCGGAGCGCTTTCGGAGGACGTTCTCGATGAACGCCTCACCAGCCTTGTATGAGGAGCGCACGAGAGGTCCGCTGGCGCAGTACAGGAAGCCCATATCCAGAGCTCGCTTGCGCCACATCTCAAACTCATCAGGAGTCACATACTTCTCTACCTTGAGATGGCGCTTGGTCGGGCGCATGTACTGGCCGAATGTAACAACATCCACATCAGCCTTTCGGAGTTCTGTTAAAAAGTCAGTTGATATTCGTATCAATATGAGGTTAGGATTCTTACCCTCGAGCGCAGACATGAGCTCATGCTCCTGTTCACCAAGTCCCAGCATAATACTGGTCTTGGTGATAGGACCATCCTTGCCCATAACATCCTTAACATTCTTCAATACAGCCAGACTCTGTCGGAAAGTAGCTCTGCGGTCTCGCACATAAGGAGTGAGGCCCTCAACAGTCTCAACATTATGCGCATAGACGTCAAGCCCACTCTCAGCCACGACCTTGACCATGTCCAAATCTCCACGGAAGTCACCAGTCAAGGCTTCAACAAGCAATGACGGCTTCTTTTGCTTGATTCTTCGAATGGTCTCAGCGAAGTGGTGCGCACCACCATCTGCCAGGTCGTCACGATCCACACTGGTCAACACAACGTAGCCCAGACCCCACCTAGCCAGCGCCTCTGCAGTATTCTCAGGTTCGTGAGGGTCCAATGCAGCGGGGTTGCGGTTTGTCTTGACACTGCAGAAACGGCATCCTCTGGTACATGTATCTCCCATCAGCATAATAGTAGCTGTGGCAGCATTCTTATCCGAACCACCCCAACACTCGGAAATGTTGGGACATCTTGCCTCCTCGCAGACGGTGTGCAGACCCAATCCTCGCAGGTCCTTCTTGATTGCCTTGAAGTTATCGTTTCCAGCGGGGATCGGGGTCTTGAGCCATTCGGGCAGTCGTGTGATGGTTCGCTTCTTGCCCTCAGGGCCGACCTCGGCGGTCTTGAGAGAGTATGCCTCTGCTGTTGACAGCGGCTGAGTCGGAGATGATGTACCAAGGAAGTCTGAGAATTCAGAGACAGTCGTGTCCTTGAAATAGCTCTTTCGTTGAGGTTTGTTGGGCTCGCTGCCGCTCGGAGGTACAGTGGCGAAAGTTCGTAGAGTAGATGTTGCGCGCAGCGCTTTGCGGAGAGGGGCATGCGCCCGCTTAAGAGAAAGAGCAAGAGACGCCATTGTAGTAATTCAACAGACGACGGCTTCTACTTCTCCTGGGACGAATAGGAGAGAAATAAGAAAAGCCGCTGAAGCGTTCGTGGGATACAGAGGTAGGCTCAACGTTGAGCAAAAGCTGGCTGCAGCTCCAAATAAAGTCAAAGTGCAGACTCGGGGGCAAAGACCGATGGGACCCGCACAAACCCGGTCCGCGCCCGAGGTCTTGGCCAATGAGGGGCCATCGCATTATCATTACGGAGCGCCGTTTGCTTGGAGAACGCCGGGACAGAAGAATACAGAATCCATTTTACGCCAACTTCAATATTAATGAGCTTGAAGAAGGCTAATATAATTAAATTTCATATCAGTAAAGAGGCTAAACTCATGGCTATCGGATTCTGTGTTTTTACTTCATAGCTATGCCGCACTGCAAACTCTCTAGTATAACTGCAATGCTCTTTTCCTAGATTCATTCTGTCAACTTAAACGATAATATTAAGGGTCCTCCTCTTAGTCATCGGATGTAGAGTTCCACCATCCCGTGCTCTGGAACGGCCGAGGAACGGTCTGGCAAATTCAAGGTCACCGTCGGCACTTCGTCACTCACGTACACTCGACTTCACACATCCGAAAATCCATTGAGCGTGACAAAGTCTATTGCTCTAATACTACTATCTACCAGCCATCGATCGTGGCTCATCATCGTTGGTCCATTGCTGGACACTCAAAAAATCACCAATCCTCCTTTTTCATGTAAATCGTTTCCAACCCCTTCCGAATCAAATCAAAGCCATACTCCAAAGATCAAGGCCAAAGAGGGCCAGATCTCGGATCACCTGCGCCGTCGTAAAAAAAGGGGGTATCGCCAAAAGAGAAGTGTAGTAAAACCAGCTCATCAAAAGGAGCAGTTACTGAAGTGAATATGCATTGTTTCCGCGTCGCCGACGTCGTCCCCGTCTCTTTGGTCTCGACTCTCTACGCAGCAGCAGAGTTGAGTGAAGAGATGATTGATTTAATGATTTCAATGGGTCAAATGTGTTGGGTAAAGTATGTCTCCAGCAATCAATATGCACAGCGTAGTCAATGCGCCGGCTGCATACTGGAGAATGAAGGGGACAGAAAGTGTTGAAAGCCCGCATGGCTTGACAAAGAAGCGGGTGTGATGAAGCGTAAGGGAAGCAGTCAAGCTATCCGTAGAGGCAAAGTCTCAAGACTCATCAGGGGTAAAACAGGCGACCAGTGTCGTCCTGTAGTTGGTATCGTGGCGTTCCATCATAAAGAAATAGGCCGCGTTGGCGGCCGAGGTATAAAAGGGGGAATAGGCAAGAAAAGGATGACATGTAGTTGTGTCGACGAGTCAAGTCAAGGGTAGGGAGGTTCCGTGTAGGAGTCTCTTTCCATCCGACATGGCGCTTACAGAAGAGCAGCGGCGACCATACCAGCAACACCGACGATGGCGAACTTGCCAACAGCGACGGCAGATCCGGCGTTTCCAGGAACCTCGCTGGGCTCGGACGAGCCACCAGTGGTACCAGCAGAGGTGGTAGCCTTGGGAGTGGACGCGGGAGTGGTGTTGTTGTGGGCAACAGGCCAGAAGGTAGTCTTCTCCTCGACGACAGCGGTGGAAGTGACCTTGACCGAGGTCTCAACAGCAGTGGTGCTCTCACCAGTGGCGGTGATGGTGTAGACCTGAGAGAGGTAGTAGGTCTTGGTCACAACGGCGGTAGACGTCTGAGTGGTGGTGTCTCGGTCAGCGAGAGCGAGGGCAGGCAGAGCAGCCAGGATGAACTTGGAGAAGTGCATTGTGTAAGTTGTAAGTGAGTGCTTCTTGTGCGAGCGCAAGGCGTTGGTGTAAGTAAGTGAGTGAGTGAGTTGGAAGTAAGAACATATAGATGCTATGTATCCAGACAGCGGGAAGTACAGGCGAATATGTATTCAACGGAAGAAATGTACGAGCGATAGACTCTGCCAACGAAGTCTGTGGACCGAGAAGAAGTTGTTTCGAAGCGTAGAAGGGTGGCCTGTCAAGTCGGGGGGGAGGGCCCATATGAAATACTACGAGGGGGGAAAGCAAACAACACACAGACTGACAGTGACACAGACAGGCTCACAGGCTCACAGCGTAGCAACCTCAGCTTCTTGATGCATGATAGGCTTGAACAGCCAGACGGCGTAGCCCACCACTAAGACACCCTCGTCCTTAGCCAAGGCCGTGCAGTCTCCAGCGCGACGTTTGGTGATGGGTGGGAGGGGCAAACTAGGCCCGAGCCCATGCCAAAATCCCATTAAACTGGTACAGACGACACGGGCTGGCCCCTATTCCTTGGTCGCATCCCAAGTACTTGTGACCTGAACAGGCCTGCAGCTGGCCTGTCACGCTCCTCGAGGGAAATTACAGCGCACTTGTTGACAGCTTCAGGTAGTTTTGTCCGGGCAGGGCCTGTTAATATCTGGTTACTGAAACTCGGGTCTGGCCTTACTAGACCATGTCATCATAGTCCATACATGCCCTTTAGCCTTTATCCCTGGTCTCTTTGTGCGACAGCATTTGAGACTCTGGACTTACAATGAGGGTTTCACAAGGGATCAAAGACCCTGGTCTCGGTTGGCAGCGAAAAAGAAAGAGAGAGAGAGAAAACTCTGCATTGTCCGGCTGGTGGCAATGAGATGAAAAACCATCCATCATCGTGCAGGCTGGTTCGTAGCCCACTCATTTGTGCCACTCAATGACTGGGAGGTGAGGGAATTAACAGATCAGTTAGTCAATTAATTAGTTAGTTTGTTCTCTGGAAGAAAGGGAAGAAAACGACTACTCATGAGCAATGGAAGTTCTACCGCTACTCATGCGCGTGTGGCCAGTACCAGGCAAAAAGAATTCATCTTATCCAATCTCATTGTGTGAATGACCCTCATTTTACCAGTCGTGACTCGATCAACCCCCATTTCATAAGAGCGCAAAAGTAAAATTTGCATAATTTCCCTCACCGTCTGTCCATCGTCTATTGGCCACAACCATCAACAAAAAAGGTACCAGGCACCCAGACACGCAGGCACGAGACACGCAGGCTAAGGGCAGGCACACCCGCTTTTGTCGGAAGTGGTTCCTGCGTCGCTTGTGCCTGGCGCGATACCTTAATTGGTCCCCCCCCCCCCCCAGCGCATCCCTAGCGCATCCATCAGAGTGGCAGAGACAACAGGAAGCGCCAAGGGAGACAAAAGAACATTGTGTTGCTGTGCAGCGTCGATCACGGAAAGAGCCTGATGGACACGCTACTTGCCGTAGGGAGAAGAATTTTAATGAGTTCCGTATCCGCACCTTAGTAGTAATTACCCCAACATTCAACAAGTGATCCATGCCTATCACTTAACTCTGTAACTCAATATCATAAGGTAGCACCTATAGTTTGGTATGTTTCCAAAAAACAATGTTCTCGGTTTCGTTCTGTTTTATACTATACTATACTTTGTCTGTTCTGCTATATCTCCGTCAAACTGAAACCTGTCGTCTCTTCCTTGTCAATCTCAACGGTCGTCTAAAACTCGGCTGGGGGGACATGGAACAATAAGCTCCGGCGGTACTCCATACTCCGTATTGACTGTAAAAAGGGACAAAAGGACAAAAGCCTCCACTATAGTATAATTAAGAGAATGTCAGCGCTGATCGGCTACCCGCCCCGGATTTGCTTGGGTAACCGTCAACCCGCGTTGGCGCTCGTCATTCCACTCCGTACGCACGCACTTTACTCTACCGTGCAAGCATAAATTTTTATGTTGACTTGGTAATGCCTTGATTGTCTGGTCATCATGCTTCTATTTCGGTCAACGGAATACTCACACCGCTGTGTTCTTCTTTTCATCTCTCGCCCAATCGCTCTCCATCATCACTCTCGCCGGGCACTAGACAAGCCAACGTGGCCGCGCTGTGCAACGCCAACGCAAAGGCTTTCTTCCATCCAATCCTTATTTAGCGTCAACGCGGTGTTGCTGCAAAATGCGGGTCGCGTGTCTCCCAGGAGCGACAGCTTTCCGTAAACTTCTTGTAAGCCGTCTAACACCCTGGTCCTTGTTGTGATATCATGCTCAGCCCTGCAATGCTGAACCTGGCCCTGGAATCAAGTGACAGTCATTGTTGACGTCAAGACGTCAAGCTTTCTCCGTAGCAACAGCAGTCTACTCTCACAAACTCATCGTGTTCTAGCAATCTTAAAGAGATCTGAGTGAGATAACCTCTTTGCTATCATGTTGCCATCTCATGCACGCACACCGAGATAATACCCTCCATTCAATACGAGGTTACTTTGCATGCCGTGATGATGACTTGTCGCGCTTTGGCTTGAACTCTAACAGTGGCCAAACGATTTGACTGGCGTTTTATTCTTATTCGTCCACTATAAGGTAGCAGAGCAATGTCTGCAGATCAGAGGTTCGCGAACGACAGCTTGTATTATTACCCAAGACCTACAAGTCATCGTACGAGAAGCCTAGTTGTTGTTTCCTAAGCTGGCACGCCGATCCTATCGATAGGCAAATTTATGAGAATACTCTAAGTAAATATTCATTAGTTTCTCAGTGAGTAAAGGCTTACCCAAGAGCTCAGAAGTGCATTCATGGAAACACTGTTTAACCAAAGTTATTGGCTGTTAAAGAAAATGCTAATCTGACAATAGGCCTACCCTAAAGCTGCCCATATCTAGGTACCCCAAATCGATCATGCCATAGCGAGAAGTCAATCTGTAAGTGACTTTAATCACTGCCTATGTAATTAATTTAACTTTGAGATTATCCATCTTCTTCTAACGACATAAACATTATCAAGATAGGGTAGTTATGAACAACAAACAAATCTGAGTTGCGGGTTGTTGATGCTGGAATCTCAGACCTGTAAGAGTGGAGCACTCAACACCTTCTGCCACAAGCTGGCTCGTGACGTCGCGATTAAGCTCTAGCCTCTTCAAAACAGTTTCCTCATCCATTACCAAAACCATCAATCTTCATACCTGTCATTCCTTCTTACCACCAAAAACACACGGGAATACGTCACCATTTCAGCGCATACCAAGGATTTCCCAGATCAGAGCCTTGAGACTCTTTGCGACAAAAGAATAGCTGTCGCATTATACCATTCAATAGACATGACAGACTCACCACCCACAGAGCCCCGAGCTCGCTCAAAATCACCTGCTCCTCGAGATAGAGACGACCGAAAAGGTCGCGACGACCCGCCTCGTGAGAACGCTGAGCGTCGCCAGCGCAGGGACCGCAGCTGGTCGCGTGACCGCAACAACAACCGCGACCGCAGAGATTCGCCCCCGCGCAGACCCAGAGATCGATCGAGATCACCAGCGCGAAGGCCCAGAGGATCAGGCGGTTTTAAGTGGAAGGGAGAACGCCGAGATAACGACAGAAACCGTGACTTTCGCAGACGTTCACCACAGCGACATCGGGATCGCGATGATGGCAGGGATCGCAACTACCGTCGCGACGACCGCCGCGACGACCGTGGTGGTGGCCGTGGTGGTCGGGATCGACAGAGAGATGGAGATAGAGATCAAAGAAGAGAGAAGAAGGAGAAGAACGAGGACAAGCCAAAGGCCCCTGCTCCCCAAGGAGGAGGCGAGGAGATGATCATCGTCAACGTCAACGACCGTCTGGGCACCAAAGCTGCAGTGCCTTGCTTAGAATCGGATACCGTGGGACAGTTGAAGATGATGGTTGCTGCGCGCATCGGTCGTGATCCGGGTCAGATTATTCTGAAGCGACAGAGCGAGAGACCGTTCAAGGACCATATTACACTAGGAGACTATGGTATCTCGAATGGTGTACAATTGGATCTGGAGATCGACACGCGTGATTAGACTAACACGCCAAAATCTCGGCCACGACTTTTGGAACAAACAATTTGAGCAGATTCTTTTTGAGCGGCCGTTGCTGCATAGGATGACTAGGAACACAAAATTGGAAGGAAATACAAAGTTGATCTTGGACGTCTGGCGTGAGCCATACCATATAATCATAACACCATAAACGACCCATCCCTAACCTTTTCGACATTAAAAAGAACCGCCAATAACCTGTGAAACGCCCTGATCCTGGCACAAAAACGAAATGAGCGTCCAGTGAGTGAAGGATGGTGTAGTTTGATATATTATAGTCGAAATAGGACGGCACCAGTTTTCGGAATAAGAGAGTTGAAGGAAATGTTAAAGACCTATTCATGATAGCTTAGAATCAAGAAAGACAACAACCTTTTAAACAATACGAGATTTTATCAAAGAAAAGAATCGGTGAACATTCTGTTGACAAAGGCTGCATTATCATCACCCATTGTATAATAGCCCGACTCCTTCTCGAGGGAAGCCTGCTGCATGACCGGTATATCGTCGGATTTGAGATCTTGGAGTTGATCCGTAAGCGGGCGCGGCTGAGAAGCCCCCGCTGGTTCTTGTTTCTGAAGCATAGGGTGAGTCCCAATAAAGTTCAGCCATGTCCTATCTTCAGAGTCATCGGGCGAATCTGGGGACAACCACAGAGGTTCTTCAAGATCGGGCGACTTCAAAAGATGCATGGATTCCCCCGCCGTAGATGCAACTCTCGAAGGACTAGATTGAATTTGTGACATTCCACCAGATTGGGAGACGGTCGCATCCAGGTCGCTCATAGAGATTGTTTGACGCTGAGGCTCAGGCTGGTATCGAGGATGGAGCATATTTAAATTACTGATATAGGCCTCAAGCATTCGCCTATTTGGATCGAATGGGACCGGGGTTGTGTTCACTGATGCGAGTTGGGTGAGTGACTGTTGTTGAGTATTGTTTGCAGGGGACTCGTGCATAAAGAACTGATTGGGTGGCTGTTGAAAGAACCCAGGTGGTGCTAGCCTATGCTGTAGAGCTTGAGCGAAAGGTGCATTCCCATAGCTCTGTCTTTGTTGGCGAGTTTGATCAAAGTTTTGAGAGTAAGGCAGTATTGATATTTGTGGAACGTGTGGAGGCGGTTGCTCCCAATTGTGATACTGACCAGGCGGAGACGACATACTTTGCGATAGCAAATATCCTTGCTGCTGGAAGCCGTTAACCGGTGAGTTGCCTTGATTGATCATGCTTCCAAAATGGGTTGGTCGATTAGACTGGAAACGAGGTGGAAGAGGAGCCTCCTGGTTTTCGTTCCTCTGCGCTGTTTTCACCATGTTGACAATATTCTCTGGCGAAGTGTCCGGATATATGTTCAACACTGCAATTGGATTGCGATGCGGTTGGTGAGCATCTGAGTGTTGCAATATGGGCTGGTTCCTAGCAACTGCCTGTTGGTTGTGTGGCCTATCAAGATGATGAGAGGTGGGTGCGTGTCTCCCCATGACTGGCTGATCTTGAGTTGATGAAGGTATCGAGGGTGCTTGCGGAACTTGTTTCTTTTCTTGTCCACGAGAGACATGCGAAGAAGTTGAACGGATACTTCGCGGACATGATCCTTGTTTAGGTCGCCGAGCTTGTTGGTTGTTGGCTTGCTGTCTCGAATTAGAGCCATGAGACCTGCTTGAAGCCGGTCGAGAGATCGATTTCCGCGGGGCCGGGTACTCAGGAGGTTCGCCAGGCGCCTTGGTCTCGGAACAAAACGTGGTGTATAATACACATACTTTCTTCTGCTTCAATTGCTCCGAGTTGTAGGTACACAGTGGCTCAGTCATGTGCGTTTGCATCCCTTTCTTGTCGAACTTGCACCAGCAACGCAAGCAAAGAGCAACACCATGATGTTCCGAGTCTGCAAAGTCTTTGTCTTCCCAATTGTGTAACGAGCTGCACTTTACACAATTCCCTTTCGCTTTGATGGATGGATTGTGAGTATGGCAGCTTGCTAAATATTTACGAGAAGGGTTACTTGGATCTCTTCCTCGTATAAGGCCATGATGATCGGAGACGTGTGTGACAATATGGGATACCTCTTCCTTACGGCCTTGGCAGGCTTGCCTCTCAGTGGACGTGAACTGGACTGGATCATATAGCCAGAAGGTGCAGGTCTCGCAACGATCCTCGAAATCTTCGTATGAAACCAACTTACTTGTTTGATTATGCAATGACCTGTCCCGCCGTGCGCCTGATGAGCTGGGGCCATTATATGCCGATAATACCGCATTATCTGGGATCCCTAGTTGGAATGCTGGCGTAACTGCAACTACCGGCTTTTGTGGAACGGCCAAGCCTGTATGGACTGAACTTGAAGATGTTGGCGACGTACGACGCCAGGAATGGTCGTTAATTGCAGATCTGTTTCGCTTTGAGAATGCATGTTTCCTAGATGTATCGTCGTCTATTGACCGGCTGTTCTGGCGTTTGGGCGGTTTCTTGGAGCTGGAGGATGTGTTTGTTCCTGCCACAGACCAAGCCGTCTGCTGAGATGATGGATCAACTGATTGCTTAAGAGCGCCGCGCGATTCTGGTCTGAATGGTGTCGCCGATATTATAGACCGTTCTTGAGTGATCCAATTACTAGGAGGCCTTCCTCCATCATGATTGTCATTGTCGGGGTATCCCGCCTTTCGATCGGCCGTAGTCGATGATGGCTTTGTAGACTGAACTGTTGGCCTTGGCTTTTGTGACCAACGTTCATCAATCGAAGGGATGATGTTGGACGCGGTAGGGTTTCGAGGGCGTAGAGCTGCAGGGTCGCAAGTCCTTGCTGCCTGAGCAGACGACGGCTTGCTAGTGTTTCCAAATACATTCTCGAAATGGACGAGGAGATTACTAGTTTCACGCTTGCGTTGATGTAATGATTGGGAGTTGATGAATATGCCCTGGGCTGGCTGAGAGTTTCCCTGGTTCTGGAGCCAGTGTTGGACTACCACATCGTTTCCGCGAAGTTGGTCGCGCTCGTACTCTGCTAGCTGCCAGTCACTGGGATTGAGCTCGTTCCATAGCTCGTGGGTGTTGAGTTCAATGTTATCGATACCCTCGCGAGTTTGGGTGCTATTCTCACTATTAAAGCCCTGACTCGGCGACGCGTCCATGATGATCCTGGGTCAGGCTTTTAAGCCTCCCAATGACGTTACGGCGTTATGGGAGGCGCCTGAGTATCACCCCGCAATGAGATGAACGAGGATGATGGCTGTAGTTGTAGATGGATGGGCTTGGGATCACAGATTGGTGGCGAAAGTTTGAGGTGTAAAGCAGACAAAGTATTGGGAAATGAAAGACAAGGCGTAGCGGGCCAGATAAAGAGACGAGAAAATGGGATTGCACATTGGTAGGTAACACATTGCGATGGTATTTTGTACCGAATAAGGCTGTGGAAAGACCATCATGATTGGTGATGGAGGCTTGAAAAAGGCGACCTCCCAAGCTAATCTTGGCCATTTTCAACCCCCTAGCGAATTGACGCCCGAGGTTTTGGCCTGGAGAACAACATTTAGAGCAAGCCTTGGTGAGGGCGAGCGTCTTTCGGAGTTTGAAATACAGCTGAGGTCGAATTTGAGCGCCAGAAAAGACGTTGTTGGAGGTTGAAAACGATAAAGTTCCCGGTCAAAGACGACGCCAGCATTATTGGCCGCCAGTGGTTCGCCCGCTTACCCACACTGCCATGTTAGGAAGAGGCGGGGGTTATTTAGTGGTGGAGAGAGGCAAGAGCACTTTAGTTACGCCCTGACGTAAATAACAATAGTTTAAACATTTATATAAATCGTGGTGGAGTTAGTACTTCGTATTTATACTCACATTACCCAGGTCAACTGATGTGAATTCTGTACTTTGTATCGTTATTGTATTTGTATCCTAGTGCTGGCATTAAAAGCAGGATTCCATGGTGATAGAAGTGCAATGTTCCGTATCAAGAGGATCTGATTGTTAGAAGGAGGCGAATACTGAGGATTTACAACCACCAACTAAGACCTTGAAGATATAGAAGCAACATGAATGCGAGCACAGCAGGGTCAATTGCTACTAAGTCTGTGCAATTTCTATAGTTTGACTTAACCCTCTACTTTCCCAACCTCATGTCCCATTCATCCGTACCCGTAAACATTCCCATAACCTAAACACCGAAATGCAATTTTCTTCTATAAATTTAAGCAACCCACTTGCGCGCGTTCAAGAACAGCTGGAACCAAGGACCAAATTGACCCCACTCGGCCAGTTGGCGCTCAGGCTTCCATGAGCCAACATCAGCCATAATAGTGCGCTCGGGGTGAGGCATCATAGCGACGACACGGCCGTCCTTGCTCTTTACACCGGCAATACCCTGGGGACTGCCATTGGGGTTGAAGGGGTATCTTTCAGTGACGGAACCGTAGTTGTCCACGTAGCGGAGCGGAATAAGACCGGAGTCATTGATGGCCTGTAAGTCGCTGGTAGAAGAGAACTCAGCTCGGCCCTCACCGTGAGAAACAACGATAGGGAGAGAGGATCCATTCAGGCCGTTGAAGAAGACAGAATTCTCAGACTTATCCTCAATGGTGACCATAGAGTATCGGCCTTCGAACTGTGTGCTGGCGTTCTCGACTGTAAAGTGTCAGCATTAGTCGATAAGTGGAAGAGAGACAACATACCAAATGTTGGCCAGTGCTCGGCACCAGGAATCAGTTCCTTGACTATGGTTTGTTAGTTAAAATGAACAATCAATGGATGGGAACGTGAACTTACGTCGGGTCAACATCTGACAACCGTTGCAGACACCGAAAGAGAAGGTATCAGGACGCTTGAAGAATGCTTCAAAGGTTTTGCGAGCACCGTCATGCATGAGGATGGACTGGGCCCAACCGTTACCGGCACCGAGGACATCACTACAGGAGTTAGTACCAGTGTGGTTCCAAGAGTGATCATAGGCAGATGTGTATGCTCATGTCAGTCACTGCTTTA